>HG992180.1:69302-1269302 GCA_905220545.2 Melitaea athalia
GCATGCGTACAACGAGATAATCTCTTGACGAGAGAGATAGATAATGTCTACATCGAGTATTTTCTTGATTACCCTAACATGCGCAATACGAGAGACATAATTCTCTTCCGAAGACAAAACGGAATGGAAACGCCATGGTATACAAAAGATATTATAATAATATTTATAATTTTAATATATTTCGTTTATTGTAGTCTTTCTAATATCGACAACGAGTAGTTTATCTTCTTAAAATGTCAAAATCACGTCAAAATTCGACAAAGCTACGATAACTAAAATTTCTTGTTATCTCTTCAATTGTCGTGACGAGAAGAGTATCACGTGCACGCATGCTAGCTACTGTAGACATAAAGAGATAATACGAGAAAAGGGGTAGACAAACTTTTGTCGTGGCGCGCATGCTAGCCCGGCTGAATAGTGTAGCTTTCTGTTAGTGAAAGAATTTTCATGATCGGATCAATATTTGCGAATATTACCCCCTACAAACAAACAAAGTTAGAAACTTTACCTCTTTATAATATTAAGTATAGACTAAATAAACAAATGTTTGTGTTGTTCATTGATAAGTTGATAACATATAAATACTTGTACAGAAGCTTCAACGTTTCATTCAGCACATATTGAAGTACCTAATAGGAACAGATTGTCTCAAGACACATATGAATAAAAAAGATTTGAGGAGGCCTTTGACAAACAGATCTACAAATATAAAGAACAAGAAATTTTAGAATAGGTTAAGTTTTCTGTTTTATGAAATATTGTATTACATTGTTAGTGAGATCTGAATAAACTGATAATATTATTATCATGTAATAATATATGTACATGTATCCTAACGACATACTGATTGTATGTGATATATGCAGTAGCATAAGAATAATGCCTGCGGTGACACGAATTGATCAAAATATACGATAGAGCTTGTTACAAGCAATATTTATGTACTCAGAGTACTACATACACACGAACACACGCACACACGAGGAGTACACAACTACACACACACACAGCTCCGCCTGTTTAAAGCTGACGGAAAAACTAAACGTAGCTAATTGTGTAGTGAGAAAGGTCGACGCCTTTCAATTGCGCTCTATAGAGACCTCTCCACACACTCCACTGCACTCGCTGAGATAATCTGAGCTATCGAATTCTTAGTAATAAATGACATTTTGTACGTGGCTTGCTATTTATTAATTTTAAAGCTAAATTGGTAGCGATACAATTAGTAGCGATTTTTATCTGTTTATACATTTTATTATTCAGTGGTCCACATCGTAACATCGACTGAGATATGATTTTAAATCGAAAACATTATTACTTTCTGTTTATTGCGAAAAAAATGCAATTAGTAAGAAACAACTTTTTTTAGTGGCAATATCTGTCTAACGACCTTAACAACTTATTCTATAAGAAATTGTCTCGTTAACCACCTGATGGTAAGCGATTATCGTAGCTTAAAGACACTGCAACACCAGAAGCGTTAGTAAGTAAGTAGCGTAGCAGTAGCAACCACGTTGTTGATCCACTCCTATCCCCCCAGGAGCTCTGCTCACCTTACTCACCACAGGAACACAACACTGCTTGAAAACAGTATTATACAATTTCCATTAAAATTATATAAATGACTAGCCGACCCGTGCCCACTTCGTTGGGCGTTAATTATTTTTGTGATGCAAATAATATACTTATATGTACTTAAGTTTTCATCTCGCTCACATAAAACTACCACCCCCCGTTTCAGCCCCAAAAAGGGTTGATTTCTAAAAATACATTATTAGTACACCTGCACACCATCTATAGAGCATACATTTTGAATTTCAAGTCTCTTACTTCAAAAACATAGGACTTTCATACAAACTTCCAACCCCCGTTTAACCCCCTTAGGGGTGGAATATCGTAAAAACCCGTTCTTAGCTGACCTCTACTCGGCGAAAGGAATATTCCTACCAAAATTCAAGTATCTACGCCTTATGGTTCCAGAGATATCGTGATGAGTCAATGGGTGGGTAACTCTTTTATATATATAGAAGATTACATAAAGTAATGACAAACGAAAATTAGAACTAATTTATCGACTTGACGGCTTTTTATTTAAGGCTATCGTTCTATTCGTAAAATTTAACGCTAATCATATACAGACCACTAATTCTAAAGTTAATTTTGAAACGAGCTCAAGATTGCTCAAATAAATTACACTTTATTACGAATAATTGGTATCACATTATACGGCAATCACAGTAACACCTAGCGGGGTAACGTGTGAATGTACGAATTATTTAAAAATGTATCGTTATATTGTGTTATTATGTTAGCTGATACCAGCGATTTCGTCTTAGTCACTTATTATACAAAAGGGAGGTCATGAGGTGCGAAAGTTTAAATGAATGGTCAGCAATTTTAAAGAAAAACGCCTTTAAATTTTTTATACATCCTTGTAATACCAAAAACAAAAGGTAAGGGAAGGGCCCTTAATAGTTACAAAATTACTTCAATACTATTTCACCCCAATAGTTTCATTTCAATGTATCAGGTTGAAACCTATTTCTGTTTTCTGCTAAACCTCTAGATTCCAAATTTAAAAATCACGTTCGACTCCGTGCAAACTCTTCGTGATGAGGAACCTAAGAACTGACAAAAATTCTAAAATACTTGTTTCGGTTAATGCTCTTAGAGACCCAATTTTTTTTCCAAATGTTTCTCGTCTACAGACAAGCTAATTACATTTTTATTACACGTATAACATATGATTGAGTGTTGAGACAACTGCCGCGGGCTGCGAGCGACCTACACACACCTCCTTGAGCGCTAATGTCCACCACTAAGCCCGCTCCGCGCTACACTTCCGCGGTCTTATTGCTAACATCACTGACGGCTCGCTCCACGTCCACGGTGTGTTGAGGTTCGGTTATTATCTATGACACGGTAATTAAAGTGTGACCGGATGAAAACATTGCATAATAATCTATAGTTACATAATAAAACTGGTTCGAATTTTTATGGTCATAGTGTTATAAGGAAAAAATGTCCAAAATCATGAATTTGGTTTCAATGAGTTATTTATTCAAAAATTTAAATGTTCATGCAACTATTAATGTACACACAGTTATAGCTATAGGTGTTAGTGTTCAAACTGGTTACACCACAGTAAACAATACGTGTATTATTCTGATATTATTATGTAAGGTGCTATACCGTATAAAGTTATCTTTAGTTAGGCTCACTGAGTTTATTTAGAAATCCATCTCCTTTATATTCAAAATAGCGCAACTCAGAGCTATTACTAATTCTAGAATTTAGTAGTTACTAACTTATGTACTACGAATTACTGGACTGAAACTCTGTTGATGAAAAATGTTTGCGCAGATCATATAGATATATGCCGTAGACTAGGCTTTATGTTTGTCTTGTGTGTCTTCAGACAAAGAGTTTCATTTCTCTGGTAGCCGTTAAACGTGATGTGTTTATTGTTGTTATTATCCATCTATCTATATTTACTTATTGTTCTCTTGTCTATTTGACGGCAAAGATGCGCTCTAAGGAACGCTCGACACGATCAATAGCAATTGACATCTCTACGTAATCGATAATCGTAATTGTTCGTCTAAAAGAGCCTTCGAAGATATTAACGCGAACGCGGGCTATTGATGAAGATCTTACTTGACGCTCGTTGACGGAGCGATTGTAATGTAAATGATTGTGTTCGACTCATTGAGACATTGACACTAATTGAATGTACTCGAACACAACACATTCAAACTGCATTCATTCTATATATTTCAATTGTAAATACTAATAATCTAATTTCATCAAAAGTTAAAATTTAATGGTATAATTATGTCGTGTATATATAATGTGTATCTTGTTCTATACGAGTTGATGTGATACAATGTGATTTATGTCTCTTCGAAGGGGTAACACATATTTAATACTCGTAACATTTATTGTAATTTAGATGATTTCAATACACTGACGACAAAATACTCTTTCAGGCAAATTATATAATGGAGACTATATTACCTAGTTGTGTTGTTTAAAGAAAATATATTTGTATTCTTAAAAGAGGCAGGAAAAATCTCACTAAATCACATGCGAACTTTAAAGTTTTATTGAATAAAATATATAAATAATAAATGGTGAACACAAGAGTGATCTCATTATTTATAAAATGTTATAATTAAATTGCTACCACATTTTATAGTTATAAACGTCGTCGAGTGGGCGAAGTTGCAGACCATTGTGGAATCGTTGTGATTGAAATTCCGCATCGACACAGAGGTGTGGAGTGTGGCAGCCGGTCTAGATATTAATTTAGCCTTTTACGGTATCATGCCTTTTATAGACTGCCATTTCTAACTAGTCTCCAATGTAAACGTAATGATTATACAAATCGGGACAAAAATAGTTTGGATAGTACAAACCTATCAATCTTTTTGTTATTTTCGGGAACTGCTTACAACTCCTATACATCTGAGTTCACAGCGGTCGCACCGCATTGCAATGGAAAAAATATGCTGTTACTATATCTAGCTGCGATTCGCATAAGGAGAAGATCAGAGAAAGAAGCCACCATCTTCTGAATTCCTCTTCAGTCACTTGCTTCTCAATTTCTACGGCAAACATTTCTTTGCCTGCACGCTTGAGTATGTCTTGTTTAGTTATGTAATATTCGAATAATGTTATGTACTTATTAGCTCCTGTGGGGAACTGGGGATTCGGTCGGCAACGCGCTTGCGATGCTTCTGGTGTTGCAGGCGTCTATAAGCTACGGTGATCGCTTACCATCAGGTGAGCTGCAAGTAGTGTGTTTGTACCAGTTCTGGCTCGCGAGCCAGAACTGGTACAAACGGTCGGTCCTCTGATCGAGTGATCCTAAAAAAAAAAAAAAAAAAAAAAAAAAAAAAAAAAAAAAAAAAAAAAAAAAAAAAAAAAAAAAAGGTTTTGGGGTCATCTAAATCGATTGCACGCATCCATTTTGTGCTAACTCTAACGATTCGCGACTTAGGTTTCTACATTTGCAAACTCCAGTACCCTTAATTACCTCTATTGTCCGCTTATCTATCGTTCCTCGAGCATCGTCGCTATTGTGCTCCATCCATTGTTTCTCGAAAAAGGTCGTTGCCGCTCTTATCTGTTTCTAATGATGCACCTTGCTTATCTGTGCTATTGTATTATATTATTATCATTCTTTGTTATTCTCAATGTATATATATATATATATAAAAATAAATAAAATTGGAGTGTCTGTTTGTAATATTAAAATAACCGTGTTTTACTAAACTCATATGTATGCATACTCAGTACATATACCAAAATATTTATTTATAATTTTTGTGTGTCTGTCACTGAACAGTAACTATTTTGTAAAGCTCCACGCGGATGAAGTCGCAGGCACAGCTAGTCATAAATAAAACTCATACTTTTTTTTGTTACAATTTTTATTTCCAAAATGTTATTGCTGATTATGTATAAAATAGGAGCGAAACATCTCATCCACTAAAATATCGTTGTACAATGTGTTCCCTGTAAAAATGCTCGTAAAACTGTGCATTGAACATCCCCGAAACTTATACAGCAAATACATTAAACAATATTCGCCACAAACTGAAGTCCACTCATTCTGAATCATATCAACATTCCAGTCCCATCTTTTACAATTCCTTTTTAAAAACTCTAGATGATATCGTGCAGGTGATCGTCCGTATGAATCAAAATATTGACCGATGCCATTCGTATCGATATGTAAAGCTATCCAATGTGAGCCTGGTTTATCATCTGTATCTAAATTGCATATTATATACGTTGGTACGTGGGTATACATGGGCAGTCTATTAGCAGCATAAACATTATTTTCTAGACTGGGGTGAATCTTTTTCAGATGTTGTTGTACATCTAGTGTATCCATGATATTACTGCTATTAGTAGATTATTACTGTACCAATCTATTCAATGGTTAACATAGGAATGATTAATTATATTGATTTCTAAATATTAAATCATATTCCTTAGTGATAATTTGTATGATTCATCAGCGTAGCGCGTCTCGTCGTGTCGTCAATACGAAACATACTTTCTAAATATTAAATCACATTCCTTAGTGATAATTTGTATGATTCATCAGTGTAGTGCGTCTCGTCAATACGAAAGAATGCGAGATAAGCTTGTTGACTCATAAAGTTACATCAGTTTCACTGTGGTACTTAGATAAGATATATCCTATCGGTGCTTTATAAGGGCGAGCAGCTGCCATTATGGAATCAGTGTATAGTCGTTTGACCGCAGTGGATCTACCAATACTACGTTTGTATTACTTCAACGCTTCAATGGACCCGGACGTAAGTGTTTATTCTCTTGACAAACTTACTTTTCTTTCTGTTGTTTTCTTACGTGTGTGTGATTAAGTGTAAACAAATTGATATTAACATGATAACTGTGTTGTTGCAGAAATCATTCAACTTCAATGAAAATACCTATAAATATTACTACTCGCCACTCTCCCCTCAAGAAGAGAGTGATAACATCGTCATTAATAATGGTGAAAAAAGAAAATCGCAATCGATTGATCATTTTTTTGAAGCTCAATCAAAAATAAGAAAGAGGAAGCTGTTATCGTCAACCGTAGCACGAGCCGCTAGAGATGGTGTATCATACATTTCTACTAATTCCGACGACGGAGATCAAGCGACGCATCTCATAAAAATTGAAATATACGATATGAAGAAGCTATGCAAGATTCCAACTACTGATCATTGGAAACATGCTTCCACGAGGATTAAATATTATGTGAAGAATAATGAGGATAGCATCTACGACAACACAAACACCCTCGTATACAATATTACGAAGACAATAGCAGAAAGTGAAAAAGTTAAAAAATACTTTTTTAACAATGACAGTCATTAGCTGATCATTAGTGAATTCTGTTTACTTAAACATTCCTTAGTGATAATTTGTATGATTCATCAGTGTAGTGCGTCTCGTCAATACGAAAGAATGCGAGATAAGTGAAAAAGTTAAAAAATACTTTTTTAACAATGACAGTCATTAGCTGATCATTAGTGAATTCTGTTTACTTAAATTACTTCATTCATGTGTGATTCTGTTTACTTAAATTACTTCTGTATGATTTTGTATAAGGTTTAATAGGGGTTTATAAAGAAATAAAAAATAATATATTACATATAATTTGTTTTATTTAATTTATAATTTTTACATACACAAAAAAATGCATTACACATAAATCTAACACACATTATAACTTTAACTACTATAGTCTACATTAACATTTCTGTTTTTATCTATTTCAATAATATTATCAAACTCAGCATAAACTATACAGTTAATTGTTTGTATTAGTGCGGATTCAAATCGTACTTCTAATCTTACACTACCATGCTTTATGAGATTCCAATGAGTTGATGAGTTAGCTGATAAATCAGGAGTTAAGTCAAATGCTAATAGACAGTAACCTTTGGCATACTGTTCACAAGAGATTCCATTTCCTTCATTAAGAAAGTGAATACCAGTTCCCGAGAATAGAGTATGATATGTTGATGTAAATATACTACTATTAAAAGATGGTTGCAAAGCTTTTGAAGGTATTTGTTGACCATCAATATATAAGCTGAAAGAATTAATACCATAGTTTTCAAAGTTAAATGGATTTTTAGTAAGGGAACCATTAAATGCAGAATTGTTCACAAATCCAATTATACACCTTTTGGGTACCTGTCCTAGGAATATATTATCAAGAGTTTTTCCTTGAACACCCGATGGAATTGTTAAAACTTTTACTTCGGCTCGAGTAATAGGATATTTAGCAGTAGTAGCAGCTAAAACTTTCTGATGTGCGAGTAATACACTTGGATTAATTCTTGCTCGTCGAACAATAAGAGTTGCATCCGTAATACAAACTTTGATCTTTACATCGCTTGATCCAGCAATTAAATTAAAACTATCTCTTGACCGAACTAATTTTACACTCATTTCAACACCATTAATTAAAAATTTATCTTGGTTGAAAATGTCACCATGAAGATGTCCAATCATTTCTATTTCCTTACTTTCACTAGCCAAATCCTGTCTTTTAACAAATCCTAAGTTTTTATCATCTGTAGAATCCATTTTTCCTGATGTATCCTCATACCAAAGACTACAAGTAAGGTGAGATTGTTTAGCAGCAGGAGCATAGTTTAAAAGGGTTTCTATGTATGCTCGATATGCATAGGTATTATTAGGTGGTGATACAAGTTTTTGGTTTAAATAAACATCAAGTTGACTAAAAAGTGAATGCATCCAATTATTTACAGGTGCTACTACTGTGCTCGATGTCAATTTAGTTGAATCTTGATTTAATACTTTTGCCTTTATGTGGAGTAATGTATGAGACAAATCTATGTAGTCATCACCTGTCCCAGGAACTTGAAACTCTATAGGTCCATCATCAGCAAGAGACGAAATTGGTTTATAGTGAATCCACAATCCATTTTCAATGCTTGTTTGTGTAGACGGTAGTGCAAACAAATCTAATTCTGACTTAGCACACTCACAAGAATTATTATGAAGGAAAGACATATTTAATTTGAAAATATATCTTTGATATTTTTTGGATTTATACCAAGTTTTTTAGCGGTTTTCACTTTAGCAGTTAATGGTGGAATGAGCGAGGTCAATCGTTTTCTTTTAGTTATATACCCAGAACCTGTCATGTTTAATCGATCAATTTTGCCATCAACCTTTCGTTTTAAATTCGTACTAACTTGCTTTAGACGATCTTTTATTGATGCTTCCATAGGACGCGCTTGAATCATATCCGATAAAAGTCCTACTCCAGCGTTTAATGCTTCTTTACCAACCACTCGAGCCCCACTTGAAAGTAAAGGTAAAACTGATCTAAATAACCCCCCTAAGAAGCTTCCAATACCATGACCACGTTGGTATGGTGAACCCTTATAAATTACTCCTACCCCCGAACCAGCTTGATGTGTATAATAATTTTCATATGGACATATATGATGATCACGAAGAGAATTCATTATCACAATTTTCGGAAATGTAGTTTAACACACACGGTTCCAAACTGGAATGGTATTTTCTGTCCTGTGCTCGATCTTATAACTATTTCCAGCGTATCGAACTCTCTTCGCATAACAGGTAAGTAGTGAGGTGGAGAGAAAACGTGCATTTTATTTGCTCCATAAATGTATTTTGAAGGATCTAATGAAATTACTCTTAGCAAGGGAGTCATAACATCACCCACAATCTGAGGATCGATAATGTCGCAATATAGAAATAGTTGAGATGGTAACCCTAAGTGTAAATTAGCAGGACACTTTCCGAAATTTCTGTCTAGGAGATTTTTATTTGGTTCATAACCTAGTTGTAAACTTAATTTGGGTGATAATGTTATAGATGTTATATTTTTATCCAAAGCAGAAACAGAAACAAATTTTGTTATTTCATCATAACGAAATTTTATGCTCTCTCCGATACCACTTAATGCTTTTAAAATATGCTCAACGTTAGCATAGCTGGTAGCTGGAATATGTTTTTTGTAGTGCACTGTGGATGGTTTATCTTCACTAGGCATTATCATGGATTTTGTAATGTATATAACATTTTCATGATCTTGAACAGTAAACATGGTACATGGATATTGAAACTCAACAACTCCAACCGACCATTCACCTTCTAATTTTATAACTTTTGGTAATTTCGTTGAAAAATTTGTGGTCTTGTTATCAGGAAAGTATTCCATTGAACTATTGCTGAGCAATGTTAAATAAAAACTTTCTTTATTCATATTTCTTTTAAACTAGAAGCTAAAATCCAACTGTTAAATTTATTTGGATAACCTCTCCACTTCACTAATACTTCTTTTCTGTTACCTGAATAACGAGTGTCAATTATTTTATCTATTTTATATTGTGAGGTGGGGTTGTAAGTGATTTTCTGTAATTCCCTTTCATAAAAAGTACCAACTATTGGTTCATTTTGTAAATCTGTTATTGTATAAACAACCCATGGAGATCTATCAATTATTGAAGATATAATAAATATTTCATCACTCCAGTTTGATTCATATCCTTTTTGGAAAACATGTTTATATTTAGTTATTCGAACATAATCACCCACATTGAAATTTGGTTTTTGAAAGTTGATTTTGGAAAGTTTGTTTGATCGTCTATCATAAAGATTAGTCCAAACCGTCATAATATTGTTGGAATTCACATCACATGGACACATCTTAATACTAGAGTGAAAGCTGTGATTATAAGAATATATTAAATCTTGTAAAACATCTATATATCTATAAGTATTATTATGAGTGAAATAACGCCACATTTTCATTTTTAGAGTTCTTTGAAATCGTTCAACAATACTGGCCTTAATATCAGGATTGTTAGTGGTATAGTAATTAATCTTTTTGGATTTAAAGTATTTTTGTACATCTTTTGAAACAAATTCTGTACCTTTATCAGATTGTATGTGAGTAGGTGTTAAATTACTTTCAGTAAATATACTTTCAAAACATTCTTTAATAGTTTCTGAGTTTTTCTTTTTCATTGATCTTGCAAAAGCATATTTACTAAATACATCAATAACACAAAGTATATAGTTGAAACCATCATTATATTGAGAATAAGTTCGCATATCACTTAAATCAGCTTGCCACAATTCATTAATATTTGATAGAATGTACCTATTACGTGGGAATTTTTTTTGAATGGGTTTATGTAATGTGTATGTTTCTTGTGATTGTAACCATTCCTTTACTTGCTTTTTATCCATTTTACCATTCATGGCTTTCGATAATTTATCAATACTACCAAAACCAGCGGGGTTAGATGGATCATAATAAATCCTGTTAATTTCTTCTAGTACGGGGTCCATTTTTCCCAATCAAACTTTTTACGTATTTTAGATATAGATTTTTTATCTCGACTTCCCGGTGTAGAAAACTCTATTTTAGTTTCAGATTTTTTATCTCCACTTCTTGGTGTAGAAAACTCTTGAACTTCAGTCTCAGAGGATTTGTTTAGATCTTTTACTTGAAGCCGGTTAATAAACTCACATCTCTTTGGATTTCCAATATAAGTAAGTGGTACTTTAATATCTTTTAATGCTTTAGCAAATCTATCCCACCCTATCGGATCACTTCTTTTTAAGGGTCTTAGTGAATCATTTATTAAATCAACAATATTACTTCCAGGAATTTTTTCATTATCAATTATGACTGTGCCTTCATTATCCCAATTTATTTTACTTTTACTTGTTTCAACTAAGTTTAATAATAACTCACCTTTTTTATTATAAGTTTTTGGTATTAAACTGAGTATTTGAGCTGTTGTATAAAGTGGTTTTGTATCATTTTCTTTACTTTTAATGGAACGATTCTCTTCCAACAAAGATTCAGCATCAACTGAACTTTTTAAATCTCTATCTTTATTTTTAAATCCAATTTTAGACTCATTTGAATCTTCATTAGATGTATCAGAATAAATTGGTAATCTGAGTGGTTGACGATCCTCTTCGGCAAAGTGAAGATATCTTTGTAGTGTTTGTAAATATAACATCCACTTCTTTCGGTCTTCTATCTTACTATTCATAATATTTTGCATTTCCATATCTAATCGAGACAAATTACTATTAACCTTATTTTCTTGTTTTAATTTTTCAATCAATCCAGGTTCAATTAGTATCATTTTCTTTGCATTTTCCATGTTAACTGACTAGTCCACTTACTAATCCACTCAATATTGCACCTAATATTACTGGTAAGAAAGCTCCTCCTTTTTGTATAATTATGTTTTTTCTTATTTTATGTTTACACTTACGCACCAATTTACGGAGTATATTTTTATGTTTATTCAATTTTTGTTTATCTTGATCTTTAAGAGGTACCTTTCCTTGTAAAACGTTATGAATACATTCACAAATACAATTTATTTCTTCTTCGTCACACGTTTTAAGTAATGCTCTTTGATATTTTGGTTTAAGCGTATGCAAAGCGTTTAGCAAATGCTTATGCGTTGTGACTCGACGATGCATCATTTAGAAATGATTTGAATTGTTTGATTCTTGGTGTATTTAAACTCTTTTGTGGGGACGTAGACTGTACAGAAACCATTAAATGGGAAGACATTTGACTTGATACGACAAAAATCATTGGTATTCTGTTTTAAATCTACCATTAAATATCCATGTGCTTCTAGAGTTGCATCCCTGTAGGCATCTTCAATGAACTTTGGGTTATCCGGTGACACTTGTCGTGCTAAATATCTTATTTGAGTTTTATCTCTAGGATTTTTAAAATATATTATATAACTTGAGTTTAAAGAAATATCTCTTTGACCTTTACCCTGATGAAATAAATTTTGTGTTAAATAAAATACACTAAGATTCCTGTGATGACTACCTTTTGTAAATATATCCACAATTCTTCCATCAGACTCTCTCATCAGATCATCAATAATAACAAGATGTGGGTTTTCACCATCAAACATATTAAGATTTGGAATTCCTTGATGATAGTTAACATTTGGTAAATTATATAAAGGTTGCATTTCATCAAAGCACCATGTGATCTGATTAAAATCACAATTACATATTTCTGTAACTGATTTTATGAAATTTGTTACAAAATTTGACTTCCCACATCCACTTGGTCCTGCTACAATAGCAGTAAACGGATGGATAAAGTGAAACATTACACACGTCTAAGGTTCTAGGGGGTGAAATAAAAAATGAAAGTTTTGGTTTAAACAATTAATATATATAAAACAGAATGATTTGTATATTATTTCTAACACAATTAGTACATGAGAATTTTAAACAATTATCTTAAGTTATATACAATCAAACAATTATTAAATATGTAATAAACTCTATGTCACATTATTTACAATCAGTACAAACTACATAATTTTATGATCAGTACAAATTTTATTTACACACACAGACATAAAAGTAAAAACTATTAACATTTAGCACAATTTATAATGACCCCAAGCTAATGTTTCAATATTGTTATCTAAAATATGCCTCTTTGTGTCATTATACGATAAACCAATCTTATTTAATTTTTGTGTAAAAATTGTGTGTTTAATTGATTTAAATCTAAGCATACTATAATATTGCACTTTTTTATTAAATAGAGAAGACTTATAACTATTCATTGTCATCTTTTTAGTGATACATTTATTTACTCCTTTTGCCTTGGCTATAGTCTTATTCTCTAAGTTAAAAGCGTACATTTTAGATCTTAAACCCACAAATTCTTTCATGATTTTACCATTATTTTCATCTTTGAAAAAACCTAACTTCTTTTTATTTAATTTTGGATAATCAAAAATATTATTTGTATCATAATCTGAGGTATCAAAGTATGAGGAAAGGTCAGGCTTTATATCAATGTAAAAATCATCTGTAAATATATGATATATTAAACTATCCGTATCTGTATACAATAATTTGATATGACTAAACTTTTTAATCATATAGTTATAATGAAAATCATACATTAATGTTTTTGAAATATCTAAAATACAAAACCCTAAATAAATTGGTTTGTTATATATTAACTTAGTCTTTCGCAACTGAACTGCAACAAGGTCTTCCGAAAATATTGAAACACTATGAAATTGTGGTTTAGCGATTAGATCTTGAGCACCTAAAGCTTTACCCTGGTTCTCCCAGTGTGTAACTAATTTTACGTTAACTCTTTTTTCAATATTCTCCATAGTCTTACCGAAGATTGAATTATTCATTAACTTATAAAAATCTTTTTCAAAATCTGATTTTGCTAACGTTCTGAATTTTGTATTTAGATCTATGTACATTTTCAACCAGGGAGACTGTTTAAATTCTAATACTCTATGAATTTTAGTTAATTTAACCCCCATTTCTATGCACTGCTTTAAATTTCTGTAATGAATTACATATTTAACTTTATTATTTAAATTTGGCACTAGTTTATTCTCATTAGTATTGCCTACACAAATGTTTTCTGGGCATAAAGGAAAGTCCGAATGTAAATCATGAAGCTCATCTGGATATTCCAAATCAACTTCTAAAATGAAACCGAAGTCCGATGTCTCAGACACATTAAAATCTGTTTTCGGATTTACCCATTCAAATCCACCAGTAGGAAGATATTGAGACATAGCCCAACCATACAAATTGTTAGCGTCAAAATATGTGATATACGAATTTGGTTTCCCTGCATCATAATCCTCCATGTATTTGTTATTAGCTCTAGCATAACGATTACTACATTGAGATACACCACCCCTGATACCTGATCTAATAAATGCAATTTTCTCATAATCTGTTAAAAGTTCTAATTCTATTTTTGTATATTTGAGCATTGCATCCCAACTTAATCCTGGGGCTGTGTAATAATGGGTAGGGTCTAAATCATAAGTATTAATGCATAGCATTCTAAAGTTTTCAAATACATCGGATAAAAGTAAAACGTCTGTTTTTAAATACAAGTTTGAATAATCTAACATATTACAACAACCAAAGTGTTCCCAAACATCTTTAGCATGATTGTAATCATCATTTGAAATATGTGAATCTGTGAGTGAGCTATAAAAATTTTTTTGTTCAGGGAGCGACGTTAGGTTTAAACTATCATAATTAGTCATAAATTCATATGGATAAACCCCTTTCCGTTTTAAACGAATGAAATCTTCATCACTTGGAAAACTTCTACGTAATTCTTGAAATTGATCATTACTGAGATTTTTGGCTAATTCTTCTAATTTACATGGTAAAAACTTAAATGAATCTACGAATCTCAATATAATTTCATGGTTATTTATTTTTATTTTTTTGGAAAAGGATATATATTTTTCTTTATTTTGAGGGATAACTTCGACTTCACCATCACAAAAGTTTAATGCATGAACAATAAAATGAGCATCATAGTGACTAAGGTTGTGTAAAAATATTGGTATATGACGTGGTGTTTTGAACTTCGAGATACATGATTCATGAGCAACACCTATAAAACTACCAGTGTAATAATCAAAATCATAAAAAAGTTCTGTTAACTCTGTTTCACAAATATGACAAATGGTTGCATTTGAAATATGACTTTTGTCTTGATTTGTAAGCGGAACTGGACATTTTTGAAGTCTATTTATTTCTTTTAAATTGTTAGATAAACTTTCCATAAACACTTGTGCACAGTTGGGTCCGCAATATGTTACATATTTTGATAATTTATTATCAAATGAACATTTTATATAATAACCAAAACTATGCACTTCATGTTTCTGAATATTATGCGTGAAAGGTTTGGATGGATCGTTAGAACATGATTCTATTGGTTTTAAAAATGCTTCAAAATCAGCATAAATCACGAATGGTATCTTTAACTTCTTTTCATAACTATCAAATTTAATTTTATCATTTGAAATAGGTTGACCAAACCAATTCTTTTTTAAAGTTTCACTGTTTGGTAATTCTGTACAAATGTGTGCACAATCGTATTGTTCATGGTTATTTAACCTTTCCCGAGATGGAAAATGAAGTAGACATGCTTCACAAATGTACATGATGTGACCATCTTTTGAAATTTGTTTACTGACTAACCGCGATAAATTTTTTATGTAACAATAATGATTTTTCATATCCTTAGAAAGAAATAATAAATTTATATGTCTAGCTTTACGACACTTTGTTAAAAATAATGGGCCTACGATAGAATTACACCGTTTTTCTTTAATATATTCTAATCCAAAAACGTTAATACTAATATCATTTAATTTCTCTACTTTTGCTATGTCAGAAATTTTAACTGGAAAGGAAATACCATCAAATTTAAGCTTATTTACATGTTTAACGTACGATGATACTCGATCCGCGTTTTTGTTTACTGGATATAACGCTGAGAGTAACGCCCATTTAAAACAAAAATAATCTTTGTTTTTTACATTTATAACAGCTTTTTTTAATTTGATATCAATGGGCAGATCTAAGTATGAAGTACCGCGTAGGGGGTTGAATTTATTAACATTCATGTCTATAGATTTTATGTTTTTTAGACTCCATCCACTATCTTTTTTTTTCAAATGCACTAATTTTACTAGTAATTGTATCATTTAAAGATGAAAGAAAAATATTTAAGTCATCTCCTTGACAAATAATATAGTTAAATGTTTGAAAATCGAATGTATCATGAATATCTTTAGTTTGTTGAACAAAATCAGCATGCAATATGAAATTTACTTTAAAAATTATGTGTTGATGAATACACTCTTGTATTAAAAATAAAATATCATCCTTAATAGAATCTAAAAATAGTTCAGGGGTTTCAAAATTTACTCGTGTCGAATGATCTACTTTATTCTTGATTTTGTAAGTTAAAATTCTATTTCCAAAAGCAGATTCAATAACATTAACGTTTGATAAAGTATTATGGGAATTTAAAAGATTATTTTTGTGAACATTACTTTTAAAATGATTAGCTAAATACCTTTTTTTGATAAATATATGACACGTTAGACATTCCACTTGATTGTCGCTACCGACACTGTTCCCTGCAGAGGTAGATGCTCCTCCTTCAATTGTTGGTTTTTTTATGATCTTAAGTTCTTCGCTACTCGTTCGCTCCATACCTTTTCCAAGTTGTAGTGGTTGACTGTAAAAATGTTTAAATTTATAAAAAGACGATATAAGACAATGTGTAAATTATGATCGTAATTTATTTTACTTACATAAACTGTGTTTCAACCATTGCACAGTGATTATACAACTCAGCATCATATGATGAATCGTACAGTTCACCTTTCTCCATTTCATCACAAACTTTAGACAGCTCCTGATTCAATTCACTATTGAACAGTTCCATATTCTCTTCCATGGGTGTGGAAAAGAAAGCACTGGTGCATACTTCACTGAAGTTTTCCATCTTTATAGTAAAGAGAAAAATAGGTAGCCGAGTAAGTTACTGTTCAGTGTTGGTTCACCAACTGATACCCAATTTCGAATAATGTTCAATATTTATAGATTTACAAATGATTAGAAAAAGAATATAATGAGTACAAAGAAGTAATTTAAGTAAACAGAATTCACTAATGATCAGCTAATGACTGTCATTGTTAAAAAAGTATTTTTTAACTTTTTCACTTATCTCGCATTCTTTCGTATTGACGAGACGCACTACACTGATGAATCATACAAATTATCACTAAGGAATGTTTAAGTAAACAGAATTCACTAATGATCAGCTAATGACTGT
Organism: Melitaea athalia; assembly: GCA_905220545.2. Lineage (NCBI taxonomy): Eukaryota > Metazoa > Arthropoda > Insecta > Lepidoptera > Nymphalidae > Melitaea > Melitaea athalia. The sequence goes on from HG992180.1 coordinate 86,551, forward strand.
CATTGTTAAAAAAGTATTTTTTAACTTTTTCACTTTCTGCTATTGTCTTCGTAATATTGTATACGAGGGTGTTTGTGTTGTCGTAGATGCTATCCTCATTATTCTTCACATAATATTTAATCCTCGTGGAAGCATGTTTCCAATGATCAGTAGTTGGAATCTTGCATAGCTTCTTCATATCGTATATTTCAATTTTTATGAGATGCGTCGCTTGATCTCCGTCGTCGGAATTAGTAGAAATGTATGATACACCATCTCTAGCGGCTCGTGCTACGGTTGACGATAACAGCTTCCTCTTTCTTATTTTTGATTGAGCTTCAAAAAAATGATCAATCGATTGCGATTTTCTTTTTTCACCATTATTAATGACGATGTTATCACTCTCTTCTTGAGGGGAGAGTGGCGAGTAGTAATATTTATAGGTATTTTCATTGAAGTTGAATGATTTCTGCAACAACACAGTTATCATGTTAATATCAATTTGTTTACACTTAATCACACACACGTAAGAAAACAACAGAAAGAAAAGTAAGTTTGTCAAGAGAATAAACACTTACGTCCGGGTCCATTGAAGCGTTGAAGTAATACAAACGTAGTATTGGTAGATCCACTGCGGTCAAACGACTATACACTGATTCCATAATGGCAGCTGCTCGCCCTTATAAAGCACCGATAGGATATATCTTATCTAAGTACCACAGTGAAACTGATGTAACTTTATGAGTCAACAAGCTTATCTCGCATTCTTTCGTATTGACGAGACGCACTACACTGATGAATCATACAAATTATCACTAAGGAATGTGATTTAATATTTAGAAAGTATGTTTCGTATTGACGACACGACGAGACGCGCTACGCTGATGAATCATACAAATTATCACTAAGGAATATGATTTAATATTTAGAAATCAATATAATTAATCATTCCTATGTTAACCATTGAATAGATTGGTACAGTAATAATCTACTAATAGCAGTAATATCATGGATACACTAGATGTACAACAACATCTGAAAAAGATTCACCCCAGTCTAGAAAATAATGTTTATGCTGCTAATAGACTGCCCATGTATACCCACGTACCAACGTATATAATATGCAATTTAGATACAGATGATAAACCAGGCTCACATTGGATAGCTTTACATATCGATACGAATGGCATCGGTCAATATTTTGATTCATACGGACGATCACCTGCACGATATCATCTAGAGTTTTTAAAAAGGAATTGTAAAAGATGGGACTGGAATGTTGATATGATTCAGAATGAGTGGACTTCAGTTTGTGGCGAATATTGTTTAATGTATTTGCTGTATAAGTTTCGGGGATGTTCAATGCACAGTTTTACGAGCATTTTTACAGGGAACACATTGTACAACGATATTTTAGTGGATGAGATGTTTCGCTCCTATTTTATACATAATCAGCAATAACATTTTGGAAATAAAAATTGTAACAAAAAAAAGTATGAGTTTTATTTATGACTAGCTGTGCCTGCGACTTCATCCGCGTGGAGCTTTACAAAATAGTTACTGTTCAGTGACAGACACACAAAAATTATAAATAAATATTTTGGTATATGTACTGAGTATGCATACATATGAGTTTAGTAAAACACGGTTATTTTAATATTACAAACAGACACTCCAATTTTATTTATTTTTATATATATATATATACATTGAGAATAACAAAGAATGATAATAATATAATACAATAGCACAGATAAGCAAGGTGCATCATTAGAAACAGATAAGAGCGGCAACGACCTTTTTCGAGAAACAATGGATGGAGCACAATAGCGACGATGCTCGAGGAACGATAGATAAGCGGACAATAGAGGTAATTAAGGGTACTGGAGTTTGCAAATGTAGAAACCTAAGTCGCGAATCGTTAGAGTTAGCACAAAATGGATGCGTGCAATCGATTTAGATGACCCCAAAACCTTTTTTTTTTTTTTTTTTTTTTTTTTTTTTTTTTTTTTTTTTTTTTTTTTTTTTTTTTTTTTTTTTTTTTTTTTTTTTTTTAGGATCACTCGATCAGAGGACCGACCGTTTGTACCAGTTCTGGCTCGTGAGCCAGAACTGGTACAAACACACTACTGCTGCACGCTTGTTTGCCGATTTAGTTACCTGTGTGCTTTTATGAAACCACGGAAAAAGTTATAGTTTTTTTCAAGGAACTGAAATGAAATAGGAACAATCATCGTATAAATATTCTTTGCACGCCATCTATGCAAAGTAAAGGTAACTTACATCAGCTGTATGTTGTCATTAGTGTCTTAGTTCTATGAAATCATAATAGGTGGCCGACCGTCAAAACGACATGCAGAACACACACGAAAAAGTTTGAGACGATGTAATAAAAGTTTCATTTAAAAAAATTAACTATTCCTATCGTTACATTTTGTGTTGCTCTTGTACGACATACGTCTAAACATTTTTAGCTATTATCCCGCACGCTCTCGATTTACCGGAGTCCGGAACGAGTGACCACACTAGCGCCGTGCGTCCCGCTGACGACGGTCTACGACGAGTCGGATGCGTGAGTCAGGCGCGCGCATTACTTATGTTCTTAGTTTCCCTACATTTCGGTCATCAGGTCGACAGATTTACTGGAGTGTGACGCATTGCGAGAATTAATTCTGATTCTATTAACGTTTTTTTCTGTTATGTTTTTATAAACGAATGTAATTTATATTTATTTCTGTCGGAAGAGCGTATTTTTATACATCCTCGTACACAAAAAAAAAACATTCGTAACAATGATTGCTGTTTTTGTAGATAATAATTGGTTGGAAAATGCAGAAGTCCGCCTTTTGTGAATATGTTATAAGTGTGTTGTACAATATAAGGTTTAAGTTAATAGGTACTTCACCTGTAATACCTATTACATCAATTAAAACGTAAGCATTACATACAGTGGTGAAAAATAGAGTAGGTACCTATATTATAATTTTATATTCAAGTTCGTTCATCTTTGATATATATAACAATATTTAAATATTTATAAAGTAAGTTTCTATGTCTTATAACGACACACAATAACTCCTAGTCATTTGAAAGATTCATCATCATCAGCCTATTTCGGTCCACAGCTCGATGTAAGCCGTTTGAACGTTAATTTAAAGTATGACAATAGTGACGAGTAGCGGACATAACAACAGTACCAGTAACTGTGAAATAACCGCAACCGCAGACTCGTGGGACATTCCTGACAACTCGAGCAGATAGTTGACGCGAGATGTGTCCTTTTTTACTTTTTTATACAACTACTCGTAGATCGGCGAACAAGCGGCTCACCTGATGGTATGCAATTACCGTAGCTTATAGATGCCTGCAACAACAGAAGCATGCAAGTGCGTTGCCGACCCTATCCCCAATTCCTCCCAGGAGCTCTGGTCACCTTACTCACCAACAGGCACACAACACTTCTTAAAAATTTTGCTTGCATGATTTTATTTAGCTGTGATCTTCTGAAAGTCGACAATTACGGTACTACGCCAGTCGGGCTGCTCCATATTTTGAGCAGGAAATTTCCTGCTGTGCCCTACCTCAGTGTCTAGTAATGTTTCACTAGGATAATTTATTGCCTATATCCTTGTATAATGTACTTTTGTAACTGTACAAAATTTATTGACATCGTTACTGAAGTTTGTCCATAAGCAAAAAAACACAACTATGTAGACATGTATTAATAAAAATACAAGTATATATTTAGCGGCACTCTACATACAACTTATTATAAACAACTGTAGCAAATAAAAGAAAAGTCAATATATTACTAGCGTAGTCTCTAGCATGAGAGTCATATTTCTGAGTTCAGTAAAATGTCGCGGCCGCTCGAAAGTCATGAAAACAATCGTCAGTTCACAGTTACGGTCTTCGACCCACTCTGATGAAAATAAAACAAAAAACTTGATGTTTTTTCACAAATCAATTAGAGCCACGGCAGTACGAATTCGTCGCGGAATTTACGATGATGTAAAACTTGAGATTTCAGGAAACGAGAAATAACGACTTTGTTATTATTGATGTTCAAATCCGTTATTAACTAAAAACGCGTTTTCGACTATTAACTATCTTAAGTTAACGCGTTTTTTTATACGTTTTCATAATAACACGTTTTTATAAAACTTGGCCGCAGTCTCAACGCGGAGAAATTGTCATTTTATCTGACAAGTTGACAACCATGGGCTGGAAACTTAGAAGTTAGAACATCGGCCACAGTAAAAAATTAGCAGTGTCATCACTGTCATCTATTAATCGTGCCCCGAAACTATTAAATTTATTAGCGACTACCAAGTCCTATCAAAAGATGTCGCTACGTTGGCACTCGTCAATTCAGCAATCCAGTACACGCATACCAATTAAATTTGCATACAAAAATAACTATTTACCTATACTTAAAAAAAAAGCATGATGTCACATAAAAAATTATCCTGTTTTTTTTGCTTTAAGTAACAAATTAAATATTTCAATCGATATAAATTTATATCGAAACAGCACGTAAAATATATATAATTTAATTAAATGTGTGAATTGGATCATTTTTTCGTGGTTGGTATTTTAAAATTGTTTGTTGTCAAGAATTGAAAAAATATACAAATTCAGACTAGGCTGTATGGACTATAGTCTTTTGCCTTTCCCTATTGGGGATAAATTTTAAAACAACAACATTGTTTGTTGTCAAATCAAGTCAAAATAGACATTTTAAAATTTAAACTTGTTTGTATTTTAAATTTTATATTTTTATCATTGATGATTGAACGGTTGTGATATCGTCGATTTAAATGAGATCTCTCGACGACAATAATTGCACACAGCTGTTTTATTGTGATCACTGGACTTCTCAAAAAAGTTCCAAATTGGTAAATCACTACCGCGAGGCATTTTACCAATTAAAAATCCTTGCAATTCAAGTCCTTATTAATTAACTACCTAATTAATTGTCTAAAACTTATTTACACATCACTATACACACACTATATTACAGTTTCACTTTTTCAACTCACAGTAATATCCTACCTAAGTACCTATTTACAATATTCTTAAAAACGAAGAAGTCGGTTAAAAACACAATATTTACAATAGCACGACGAATTTACGAAACGAGAATTATCTTACTATTAAACGAGCAATTCTTGTATATATATCTATATCTATACAGGTATTATAAAGAGGTAAAGTTTATAACTTTGTTTGTATATACGGGGTAATCTTCGCAAATACTGATCCGATCATGAAAATTCTTTCGCTAACAGAAAGCTACACTATTCAGGAGTGACAAGATAAAAGGAAAAAGATAAAAATTATCAAAATTTTTGACCCAGCAGGATTTGAACCTGCACCCTCTGACGTGCCGTGTCAACAATTCAATCGAATCAAGCATTATTATTTGCCTTAGAAATTAATTGGTGATTTTAAAACATTTATATTTATCTGATTTGCTGAAAATAGTGAGAGTGTATTGGAATTGGAACATATCAAATTTCACCATACCGTTCTTATGTGAAATGGATATATGGATTATATTATTCATTTAAAAAAAATGTCGTTTTATCTCCTTTTAGGCAATGAAAAAATATCATTATAATACGAAGTTTAATTTCACCATTATTAATATAGCTGTAATAGTGTAATTAGGAAAGCGACGGATTTAAAATCGTTTTGACCCGGGTTCGAATCTCAGTCTCCAGATTATTATTTTTTCTTTTTTTTTTAATTTCACTCGTGATTTATTATTTAAATAAAATAAAAATATAAAAATACCGAAAAAAAAAACAAAAAATAAAATAAAAATACCGAGCTGGGCTCGGTCACCCAGGTACTTATAATATTATTTACACAATATTTACAACAGCACGACGAATGTATGAAAAGAGAATTATTATATTATTTACAATTATTATAGTACTGTAGTACAACTTGCACAGCAACCAAATTTATGTATTAAAAATTTAAAACGAACGAGCCATGTTTGTTTACGAAACAACGCGAACAACGTTTACGGAAATTAATACGAGTAACGGAGTAATAACCTAAAAACGAATAATACGGGCCGACGACGCGTCTACGACTGTAATGTTATCTCGCTCTAGCCTCGTTGCAGAGCGTTGCGCCCTGTGGGAACGTTTTAGACGTTTTGCGTTTTCAGACGTTTTCGGCAATTGTTTGTTGAGACGTTTTTGAGATAACGCGAAGTCAGAGTACGAATAACAAACGTTACGCGTTTTTAACAAAAAACGTGTTACACTTTGACGTTTCCGTTATTTTAACCACCACTATTTGTTATGGGCAAAGGCCCTCGCATGAGTCGCAATTACAGTTGTATATAAATGACAGGGAGATTTGGAATTTTAATAGTGTACGTACTCGCGTACATTTCCAAACTAATTCGGAAATTAACTCCCACTAATTGTCGAGAATACAGAAGCGGTATATTATAAAGGAATTACAATATAAAACAGTTCCAAAAATTAATAAGTTTAAATAATGATAAAAGCCTTCCTCTCTCTATCTCGCCTAAAACGTGTTATCATAGGAGACGACATGTAACAAGTAACATGTAAGACAAGAGCATTATACTACGGCGCTGCTCCGTGTTTACAACTTCAATGTTACGATCGTATTACGCACACCTACGGCGATGTGTACATATATCAGCTCATATTTGGGTCACAACTCACAGTCAAAAAAATGCCTCAGTATGACGTGTCGTTATCTGTCGGGCACTTTCCCTCGCTTTTACTGGCAAGGACGTCGACTTTCTAAACAACGTTATTGTTGCTAGTGGACGCTCGAACGAGTTCCGATCCACGACTCGCTCTACAGAGCAAGCGCTACGTAACACATTGTAAATAACATAAATAAAACAGTTCGCGTCAGATCTGACACGCAACTGGGCTTTAATCCTTAAAGAACGATTGGCGTGAAAGTTCTATTGAACGAATCAAATTTAAAACCTCTAAAACCAAAACAAGTTAACACGTGCTATTTGTATCGCTACACTGTACCTACATGCTGGCATACTGTTATACGTAAGTACTCGTATATCTTGATAGATATGAAAGCGCTGTAAGCGTCAGTCTTCGGTGTCACCGCTGTTTCGTTCTTTTAAACAACTTTACTCCCTCAAATTTTTAAAGTAAAACTAAAATGCGTGACAAGAGCGTTACGTAAAGTGTGATCGGGAGGGGCGAACGGAGCAAGAGATGTTTCTCTACGGTGCGAGCAAACATTTTCTTTCTCTCTTCTCTCATAGCCAATTACGTTTCGTATATCTAAGATACAGTGCAGGTCTATTGCTAAAGAAGTTTTACTTCAGTCGTGTTGTCTTAAGCACACTCGTTATGTGCAGTATAAACCTTGTTCACAACCGGGGAAGTAGGTCCTTAGGATTTTACTGATGATATAAATAAGATGGATATCAAGAATAGAATAATTAGACGCGCAATGAAAGTGATTGCCCGCCACGTTGCCGCCAAAACACATGCTCAATAAGAAATCTAACAGTATGCATGCAGAAACCTTGTAATAAGAAAATGAATGCGTCTTTTTCATTTTTTATGACCTCAATAAACAATTATAAACTCCATCCAACCTTACCGCGTTCAGAATAAGACTCAAATTACACTGTAGGCTCGTGTTGGATACGTAGGAAGACGATGTATTTGGCGAGTAAGCTCAAACAATTGAAAAGTTCCGCCTTTTTTATAGATTAATTATTATATTAATGTTACACTGGACGTAGATTCGAACGATAACGTCCTTTGTTTACTGTTTCTATCGACGTTACCATTGTGTGGTTTTTATGAAGGAAATGTTGTGAAAAACGAATAACATAGACTATACAAACATCTGAGCGAGTTCGTTTTAATATTCGTTTAAATGTGCACAGTATACAGATTAGAAATGAAATGAATTATTTAGAAAGAATAAGAATTATTATAAAGGCAACAGACTTTTTTTTAATGATTTATTGATAATTTTAATGTAGGTACGTAACGAAATGATCAAATGGAAGTGTTAACTCAAGCATTTACTTCCACATAATCTTCATTGAAAACGCAAGCTTTATATGAACAGACACAAAAACAAAAAAGTGTGTGTGTTCACACACAGCACAAGTGATAAGGCCGTAGCGATTTACTTACAATGTGTTCGATCTTATTTTCTTCCGTACATTTATGTTTCTTTCTTATCGCGACGCATTTACCGTTTTACCGAGTTTCAAATCAGAACGATTCTAAAGAAGTTTCACTTCAAAAAGTAAATACAAAGAAAAGATATATGTAAAATGTAATGTATGTAATAATAAAATAATAATGTTGAAAATGATAACTTTATCGAAAATAAATGTACTAACAATTTTATTCAAACTGGAAATACGTATTTAAGTCTTTATAGTTCTTAACCTTTAAACAGTAACGAGACATCTCATCCTGTCAGACCGTCCCATATCATAATTACATATTTTTCAAACCTTGACACTTCGAACATACATTGTATCAGCGAAACTAATCACAGAGGTAGACTCGAGTAAGACATCATTTAAAGGTTAAAAATATAAAAACAACTTAATTATTTCAATTAATTTTAAAAAATAAAAAACAAATAAAAGTCTATTAAGATAAAGGTTATTAAATGAATACTTCAAAATTTTCTATTAAAAATATTTGACGTATCTGTGCTCGGCTGCTCGCTAAAACAGACTTGTGCACATGCAATGTTTGTAGAGGCCCTACAGATGTTTATCGCGTTTATTTACTTATACACATGCAATCGTTTGAAATATTACTTTATTAAACCTATTCCTTTTTTTTCTAAAACATTGGCAAATAAAGAATACTCTAAAGAGCTAAAACTCGCTCTAGCTGGTAACATCAAAATGAGTTTAGTTCCATTCCAGGAGCACTCCACATGCGTGTCAAGTGTAGTCGGACTCAGGTAAGTTAGTGCAATATTTAGTTACAGACGCTGTTATGAACCAAATAGTTTGTAATTAACTGTCAACACCCAACTGTTCTATATAATCTATGTTGCGTATGGCAATACTATTTCCGGTAAACTTTGACAGCTTCCTTCTGGCAAAACTGTGCGTGTGCGTCTCAACGCCTCTCTCGACATCGCGCTTGAATAATTAAAATATTATTGGTTATAAGTTGTTTTCGCCTTTTGTATCGCGTTGTGTGTTCATAATTGATATTAGATAATCATTTGTGTAAATGTAAAGTTGTGTGAAGTGTGACATCGCCGAGTGAATCGCCTTCTTTTCGTCGTCACCACATCTTCATGCGTAAGTTCAACCAAATTATCTTTAAAATCGCGATTGGCCAATTGTGTTTTAATGTATAATTCAGGTTGACTTAGCACACCGGCTAGGACAACGCATCTTTAGAAGACTCCAAGCAAGGTAAATAATTAGTATTACATAAAACGCTGTGTACCGCAGCAAAGTATGTTGGATATTAAAAGGACCTGAAGTTTTAATACGCTTCCACTCGTTTCTATAAATTCATCCCAGGTCATATCTAACATAAAATATTTGGTAGCATAGCGCGGTTTGTAAATCCACGTAGTTAGACTAGCTTAGGTAGCCATTTTGTTTTGTCACTGAAATAATTGTTTGTTCTTTAAGTTAATGATCTTGGATAATTGCCAAGTTTTGTCAAGTTATACGTCGAAAATAATAATTTTGCATTAAAAAAAAAAAAAAAAAAAATAATTTTTTCATTTATAGTAAATGTTTTGTTTAAATAATTTAATAAAAGTAAACAACACAGGTTAAGATTGTTTTTAAAAGTTTAAATAGGTATCCATATTTATTTGTTAAGATAAATGTTTTGTGGAACTAGTTGTTAAACTTTATAATTGTGTTCAAGTTTAATAAATTTGTTCAAAGGTATAGTATTAGTATTTAGAATACTTTTAAATAAATCATAACTAGGTTATGTTTCATAATTATTTTTTGTAATTGAACATAGGACTTAAAATTTTGTTTAGAATTAAAGTTACCTGTGTGGATTCTTTGTTGCATTAAAACATTTGCCTTGCATTTAAACATTTGTAGTTAAAAGTAAATAAAAATAAAATGTTTAGGTTTTGTTGTATTCTTGCATTTAAACATTTTGTCACTTAAAAGTAAAGGGAAAAATATTTTGAAAGTTAAAAGTTATTGTTGTTTTTCCTTTACATAAATCTACATATTATTTGCTTTTCTTGAATGTTGTTGGTTAAAGATAAAAATAAACAGTTCATATTGTATTTAAATAAAAAGAAAACATATTTCAAGTTAATGATTTATGTTGTTCTCGTTTCCATAAACCTACACATTTTGTAGCTTCTTGAATAGTAGTTGTTTGTTTGTATTTTGTTCAACAGCTGATTAGTAATAAATACACATTTTGTTTGTTCGTTGAACGTTTGATTTTTTTTTGTTCTGTATATATTTGCTTATACTTATTAAAGGTTAATTTGTTATAGATGCCTTGTTGTTAATATAAGATTTGAAATAGCTGTTCAAATGTGTATTTGTAACTAAATTTATTGATTTTGAGTAAATTTGTGTTCGTTGTATAAATTTAGCTAACGGAATATTAGATTTAAAAACTTAGTTTTAATTTTTTCTTATATTATTATTTAAGTTATTTAAGATTTGATATTTGATTTTAACTTAGTAATAACTGTAGTTTCGTGGGAAATTAATTTCATTTTCTCGTTGTTGTAATTATTATTGTGCTCTTGAAGATGGCTTCGACCGCTGTCGCTATGGTTCGTGAATCATGTTCTGGACTCGCACTTCAATTGAGATGGTTCAGCTCAGCGGCCGCTTTGGTGGATAGAGAGGATCGCACCGAGGCCTTGCTAGACAGGTATGAGAAATCCCCGGCTCGTCTCCAACAGGTGGAGACCTTGTACCAGCGCTTCCTTCTACATCAGGACGACGTGCCAATGGAGTCGTTTCCAAAGGAGAGAAGGGAGCAAGTACACGCGGATTACACCCAAATTTTGGACCTCGCCGATGCCATCGCTCAACGCGCGCGGGAAGTTTCAGCCTCGCGTGCCGGAGCACCGCCTGATAGGCCTACCATGAAGACCCCTGTGGGTCTTTTAACCCGATTGCCTAACCTCGACCTCCCACGCTTCGATGGTCGATTCGATGCCTGGATGGGCTTCATAGGCTTGTTCGAAAGCCTCGTAGATTCGAGGGATGATTTGAGCCCTTCCCAAAAGCTGGCCTACCTGCTCTCAGTGCTGGATGGAGAGGCGAGGGGATTAGTGCAGCACCTACCGATAGGTGACGGCAGCTATCAAGTTGCGCGGTCATTGCTCGCCAAGCGCTACCAGAATCAGCGCTGTCTGGCCGATGCTCATATCGACCAGATTATGGACATCCCTGTCGTGAGCAATACCGCCCAGTTGAGGACCAAGCTGCTCAACCCCCTCGTCGTGGCTACCAATGCTCTTAGCCGCTTGGGCCTGCCGGTCGACCAGTGGTCGTACTTGTTGGTGCGCATCGTGCTCAAGAAGTTGCCGGTCTCCTTGAGGGCACGCTTCGAACAGGGGCACGCTAGGGATGAGGCCTCTCTCCCTACCTTCGAACAGCTCCTGACCTTCCTCGAGGACGAGTGTCGCGTTGGCGACGTTATGGTCGCCGATACTCCAGTGGCGTCGTCGAGCCCTGGATCTTCGAACCAACGGCGCACCGCCCAAACTACGCCAGCGAAAAGAGCGCCCCTTCGCTTTGCTGTCGCTCAGGCTCCGCGCCCGGACTGCCGCTATTGTGGGTTCCAGGAGCACCGAACTGAGAAGTGCCCGGAATTCGCAGCGCTGCACGTGGCTGCTCGTAGGCGGATTGTAAAGGCTCGACGCTGGTGCTTCTCTTGCCTGGGGAACCACCTTAACCGCGACTGCCCTGACACGCACCCGTGTCCCAACTGTGGAGGCCAGCACCTGAGGGTGCTCTGTGCCAACGCGAATGCCCGCCGCGACCACCCGGGGTCGCCCTCGGGCGGGTATGTGAGTGAGCGTCGGGAACAGCTCCGCACCTCGGAGTCAGGCTCACCTCCCCCCCGCCGCGTAGAGTGTGCTGCCACTGAGCACCGACAGGGGTCGATGCGCAGCCCCACGGGCGGGTATGATAGCGGACCTCGGGTTCAACCCCGCACCTCTGTGTGCGGCTCGCCCCCACTTCGCTCGCGTGGCCAATTACGGTCACCTCCGGTGGTCTATCACGACTATCGTGATGCACGTCCGGCACGTTTGCCGTCCCCTCCTCTGGCCGAGCGTCCCCGCTTACAGCCGCGGAATCTTCGGTATGGACGCTCCCAGCGCTACGAACCGCCAGCGATGGCTCGTGGCAGCCGCCACCGAAAAGAGGTAGAGTTTCGACCTCTACCACATTTTGACGCCCCGACAGGGGAAAGCGGCGTTCGATCGCCGCCACGCCAACGTTAGGACGTTGGCGTCTGCCCCCGCTATGCACTTCCCCCCTTAGAGACCGTTCTCTTGCCCACGGCATGTGTTAGGGTCTGGGGACGGACGGGCGCCTCGGTTGTAGTCCGAGCTATAGTAGACACAGGCTCGCAAGGGTGCATAGCTTCGTCTTGGTTGGTGGGGCAAACTGGCCTTAATCTTAAAAGGCATTCAGATGTAATAAGGGGTGTAGGCAACGCCCCTGTGTTCACAGTTGAGGGTAGCGTTTGGTTTGAATTTTCCCCCTCCAACTCTCCACAGCCGATGTTGGGTTCATCGGCCATAGTGATGGAGAATATCTTGGGCAGCCACCCGCAAGTTAGATTGTCTGCGGACGCGGTAAAGTTAACCGCGTATCTGAACTTGGCTGACCCTAAGTTCGACCTACCTGGCACGGCCGACCTGTTGCTTGGTGCCGACGTACTAGGTAAGATTTTACTCGGCAAGGATCGTGTTTTACAGCCAGGTGGCTTAGTGGCCCTTCGGACCATATTTGGGTTCGCTATGATGGGTCCAGTCTTGAGGACTTCCCCCCCTGCCGACCCTGGAACGGCCTTGATGGTAGGCTCCGCCCTCTCTGACGCTGTGCAGAGATTCTGGGAGGTGGAAGAGCCACCACAAGCGCCCCGCTCTGATCCGGAACATGAGGAGTGTGAACGTTCTACTAGAACAACACCACTTACCTCCGTTCTGGCCGGATCATGACAAGATTGCAATTTCTCGCCGTACGGCCGCCTCTAGGTCTATCACGGCCTACTGCAGAGAAGCGTATTTTGGCAATGGAGCGTCGCATGAGCAGGGACCCTCTACTCAGGGAGAAGTACATCGACTTCATGCGGGAGTATGAGGAATTGGGACACATGTCTGTGTCAAAAATTGACTGGCGCTCGATGGAGCATTTTTTCGTCCCGCATCATGCGGTAATAAAGCCATCTAGTGGCAAGCTGCGCACGGTATTCAATGGTTCTGCGCAGACCACTTCGGGAGTGTCCTTGAACTAGCGTCTTCGTCTGTCTGTCCACCAAGGTGGTCCATTTAGAACTCGTTTCAGCTCTTTCGACAGAGGCTTTTGTCGCTACGTGAATAGGTTTGTGTCACGACGAGGACTACCGTCCTTGATTCGTTCTGATCGCGGCACCAACTTCAAGGGCACAAATAATTATTTAAAGTAGAGCGGTAGCAACATTGTCATGACTACCAGTTAGTTAGCGGCCAGGAAAGTCCTGGCCGAGGCGGGTAGATGTTATGAACCAAATAGTTTGTAATTAACTGTCAACACCCAACTGTTCTATATAATCTATGTTGCGTATGGCAATACTATTTCCGGTAAACTTTGACAGCTTCCTTCTGGCAAAACCGTGCGTGTGCGTCTCAACGCCTCTCTCGACATCGCGCTTGAATAATTAAAATATTATTGGTTATAAGTTGTTTTCGCCTTTTGTATCGCGTTGTGTGTTCATAATTGATATTAGATAATCATTTGTGTAAATGTAAAGTTGTGTGAAGTGTGACATCGCCGAGTGAATCGCCTTCTTTTCGTCGTCACCACATCTTCATGCGTAAGTTCAACCAAATTATCTTTAAAATCGCGATTGGCCAATTGTGTTTTAATGTATAATTCAGGTTGACTTAGCACACCGGCTAGGACAACGCATCTTTAGAAGACTCCAAGCAAGGTAAATAATTAGTATTACATAAAACGCTGTGTACCGCAGCAAAGTATGTTGGATATTAAAAGGACCTGAAGTTTTAATACGCTTCCACTCGTTTCTATAAATTCATCCCAGGTCATATCTAACAGACGCAAACCGGGACAAGCTGATAAGACGATAGGAGGGCGTGTAACTGGACATCAGAACCATGGCGATTGAGGTTACGTATGAAACACGAAAATTATAAGGCATTATTGAGATAAAAAGTCTCTCCCTTTAAGAAACAAATATGATTTATGCCTATTATTGCGTAAAAATTCTTCCTGACGCCAATATTCAAAAGCTATATAGATATTTTTTGCTGTTATATATTTTTATGCAAATTTGTTATTTAGCAATCGGACTTTAAATATTCCGTTAGCAACAAAACCTACAAGAAATACTATAATTTTTTGTGTTTTGTGTTTAAGTTTTTGTGTTTTTATTATAATTATTATTATTATTATTATTATAATCAGATAGATTATAGTCTATATCTAACTCTTGTCTTCTATTACTTCATTGCTATCATTTTCCTTTTGAGAGCATCTGATACGTAGGGATTCCTAGTACAGATAATCACTAACTAAAAGAAGAAAAAATCAGCTGGTTAGTAATAATTTTTGATGACCTTACGAGGTCATCAAGTTGATGACCTCGTAAGGTCATCAAAAAATTTTTTTTTCTGATTTATTTTTGCTTTTAGTTAGTTAATATCTATATAATTTAATAGTAATAAATAATAATGTCCTACAAATTGCGTGGTACGTTATCCCGGTCCTACGCTCACTGCTGCTCTATCTCCTGCTAGCTCTATTGTCTACCACAATCGAGAGTTTTCGAAGAGGAACTTTTTGTTCGCCTCATCAAAATGTAGCTACTCCCAAAAAATTAGCTTGATACTGATCAGGTGAAAAAAATGTACTAGGGATCCCTACCTATGAATTCTGTTTTCGTGCACATATTTATGTTATACCTACATGGAATCATTTTACTTGAGACGGTGCGTGTAGGTGAACAGTTAAGTACTTATTACGTGGTAGGTAGTCTCTGTTACTTATATCAAATATATATACAAAATTTAACGAAATATTTAACGAATTCATTATAAATTGAAATAGGGATCTAATATAGGACTGTGTTCAAGTGCCAGTATAACAACTGTTTTAATCGCTAATCTGTACGCGAGGCGAGGTTTTGTGTGAATTCCGTATATGACTTTATAAATATTAATTAAGCTTTGCCTTGCTAATGTATTGAGTATTTCGAAAAGGTAGTCTACTGCCTTTTTCGGCACAACTCAGAATACGCGCGTAAGTTAATTTATGTCACACTTAACCAGTATTTTGTTGAATAATCAAAGCAACATTTTTGTTAAAGTAAAAACCAACGCTGAGTATTTTATTTGTGACATAACAACTCCCATATTAATTAAAGTGATTTATGTGAGTATTATAATAAGAAAAACTACTTCTATTCGAAGTAGGATTTTTGATTTAAATATTGATGTATACAAGTGTTCCTATACTAAGCACCTTTACTAAACTTTACGTCTACGTGCCTACTTCGGCTACAATAAAGCTAGTGTTCTGTAATTTACGCCTGGAAGTGGATAGCGGGAACGCTCCAATCTTAAAGTTAAAGTCAATGCAATTATTTCGAAACGTTGGCACGTCTCGGTTATTACAGAGCGAGGCAGTTATGGCTCCGATAACCTTTAACGTTATGTAACGGCTCTGTTTACTGCAGTTCTAATTTTCTCTGCCTCTTGGCCCCCGCTTTTATAATATCGTATTTGTTACGTAACGCCGTATCACGTACAGCGCAGTTCTAATAGCTGGACATTTCTGTCTAATGTTATCTGTAGCCCTCGGCGGAGATCTCTCTCGTCTGAGAAGCTTACTCTATCACAAATCACTTTAGTTGTTACACGTGTTTTATAAGTCTATCACTAAACAACTGTACGCAGTGGTTACGACATCGGCTGCTGAGCTAACTGACACGATTCGAACCCCGTTTATGACAAACATTTGTAAAGGTCAGGTCAGATCTTAGTAGTGCTGTGAGAGTATTGTGTATTTTCTTCACAGGTTTTTCGTCATTTATGCAAAGTAGTACCTGGGTGACCGAGCCTAGCTCGGTATTTTCATTTTATTTTTGTTTTTTTTCCTCGGTATTTTTATATTTTAATTTTATTTAAATAATAAATCACGAGTGAAATTAAAAAAAAAAAGAAAAAAAATTAATCTGGAGACTGAGATTCGAACCCGGGTCATTACGATTTAACACCCGCCGATTTCCTAATTACGCTATTAATGCTATGTTGACAGTAGTGAAATTAAGCTTCGTATTCTAATGATATTTTTTCATTGCCTAAAAACAGGGATAAAATGACATTTTTTTAAATGAATCCTAGCTAGATCAATTTTTCGCCCCCGAAATCCCCTGCATACTAAATTTCACGAAAATCGTTGGAGCCGATTCCGAGATTCAGAAAATATATATATATACAAGAATTGCTCGTTTAATAGTATAAGATTTATTATTTAAAAACGCTCACAATGTTCTTTCTAAAACGAGATATGAATGTATAGAACAGTAAACATCACGCTACGTCTAAACACGGAACAGTAAACATAAACGCGTGTAAGGCCTGGCCAAGCATCTCGGCCGACACTGAGTTAATTTAGCACAAAAAATATTATATTAAATCTGTATTAGACAACTTATTACACAATTTAAATTTATAACTCAATTTTAAACAGGAATAATAAATTAATTAATATGTCAGTCGAAGCACACGCGCGCGAGAGTAGATCGGGGAAAGTTAATTATGTAATTAAATTTGTTCTGTGATAAATCCAGTTTAATTAAAAGGCCAATTTACGTAATGGTTTAATCTATGCGTTCCGTGGCTTTTGAATAGAGATTCCTCTTGTGTCTCGCAGTCACCTGGTAACTTTCAATAGTTTCAATGGGTCAGCTCTTTCGTCGATACACGCCTTGTTTTGTATTTCGTAATCTCATTTAACATTAATTAAAACATTCATAAACTGCAAAGAATTGTTACCAACATAGCAAATATCATAATTTATTTTATCGATTGGAATTAATATTTACTTCATTCTAGTGTGGCAAATGACTATTTCCTGACTGTCAGTTTGAAGGGACATTCGTTTGACTTTTTCCTTCAAACTGACAGGAAGTGGTGTACATTATATTAAGTTGTCGTGTAACGAAAAACAGAGTTTGGTCGAACATTCGTTTGCTAGAGTCCGACCAGAACGGTTGTGATAGCAAATAAAAGTATTTCCTATAAAGTAAAGTGTTTCTTTTTTGTCGTCATCCTCGTAAAAAGTTACCGTACAAGTATCGCGCTAAGTGTCAGTAGAAGAGGCAAATAGTTGTACGTGTCCCTGCGAGGCATTGCAAGAGAGGGTCGACTACATCTCAGAAGTGGGATCGCACTGATTTGTTCCGATATCTCGGTGTGATCCCACCCGCCCACATCAATCCACATCTAACTAGTGGGTAGTACTTCGAGAGTTGTAAAATTTTTCTTATCGGATGTAACAAATCTGAGAACTAACGTGAACAATATTGCGATTATTATTTTTTTTGTGTTTGTCAGTTACCCTCAGATTATTATATTTTTTTATATCTTTTTTTTTTACTTCGTTTTGCCATCCCGTTTTAATTTTCTTGTGGTATAATGATACGATACCGTACAAATTAAATGCGAGAATGATAAAACGTTCAAATTGTAACGATTTATTTAAACATTAATTTTTTTCCTTTTCTTCCGTTTTTTTTTTTGTGTCTACCTACTATAACCTAGATTTCTAGATGAACTAAACTATTGCTATGTGTGGATATCGGCGATCATGACTGTATACCAGTTAGCCCTATAATACACCTGGGTATTTATACCTTACGAGTATGACATAATTTCAACGTTGCTTGTTGTTTTGTTCGAGGTTGTCCGCGACAATGCCCAAACAAAAGCGAAGGGCCGAATCGACTGAAAGTGACTCTTCGCGAGGCTCTAGTCGGCCTCGCAGTAAGAGGCGGTCGCATAGCGCACATCGGAGCCGGCAGCGATCGAGACATCGCGATCGCAACGATCGCAGGCGGTCTACGAGGTCGCGGCGATCTCGGGGTTCAAGAGCGTGCACTCCGCCTATAGTCCAGAGCACCGGTCCTCCGTCGCAGACGACTGCGGTGGATCGAGCCGACGACGGCAGTGCCACTGGTGACACGAGGTACGTGGATACGCAGCAACAGTTCTTTGCGGAGTTTATTAGTGTTATGCAAGGCATTAAGGATAGAAGTAGTAATGAGCGTGACAAGTTCCCTGTTCTTAACAATGTTATACCCGAGTTTGACCCGTTCTGTAAAGAGCAAAATATCGATTCATGGTTGCACAAAATAGAAGAATGCGCGCAGATTTACAACTGGGACGAAAAACAAATGACTCATTACGCCTTACCTAAGTTAACTGGGGTAGCTAAAAGTTGGTATCAGGGGTTACCTTCTTTGCTCTATTCATGGCCTGAATGGAAGCTTAAACTCAGAGAATCTTTTCCCTCTCGTGACAACTACGCAGAACTTCTTACGGAAATGTTAGGGAAAAAGGTTCGTTACGGTGAGTCACTCGAATTATATTATTATACGAAAATGAATTTTTTGAACCGGTGTGAAATAATAGGTAAGCGTGCCGTTGATTGCTTGATATTCGGGATCGAGGATAGGAGTATTCGACTGGGTGCGCAAGCCGCAGAGTTTAATGAGCCAGAACAGGTCCTCAAGTTCTTTAAAACTGTTAAAGTAGGACAAGATAGGAATACTCTTGTTGATATAAAAAATAGGGATAGAGATAAGCGTATGCAGCAGGGCATTTCAAATTTTCAACCATTAAATAACAAAAGTAACCCACAGCAAAAATCGAACTATAGTCACTTGGTTTGCTTTAATTGTAACGAAACCGGACATCCGTTTTTTCGGTGCACAAAACCAAGGAGCCAATGTACTCTCTGTAACTTGAGGGGTCACATGGCGTCCCAATGTCCAAAAAAGGTGCAAAGCAACCAAAACGAAGGCAAAAAGGTATTTCGTATCGAAAGCAATCATGACTCTAGTCTGAAGTATAAAATGCCTTTAAAAATAAACGACAAGATTTCTGACTGCTTAGTCGATTTAGGCTGTGAGGGTACTCTTATTCGTCTTAGTGATGCTCAAAGTCTTGGACTCAAATGGGAACCAGTTGAGGGTCCAATACTTTCAGGATTTGGTAACACTCGTTTTCGCCCTTTGGGTTCTGCTCTCGCAACAGTTGAAATTCAAGGGGTTACGGAAAAAGATGTCGAAATTCTAGTAGTAGATGACAATTATATCAACACGCCGGTTTTGCTGGGACACACTTTCACTGAAAGACCTAACATAAAAATAACCAAAACAGAGACCGATGTAATTTTTGAAAAGATACAGCAATGCACCCAATACAAATGTGTACTAAGTTGTGCTAGGAATATTACTATCATTAGTGGAAAAACAAGTGCTGTCCCCGTTACTAGCGCTGAACCGTACACGGGTAAAATTTATGTTAACGGGACTGTCAGGGGTTGCGAGAATAAGGAGCATTACTTATTTCCGGGTGAATACTCTATAGATCAAGGCTTAGGGAGTATTCTTGTGCAGAATATAGGACTGAATGATATAACATTTAAATCTGGGGATTTGATTACTCGCGCTGTAAAGTTAGAGGAAAGCCTCCAAGTTAATCAGATACATACGGTTACAGAGCCACTTACAGATGAGCCAACATTAAATATTGGCGATGGCATTAACGATGTAGACAAAAATAAACTTAAGCTTCTCTTGGAAGAATATAAAGACTGCTTCTCTAATAGTTTAAAGGACCTTGGGTTCACAACCGAAACTGAAATGGTGATTCATCTGGAAGACTCAGTACCAGTCGTTTACCGCCCATATCGCTTGTCGTTTACAGAAAGACAGCATGCACGCGACATGGTACAAGAAATGTTAGATAGTGGAATAGTACGTGAATCCAGTTCCCCATTTGCAAGTCCTATTGTGTTAGTAAACAAAAAGTCTGGTGAGAAGCGGCTCTGCGTAGATTATCGAGCTCTAAACAAAAAGACAAGGCGTGAACACTATCCCTTACCAAGGATAGAAGATCAACTTGACCTATTATCGGGGAGTTCCTTATATATCAGCCTGGACTTGGCTTCAGGCTACTACCAAATCCCGATTGCCGAAGAGTCTCGCGATAAAACTGCATTCGTGACACCGGATGGCCAATACGAATATAATCGTATGCCATTCGGTCTAGTCAATGCGCCGTCGGTTTTTCAAAGAACCATTAATAAAATCATAAACAAATCGCCAGTTCGCTCATATGTACTTGTTTATATGGACGATATATTGATCCCTGCTAGCTCATTTAATGAGGGGCTACTTCGCCTTCAAGAAGTCCTTGAATTACTGAGACAAAATGGTCTGACATTAAAGTTAAGCAAATGCAAGTTCTTCTATGATAAAATCGACTATCTGGGGTATGAGGTTAGTTCTGAAGGTGTTAGGCCAGGTACCCATAAGACCGACGCGGTATCAAAATTTGAGGCTCCGCGGAACGTTCATGAAGTTAGAAGGTTTTTGGGACTGGCGAGTTACTTTAGAAGGTTCGTAAAGAACTTTGCTTTGTTGGCACGGCCTCTCACTGCTTTGCTAAAAAAGGACACACCATGGAAATGGGGTGATGATGAAGTTAGAGCATTCGAGGCTTTAAAAACCAGTCTTATAGAACGACCAATACTAGCTATATACAACCCCCAAGCAGAAACACAATTACATACTGACGCGAGTAAATTTGGGGTAGCGGGAATATTAATGCAGAAAGATGAGACAGGATTATTAAAAGTGATTGCGTATTATAGTAGACAAACTAGTATTGATGAGCAAAAGCTACATTCATTTGAGCTAGAGACTCTTGCAGTCATAGCCTCGTTAGCTAAGTTTAGGGTCTATTTACTAGGAATAAAATTCAAAATCGTAACAGACTGTAACGCCTTAAGGAGTACGCTGACCAAACGAGACCTGATTCCAAGAATTGCACGTTGGTGGGTGCAATTCCTGGAATTCGATTGCGAAATTGAATATAGGCCAGGTGAGAAAATGGCACATGTTGACGCACTTAGTAGGTGTCCCGTTGATAGGCCGGGTAACGATCAGCACGTCATAGATATTCTCACGGTCAACACGGACGACTGGCTCGTTACAGTACAACAAGCCGATGAAGAAATAAGGAATATTTCTAATATTTTGAACGATCCTAAGACTAAAGACGTAGTAGAGATCTATAAGAACTACAAATTAAAAAATGGCCGTGTCTTCCGTGTTATCGGTGACAACGATGAACGTTGGGTGGTACCTAGGGGTGCTAGGTGGCAAATACTGAAAAGTAACCACGACGACATCGGACATTTCGGTGTAGATAAAACGCTAGCTCGTATTAAAGCGTCATACTGGTTTCCCAAAATGAGGCGCTTCGTAAAAAAATATGTAGCGTCATGTCTTGAGTGTGCACATCACAAGGTCCCAAGTGGACTTAAAACAGGTGAGCTGCACCCCATTCCGAAAGTCGACAAACCTTTTCACACAATTCACGCGGATCATTTGGGGCCGTTCATACGATCAAAACGAGGAAACACGTATATTCTCGTACTAATTGACGCTTTCACGAAATTTATAAATCTCTTTGCAGTAAGGAACACCAAATCTTCAACGAGTATCAGAGTTTTTAAAGAGCATTTTAGCTATTTTGGGACACCAGTGCGCTTAATTACCGACCAAGGTACAAGCTTTACGAGCAATACCTTTAAATCGTTTATAAAGTCAACGGGTATTAAACATATTTACAATGCTGTCGCTACTCCTCGCGCGAACGGACAGGTAGAGCGATACAACCGCACTATTTTAGCCGCGCTAGGCGCTATGAATCACGACGAACCAAACGGTAAATGGGATGAACATCTGCCGAATATACAGCTAGGTATTAACACTACAATAAACGCGACAACTAAAAAGACGCCAGCCGAACTATTATTCGGCTGCAACGTTACAAACCCATCACAGGGTATATTAAATGACATTATCTCGAATACGGGGTCAGGATCAACGGAGGAAAACTTAAATAAGATAAGATCGGAAGCTAACGAATTTATTAAAAGTCAACAACAAAGGTCCAAAGAGAGTTTCGATAGGCGTAGGAATAAAAATGTAATTTTTCATGTGGGGGATCTCGTTAGAGTTATAAGGGCGGCGACTGGCATAGAGGGACAGTCTAAGAAACTCGAACCAAAATGTCAAGGTCCCTACCGAATTAAAAAGATTCTTCCTAATGATAGGTTTGTTATCGAAGACACTCCTCTTACTAGAAAGGGGAGGCGTTATGAATCTATTGTGGCTATCGACAAGTTATTTCCGTGGCTCACTTTTTCACGTCCAATGTCCGAAGATGAGGTTTCTTCTGACGCTGAATCTACTAGTGCACCAGAAAATGAGTAGGGGTCAAACAGGGAAATTGTCACGATCTAAATACTGTAACGGAATGTTATGATTAAGAGCAAATTGTAAGTCGAACTTTGTACACGCTGTTTGATATTACCACGTTTATGGAGTTGATTGTATAGTTAATTTCGATATTATGTTACTTCATGATTTGTAGATCAATGTCATGGATCAATGAACCAAGCGTCAAGCTATTATTATTTGTTAATGATTATTGTAAAGTATAGATAAGCAGATTGAACATTACCAATTCGTATATCGAATCGTATATAGATCGTATTAGCTCAGAGATCGATTACTGATTAACGTCATTTATTAGTTTTAATTTCAGTCACTGGTCAACGTCATGGATCAGTTTAGGACGCTGGTCAACGTCATGGATCAGCTTAGGGCACTGATCAACGTCAAGGATCAGTTTAGGTTGCTGGTCAACGTCATGCATCAGCTTAGGGTACTGATCTACGTCAAGGATCAGTTTAGGTCGCTGGTCAACGTCATGCATCAGCTTAGGGCACTGATCAACGTCATGGATCAGTTAGGGCACTGATCAGCGTCATGGATCAGTTAGGATGGCTAATCATTGTCATGAATCAAGCCAAATTGAATACTAAAAATTGTTTAAGATCAGTAGATGAAAAATGTGCTATAAATAATAATTATTGTTAATGGAATTACATGTTGCTATATATAAATTATTAAGCCTTGCAACGTAACATAATGTATATTACCTCGTATTTATATATAAAAAAAATAGATTGTAAGTAAGATATTACAAATCAAATGAATTAGAGATAATGTGGTACCTATTCGATTAACTAAACATCTATGTTGTAATGTATTAATGAAAATATATAAAAACATTTTTTTTCTCTCTCTCTCTGTTGTGATTGTTATTATAAGTGTTTATAATTGTATTGTCGATTTATGTACATTGAAGTGTGTAATATTGTTAACTTATTTGTATTGTATTACGAGGGACTCGTAAGTAAACGGATGGCCGAGCTGTTACCAACATAGCAAATATCATAATTTATTTTATCGATTGGAATTAATATTTACTTCATTCTAGTGTGGCAAATGACTATTTCCTGACTGTCAGTTTGAAGGGACATTCGTTTGACTTTTTCCTTCAAACTGACAGGAAGTGGTGTACATTATATTAAGTTGTCGTGTAACGAAAAACAGAGTTTGGTCGAACATTCGTTTGCTAGAGTCCGACCAGAACGGTTGTGATAGCAAATAAAAGTATTTCCTATAAAGTAAAGTGTTTCTTTTTTGTCGTCATCCTCGTAAAAAGTTACCGTACAAGTATCGCGCTAAGTGTCAGTAGAAGAGGCAAATAGTTGTACGTGTCCCTGCGAGGCATTGCAAGAGAGGGTCGACTACAGAATTACGGCCACTTTCAAAGTGTTCATAATACGTATATAAACGTGCTTAACTCTTAAACACTACCATGGGTACTAGAGTACCCCACACGATGTTTGAATCCTAATATTTACTTAAATATTTCAACAAAGCTTTTGCCGTTAAAGCTAATCGTTATTGGATAGTTCTCGCGTAATTAGGTCGGTCGTGCTCTGGAGTCGCACAAGTGCAATCTCTATTACGGAGGTTCTGGGGTACTGTAGAACCCCACGATAGTATTCGTCAAAGGATTATCAATTTAGGTTGCGTCACAATAGACTAACTGTTGATTAGCTTTTATGGTCAATGTGTGTTGAAAATGTTTATTCCATCAAAGCCTGATAAATATGGGTTAAAAACATTTTGCTTTGTGATGCCAAAATAGGATATATGATAAATAGTGTCATGTATCTAGGAAAGGACAGTACACCCCAGGCAATGTCGGTAGATGATTATTATTAAACTCTTGGATCATATACACCATGTCGCCTGTCCCAGAAAAGAAACCAATTCAAAAGTGACGTCAATTTTTGAAGGATTTAGCAATGTCGCTTATAACACTCCATATGCGAGATAGATTACAATGGCCAAGATTGCCCCGGGATATCTGAGAATCTTTAAATGGTACCCTAAATATTGAACCTGATAGCACTGAACCAGTTCATCAAGATACCAGAACTGGACGCTGCTACTTCTGTCCCCGCACAAAAGACCGAAAATCGAAAACCGTGTGCCCCTCCTGTTGCCGGCATATTTGTGCGGAGCATCAAATTAAAATTTGACAAATTTGTAATATTAAGTGAAATAGATGATTAAAATATGTAATTTATGTATGCTCTTTGAATGGTTAATTCTGATTAATTAAATATTTTGATAATTGATTATATAGTATTAATTTTATTGCATAAAATGTCGGTGGGGTCCTTTGGGACCCCACGGTAGTATTGAATTGAGGGTAGTGTTCGAGAGTTAAAAAATTTCCGCCACCGCATCAAAAGAAAAATATATATTTTTTGCTTTTATTTTATGTCGATGTAAAAGTATTTTTCCAAGCTGACTTTTGCTTAATTAGCTAAGCATTCCGTCGTCGTCCAGCTGTGGCCTCATGGCCTGTGCCGTTGAATTAGTTTCCATTACTTATTTGATTGATATAAGACGTGAAATGTTGATAATTCTAGTTTATTATCAATTGAAAGGCTGCTTAAATATAAAAAAACTAAGCTAATCTAAAAAGTTATTAAAACTAAAATAGCTGTAAATAGAGAAACATTATTAAAACTGTAAATATATTTCTGTTGAGTATTATTTATTGCGCTTGCATATTTTATACCGTTTTTATTGTATTTTTTCCTGCACAAAATTTATATAACTAGTTATCAAGAATATTTAAATATAAATGTCGAAGTAACAAACAATTAGAACTAGAAACATGTATAACATTAGAAGTTACTCAATAACGTAAGAATTCGAAGACATTTACATTTCAAAACTAAATATTTAAACAATTCTTGTTACAAACTAGTTCTCCGTGTGTTTCCATCGTGTAAAGACAAACTCAACGAATTTAAATTTATAACTTCACTTAATTTCCTAGTTGTAAAAATGTTCCTACAAGTATAAATCTTGACTTAGGACAAGAATCTATACTAATATAATAAAGCTGAAGAGTTTGTTTGATTGTTTGTTTGTTTGTTTGTTTGAACGTGCTAATCTCAGGATCTACTGGTCCGATTTGAAAAATTTTTTCGGTGTTATATAGCTCATTTATCGAGGAAGGCTATAGGCTATATATCATCACGCTAAGACCAACAGGAGCGGAGTACACGCCGACGAAGTCGCGCGCAGAAGCTAGTTTATGATAAATAAATGGCAACGCTCTTGCGATGTTCCTGGTACTGAAGGGCGAAGGCGTAGAAACGAACACAGTCGCTATTAAAAGTTAGTAGTAAGAAACCGCAGTCGGGTCGAGCGAGCTCGGCGCGATACCGTTAAAACGAAATGAGTGATAAGACCGCTCGCCGCACATTCTCTTGTTGCAAAACAAATTATAAAGATCGTATCACTCCACTCGATTATTAGTACAAATTGGACACGATCATAGCGCTCTCTGATGGATAACTACAGGCCACTCTCACAATCTCTACGATCTGGTCCGAATCTATTGTATTATAGACTTCATTGGCTGCTATTATTCACTTAATAAAGCACACTTTTGACGTCTAATATTATCATTAGCTTTGTTACATTTTCGTAAGATTGAAACTTGAAAGTGCTTACAACATTCTGCACATCGTAGACTAAAATCTAATTTATTCGAACCAAGGATATGTTCGTCGTAAATGAATTCGCGATGGGAAAGGCCGGTGTGTCTGTTAGGATTAGTGTTAGGCTTTAGATTGCAATGTAACTTGCAGTCCTTCGCATTACCGAGAAAGAGAGCGTTCAGAACCGGCGGGCGGTAGATTCAGCAGAAACAATTTCACAACTGCATAGTAGCCGTCCTACTGATCCGCATTGTGTGTTAATTTATAAGCACTAAAGTAGTACGCGTGACGAAAGTAAAGGCCATCTATAATAACAGCAAGTAGATACTTATAATAATTCTCTAAAGCAAATTTACATAGCTTATAAATTCAGTTCTAACAATGCGTTGGTCTGACCTTTGCAGGCTGCTGTAGTGCGAAGTAGTTAGAGAGGCTCGCCGCGCCCACCGACAAGCATCTTCTATATGATTTGCAGTGGATTGCAACATCTGTATCTACTCGTATTTTACGGACAGTTTTGTTGTTTACGAATTTATCGCCGTTTTGTATGTCAGCGGCGTCAATTTTACAACAATGGACAGAATCATTCCGAAGTAAAATTGCAAGGTTTTGAATTATTTTTTGCTGTTTACATTATTAGATGCATGCTCCTAGAAATATATGATATGTAATTATATAAATTGTATACACAAAACTTTAAAATATTTGCGCTTGTACGCAAATCTAAAACTGACAAACGTATTTTAAACTACAAAATAAATCACACAAAACCACACAGGTACCTACTTAAACAACTAGCTTTCTTGAACTGAATTGAAGTCGGACTCATTGTAAAGAAAGTGCTAAACATTTATTACAAGTAAAAGTAAAACAAGTCGCACGACAGCGGCGAGTTGATCGCATCGGAAGTTTGCCTTTTTGTTTTTTTCAAGCAACAAACTAAATCTAACAATGTCTGTACAAATCAATATACGTTTAGAAACGCTTTATGAAATTATTTCAACAAAGCGATAGCAAAGCCTTGCGAATTGACAGCCGCAGTTAATTTCGAAGGCGTGTATTTTACTATCAGCTCGTTTATTTTCATTATGTTACGCAAATTAGTTAAAAGATGCAATAGCAATAGGCCAGGAAGGGCGGGTCGCGGGACCGCTCCGACGGCGGTGTTGTATCGATATTGTGTCGATATCGATAAAGCAAATCGATTAGTCGCGGACGAACACATCGACGCCACTCCTACGCTTCGTTGTGTACTGTTGTTAATATTCTCTAATTTATTACCGACAAGGACTGATTTCATCTTAATTTCTCTGAGGTGCGATATTTAGAATTATTAAGGACATGCCAGGATTATAGAGAACATAATTGGTTGGTTGGTTAACATGGGTTGTCTGGAAGAAATGGCTAAATAGCCATAAGTCCGCCCATTGTACTTCACAGTCTGTAAATGTCTTTAAATGTGTTTAATGTTTAAAATGTAGTTGTGGTGTACAATAAAGTATTAATAAATAAATAAACATAAAACAAATTTATAAACTTTTGCTGCTTCGTCTTTATTTAAAGTTTTCACTGAGTTAGAAAATAAAATACTTATGAAATATTTTTCTTAAACAACTCATTTTTTTTCATTCTTTTTTTTGTACAACTTTTAAATTTGAAAAGTTCGAAATTTATCAAATACAATATTAACTAACAATATTATACACATTAACAATTCACAGCTTAGGAACTAAATATTTACAAACAGTTGTGGGATAAATCAAGTCCACATGGAATGGTGCTAAGAACTGGCAACATTTCCCTATGCTTCCCTATCGCTATGCTGATTCTCTGAGTAAAAATGCACCAGCCCTCTTGTAACCAGTGTGCAGCGGAGGCAATACGACGAGATATTATTGTACATTATTCAAACTTTAACTTGTTACGTGTGAATGTTGTAATATTATAAAAATCTACTTATAAAAGACTGCAGCCTTAGTACCAGTTAATTAACAAACGAGTTATTAACGGAAATAGTTTTTCCGGCGGCCAGCGGCCGGTGCGCGGGAGAAACTGCGCGTTATTCAATCTCTAGTTACCTAACGGACGCCGGATTTATTAGAGTATCTTAATTGAATTGTTTAATTTGTTAATTACTACAATTATAGCTAGCCCGCTGCGACTGGTCTCGTAGATCCGTCCTGCGATCAAGTTTGGCAGTAGAGTTGAAAGAAAGTCGGTTGGTTGGTGCTTCGTAGTATAACTTTAACCATTATCTTGTTAACAACATTTTACATTAAGTTTTATTTGAAGAAGTGTTTAGCGTTTTATAATTAGGTAGATAAAGTACAGTTTGGCAATGTTGAGTTCTTAATTTTTCACCACTAATTCAAGTGGCATCTCCGTGGTAACGGTACACTCAGTATTATGATAAAATCAAAACAAGATTTCGTCAAAATAATGTCTCTTTAATCATCCCAAAAATCCATGTTTAGTATAAAGTCCTTGAATAATATTTCCAGTTATTTTATCAATGTATCGTGTTGTAAGCGGTGATGAGACTGACATAGAGTCACGTAGAGTTGCGGAGTGCAGTCGGAGACGGGCGCGGACTTGCGAAATACCAGACCTTTACAGCACCGCTAGGCCTAATACGATTCTATTGACCAATCTGAGTGTTCACCTAACTAAACATACTGTATACAGATTTTAATAAATTCAAAAGATTCAGACTAAGTGTCTTATGCGGTTTCACTCCTACTACTCCCATACTTGTCTGTTTGGTTGGCGTTAGTGATTTAACTTCTTCGGGTCTCCCCTTAGATGATCTCACATTACTCTATAACAATGGATGCACGATATTTGGAAACTTTTATACCACGCGAAGCTAAAATATTGAAAGTAATTTGGCGTAGCAATCATTGGCTTACTGAAGTATCTAATGTAAGCCATATTATAAACATTTCCCGGATAATTGTACTTTGACGATGTTGAACAAGTTAATTAGTTATTAAATGAAGGGTTTGTGTTTCATTTAATTGGACGACAAAGAAAACGCAAAATTAATTACCAAAAAATGATAAGGATTAGTCGTAATAAATGTTCTCTAAGTAACACTTAAACCGTATTAAAATACAAAAGGAATCAGTTATTATACGAAACAAAAACTATTGTTTCAAAATGTGAAAGAGAAAAGGAAATACTAAAAACACTAATCTTCATTCAAATCTGCATGCACAAATACGATTTGAGGAAAATATTAATCCTTGATAAACCTAACCCCTCGATGAGCAAAAATTACAATAATCGAATTCGTACGATTACATTTTTTCTACATCATTTTTCAGGAAAAGTTAAATACAGTTTACGCAATTGACATTTCCGTTTGTTTTGGCCGTAAATAAAACTGTATTAGTATGTATGTATGTAACGGTTGCGGGGTAACACAGAGTGCGTGGGCCGTGCGTTACACAACAGTCAACAGTGCTGCGTGCAGATCAGCTCACTACTTCCTCTTCGATGCAGTTTCCGATTTCATTTCCGCAACCATGTAAACAACTGACTCCGTCCACCGCGTTCAATGAAACGTGAAGTTTAAAACAGTATATTTATTTTGAATTAAAACGCAAATGTCCACCCCAAGACAAACATTTAATAGGTATTTATGAAATATTTGTCTGACCGACGACATCATAGTTGTCAAAAAAATGAAGATAATATCTACATTGAAAATGGTCTAATGGATAAAGTTAACAAATCTTGATTTCTTTATTGAAGTAGACGTTTGAACCTTTTGGATCGAAACCAATACATTGAAACCAAACACGATAATTATGTCTGTTATAAGTTTACGAAGAATTAGGCTCTCTGTAGATTAACTATTTTGCAGCAGCTGCATCAAGTCAAGGCTTATATATAATTCGGGTATTGACTTGAC
This sequence comes from Melitaea athalia, assembly GCA_905220545.2. NCBI lineage: Eukaryota > Metazoa > Arthropoda > Insecta > Lepidoptera > Nymphalidae > Melitaea > Melitaea athalia. The sequence continues at coordinate 116,898 of HG992180.1, forward strand.
TATATATTAATATTCATTAATTATAGCATAAAATCATTTAGCAAGAAATTTTCAAAAAACCAAATCACAGTTAGCTGGACACACATTGGTGATGGCCGTACGAAAATCCACCGAGATCGAAGCGTTTGTAGTTGTGATGTACGTATTTCTGGACGACACAGGATACTCCTCTCTCCGTAACTATATACCTACCTAACTGTCAGCTCTGGTTGCCTGTACTACCACTAGATGCTATGTCATCGACATTGGTACAATGTCGTTTGTGATATTATTCTATTACCGACAAAACGCTGTTGTGTCATTACATATTATAATAGCTTCCTTTGACATTTCAAAGTTAAATACAACATAATGCGCATAATTATACTCGTGTAATAGTTAAGTTGGCGCGGCTTGTGGACAGCGTCGTCCGTGCTCATGTACCCTGCAGGATATTGGAGTTTCCGTTGCACGAACATGTTGTCATTATTATTTTATATTAAAGATTAGCTTTTAAACATAAAATAATCAGTAATATACATACCTCATAATAATACCTCATAACAACTAATAACATCGGTTTTCTTTTACTAAATATCTCTCTTACCCAGACCTCGCTCAGTTATAATTTTCTTATATGTATGTACTTAATAACTTAGATATTGTAGTTACAAGTAATTTCACAATTCACATTCAGGATGCCAGTGCTGCCATACTAGGAAAACCTGTGTTACGGCATGCAGCGTCAACCCTGGGTGGTAATGTAGGTAGTGTTCCAATTGCAGAGCATCAGTGACGCACAATGCCAAATTCTTAAGCGGTCTTTACACGCTCGTTGCTAAGTTGTTAAGTTGTAGCAATTTATCGTAACGATGAGATTGTTACAATTTATTGTTGTGTGTAAACGGAAGATTGTAGCGATTTATTGGGATTGGAGTTGTGCTCTGCTCTTTCGATTTGTTGGAGCGATAAATCGTTCAATAAATTGCTACAATTTAACGTAGCGTGTAAAGCCCCCATTAATTGGAATGTTAATTTTTTCAATTGTACCACTAGAATGCGCTAAATTAAATGTTTAAAAAAATCATAGACTTAGCAACCTCATCAATGTATAAATAAAGTGATATCTATTTAAATAAATGAATCCCTATTTTCCTTTGGCCCGCCGCGCGCCGTCCGCTGTTACCTGTTACTTTACAATTTTACAAATTACATCGATGTTTAGTTGGTACTGGTCGTCAAGAGCACGTCAAGAGATGGCGCGATTCGTAACACCTACTATTATTTTTTTTTTGTATTTTATAATCAATTGCAATAAATTATTGTTAGACATCACTGTTTCAGTACGACTTTCCAAGCTCCAGGAAACGGATATAGATTTACTTACATATGTCAATTAATACAATATGTCAATTGTCAATTCATTACATTAGATTCTGCTCTCTGTTATACTGTGTTACATTTTGTCTTTGTTTATAAGAATAAGAAATAAAACAATTATTACTACATTAGATTATTTATTATTTATACATTACATACATAACAATTATAAAATATAGCCTTAAGCCTATGTCACTCCTGAATAGTGTAGCTTTCTGTTAGTAAAAGAATTTTATGATCGGATCAGTATTTTCCAAGATTACCCCCTGCAAACAAACAAAGTTATAAACTTTACCTCTTTATAATATTAGTATAAATACCAATTCGAATTCAATATTCGTTGAAAAGCCTTTTTCGACTGATTAAATTCTTTACTGAGTACAAAGATTTATCATTTGTATCCAAAATTGTTACAGCAGCATGTATTTTGCACAATTAGTGTATCAATGGACATGATAACTTTGATCTTTGTAGATGATAATCATGGATAATGTACAATTGTAGAATTTGTAGAATAAATTTAGAGGAACATGGTTATAAAGAACAATATCAAAATAATAAAAATGATAGAGATCGTAGAATACTATTATTCAGCATTGAGCTATTATTACAAACGTATAGAGAAGCTATACCAAACAAAAAACGTGTCACATCTTGACGGCAAGAGCGCGGGGGGTGGGCGTGGTTTGAGCTCCGGTCGCCCGGTCAGTGCTGCAGCGCTACATAGCGACTGTTGTCTAAACAAATTATTAAAACATGCAGCGCTTAGCTGCTTAGAGGTGCTATTTTTCACAATGACAAATGACGGAACATGGCGTAAACTAAACATTTTGCTTAAATTAAGATTTAAAATTAATATATAGCTACTTACCGATGGAAAGTTACCCCTTTGCACTTTTACGTATTGGTTGAGTTATTACTACAATATCGCAGCACACACGAGGGCATATTTAAAGAGATTTTACACGATTTCGTTTTAAAATATTACGACCAAATTGCGACTGCATAGCTTTAAGATTCGCAAGCGACTGAGTGAGGTGCGGCCGGCCGACCGCAGTTGAACGGAACACAGTAGTGTTCGGCGATGTCTTCTCTATACGTTAGTAATAATAGCTCAATGTTATTCAGAGACTTGTTTCCAGATGCACAAGTTTCATAAGCTCAAAATAAAATATCTATACTTTTCTATACCACTTATATACACAATAAAGAATTAAAATTTATTAAATAAGTAATCTACTGTTTATTTAAATAAAAAACTTTAAAAAATGTTTTATTGGTTTTTGCATGTTAAAAACATAATAAACTTTTAAGTACAAAAAATCTTAATCTAAAACTTAAAATAAAGTATTTGTTTTGGCATGTTAAAATAAACTTTTTAGTCACATACAACAAACTCTTAAACATTAATTTTTGTTAATTTAATGAATCTTCGCTGTCGGTACGATTTGTTTAACAGTTTTTCTAGAAGTTCACATTTAAATTTTTCTAGATTTAACCAGTCCTTGTGCTTCTTTTCATTCAACTTTAGTTTTTCACTTGCAATATCTTTTTTATATTACATTTCTGTTTCACGAACATAGATTCCATTTTTTTAACTCCATTTCTTTCTCTTTCATTTCTAAATATTTAGTCATGTTTTCATCTCTAGCCTTGTGGTTTTCTTGAATGTTTTGTAAAAGTACCATACTTTGAATGCATTGCTGGTTTCTTGCAGTTTTTTTAACGTATGCAATTGCAGTTGTTTTGAATTTTTTACTCTTACTAATGTTTTTTGATCTGGGTTATGTCATGCTTCCTTTTTTTCCATCTGTAGAAAGTATCAAAGAAGAAAATGCATGTGGAGTGGAAACATTTTTCTCTAAAAATTTGTTCAAATTGCTCAAATATTCAAATGTCATATGAGCTCTTCTACTCTTATTGTTGTTGTCCTTATATTTTTATTGTTTAAGCGACTAAATTTTCATTTAACCTGATCTGCTGTTACCTGTAAAACCATAAATTAATCCTTATAATGAAGAGTTCTAATCAACACACTATTAATAGTTTAATACACCTTCAGCATTACTGACATTAAGTATTTTTACCTGCGTACATAAATATTTTAAGCCTTCTGATGTTTTCTTCCACAAGCGATTTATTGTACATTTGCTTCATATAAGCTAAGCATTGCCATTGTGGCTTTCTTTGTCCACACAGCATCAGAAAAATTAGAAACATAACAGACAATTATAATTTAATTAAAACTTCAAATTTTAATCTGCAGTCTATAAACTATACATTTAAAAATTAATGAAATTATTATTTCTCAGTATTACTCTCTGTTTTAAAATCTGCAGAATGAATTTTTAAGTGTTCATCACTTTCAATATTTGCAGTGTAACCTAAAATAATTATACAAATAAAACACTTAGTTCTAATCTTTTAACTTCTTGCTAAGAAGATTGAACATTTTAAACATTGAAAAATTATTAAAATTATAAAAAAATATTTATCTTGTAACTGTTTGAAATAATTGTAATATATTAGTAATGTAACATTTTATACCTACATTGTAAGACGTTAAATTTTATTTCACTATGAACTATTTGTACCTGATAATTAAGAATCATGAACTTCAGGCTCTTCGTACTTAGTTAAACACTTGCTGATTGCTCTTCGTGGTTTTCTTTATTTTCATTTTCGTAAATATGAACAAATAAGATTGTTGTCTTCATTTTGATAACATTTATGATTGCCTGCTTCATTCAATGTGATTCAATGGTTCGATCAAAGTCATTACAATGTGGACAAAAAAAGGTTTCGTTAAAAGTTTTGAATTCTAAACTGAAATAATTGTAATCACATTTTAAATATGGAATACAAATTCCCCTATACATTATTATATTGTTATTATACTCTTTGCACATATATGACATATAGTTGATGGCAAGGTGGACTTATCCCACAGAGTACAGACTTATCCCTAGAAGAGATCTCTTCCAGTCAACCTGCAACCAATGGTCATGAGAGAGAGTGTCATATTCATATAGCGGGGACACAGTGCAAGAAATAACAACGTAAAGAATAGTTAAATAAGTGTAAAATATTACAATTTTTTGTCACAGTCTGAATTAACTTTTTATTATTTCCAAAAAAATACGAAGAAAAATATTTTTCAACAATTCAACATTACTAACGATATAGGTACCTAGTTGTTAATCTTAATAAAAAAATTCGATCAAGGGATTCGAGGAAGGGATCAAAAATTTAGACCAATTTAAAGAATAAACACTAAATTAATGTTAATTTTCTGCTACTGAGTTGGTAATTTGGTATAGATTGTAATTTGTATCGTTGTACGCATCACGCAAAAGCAGTCCTTTTTAATGTGCTCAATTGAGCGAAGCGTTGCTGTAGTTGAAACATTCAACGTTGAGCATTAAACCGCATAATGCGCTTAAATCCTGTAGTAGAAAAACTGGAAACTTGAATGTGCTCGATTGAGCGAAGCATTGCTGTAGTTGAAACATTCAACATTGAGCATTACGCCTTAAAATGCGCTTTGGTGCTGCAATTGGAAAACACACGTAAGTAGCTACAAATGATATATTTTATATACATACTTTTAGAATATATTGCTATTATATTCTTTTCTTTTACTAATAAGATGTTTTTTTTTGTTATATGTTTACTAAATTTGCAGCAGCAAATTTAGCATTATCTAAGAAATAGAATGACATTTAAAATATAAAAAACAGAAAAATATGTTTTTATTCGAGTTTACCTCGTTTGATCAAAATATTTCGCAAGTTTTTCAACTTTCTAATCACAAATATCGTAAAAGGCTTGAACTTCGAGACTGTGTTCTTGTATTCTTGTGTGTTTTACATATAATGTTAATCTTATATAACAATGATATTTATTGCTTGCATACAAAATTACTGGATAGATTTCAATTAAGACTATAAAGTTTTAGTTCTCAGACACTCGGTCCACACTCAAAATATTTTGCAATATCTTCGTCGAATATTGTTAGTTTTAAAATATATAACAATAATAATAAAACTAATTTATTGCCACATAATATATTAAAGTTACACATTTAAGAAACATACCTACTTTTGAAAAATGAAAATCAGCTACTAGACGTGTGTTTTGTAATGAAATTCAAATATATTTTTGCTTGTACTCGTATATTTTTTCGTTGCACATAAAATACATTGTCAATATAATAAGCAACGCTGACTCAGTCACGGGTATCAGGTAGTCGTTCAAACGCCTTTACTAAAACTTAAATCCTTTCAAAGATAAAATAATCACGTATGTACAAGACAAGTGTAGTCATTGTTTTACTATAATCAATTCGATAAGAATAATTTAACCTTTTGTCGTTTTTTAGTATTCTAATTGTAGTTCTAGTTTAATGGTTGTATTTGTACCAAATTGTTAGATTTCATGTACCACAATTGCCACATCAAAGAAAAACCACTTTACAAGAATGTATCTCAACAAAACAACGATTTGTAATTGGGAAATTTTTAAATAGACAAAACATACAAAACTTGAATTTACTTGCGTTTAAACTAAGTCGCTGTGTTTATAAAGTAACCTGATATTGGGCAACGTGTAATAAAGTGGCGAGATATGGTCGAGAATCGAGATCTATTACAAATGTGATAGTCCGAGATCGCCTGCCGTCGGCGTCGTTTAACGATAATGTCTTCAGCGAGAGCTCGAGGTCGAGCGGTCGCGTTACACGCCTCATCGTCGAGTGATCTCGGAGATGAACGATGAGACGGAAGCCACCAGTTCTCATGTCGGTTATAATTCGACGCTAATGGAGTGTAATATTAACGTATAATGCGTTAAATTTGGGGACGTATATCTTGTTGCTTATTAGTTACAACGAAACGACAACGAAATGTACACTACAGTACCATAACATTAATACTAAGCAAGTGCCTTTCTAATTATAGGCGAATACAGCTACATATCTATACATATAATAAAATGGTAGAAAAGTCAAAACTGTACATTGAATATTTTTTTAAAAGAATACTTGGGGTGTGATCTACAATCGATACCGAAGCCAAAAATATAGTTTTTAGAATTTTTGTCTGTTTGTCTGTTTGTCTGTATGTATGTCCGGGATAAACTCAAAAAGTACTGCATGGATTTACTTCAAATTTGGCACGAATATTGTTAAGAAGTCGGGTCAGAACATAGGCTATATATTATCACGCTATCACCTACGGGGAACGAGCAGTGAACCTTTATTTCTTCAAATGTATGTCCGGGATAAACTCAAAAAGTACTGCATGGATTTACTTCAAATTTGGCACGAATATTATTAAGAAGTCGGGTCCGAACATAGGCTACATATTATCACGCTATCACCTACGGGGAACGAGCAGTGAACGCACGCAGACGACGTCGCGGGCAGCAGCTAGTCTATATAATAAAAAGTACCTGGGTGACCGAGCCTAGCTCATTATTTTTAGTTTTTTTTTTGTGTTTTTATCGGTATTTTTATATTTTATTTTTATTTACATAAAAATCAAGAGTGAAAATAGAAAAAAAGGAAAAAAATTATAGATTGGAGACAGATTTGAACCATGGTCTTATCGGTTGAGCCCGAGCTACCGATTTCCCACCTCAGCTATCACAACGTTATTGTCAATTGCGAAAAGCTTCGTATTCTCGTATTCTAATGATATTTTTTCATTGCCTAAAACAGGGATAAAACGACATTTTTTTTTTAAATGAATCCTAGCTAGATCAATTTTTCGCCCCCGAAATCCCCTGCATACTAAATTTCACGAAAATCGTTGGAGCCTATTCCGAGATTCAGAAAATATATATACATATATATATATATACAAGAATTGCTCGTTTAATAGTATAAGATATAAGATATATATAGTATAAGAAGCTAAGCGCATAACTGGAGAATGGCTCGACTGATTCGGCTAATTTTTTTTGTATGTTCCTTAAAAATCCCACGGAAGGTTTTTATGCTTAAAAAAAAACATTACAGGCAGAACGAAGTCTGTCCGGGCAGCTAGTTATAGAATAAATAAATAATATTATTATACAATAATAAAAATTAAGGCGTCAATCAGCTGTCGATATAAATACAAATGTTAAGGTAGAATTTATTTAACCGACTCTAAGAAAATTGTAAGCGCTTCTAAAGGATCCTGTCAGCATACTTTTGGTAGATAACTCGAAAAACATGCTCTCACTGATTAACCAAGATAATTGCAAATGAATTATGTTCGGTTCGACGAACACATTGTACATCGATTGATTGCTAACTAGCTACGGTTAACCTGTGATAGCGGCTTACAAGAGGCAACTTCATCTTGTTACCATCAATTTTTATTTTTTTATACAATGTACTTAGAGGTGTAAGAAATGTCAAACGGAATATTTACAGTATGACCCTCTGCATCCTCCCGTGACCGCAGTGCTTTCAAAAGAAACTATGATTGTTAGTTAAACATAGTTTGAAATGCTTTGTTTCAGATTTGAATAAAAGCGTTAGGGGCCACTAAAGTACATATATAAACACTATATGAAATTGATGATCATCTTCTATTTAAAAGGATATTGAACGTATAATATACATACATTAACCTCATACTAAAGTTTACACAATGCCCATTTGAAAGTGCAGTCGATTAAACTATCAGTTACATTAAAACGGTATTAAGAAGCTCGTATAATCCGCCGTCACCCGATCTTGAGCAATTGAGACGCTATCCATTAGGCTGATGCCTGGAAATTTGCGGGCAGCGGGGCGGCAGCGGCGGCGGCGCGGGAGCGGCCGGATCTAATGCGTACAACCAAATGGACCGGCCCTCGAAAACAGCAGCGGCGCGGTAGCGGGTAACGAGCGATGACTCCAGTCAAGCGGTATCCGCCCGCGCTTCAGCATTGCAGTGTTGTTGTGTGAACGCAACATCAATATGTTTATACGCGAGCGACAAAGACAAAAGGTGAGGGATTTCGAGAACGGGCCTGCGTTACCCGCTCCGCGCCCTCGCAAAACTAGCGGCAGTGCCCTTACGCTGCACTAGTGGCGGAGCGACCGGCGACCAAATGCCAACATCGTGACGTCGAGTCGTTACGCCGTTACGTTAAACCGACGGTAAATCAGCTCCGAGCTCGGTAATACAGCGACAGGTGTTTTATATTATCCTCAATTGATATAAATACCTGATAGTCATGGCTCTAGAATGCGTACATTTAAGATTTATGGTATACGATACTATTCCACTATAAATAATCATAGATAATGTTACTGAATAGTTAAGAAATAATTAATCAATAATTAACAGTTTCAGAGTAGGTAATAATTGTGTTTGCTCGCAAACGAAAAAAAAAACCGACATCAATAACATTGACAAGTAGGTATAAGTACAACGTAAATATAAGAAAAATAGTAAGGTAAGTAAGCGTTATCAAACATTACTCAAAAAGCAATCATCAGATGTCCATCAAATTTTAATAGGACTACAAAACAAGCATCATCTTTCGATCATAACAAGAATCATCAAAGATGGTATATCCAGTGAATAGTTATGCGGTATAACACAACGTAGGCCGACGAAAAAATAGTCAAGTTAATAGGCATTATTAGATATAACTCGAAAAGTACTTGTTATATCTCATTTAATTTTAAATAGGATCACATGACACGCAACACCTTACGATTAAAACAAAATAACGAAATCGGACCACCCAGCCAAAGTTCTGAAGTAACATACATTTAAAAAAATACAATCGTATTAAGAATTTCCTTCTTTTTTGGAAGTCGGTTAGAAACAACAAATGTCCCGTTAGATCTCTTCTTAATAGATGTGTCACCATGTGTCATCAAATTTTCACTTTCGACGAAACTCATCAATAGTTTCCAAGTGTCACATCTTTTAAGTGCTTTATTGATGATGAAAGAATAATAAAAGTAAAAGTTAAAATGACAAATTATATAAACTATATAAATACTCAAACGCATGAACCACAGACGCAACTAATATTTAAAAAAAATAAAATGTCACTCTTGTCTTCCTTGTCAAGTTGTCACAACATTGCGACCGCCTCTTCACAATACAGTACAAATGCAACTCATGCTGCTAAATCGTTTGGAATTAAGTAAGTAGTGAGATAATGTTGAAGTCAGTTCGACTGAGATGCGGCAAGTACGTCGAGAGAACGTTCTGCTATTTACTAGTGCTCGTGATAACTCCCTGCTTCTTTATATTTGAGATGTCAGTCGTGCGTCCTGTAATCGTGAAGACGTACCACTTGGGCGAGATCAAACATGTCATGCACGTTATTTGTTCAACGTTTTGCTTCACCAACATCGTCGCGAACATGATGCTATGCATCTTTACTGGGACAAGTGTGCAGCAGTCCGTCATATCCGAACATTATTGCGATCAATGCAAGATTAATCGACCAGCGACGGCTTGGCATTGTTCGACGTGCAATACTTGCGTACTGAGACGGGACCATCATTGCTTCTTCCTGTCACGCTGCATTGGACTACAAAATCAGCGATACTACGTCCTTTACCTCGGATACGTGTTCATATCTCTGGTTTATTCTGCCTACTATAACTACTACTACGTACTGACGAAATTCGACGACCAAGATTTTTACTTATCAGCTTTCAGAGTCATTAATCCCTTGCTCCGGTACCTGATACCAGAACCGTTGGGTATGAGAGACCTGTATGTGTTGTTTTTGTTCCTGAACGTGGGTCTCGTCGTTTGGTCGGGGGTATTATTTTTGTTTCACATGAGGAATGTTCTGAGAGGAGTGACAGCTCGAGAGTATAAGAGTAGCAGTGGGGTCCCTTGGAGTAGTATGAAGATAAACTTTCTCAGTGTCTTTGGTACTAAATGGTACTTGGTGATATTGTGGCCGTTTGCAGCGAGTCCCTTACCGAGTCAAGACGAAAAACTTGATTAGAAGTCATAAGGATACACGATTGACTCAAAATAAATACGCTACGTAATGTGTTACTTGGTTTTATTATTATATTTATTATTAAAAATGAACCTAAATTGCTAATAATAACTTCCCAAATATAAATTAACTTTAAAGCGAACATATCACAAAAAGAAACTTTCCTCGTCCATTGTGTTTACCGAATTATCGTACGGACATTATGGAACTTTCTCAAAAACTTAAAGCTCTCGTACCTTAATGGCAGTTATCGTAATAGCCACGTAACGGTTACATAAGGCGCAGTATAAAAACCGCAGTACTGTCAGCGACCGCACGCGAGCGGGACATCAGAGAGTGACTCACTCGTTAAACTAGTGAGCGCCCCTTTATTATACGACTTTTTTATTGATTCAGCCTGTAACATCCTACTGCTGGGCCCATGCCCTCTTTCTCCATGTAAGAGAAGGATCAAGGAAATATACGCTTGATAAAAAATAGTCTGATTTCTATTCCACCACAAATATGACAGACCAATAAAAATTGTATTAATACCATAACTTAACTGATTTCATGTCAGACATCGCTGAAACATCACATCAACCAAGGTCACAATAGCTATTAGAAATCCAGATAGAAGCGTTTTTGACTTCTACATATTTAGGATCCACATTACTTGGACTAATATATAAATTACTAAGCTAATGCCGTTTCATAATCCACTAACCATGTAATTTTACACACTATATTAATGACCAATTCCAAATACTATAAAAATAATAATCGACAATGCAAATTGAAAAATAAAATCAAAAGTAATAGACAGTAAACAAATAATTAATGTGAGTTTATATGTTGCGTCGGGGCAATAAAGTTTTATGTTTAAACATAAAGCTGGTTGCAACACATCGCAGTGAACGAAGTGTACGACCGTCTAAACATAACCGTTACCTACCCGTCACCCACTAAACTGTCTGTTGTGATCTTTTACCAACGTGCTATTACTTATTACCACAGCGTTTTTCTTAAAATATGACTTAAATAATTTTAAATTAGTTAAGTAAAATTAACAGCCGAGCTTAGACCCTCGAATCTACGTTTTTCTCCTACACATACGTTCTGCATCACTTACAACATTTTTGCATACTCTAGCATTTTTATATTGAATACATATATAAAAATATTCAGAACAAATTGCAAAACAAATCGCTTATAATATATACTCGTAGTAGCTCTAATATTCAAATTTGTATTTTTCACGTCAAATTTCAATTTTAATTTTGAGGAATTAAATGCGCGTCAATTAAGTAAATGTCAAAGTTTACAACTAAACATATTATTGCACGCGTCACATTCTTCTATTATTACTAGCTGACCCGGCGAACTTCGTACCGCCTAACAGTCGATTGGTATTATAGTTCAAATTGACTTTTAAGTATTATTACGAATCTTTTGTATGGTAATATAGAAAAGTGTTGTTGTTAGACTTTTTCAGGGAATTTTTTAAATTTTTTTCTCCGTAAGAACCATCCTCGTACTTCAAGGAATATTATAAAAAAAGAATTAGCAAAATCGGTTCAGCCACTCTCGAGATTTGCGCTTAGCAACACATTCAGCGATTCATTTTTATATATTATAGAGATAAGAGATATTAGGTTAGGCACTGAATTAAAAAAAAGTATGTTTCGGAAACTAGTCATGTTAAATGATATCTGATACGAGTATTATTGACGTATTTCACAATTATGGGTTTGTTTTCGAGCGTTGAACTCTAAAAATATGATGTAAGATTGATAACCTGGCATACACTCGTATATTATGTGCAGAGCAGTACCGTAACCGTTTGTGAAGCGCGTCACGTCCCTAAGCCTTAAAGACGCCTGCGGTTGACGAAACGTCGATGTGTCGTGAGTCGTGACACTCAGTGCAAGCGACCAATAAACACAACATTTGATATAATGAGCGATTACTGAAGCAATATAACTCGCTACTTTATAGAACTCGACGCTATATTGGGCACAAGTACCGATAAATTTGAGCGTATAAGGTCTGCGATTTGAAAAAATTAAAATTTGTATAATGTGGAAATGAAAATTATCCGTAGGTAACTAACATTGTTATAATATTGTATAGAATTATAGATACTGTTACGCAATTAATTTGTAATATAAACATGCGTAACTAAGCCACCGGAAAGACTGTGTTCTACTCAAAAATTTCTTTAAAATTGAGGATGTAGGCCTGTATCGACGATAATTCCTATTGATTATTCAACGCTTTTCTTCGACATATAATAATAATCGTTTGTATAACACGCATTAGCCTAGCGGTGGGACGTTTACAACCGCTATATGTAATAGTTACGTATGCACAGAACCTACATGTAGTACGGAAATCTTCTTGGAGAATTACTACCAGAACGAGCACCTAATTTGTTCTCTTTATTAGTCCTTGTACATGCAACTTTAAAGTTCAATAAAAGTTATTGTTAGTCTAGGAAGTAGGTACTGCTGAAGCAGGCTACTATTTAAATTCTTCTTCAAAAGAAGTCCATCTACAACTCCACTACAAACTGTAACTAATAAAAGGAAATATCTTTTAATGACGTCACATGTAACCATAGCCTGCGTCAGTTTACATAACAACTGTGCGTCATATCACAGAATGTTAAACCGTATTTAATTGTGTGACGGGTGAGTTTCCCGTGCGCCTGTGCGTCTGCTGTTGCTCTATATTTGTATATAATTGATGGCTGCTCATGAAGCGAAAGCGGTGCTTTATAGAACATAACGATATCATAACGATGTTGCGGAAATGTCGGCTGTATCATGTCATCTCTACAACTATTGCAAGTTACTTTTAATTAATGTGAGTCAGATATGTAACAAACTAACAAACAAAGTAAGGCAGTATATTCTAAGGAGATTTAGATTTTTTTATCTGCAAGACGGAAGTTTTACAAAAAAAACTTTCACTACATAATGATATTTAAAAATATTAATAATTTAATATATAATTTGGTAATACGCTTACATTTAAATTTAAAATACACGAAAAAACAACAAAAACCTAAACAGAACGGAAATACAATAACAAAAACTAAATCCTTTCAACATTTCTTTGCAAAACTAAAAAAAATCAAAATCGATTGTTAAAGATTGATTGACGAATGTTCATTGATTTCAATAGATAGCGTTGCCAAACTTTATTACAACCAATATTCATCTACAGGCTGTAAAAAACACAGCAAGACGAATTAGCATCGATCGATTAGAGCACGGGTCATTACGGGTCAGTATTTGGTGCAACTGTCGATTCGCACTCCGCAGTCGCTCGCCGGTTGCCGGCGTGTCGCAACGTGATTGCAGATGGCGTTGATGAAACTCAATTACCTGCAAAGATAAAAAATAATAATTAAATACCGTTCACAGAGTCGATGTTAATAAATATATTTTTTTACTAACAACAGTCGAATTTACGAAATACATAAAAAAAAATCAAAATCCGACTTCTAGGACGACGCATGAAATTGGACGATGAGAAGCAATTGTGTTAAAAAAATAATTGTTTCTTTACACTTTCTAATTTATATTAGATTTGCTCACTCTGAGAATATTTCTAGATTCTACGGCAAATGTTATTTAAAAACTACAATTATCTCTTAAAAACAATTATTGTTATTATTTGTTACGGCATACATTTTAAAACTGCTGCAACTGTTATTAAACTCCTATTACATATATGTATATACACAATATGTATATCTTCTATATAAATATAAAAGAGATTTCCACCCATACATTGACTCATCACTATATCTCTGGAACCAGAGGGCGTAGAGTAGAGACTTGAAATTTGGTAGGAATATTCCTTTTGCCAGTATTGGTGAAAATGTGTCTATCATGTCTGCCGAGCTTATAGCTATTGCAGAGGCTATCGCTTACATTAAATCATTACGGTCAGGTAAATATGTAATTATGACAGATTCTAAAAGTGCTCTTTATCATTTAGCTCGGTGCACCTCGACCTTTCGATGTAGCCCAGTAGCATATGATATACTAAAAGACCTTTATGAACTAAGTAACAGTGATAAAATTATAAAAATTCAATGGATACCATCTCACATTGGCATATTCGGAAATGAGGAAGCTGATAGACTTGCAAAAAATGCAATAAGCGACGGCGGACCTTTTACTTTAGTACCTTTTTATTCTGATTGTTTGCACATTGTTAAAAGCAGGTGTTCAGACATGTGGAACGTATACTTTGATGAGAGGTCTTTGACTAAGGGTATCTGGTATAAGACCATTCAACCTCACGTAACTAAGTCACCATGGTTTCTCGAATCCACATTGTCTAGATCGGACATTGTAACCGCCCTACGTCTTCGATCCGGACACATCCCTTTAAACGGATTTTTGTATCTAATTGGTAAAACCAACTCGCCAAATTGCACTGAATGTAATTTAAAAGAAGACGTATATCACGTTATGGTAGAATGTGTTCGGAACGAAGTCGAAAGATCAATTTTACAAGTGATTTGTATGAGGTTGGCAAGTGTAACTGTATTCTGGCTTACCCGCTGTCGGAGGAAGCCAGAATGCTGTATAAAATTGTGAATGTAGCTATTAAGCGTAGATAGCGTTGAATATTTTTGTAAGACCTATGAGGGTGGCATCGTCAGACTGACGAAACCCTCCATAAATAATAAAGAAAAAAAAAATTCCTTTTGCCGAGTAAAGGTCAGCTAAGAACCGATTTTACGAAATTCCACCCACAAGAGGGCTTGTGTGGTTAATAACATAGTACCTGGGTGACCGAGCCCAGCTCGGTATTTTCATTTTATTTTTTGTTTTTTTTTCTCGGTATTTTTATATTTTAATTTTATTTAAATAATAAACCACGAGTGAAATTAAAAAAAAAAAGAAAAAAAAAACTAATCTGGAGACTGGGATTCGAACCCGGGTTCCTAATTACGCTGTTACAGCTACGATGACAGTTGTGAAATTAAGCTTCGTATTCTAATGATACTTTTTCATTGCCTAAAAACAGGGATAAAACGACATTTTTTTTAAATGAATCCTAGCTAGATCAATTTTTTGCCCCCGAAATCCCCTGTATACTGAATTTCACGAAAATCGTTGGAGCCGATTCCGAGATTCAGATTCTATATATATATATATATATATACAAGAATTGCTCGTTTAATAGTATGGTTAATAACATATATGGCAAAACAAAGTTTGCGGGGTCAGCTAGTTTACTATGTAATTCGTGCAAGCCGTATTGAAGGGTGTCAATAGTCACTAAACTGCGTTACAGTAAGGATCGTCGCAGTTTAGCAAAAACTTCACGTTTTTACAGCGCTCAGAAATGTTCTGTCAACTGTTACAGTCCGATGATCGGCACGTTCTGAATGATTGCGCGATGAACAGGTGTAAAGGGTCACGCTGTCACTTGTAAATGTTGTATCGTATAAAATACTAGCTTCTCCCGGCGACTTCATCCACGTGGAGTAGTCACTTTAACCTGCGACTTCGTTTAATATGTAGAACTTGTAAAACTTTAACTGTTTACGCAGCGCACGCAGCGAAAGCTCTCAAAATGAAAAAGAAAACCCCGATTTTGAAACATTCTTCATTGGTGCTCCGCTCCTATCGGTCTTAGCGTGATTATACATAGCCTATAGCCTTCCTCGATAAATGGGCTAAAACTGAAATAATTTTTCGAATCGGACCAGTAATTCCTGAGATTAGCGCGTTCTTTTTTGTTTTATTTTTTTTATTAACGCTCTACAATCGTACAATTGATACAAATAGCTTAGTATAATGAGGCATTCAACGAATTAAGTTGGTAATTGTAATGATATAATAATTATGGCGTAGTAAAGTGATTACTCACATACACCCACACATACACACAAGTAATTGTTACATTAAATAGTGTAAAGAACAACAGTCGACGCGAACACTTTTCACGGCTATTATTTTTTGTTCATTAAAACAAAACCGCGCCGTCATTTGTTACAGTTACGCTACAAATACCGTAGAGGTTACTCAACGATAATTTTGTTTGTCTTAACGCTTATACGAGTAATCAACGTTATATATAAAGAAACAAATCATAATTATTTTATTCATTTATGTTTGTTTACTGTTTGTGGATTAAATTTTAAAATGAATTTCCTCGAAGCGCGTAATACGTCACTACGAAATCACATATGTCATCAGTTTACCAATTTTAGCAATACCTTTATATAATTTTACACAATTATTTTAATACTAAGACCTGTGATATAACAATATACCGAATCATTTCTACTAAACTACAGTTCAGGTCGAATGATAACGCTTGGTTTTTGTTTTTAACGAAGAGTACAGATTAAATAGAGCGGAACTACGAAAGGTCGGAAAATCGGCGAGAAGAAACGAATACTGAAGTATTACACGTTTTGTAAGGTCAGTGAGAGAGCAAGCACGTAAGACTCCTCAGCCTTATTTTTCCTTTTACTGTTTCTATTCGTTGCATTATATTTTTGTAACTAACTTTACCCGCGGTTTCACCCGCGTTTACTTGAAGAAAATAATAGCCTTTAGCCTTCCTCGGTAAATGTTCTATCCAACACGAAAAAAAATCAATTCGAACCAGTAGTTCCTGAAATTTGCGCGTTTAAACAAACAAACAAACTTCAGATTTATAACACTCGTATAAATAGTAAAATCATAATTATCTGTGAAGAGCCTTCAGCCGCTAGAAATATCGACGAGAAACTGGGACCTTCTTGATCGAGCATTTTTGTAACAATGTTGTCATTTTCACGTTCACCGCAAATAACATTTCACGTAATATATACAATTATACAGTGCTCTCAGCGCAAGGGCGGATCCAGGGGGAAGGTCATGGGGGTCATGACCCCCCCCCTGGGCTGGGTCCAAGACCTAAGTGAACCACTAATTAAAATTGTTAAAGAAGATTTTTGTCACAATATAGATATTTTTAAGCACATTAGTTACATACATTAATAAAATACCTACTTTTTAACTGTATCTATCATTATCAAAATTAAATTATAGCTTCTTGTGACTTGACTACGACTGTGACCCCCCCCCCAGCACCAAAGTTAGATCCGCCCTTGTCTCAGCGCTACGATTTTGTACAAGTTAATCATTACATAATTAAGAACATAAATATAAGCACAACCTTTAAATCATCAAAACCATTATAAATAACAGTAGGTATGTATTTGGCATCGTAAAATGATGGAAATTTTACTTCATGCAAACTCAACTTGTTTAATGTCCACAAGGGAACTTTCCTTGAATGTTCTTTATGAATCCTTTGAAGCCAATATTAGGATTGTGTGACAGTGTCCGAAAATTGTTTAGAGGAAATAGCATCATCAATATCGCTGCTAAATTATGTCAAATATATTAACAAAACGAACTTTGGAAAAATATACTCTTTAAATAGGAATTTAAAACAAGGTACTAGGCATACATAAATACATATGTATTACTTTTTAATGAGATACAGTACTAAGGAAACAAATTGTAATGAATAAAAGTTTTATTAACAAGGTCCGTGTTTATACAAAGGTTTTTTTTCTCGTTTTTTGTAACAATTTTATCGACGGTTAAACACACCATTACAATTTGTAAAACAAGAAAAATTGTTCATTAAACGATTTTTAATGTAAAATAAAAACCGCTTTTGTTGGTTTTTGGACATGAAAAAAAATAATGAAGATTAAAAATGAGTAACAAGTAAAAGACGTACATATGAAAGTCAAAGCAGAGAAAACACAGTTGACCTTATCGCCTGTTCAGATCGGCTAGGCTCTAAGTAATGATGTATTTTTTATCATGTGTTATGACTTTATAGATCTATATGAATTATTTGTATACAACTAGGTCTTCAAACAAGCGTACAGCTCACCTGATGACTAGCGATTACCGTGACCTGTAGAAGCCCACCCCCCACGACATCAGAAGCATCGCAAGCGCTTTCCCGACCCTACGTCCCTACCCCACTCCCTCCCAGGAGCTCCTGGTCGCCTTACTCACCACAGTATTGTTGACTATTATCTTCTGTAAGGTTGAGGTTATTTTATTTATTTATGTATTAAAATTTAACTTATTAAGATTTACCTACATTGATTATAATTGAAAAAAAAATTATTGCATTAGTGCGAGCTATTATTGTACTTGAACAGTTATTTTCGAATATCTAACTACTTAACACTCATTGTTACGAATGTTGAAAGCGTCAGTTTATTGAAAGGCCTATCCTGCTCTACCTCAGTTTCATTGCATATCTAGTACAGAATTGTATAGGTATATGTTTTAATTTCTAATAGCAGATATTTTCTCAGAAAACGTATTCATATGCCTTAGTATGAATAATAAATAAATTAAACTGATTTAAGTGTCAAAAATTCAAGATTCGAATATATTCGTTTCTTTAACTCATAATTTATCTTAATTTCGATATATTTCAAAGGGTTGTGAGTTAGTTTTAATAATGAGGAAGTGAATCCAAAATAAATTAATTTGTTGTTTTTCTCATCATTACGTATACTGCATAAACATAATTCAGTCGCCATTTATATCAGAACTGGTATCAGAGCGGTCCACATTCAGCGCCTTGACATTATCCGTCAATTGTTTGAGACACATTCTAACGATTCTAATATTTACTCAGTTTTTATGCTAATTCTCGCACATTAACTACACGTTAAACCAGTTTATTTAATTAAGTTTTCCCGGCGTATATAATTTACGTGAACACATAAATATTACAAATTTACAATAACCTCTTATATGTATAGATTATACATATTACCTAAAATGGCATAAAAATAATAAAAGATTTGTCACGCAGTCGTTCGATGGCCACATTCAATGCAGATATATAACAGTTGCCATATAAGGTTATTGAAAAAAAACTAAATTTTAAAATATAGATTTACAAATGAGTTCTACTGTTTTGTTTGTACTGTGAGGCGAAATTTGCTGCAGTAGGAACCTCATAATATAGAGTATAGACATTGATAAAAACAATGTAAATATCAAAACAAATCAATCCGCCAATTCGCAGCGGGACAACGTTGCAGATTGCAGATTTAACTCTAACTCATCTCTCATACGAAGAAAAGGTCAAACGGATGTGAACAGGCTTACCTATTTAGTTCACTTAAGAAGTGGGCGCTTGTTATGATTTCCACGTGTAAGAAAAAGAACATTTACAGCCTTCTTCATTTAATTTCAGAAGTAGATATTACAATTGACACGTAGCTTACGCATGAATATATCCGCCAACCCTCATGGGAGCAGCGTTGTGGATTAAGCTCTGATCCTTCTCCTACATGGGGTAAGAGGCCTATGCCCAGCAGTGGGATATTACAGACTGAAGCGAATAACGCAGCATGAATGCAGCGTTGCTTGTAAATAGAACAACATTTACTCGTGACACAAATGTACGTATCACTACATATTATAAAACAAAGTCGCTTCCCGCTGTCTGTCTGCTTAAATTTTTAAAACTACGCAACGGATTTTGATGCGGGTTTCTTTAGTAGATAGAGTGATTCAAGGGGAAGGTTTTTATGTATAATACATGCATAATATAGTAGAGGAACTTTGATAATTTTTGCAACCGTGCGAAGCCGGGGCGGGTCACTAGTGAATAAATAATATAAGAAACACAGGGACAGAAATAGAAGAAAGTTCGTCCAATCAAAACACTAAAACTCATCAATAAAAAAGACTTCCAATGCGGTCTGTACATCACATAACCACATAAGTGCCAATACGAGCGCTAATACGAATGCGGAAGAAACGTGACCGGTATTCGTGACCGACCAGACTCAGCCACATCTCCGTCGACCGCCGCGAGGTGTCTGTGACTCTGCGATTACCAGTCATTACAGCCGATTCAGCTACTGGCTATATGTCGGCTAAAACTACTATAGTTCTACGAAATATCGATGTGATTCACTTGTAACTGTTTAGTTATCATCTTTTTTTTTACATTTGAAGCTTTCAAGTTTTTCGTTTTTTAATAAATATTAAACTGGATTCGAAATCGATAAAGGGTACATCGACGGACACGATGTCTAAAAATATGGGTTATAAATACATTATAATTGAAATGGTCTGTTGAGATCCTTTATCCTATACTAGCAGATAGGCATAAAGCCCACTTCTAAAAATGGATTTAAAAAATTTATCTGGGGTCCTTTAAATGAAAATAATAAATTAAACAAGCATTGATTTTATTTAGTTTATGAAGGACACAACGTGCAACGCAAGTAAATTATCAGATATTTAATATTTCAAACATCTCTTTTACAAGACATTCGTAGATAATGTCGAAATATCGAATTCCGCAAATAAAAATAAAAACCATTATAAATATACCTTTTCAAATAATAATTTTAGTAATGAAAATAACCATCTTAATTTGAAATCTGATGATGATCTTGAACTTGGATATAAAGCTAACTTTAACCCTAACTTTAAATGTTAATTACCATAAAATACAAATAAAATGATAGTTTAAGTAAAGAATCGCCTTTAATTTGCATAAAAAAATAATACACGTCACGTAGGCAGTCGAAAAAATAAATCATGAAAATCGGTACACCCAGTAACAAGTTATGAGGTAACATAAACACATATAATAAATAATACCTACAGTTTAATTTAGAACCTCCTTTTTTGAATTCGTTTAGGAATATAAAGATAAAAATAAAATCATAACGAATGACAAACAAAATGACCAACATTTTACGAATTTTAAAACCATCTTTCAAATGCACATGTCGCTTCGTAAAGGTTGGTCGCACACGAAAACATCGGCCATTAATGTTGGCTATTAATAAAATTGTGATTGCGTTTTGATTATTCAAAACACGGCGATGTTGCGACACGTCCTCAATGTTGACGCAAAAGAGAACAATTTGTGACGTCGCGGCGAGCCCGCGGAGATATTCACAAATTTATTAAATCAACTTACTGTGCCCGCGACTTCGTCCGCGTGGTAGGTATTTAAAAAAAAATATATTGTTCAGTTCGCAGAGTTACAGTAGCCTAAGTTACTCCTTATTACATCAGCTATCTGTCAGTGAGAGACCCTTAAAAATCGGTCCAACCGTTTCAGAGATTAGCCGGAACAAACAGCCAGATAGACAAAAATTTTAAAGACGGCAAAGCTTACCCAAACCCGACTCCGAAAGGATCCTTGTAACAACAGAAACATGAATATTATTTTAAACTTTGTATATGTTTTTGAATTCAGATTTACAAATATTTATTTTGTATTACATTTTATACTGACAGCCACCATAGTGACTATTGAATGAAAGTTTGTGTCAAGTACCTACCATACACCAATACCTGCGTAGATTCCAAACGTAATAAAACATTTAAAGAAGAAGACGGACGGACGCCAAATCTTGCAATAAACATTCATCGTGATATTGAATACAGAAACAAAAAATAAAGGAAATATTGTTGTACCGAAGAATAATAAATCTTAACGATTCTTCGAAAAACATGATGTATGCGATATTGATTATGACAGCTGTACTAGGTTTTATGTGAGGTTTTTCCTGTTCGAATTAGTTTGAAAAATATTCATATACCTAGGAATAGCTATCTGTGTATTTTAATACGTGAAGCAAAAACTTTGTACCCCTTTTTACGAAAATTGCGCGAACGGAGGAGTATGAAATTTCGTACACTTATGGTTTATATAGAGAAGGAGTGCAGAATGCTAATATTTTTTTTAAATTATGCATAAAAATATATTAAATCAATAAAAAAAACATTACACACACTACCATGTATTTGACACGCGCACGCATATTATACTCTTTTGTTAATTGTCAAAGTCTGTAGTCGAATTGGAAAATTTAAAAAAGGTTCTTTATTTTCACTATTTTTTTATTTATTTAAATTTTTAGTTATAGTCGAATTTCGATCTCTGGGCGAGTACTAGTAGATTTAGTAATAAAAATGCTATGACAATGTATAGCGAATGTATTGAACAACAACAAACTGCGATAAGAAGGTAAAACGTGTAGCTTATAATAAAATTGTAAAATTGAAACTGTAGAATTGAATTTATTTTTATTTCGCCTATATTACACACATTTTCAAACTAATTATACGGAGGATTTTTTTACTTTCTTTTATAATTATTAAACAAATACTTGATTATTATCAATATTGTTTAATATTATATAATTTTATAAGACTGTACTGCTTATTTCAAGCGCATTTTGTAACCAAATACATATATTGAAAAAATATTTATTCTAATATGAATATCGAAACAAACTAATTCTATTATAAAATCTATTACAAGATACAACGCTCACACAATTAACAGCTTTTAAAACATTTCAGTGTATAAGATCTTACAAAATAAAGAAAATAAATGCTCTACGTCAAGTGTACTCAGAGAGCGAGTCGCTTGGAACCAAAACATGTTGGAAGTTGTACAAAACCTAAATTCTCAGATCATAAAATGTATGTTTACGATGACGTCGGAAAGCGAAAGTATAAAAACACGTTTTACCTTTGAATATTAAATAAGTTAACAGAACTGGAGTGACTTTAATTTATGCACGTCCAGCACATTAATATAAAATATCTCGTAAATATAATACTATTAGAAGAAAGATAACAAACGTTTATTTGGAAGTCATTCATAAGGTGTGTGGGCGTGCGTATTTGTGAAACATTCTGGTTTTGTAACTTGATTATTGTATTTTATAACATTCCTACATAATTTAGATACTATTAAAGTATTAACGGTCTTATAAAAAAAAATAAGAACTATTTTACGTAAAGAACAAGACTTATTTGTAATTTGTCAATAAAGTAATAAAAAACTATGACAAAATAATTTTCATTCCAATATTTAATTTCATAAAGAATATACGCAAAAAGTTATATTAATTAGGAAAAAAAAAGATTTACGGTTCGAATCATTTGACGATGTTCACAACAGCAAATCTGTTTTTTCTTAAACATTGAAAAACATGAATTGTTTTTAAAGCAATTACTTCAAAGTCAAATTAACCATAGAATGAAAATATTGTATCGGCTAGATGTTACGTTCACTGCTGGTCAGTGGCTTCTTCCTCCACACAGGTGAAGGGTATAAGGTTAATTCACCGCGCTGTTCCATTGCCGGTTGGCAGAATTTTCCGACAGCTAACAACGATTGCTATCAGAATCAGCTATCTATTATTACAACCGGGACTGACAGCTTTACGTGCTCTCCGAAGCACGGTGGTGAGAACTACTAGGACATGAATCCAGATCAGAAACAAGTACTTGTACGAACTTTGGTGTTTTACAATTTTAAATCTTTATAATGAAGTGAAAAGCGCGCGTCATGGTCACCGTAGCGTACGGCGCACGGGTCGAACGGTCGCGCGGCCGAGGACCTCCGCGGAACATTAACAAAACATACATAATGTATCTGTCTGATTCACAATAATAAGATTAATTCGATAAGCAATTTATTACACCGTCCATTAGCGCGAGTTTTTATCACAAACAATTAAGACATCATCGGCGCTGTCCGTCATACTGGGAATCGTGATGTTACGAGCGCTATTCTTGAACATATTATGACGTTAATTCGAAGATGATTCCGTGTTTTTACAATCGCATCGGTTTACGTATTACGGTCGGTAAATGTTTGAATTTGAAGTCAAACATTTACCGAAGTTTTCGATGCCTAACGAAACAAGATAAATGGTTACGAAATTTAATTTTTTAACGTCTAAGTTTTCTCCTGCTTTTACTTTCTTAATATTTTTTTTTTTTTTTATTTACAAAGGAAATCGAAACCTGTACAGTAATAGAAATATGAATTGAAATTCAAATTGTCTCGCACATTTCTCTATAATTGTTCTACAACAAGCAGAGCATTATTTGTAAGTTTTCAATGAAACTATGTTTGGATAATGAGAAGATAATGTATCAGACATCAACGTAAGCGGACATATACTAATACATGTTACAAATGTAATTATACAAATAAAGCTTAAAGGAAGATGACACACTAAACATTCCTACTTCTTAGTCGAGCGATTATAAGATGTTCGGAATGATTAGCGTGGCAACATCGAAAACAAAGAATGTATGAAATGTTTCGCATCCGCGTGGAGTTGAGCTGACATATTACTACACTAGCTGTGCCCCCTGGTTTCACACGCTTAAATTTGAGGAAAAAGTAGCCTATAGCCTTCGTCGGTAAATGTGCTATCCAACACAAAAAGAATTTCTCAATTCGAATCGGTAGTTCTTAAGATTAGCGCGTTTAAACAAAGAAACAAACTGTTCAGATTTGTAATATTAGTTTTTATCTGTGGTTTTTATATTACTAATATCAAACATTCGTTTAACACTGACCGACATTTTGTTACATATGTTTGTAAATCCATGTCGTGACTGATATTTTTTTTTGAGATTATTACTTCATGCCAATGTATTTGTTTTTATTACATTTTTTATTATTACGTGTTTACGTGTATTAAATAATCGTATTATGTTATCTATCTATTAATAATCATATTGTGTAAGAGCTTAGCTGCAGCCTGTGGTCTGGTTGACTTAAAATTATTACGGACTTTACTGGAAAAATGCTTGCAAACAAAAACGTGTAAAATAGCTACAAACGGAGGGCATCCCCTTACCTTTCTATGACTGATCTTAATTATTAGTCCATACATTTGTGGCTCTCATTAAATGTGAACTCTTACGAGCTGCGATACACGCTGTATCTCAGGTAACACGTCCTGCTGGTTGAAGAAGTATTTTAAAAAAAGTCCTTTAAAAATATCTTGACCGTCATTATAACATCATACCTCAGCGTGAACCTCACGGATACGATGATCAAATATTAATGTGAAGTTGTTTTTATATGATTTCTTAATTAAAATGTATTTTAGATTTCAAAAGATTTTTGAATACTCGCTTTTACAAAAGACGCGTCAAAGTAAAAAAGTGGCGGCGATATAATTGAGTGCTTAATAAAGATTAATTAAATGACTCGTCGAGTTCTCAACACGAAAAAGTGTGTAATTAGTTCTTCGAATGACTTGAAATGACTATTAACAAAAACTTACATTTTTTTGCGGTACGGAGATAAAACTTGAACGTGTTAGTCGAGTATTAAAAGAACCATCTTGAGAGATCACAGACGGAAGCCGGTAACTACGTCGATACGTCCTAAGCACTTATAGCCCAGTCAAATTAGCTCAAAAACGGACTGAGATTTACAAAAATTGGAAGCAGCAATTTTCCTTCGGAATTCGTTGGGCGGGGTCACTGGTAGCTTATATTCGAAAAGTAGGGAATCCTGCCGGGCTAGCATGCGCGCCACGACAAAAGTTTGTCTACCCCTTTTCTCGTATTATCTCTTTATGTCTACAGTAGCTAGCATGCGTGCACGTGATACCTACTCTTCTCGTCACGACAATTGAAGAGATAACAAGAAATTTTAGTTATCGTAGTTTTGTCGAATTTTGACGTGATTTTGACGTTTTAAGAAACATGCGTGCACGTGATACCTACTCTTCTCGTCACGACAATTGAAGAGATAACAAGAAATTTTAGTTATCGTAGTTTTGTCGAATTTTGACGTGATTTTGACGTTTTAAGAAGATAAACTACTCGTTGTCAATATTAGAAAGACTACGATAAACGAAATATATTAAAATTATAAATATTATTATAATATCTTTTGTATACCATGGCGTTTCCGTTCCGTTTTGTCTTCGGAAGAGAATTATGTCTCTCGTATTGCGCACGTTAGGGTAATCGAGAAAATACTCGATGTAGACATTATCTATCTCTCTCGTCAAGAGATTATCTCGTTGTACGCATGCTAGCCCGGCAGGCTTGTTGCTTCATCCGCCATCTTGATTTAAAGGGTTATTTTTTGTATCTTGAATAACTCGTTTATTTTCAATTTTACACGAAGAATAGTTATTACAAAAGTTGTTTAAAATTAAATTTCCTACAATTTTGGTTCCTATCAATTTTTTCGTAGGATCGATATTTTTCGGCTTAGGGACCCCCGGGCCCGGTCGGAATGAGGTTACTTTCGCTTTTTGGTAGACGTTTGCTGTACAGTCATAATGTACTTAGTACCTGGGTGACCGAGCCTAGCTCGGTATTTTCATTTTATTTTTTGTTATTTTTTTTCTCGGTATTTTTATATTTTAATTTTATTTAAATAATAAATCACGAGTTAAATTTAAAAAAAAACAAAAAAAAATTAATCTGGAGACTGAGATTCGAACCCGGGTCAACACGATTTAACACCCACCGATTTTCTAATTACGCTGTTACAGCTATGTTGGCAATAGTGAAATTAAGCTTCGTATTCTAATGATATTTTTTCATTGCCTAAAAACAGGGATAAAACGACATTTTTTTTAAATGAATCCTAGCTAGATCAATTTTTCGCCCCCGAAATCCCATGCATACTAAATTTCACTAAAATCGTTGGAGCCGATTCCGAGATTCAGAAAATATATATATATATATACAAGAATTGCTCGTTTAATAGTATAAGATATTGTAAGATATCATGTCTAGTAAAATATATTTATTTATACAATGAATTAATGTAAAGAGTAAGGGAATATGTAAAAAGCACAAAGTTATAGATGTAATAATTAAATAAAATTCAAAAAAAATTCTATAGCAAGAAATGTCGAGAAAAAGTATTGTTACACTTTTTTCGATCTCTTTCCCACTCCGCTCAGTGCGAGTACCGCGCGATAAGGAACTTGGTCTCAAAAAAATAATGTACGTAAATAACTATTGAAATTATTACATATACGTAAATTTATGCAGATTTAATAAAATTGTAGCTGCAACATTTACTCGTAGGTACATCTGTTAATGATATGCAACCTCTAATTTCCGATCAAGTATATCTACTGCTCGTAGTGACGACTAATGACAGCAACAGAGACGTCTACAGTCGACCATTATTCGCAGACAACCTGGCTCATTGTGCGCCGGTACAATAACTGGCGCGTTTGATTCAACAAGAGTGTATTTTAATTACAATAATTGTTGTAAATATGAGAACGAATCGCACACAATACCCTCAACGCAACATATGTATAGCAATTAGTTGCTATAACTATAAGCGCGTATTGTACGCTAAGGTATTACAATAATTATTATTATACGGTGCATGGATACTAATTATTTCCTATTTTATAAACAAACTATAGTTATATGTTGTGACAGTTCATATAAATATTATAAATAATCACAACGGTTCGACGCATTCGTCTAAACTAATCAGTAATTTAATACATTCAACGTAATCGTAAGCTTTGTTTGTTTGAACATGCTAAAAACTTACCAATCTAATTTAAAATTATGTAGCTTATATATTAATACTTGCTGTGCCCCGCGGTTTCAACGCGTTACTTTGAGGAAAACTTTGCCTTTAGCCTTCCATGGTAAATGGGCAATACAATACAAAAATAATTTTTTAATTCAAATAAATAGTTAATGAGATTCGCGCGCTTAAACAAACAAACAAACAATATTTTCAGCTTTATAATATCAGTATAGATAGGTAGTTTAATAACTAAGGCTGTAAAATGTCACAGAACGAACAATCGCAGAGAAGTAGCTCCCATAAATAAACAAATGTTAACCAATCTGATAAACGTCGATATGACACACGAGTAAAACTTCGCAGAACATCTATCGTTACACACGTGTGTAATTAACCTTTTAATTCGTCTATGTATTGTGTATCAATAGTTTGTATAAAACAAAGTCGCTTCCCGCTGTCTGTATGCTTAAATCTTTAAAAACTACGTTTAGTAAATAGAGTGATTCTAGAGGAAGGTCTAAAAGTATAATAAATGCATGATATAGTAGATGAACACTGATAGTTTTTACAACCGTGCGAAGCCGGGGGCGGGTCGCTAGTATTTATTTTAATAATATAATAAAGCTGAAGAGTTTGTCGTGACTTTGATTAAAAACTACAAAATTAAGCAAAAACCCGCATGTCTCACACAGACACACAAACATCAACAGACAACAGTCATTAGTTATCACGTGGCATGTGGTCATTTGAGAACCACAATTGGAAGGATTTTTATAAAACACATTGAATGGATTTATATATTTTTTGCACGTACTGTTTTTGTTACTTTAAAAGTTTACATTAATATTATAAAAAATATATGTATGTAGAAGTCACATATCTAATAATTATTATTCTGCTGCAAATTTATATATAAATATTAGGACTGAAGTTTTTATTAAACCTTTTTGAGATTCGTATATTTTTGTATTAGTCGTATTCTTTTTGAGATTTCCAAAATAGGTTTTCTGACGCCTCTTAAATAAGGACCTTCTGTATCTCATCAGTTTTTATAAATTATACTTCGTGAATTATCATTAATCATGTTGATCATAATGATTAACTTAATCACTAAGTCTTAAAAAACACAAATAAATGAATTTGTTTTAATTATAATAAAAGCTTAAAGCAACATATTCCAGGACATAAGGCTTTACTTTAAAAACTTTATAAAACCTTTATATTTTTAATATAAGACAAGTTAAAGCAAGCATTATTGACGGGGTTAAGCGCCTAATCGCTTACCTCTAAAACAAATAACTTCGCTTCAGAACTACTAATGCTGCTGAGGTCGCGAGACAATGGGACTCGGAAAAAATTGTGAGAAAACGACACAACGACAGCGGTTATCTGCGCGCGAACTGCGGAGGTCGCGCACATAATGACTATTGTTGCGGAGAACGGGGGACTTGGTTAAAGTACATCAAATAAACACTATTTAAGTTTCTTAACAACAATTTATCAAAACATTCGATAGAAGTGCACTTTGATTTCAGGCTTTGACTGATCACTGCCGCTTGTTAAGGTCCGCAGCGCCAGTGTAAGGGATTAACTAATAGGCAGCTCGAGACCTGGAGGTTTTCCGAACGAGATCGAACACTTAAATAATAATACTTACCCTTTTTCTTAAGCGTTTGAGATAGCTTAGATAAAGTGACTAATATGTAATGTTTATATTTTATTTTCTACCGACTAAAGGGTATGAAATTGGAACAATGTCTGGCTTGCTATCTCAAAAAGCTACACATTTCTTGCTACTGTTAACTACAGCTTTTGAATTCTTTATTATTTCACTCGTAACCTTGAGTTGATTAACTTTCAATACAATTATTTTATTTTTATTTAATGGAAGTATGAAACTTCATTTATAAGACCATCATTAGATACTTGTAATTAACTATTATTATCAATAAACCGACAGATCGTAACTCTCGCCGGAGCAGTCAAACATCACCTTCAGAGAGCTCCACGCGGCGGTCGCTGCGTGTTGCCGAACTACGATAAACAGAAACGACTCACGAAGACACCGTCTCGCGTTACGGAATAATGACAGAATCACGACACTCGTAATTAGAGACGCTAAAAACTGATTTTAGATAAAATTGAGGCAAAAACATGCGCGGGCCAAGGGCAGAGGAATCCGTAATTACGAACTACTGGTTGTACACTGTTTTATTAAATAATTTCTTGAGTCCTTGATGGAGAATCCACTGTGTTTACTTATGATAACATAGGAAAACGGCCATTAGAGGTGCAGAAGAAAGATTGCGAAAGGATATGGCGGATGTTTGCAAGTCTGTGACGAACCGACAAAAAGATCGGCCATCGCTTTTGTACGGAACTCGGCATTTTGAAACAATACGTTTCCTGCCATCTGTCAAATGGTGATTGTTATGAAACAATGGATATGTCGAGCGGGAAATAGCACATTGACAGACAAACACTCGCAGCCTGGAACAACAACGAGCACACGCCTGCGGCCTGCAGTTGACAAACTGAGTTAGTAAACTAACCGCAAGTTACCACTAACAAGTCGTTTAATATACTAGTCTTTGACTAATCACCAAACTTAAAATTATTTGTAACTAAAAAGCAATGAAAGCCAAGAAAACTATTTCTCGTCGACCACATGGTACCCGTTGGATACACGTCTACTAATCAACATTAAAGCAATTTTAATACAATGCTATTCAAATACTTATTGTATACTTTTTCTTTTATTTTATTTATTTCTTTGATTTGGCAAATCTATTTAAACTTCAGAAACGCGAACTGTGATACAATTTCTAATTATGTCGAAACATTCGGACGTGATGAATATTTTTGCAAATATGTCAAGCAGCTGATTCTCGTGGAGAAAATATCCTTTTAGTCTTACCATACGAGTTTTTCGCCGGCATTTGGTGATTTTCAATATACTTAATTGTGTAATTTGAAAATTCTGTTAAACACTAATTAAATCACCGTGGCATTGCCCCCACACAATGAAATCGCATGACATATCTTTAATAATAAACACCTTACACTCAACCCCCATTAGATGGGAACCCAGTGTCGGAGATCCGGAAACATACGACACACAAACACAAAAGGCCCACACCATGCCCAACATTAGCAAGTATACAAACATTTGTCGTGAACGGGGATCAATATTGTGACTAACAACAACCCCAACAACCAGTTGACGTTTGACGACTACGTCTGTTGTACGTCAACTGGTTGTTGCGGTTCTCAACGCCAATTGCCAAATCTCTTAAAAAGCCTCCCAAAAATCTTCGGGACATTGGTTTTTGATTCAATCAATCTTTTAAAAATAGTTTCGAGATGCCTGATAGTTGAATGCTATAGAAGTATGGGTATTCTTATAGAGTTTTTTCATTGCGTAATAATTTAACGCCGACCGACGGGTAGAGCGTAAAATCGAAACGTAATTACAGTTAGATTTAGACATCTCATTAAATTAGCCGCGGACAGAGCAGACGCTTTATAGGTCGCTCCACGGACCACGAAATATCTGTGGGGCAACCATGTTTTTTGTATAACCGACTCATGGTGGCGATCAATTATGTTTTTATTGGTCCTCCACGGAATGAATAGATACTCTTTTTATCTGGTTTTCACGGCCAAAATTTGACGATGCTCAATTTAAAATATCCATTTTTCAAATCAAATTCGAACGCCACATCACTGTTGGAAAGCGATTGTCTTAATTTGAGGCATGTATTTTATCAGATTTTGGCAAAGGTTATTAATACCTTTTTACAGATGAGACTCTCAATTATTTGTTTATTTTACTTCAGACAAATTATGTAAATTGATCAAAAGTATCCTAAAACATCATAAGTAATTCAATTGTTCTGAGAATACCCAATTAGTTAATGCGTAATTTCTTCACGTAACCGCAATGTAACAAGATAGAATATCCCATGTGCAGGAGGATCGTATTCAAGGCGCGAAGCATCGAATAGCTCTTTCCTCTTCCTGGCCGTGGAAACCGATGACTTCGTTTCATGCCACTACGCTCGAGGACCTTCCACGAGAACTTTGTTTTAAACAAATTATAAACAAGGAACTTAAGTACTACGATGTTGGAGCAGTAGCGCTGTTTGGTGAAGTTTAAAAAAGTTAAGTTAGACGTTGGAAGAAAACACAGCTATTCTGAGAACGGCCGCGGTACGCCGTTTACGATAATAACAACAATTATTTTCGATTAAATTTATTCGTGCCGGCGTGTTTTCGAGGCGCCCATAATTTTCGTCGTTATTGCAACATTAGCGTCGCTGCGATTTCACAATTAATTAACAGCGTTATAATCTCCGAACCAAAACACAAATAGTAGAGCACGCGATGCGAGTCGCCGACCCGCTCTCGACAACACGCGCGCTGTTACGTGCGCGAGGTGTTCTATCCCCATTGTGCAACCAATGTTAAATAATGCTAAGTAAATAGTTGATTCAGTGATATATTTTCACTTGGGCACTGAAGCGCGTCGAACGTTAGGCGTGAAGTACCTACTTACCTAACAGAATGTAACCAGATAACTTTACACACGCCGCGCCGCACATACGACTTTCTAATTTCTTTTAATAGTTTCAGTTGCCGCGGCCTCGCAGGACTCCAATCAGGCTGTTTACCAGAATTTAGACCGTTGCTATATTTCGCGTCTAAATGTTTTTTTCGTTCAATTGTAATGTGAATGAATGAAAATTCTTCTGGTGTTGCACACGTCTATAGGCTACGGTATTTGCTTACCATCAGGTGAGTCGTACGCTTGTTTGCCGACCTAGTTGTATATAAAAGGGGGAACGTTTAACGAAAAAGGTTCTATTTTCATCTTTCGTAGCTAACACATAGATTATTACTCCAAATAACTAACTAGGTCTAGTTAAGTAATAATTTTGTAAAGGCAGAAGTGCGGGTAAGTGGAGCATGTTCGCGAACCTTCGTCGAGCTCGTGCGGGTCGGTTCGTGGCGTCACACTCACGACAGGGCGGCCTCACTCCGTCTCAACTTTGACCCGACGTGGACCAATTCAGGAGGAACGGGCGATTGTACATATTACAGTAATTTAGATTACAATGTAATTGCATTGGGTGTGATACGAATACACTCAATCATGATGTCTAGTAGTCACTATGATTTGAATAAACGTTCAAACACAAACGCAAAATTTATTCAGCTGACCTTTTTAAATCACTTGTAAATTGTGGCTTTATGAATCTATCATGTCTATACGTGCAGCTATCACATAAAATAAAGTAAAATATAGGAAGCCGCCACCGGCTCAGAATGCAGATTCTACCGACTTGGCAAGAAACTCTGTAGTTACTGTTTTAAAGAAAAATATTATGATGCAGTTGAATACAAATATCGTAATATTTATTATTAAATTTATTTACATATTATGCACAGAATATTATGCTGTTTCCTTAATAAGTTTTAATTATTGGATGTTTAAATTTCTGAAGTGGCAAATCTATTAATGGGACATTGCATCATAGATATGTACCATAGTAAACATAGGCTTTTATATCTTTATTCATTTACTTGAATTAAAACTTACAGGCTTTATGACTAAATGACAGCTTTCAGAGACAACGCTACGACTAGGATTAAAGAAGATTATGCATTGGATCATAAATATTATAGTAATTTAAAATTAATAGTCTATAACCATTTGATTATGACCTATTGTTACGATCATACATGGCGTATTATCTACATACATGCAAAACCACAAATGAGTGTATGTGTGACATAAGCGTGATGACGCTTTTGTTGTAACTTGTACCACGACCCACTCGTGCTCCAGCGAATATGTGTAAAGTCAACGTTATCGGAGGACGAACTGTGTCTCAGTTGACACGACAGTTGTTTTCATTTTGAGAATTACACAATATTTTATTATATTATACTAACAAAAAAAGTGTGTGCGTCAGCTCCGACGCATGACTGGAGTTTACTCCTTCAAATCGACTGTCTAAATAGAAACAAAAAGGCTTACTAGTGTAAGAAAAAGATTAATACCATATCAAATGGTACCTAAATAAACGAATCAAATAACGCCATCTATCGTTACGAGAAACGTAACGAGGTCATTCGTTTAGGATTTTACACCTCATATTTTTTTCATAGTGGGGGCCTTATATGAAAATCGATTCTTAAGGAGTAAACTCCAATAATAAGTAATAGGGTAGTAAGCGAAAGATCCTTAAGAGATCAAAACTTCATTATTCCAAGAGGCTTCAAAGGCACTTTTGAATGTCCGGTGCCTTTTGTACTACATACAATATTTGTTTCTTATCTTCGTGCGTTTCTTTACGATAATTTTACTTCAGATCAGCAGTTCTAAGACTGCCTAGAATCGCTCGGATCTGGTCCGACATTGACAGTTATCGTCTAATCGTCATTTTACAAAATTAAATGTTTTAACAAAAGGATGTAAATAGCTTAGATCAAGACAAATACAGCTTATAAAATGATCTTTTTAACCGACTTCCAAAAAAGGAGGAGGTTCTCAATTCGATTGTATATTTTTGAAGTGAAACTTCTTTACTTACATCGTATTATACCGAATAACTTTTTAATCGAAAGCTGATATTTATCGTCTGACTCATTTAAATTTCATCGAGATCTGATTACAACTTATTGAGTTATCTTTGATAACGCATATTTACTCGACTACTTTTTCCTCTACCTACGTTATATTACTTGTAGATGTAATTGAAGGTTTTCGGTTTTTTTCGTTTCGAAACCGCGACTAATAGCGCAACGGTCAATAGATTTGACCACAATCTATCAATAGGCTGTGTCGCTGATAAACACTCTTGTTTTTTTTTGAAGTATAGCGTAAAAAGAAATATATAAACTTTGAATTGCATACATTTGTAAACCTGTTCTCTCGGATGTTGGTCTTTATACTAATTTGAGTAACGGTAACAGCGAAATATTTAGAAGTGTTCTACTAAGTATTTCCCGTGTAACATTTTAAAATGACAGTCATGGCTTCTTAAAAACAAGATGATATATGCATAAGCATATAACTAAATCTTAATTTAAATAAAATGTCTAAGAATTATTTATGTGATACAAAAATATTGACCTTCGACATTTTTAGATGGGCCGGAGTCATTTCTATAATTTTCGAAATAATATTAACAAAAGGTTACGCTAACGCTCTCTGCG
This sequence comes from Melitaea athalia, assembly GCA_905220545.2. Classification (NCBI taxonomy): domain Eukaryota; kingdom Metazoa; phylum Arthropoda; class Insecta; order Lepidoptera; family Nymphalidae; genus Melitaea; species Melitaea athalia. Next base: position 151,809 of record HG992180.1, read on the forward strand.
TGATTGTACACGTGCGTGTTTATTTTATTCTAATAAAGAAAGAACATAGTTTAATTTATTGAATCATTAATTAATTGTAATATTTATGAAGTCACGTTTAAATCGCATCAAAACCATCCGAGCGACCTCACGGGGAAGGCATCGCTGATCCGACGACCGAGCCGAGCGCGCCGTGAGACGATCCGAACAATTGTTACATCAATTACGATATCAATTAATTAATTAAACCTTTAGTTAATCACAGCGATACTCGTGACAGACCTCCGAGCGATGAGCGGTTCAAGGTTCGATTACCGCGCACGCAATTACACCGCACAAACAATATTTAAGTTAACGCAGTTTAACAATATTCGCCTGTTCCGGGTTCGTTAATTGTGCTCAAAGTTTACCATCAAGTAATTACAGATCTCTTCATGTGTTTTTTTTTTTAAGATTTTAAGCATTTTACATAAATTGCCAACTATTGAACACAATTTTAATATTTATTTGATGTTGGAGTAATAAAAGTTGATAAATATTTGAATACAATGCGAAATGACTGATAATTAAATCTAACTGAGGTCATTGAATATTATTTTAATTTGATTTTTTTCTGCGAGAATGTTAAAACAATTGATTTTTTTTGTGCAACAACGCGTTATACGAAGCTTCTATCGACATTGAAGAGCGTTTTAGGTACCTGTTTAAGGAGGTAACTAAACAGATACGAACTCAATTTAAACTGCTTGTAAGCGTCCCAACTGCAGGGCAAAATAAGGTTATTAGTAGAAAGAAAGACTTGTTTAGCATGTCTTGGCTTATCCCGTCGCACTCTACTGCAATTTAACAGATATCTTTCAAGAAATACTAAGAATAACCACAAAAATAACGATTTTTGAATATTATATGTGAAATAAATAGAAATATGATAGAAAATAATAGAAATAAAATAATAATATAATAGTGAATATAATAGAAACCGAGACTTTCCGCACGTATGAGAGCTTTACGTGCCCTCTGAGGACGATGGGGAACATACAAGGTGAAGACTCAAAGACAGAAATAAATGTAAATAATATGCAGAAATACAAATATCCACTACAAGCAGGATTTGCACTCAAGACCACGAACTCGAAAGTATCAGCGAAATTTAATTTTCTTTTTAACTTAGGTATTTTAATATTTTTGAAAAGACAAAGGATTTTTTGTAAAACCTTGTCGTTATGTCCTTTGAAGTCATTCGTACAAATATTTCACAAGCTTTCCGAGAAGAACGAACAAACAAACATGCACAGTACGCGAATCGTTGGAGGACGGATCTTGTGTCAACAACGTTACTTTAATAACTATATGTACCTACATACTAGCTTATACCCGCGACACCGGCTGCATTGATTATTAATTATTATTATATTAAATTTATAGGAACAAACATTTTACATACAATATCATTTATTGTATAAATATATACAATATCATTTTGGTTACAAAAAATTGTTATAAATTCATAATAGTAAGAAGTTGTGCTGATGAAAATAGTTGTTTACACTAACGCCAAAAGTCAAATGTCTAAGTCTATCCAGTAGTATATTGACCTTGAGGCGCGGTCAAGGGCATACCTCTACAATTTTATTTGCACACTAGCTTCAATCTCTTCATCTTGGAATAGGAACAATTCTGTCATTCATGATTATTGCCAAACTTTAACTGTTTACGCAGCGCACGCAGCGGAAAACATTCTTCATTGGTGCTCCGCTCCTATTGGTTTTAGCGTGATGATATGTAGCCTATAACATTCCTCGATAAATGGACTATATATCTAACACTGAAATAATTTTTCAAATCGGACCATAAGTTCCTGAGATTAGCGCGATCAAACAAACAAACTCTTCAGCTTTATAATATTAGTATATAGATAGGCATGTCCATATTTAATATCGAAGATGACACCGCCACTGTGACGAGCTTCCTCATTGCGAATACCTTTTAAGAGAACACTTAACACTTGACGAAGATCACCACATTAGCATCATTACTATTACAAGTCATCTCGCGTCCGTTCTGCGGATTGTAATTGTTTTTATATTAAAATATAAATATGCATACATAATTAAACTGTTATTGGCTCGTGTTTGCTTATTAAATATGAATATATGTTCGAGTATACACAAATGCCACTGAATTAATAATAAGTTATTATGTTTATTCAGTATTAGGTATCTATACATATAATAAAATGGTAGGAAAGTCAAAACTGTACATTGAATATTTTTTTAAAAGAATACTTGGGCTGTGATCTACAATCGATACCGAAGCCAAAAATATATTTTTTAGAAATTTTTTTGAATTCTGTTTGTCTGTATGTATGTCCGGGATAAACTCAAAAAGTACTGCATGGATTTACTTCAAATTTGGCACGAATATTATTAAGAAGTCGGGTCAGAACATAGGCTACATATTATCACGCTATCACGTACGGGGAACGAGCAGTGAACGCACGCAGACGACGTCGCGGGCAGCAGCTAGTATATAATAATTTATTGATGTCTTGTTTTCATTTTCTATGAATAAAAGAAAAAAGAACTATTGGTAATGTCTATCATCAAGTAAGTTTTGTTTTCCTATTTTTGAGATAAATTTATATTGATTCTCTTTGTTTTTTCGATTTCGTACAAGGGTCACAAAGTTATCCTAATTCTTGGTTATACCTATCGTTAGTCAATTAAAGACACAAATAACATAATTGTGTTTGGTCGCAAACAAAAAAAACCGACTTCAATTACATCGACACGTAATACAATGTAAGTAGACAATTAAAATAGTCAAGTACGCGTTATCAAAGATTACTTAAAAAATAGTGATCAGATGTCGATCAAATTTAAATAGGACTACAAGACAAGCATCAGCTTTCCATTAAAATAAGAATCATCAAAATCGGTAAACACAGTGAAAAGTTATGCGTAGGTATAATACAACGTAGGTCGACGAAAAAATAGTCACGTAAATACGCATTATTAGATATAACTTGTTAAGTACTTGTCAGGTCTCACTTAAATTGAGAACCTCCTTCTTTTAGGAAGTCGGTTCAAATAAACAAAACGAATTGAAATAAAATGGCGTACAATTTTTTACACAATATAAAACCTACAGTACTACTACAAAGGCACTTAAAACACTTCAAATATTGACTATAAATGTATCAGCTCTATATGAAGCTACAACCAATAATTTAGAATACATTATTTTATAATAATGCTAACACTAAATCTAGCTGTTTATTATTTATGAGAACAATCAAATATTTCAATACTGAAATACTAAAACATTTTAACAAAAAATATATTTATAACGTTTTCAATATATTCTGCGGTATGTGTAAACTGAACTAAACCGATTATTACGTAACACAAACAGGAATGTACCTCATAAGGACTCGGTGAGCGAACAAAAGAGCACCTTTTAACCCGGCGCCACTTTCTCCCGCGAAAGTAAAAGCGGCCGCCAGACGGCTGAGGCGCGCCTTCCTTGCGCTGCAATGATTACAGTGTACCGAATCGCCGAGCCAGCGGCTCTCAACCCGCCTCGCGGGGCAACCGGGGACTCTTTGAAATTCTTTGAAGGAAACTTTGAAACTAACTCATTAGTTCCGGCTGCACATTAAATAAAAAGTTTTACAACTTTAACATAACAAACTCATAGTTATCTTGGATTCTGTGTAAACTATAAAAAAAGTTTTTAGTATGAAATCCAATAAATCAAGTTTTAAGCTGACAAATATCACGCTATGACGAGTAGCAGCGGCGCAGTACTGTTAAGTTTACGTAATAAATCAGTGTTTAGTTTTTTTTTTTTATAAACTTAGCAGAGCATAGCAAAATGTCACCTGAGAAGTATGCAGTAACGTGGATAAAAAGTTGTATGAGCATTTTTGGTAATGAAATAAGCAGTTTCCTTGTACGTACATCGTAACATCTTTAAAAGAAACTCAAAAATTGTTTGCAATCCTTAGATTCGTTGAGAGCCACTGGCGCCTGTTAGTACATACAACGTTGTTTCATTAACTCCGTAAATATTTACTCAATAATGTCGATACATTTATCCGTATTTATTTTGTTAAATAGAGAACTATAAATGAATTAAATGATTACTATATAATGTACCATGACGTTTAGCGATTATAAACGGATCAAGAGACTCAATAAACATTTAACTAAGACAAACTAAAACAGTATATTATTCAAATCAATAAAATTATTTACAGAAATAAATATAATTTTAACACATGTGTGTATGTGTGTGTATGTTATTGGCTCATAACAGAACCGTTGTTATTGTGTTGACCTTTACGTTGCAATAATCTGCAGATAGATATAATCTGCGCACAATTGACTTAATTCGACCCAAAACTTTTGGGTCTTGACAGCTCGGGACGAACATTAACATTAATTTTTATTATTGATAATTTAAATAAAGGACGTAATAAATATAATTTTTTTATTCAACTATCGTGATTCACTTGAATAAATATACTTCAATAAGTCGTATACATTTATAACTTTAATTAATTAATTATTCTTATAACCATACAGTAAATTAATTTGTATATGACGTACGAGTATTTCAATACCGTTTTGTTATGGGAAACATACTTTACGAGCAGCTTGCAGGATAACACAGCTGTATTACATACAATATCTTAGTCCACTGATGGTCCGTGGAAGCAGCCGAAGTGGTCCGCGAGAGCGATGAGTAGCGTCTCTCACTTGGCTATAACTAAATACCTAAATACTCAAGATTTTATCCCATAAGCAGTCGGTGTTCCGTGGCATTACATACATTTTCACAGATGGTTTATCTGAGTTAGGGCACAGCAGGAAATATCTTGCTCAAAATTTGGAGTAGCCCGACTGGGATACTTCTTTCAAGCAGTGTTATGTTCCTGTGGTGAGTAAGGTGACCAGAGCTCCTGGGGAGATTGGGGATTGGGTCGGCAACACGCTTGCAATGCTTCTGGTGTTACAGGCATATTGTAATCTACGGTAATCGCTGACCATCACGTAAGCAAAACGCTTGTTTGCTGACCTAGTAGTATAAAAAATTGTCACATCATCATCACTAAAAGATAGCGTAACGTAGTCAGTATATTTCCCACAGCTGGGCGAAGGCTTCTCCAACTATGCTAGCGTCCTAATCTCACCAGCAATGTCAGAGCTACAACCTTTTATTTTAACAACAAAAACATATTAGCAGATAAACAGAAGCTATGAAATGAGAAAGGACTTCGATTCCCATAAACGTAAATTAGTGCGTTAACTATTTCATATGATTTAACTAAGCTATTATTTCAAAATTAAAATCGGTTTAACAAAATGCGATGGACACAGATCCCTTAAAATCGTTAATAATTTTTGTATTATTAGAACCCAACCTTGCGAATATTTGAGTGCAGTTGTTTTTTTTTATCCTTTATTCCATTAATATTTAAATTATTCGATTCAATTAAATACAGTCAATTAATTTCATGTACTACGGCGACAGGCGGATAATTGTCGATGTGTCGGAGTCTGCGATATTCATTGAGGAACTGATGATAAATCTGTCATCTCGTGTCTCCGTGTGAAATATACGGAACTCTTGATGTATTCTTACTGTCGTCACCAATGAGTTATTGTCAACTGGTTGTAGGATTCATTTTGTAGAATAGCTAGCTGTGTTCTGCGGTTTTACCCGCGTAATGCATGCGTACTAAATGACATTTTACAAAATCACGACTTTATATACATAAATAACAATAAAACACTTTAGACAACGTATCAAAATGAAACCTAATACTGCATTCAATGTCGTGAAGAAAATTTTGCGTAAAATATACAGACAGAAAAAAAAATCAAAAATAATTGCTCTCGTAAAAGCCTCAGTAACTAGTTTTCCCTAAGTATCTCTTACATACAGACGGCGACCGGATACATTTTTATATACAATTTTATTATACTTATTTCTTTACATTTTTTCCGCAATTCTAGATTAAATTATATAACGACTTTACAAAGTGTCACCTGTCACATTTTAATTAAATAAACGAAGTAGGTATACATTTTCAGTTCAAGCACGATAAAAAACTTGTTTTTGACAAAAAAAAAATCGAGCAGGACGTGAAATCAGTTTAATTTTTTTGACACAATACATCTGAGTCATTTATGTGCCTTGTTTGCAAACTCCTTAAGTAATGTCATCGAACTTGCTACCATATACAGATAACTTACTAATTTTATTGAAGAACTCTATGTTATAATGAGAAAATAATTGTTATACGAATACTACTAAGTGTTAGAATAGATAATGCACCTTTAATGTTAATACCAAACAGATATAAACAGCTAGTAAATATAAAAGATAGCAATAAAAGAGAAACAAAGTGGGAGACAGATACGATCTGTGAAAATGCGAAATGCGTCGTCAAAAGGACTCGTCAAAGGACAAGCGCGGAATGCCGTCAATGTGAACCGGTGCGGAGCTGTGGCCGTTTTGATGGAAAACCTACTCACATACATGATACATACACACATACACAACACATGCGGAAGTTATGCACCGCTAGGGTTGACAACTGCCTACTACGAGCATAGTACTACTATTACTAGTCACTGTAACTTCTGTGATAGATAAAAATTCAAGAAACAATACTAATCGCTATAGATAACGGCCGTTTTCAATAATCTATATATTTCTGGTTTTGCCTACTAGCGATAGATTTTCACATAACTTGTGTAACTACTTTGTATTACTTGTCGATGTAATTCGATCGGCTTTTTTTTTAATTTTCGAGCATACACAATAATAATTAATTGTAGTCGACATCCCTACACAATACTACACCTACAGTTGTAAAGTACGAGTTTCATTTAAAGGTATTTTCTACTCGAATTGACGCCTTGTAGAAAACACCAAAATAAGATAAAATAAACAAAGTACAAATTGCTTTTTGTTTAATGTCTTATTTGGTTCTGAAAAAAATAATAATCTGAGAAAATTTTAAAGAGATTTATAAAATAAGAAGATTTACAATGGAGTTGTTTTTACGTTCGTCAATGATATCTTTAACGATTGCAAAGTGATTTCATTGACAAAATAAGTTGTACCTACTTAAATAAACATCTCAGCGTTCAATAGGGTGCAATAAAAACCCTGTAGGTATACCTCGCACAACTCGAACTCCAGACCACGTTGAAAATCTGTATATAAATATGCTTCTTAAGTAACTATTACTAACGAACCACAGCTTGCCATTAGACAAGTTCTGAGTCTTGCGCTAACACGTCTTGTAAAATAAATTGCTTGAATGTAAATATTATTTACCTGTACGAGATTTATCTCAGGCAATATAAACATAACATACGCTTTGCAATTTCCATGGTAAATACACGGTAGACTTATATGTAATAACTTGTCATAATGACGGCAGTTTATCATCTCAAGGCAGGTTTCTCGTATCGACACGGCGCACGTTCTAGAACCATCAAAGACTTACATAAAACTCTTATCAGGCTGCGGTACGACTGAGGCGCGTGCAGTGAAGTAAAAACATGCATAGGTAAAATTACTTCATCGAGTCGAGTATAAAGTTGTTTAGATAGAAACCGACAACCGACACACTAGAGACGACTTTATTATAGAGACGCGTTAATTTGAGAAATAATTGTGTTTGCTAGCAAATGAAAAAGAAACCGACTTCAATTACTTGGACAAGTAATAAATAATAAATAAATTAACAAACGCACTAGTAGTCACTACGATTTTTGAGGGTTCCCCTCGATTTCTCTGGGATCCCATCATCAGATCCTAGTTTTCTTATCATGGTACCTAAGTTGGGATATCTCCTTTCCAACAAAAAAAGAATTATTAAAATCGGTTCATAAACGACGAAGTTATCCCCGAACATACATAAAAATAAAAAATAAAGAAAAATATATCTATATATACCTACGGTCGAATTGAGTAACCTCCTCCTTTTTTGAAGTCGGTTAAAAAAAGAAACGAAATTATTATACGTATAGCCTATAGCTTTCCTCGGTAAACTATCCAACAAAAAAATTATTTTTTAATTCGAACCAGTAGCTCCTGAGATTAGCGCATTCAAGGAAACAAACAAATAAACCATACAAACAAATTCTTCAGCTTCATAATATTAGGATAGGCTGTCTTTAAGATCACTACCTAACACTGTACATTACCTAAGTGTGTTATGTACCTATCTAATGTTAAATTGTAGCAATTTTGAAATTGTTAATTGATATTACTGCCATGACTATGTGATTTTCTTTTAAGTGGAATTTTTTTCTTTACATATTTTATGAAATGTAATGAAATAAATGATTTTATTTCATTACATTTCAATAAAATAATTGATTTACAAGCTGTTCATTTGAATAAGATTGATATTTGTTTGCGGCGATTCGTTTGTTTGGTTTTAAGAAAACGACGTTTAGTTTGATTGCAACTCGCAACCGATTAGATCATAGTGGACTTTACAATTGCTCGTACAGGTAGTTTCTACTTAAACGTGTCCATAGGTTTACAACACAAAACATTAATCTATTCGGACATAAGTAGAATTGTGTTTTAGTATCGATTTGAAGTTTATCTTAATTGAACAGCGGGTCGTAATCTTCACTTTTATGATACACGGTTTAAATGTCAGATTAACCAATCTTCCAATTATGTTTAACTATCGATGAATTTATTTTTATTGCATCGTTACAATAATGATGAAAACAACTAAACTGTAGCCCGGAACTTGACAATTAGGTATAATGAATTTAACAATGTTTGAAGTTTACTTTGATTCTTCAAAAACTATTTTTATTGCTTAACACCTGTAGCAAATTAATTCAGATTACCCATGGAATCTTTAATTCGATCATTTATAAAATGGTTATGTTTGCTCGCTAACCAAAAAAAAAACCAGGACCAGTAATACGAGGGTAGGCGGAAAAATAGTCAAGTAAAGACGCATTTCTACAGATAACTGAAAAAGTATTTCTCAGATCTCGATTAAATTTAAATTTTGATTAAATCATTGAACCTAACATACTTGAAAAATACAGTCGAATTGAGAACCTTTCTTTTTTGTAGCCGGTTGAAAAACCGTGTAAGTTTAAGTAGAATAATAGAATATAGAATATTCCAGTTACGTTCTCATCCGAGGCAATTCACAAGTGTGATTTCAATATGAATATATTATCACGTCGAAATAAAAACCTTAAAACCTTCGAATTAACGTTAAAGACAACACAATATTAAGTTAAATTAAGATATAACCTGTGACATCGTATTTATTATATTTCGTCAAATTCATCAATATTCAACATTATCTACGTAGCGTTCAAGGTTCAACACGAGCCTCATTATAGTACCTACATGAGAAACACAAATATATTTTATAATAATATTGATTCTAGCAACGAACCAGATGTCAAACGAAAACAACGTAAAACCTAAGAATAAATTAAGGCTCCGTCGCATGACAAAAGTAGGCATTTAACGTCTACCCCGTCCCCCTTGGACACACGTCGCACAGAGGAGTATTTACGTTAAAAACCTGGTCAAAAGTAAAAAATGCAAAGTATGATAAAATTCAATGCAACCATCTCTTTCTAGCAGCTGGATAATTTGTTTTTGATATCCCGTTACTCTCGAATTTTTTTGTGTACCCCGAACGGGACACAGGAAGTCGGAACTCAGTCGTCGCCGTCGGTCGTCGTCTATGTTTTATCAAGGCTCGCATTTTGACACAAATTACACGTGGTGTTTTAATTTGTTTAATGTGCAATTTGTGTAAAAAAAAAAAAATTGTATGGAAGGTGAAAGTATGTTCTTTAATAATAATGTTACATTTAATCTGTAGACACATTGATCATTTTTTATTTAATTATTGATAAAAAAAAATAAAAAATACTCTACTTTTTTGATAAATTTAAGTAAACAATAGTGTTTTTGTAGGTGTTCCGGGCACTTCCGAGTAGTTAACTGTTAACATAAAATAAAGTAGAGGCCTTCATAAAGGGATTAACAAAAGAAAATGCTCCGCTTTTTTCCGCCATTTTGTTTACCAGACATTTGAACGAATTGAGTAATAAATTAAAAGTAAAATAATTTCAGCTCAATTGGGTGAAGATATCTGCTTCAAAATTGAGTTGCAAGATTTCACCCGAACAAACATACACACATACAATATAAATACATACATTGCAAGTTAAAAAGAAAAAAATTGACAACGATGAAGATGATAAAAACGACGATGAATTAGACTTTGATGACTAATTTGTTTCAAAATTGAGCACTTTTTTATAAATTATGATCATGATGATGATGATGACCATTTTAATATTTTAAACGAATAAACATATTAAAAATTACTCTAAGTGTTTATTTATTTTATATCCACATGATAATTTTAAAAAAATAATTTTGGCCAGGTTTTTAGTCTAAATACTCCTCTGTGCGTCGCGCGAACTCGTCGCTGTTGAACTCAGTCCGTGACCTGAAAGCGTCAGTGGCTGTAAAGCGAACTAATTTGATTTGACTTTAAAATAGAAATGCATTTATTATGATCATTTTTTAAAGTAGTGATAAATATGTAATACTTTCGTAAATAAATGAAATAAGTAAATGATTTCAGGGTTATTTATTATAAAGACTGTTGGACATAAATAGAATAAGCTATATAAAATAAAACAAATTACATATTAAATCTATACAAATAAATAAAATTGAAGTGTCTGTTTGTAATATTGTAATACCCGCTTTTAACTAAATTACATATTATATAATATACATGGTGCAAATACCAAAATAACATTTTTTATAATTTGTCTGTCTGTCTGTTCCGGCTAATCTCTGAAACGGCTGGATCGTTTTTGACAGGACTTTCATTGGCAGATAGTTGCTGATGTAATAAGGAGTAACGTAGGCTACTTTTATTTTAGATTTTTTATTATTATTTTATAACTGCGAACTGAACAGTAATTATTTTGTTAAATTCCACGCGGACGAAGTCGCGGGCATAGGTAGTTTAAAATAATTATTATTCAATAAAACGTATCTCAATAAATTCCACAATACAATTACAATATTTAAAAAAACTAGTTGGAAAAAAAAGCGGTCACCCATCCAAGTACTGACCGTCGTGACGCTGCCGCGTTACCGGTCGCTCAAATTTTATCTTAAGTAACTTATATCTCCCTCAACTTCCGTTCTCCTCGACCGATCACACTTTTCGTAACGCTCTCGTCACGCATTAACCTGCTTACTACCCAATTTAAGCGCGCCTAAAGAAGTTTCACTTCAAAAAAACTAGTTGAAAAAAAAAGCGTCACGCATCCAAGTACTGACCGTCGTGACGGTCCCGCGTTACCGGTCGCTCAAATTTTACCCCTCATGCGCCTAAAAAAGTTTCACTTCAAAAAAACTAGTTGAAAAAAAAAGCGGTCACCCATCTCAGTACTGACCGTCATGAAATTTTATTTGGCTTTAAAATAGAAATGCATTTATAATGATCATTTTTTATAGTAGTGATAAAATAATAATACTTTCGTAAATAAATAAAATAAGTAAAGGATTTCAGGGTTATTTAGTATAAATACTGTTGGACATAAATGGAATAAGAGCTATTAAATGAAACAAATTACATATTAAATTTAAAATAATAATTATTAAATAAAATTTATCTGTATAGGTACAGTAGGCAGTATTAGCTCTCCGATGTTGATGAATTTTAAAATTGCTAATTTGCTACATCGCCATAGGCGTAAAAATGTAACAGACACACTTATACTTTTGAATTTTGTACCTAATTGTATTAACTCGAAATAAAAATATAATTTAAATTATTCATTTTGAGCTGTGTAACATACGAATGTAAAGTTTGTCATGAAGCGCTGCTTAGTACTAGTGGTCTAAGATCCGAATCTAAATCGATCTTCACCGAGCTGATAATATAATGAAACATACTTTGTAATAAATTTAGTATTTAAATTAGATAATATTATATTAAAAATGGGTTACCTCTATTTTGAAAACTCTATTTTGTTGTTATGTATTATTATTATAATCTATATAATAAAAAAGAATGTTGCTAAGCGCATAACTCGAGAATGGCTAGACCGATTCGGCTAATTTATTTTTGTATGTTCCTTAAAAATTCCACAGTAGGTTTTTATATTTAATAATTCTTATTTTAATATTAATTAAATATAATATATTATAACAAAGAAAAAAAATGGCAACGTCACGTGGTGTTCCCAAGTGGTCACCCATCCAAGTACCTGATGCTGCCGCGTTACCGGTCGCTCAAATGTACCTCATGTGATGAAATGCGCCTTAAGAAGTTTCACTTCAAAAAAACTAGTTGAAAAAAAAGCGGTCACCCATCCAAGTACTGACCGTCGTGACGCTGCCGCGTTTCTGGTCAGTTAAATTTTATCTTTACTAACATATCTCACTCTCAACTTCCGTTCGGCTCAACCGATCACACTTTTCTTAACACTCTCGTAACGCACCTGCTTACTCCCCAAGTTAAGCGCGCCTATAGAAGTTAAACTTCAAAAAAACTATTTGAAAAAAAAGCGGTGACCCATCCAAGAACTGACCGTCGTGACGCTGCCGCGTTTCCGGTCGATCAAATTTTATCTTAACCAAAATATCTCCCTCTCAACTTCCGTTCGCCTCGACCAATCACACTTTTCGTAACGCTCTCGTCACGCCTGCTTACTCTCCAAGTTAAGTGCGCCTAAAGAAGTTTCACTTTAAAAAAAACTAGTTGAAAAAGAAAGCGGTCACCCATCCAAGTACTGACGCTACAATGAGCGTAACGCTACAAATAGCGTAACTACAAATATCGTAACGCTACAATGAGCGTAACGATATAAATAGCGTAACGCTACAATGAGCGTAACGCTACAATGTGTCATCCTTTTTCATGCAAGTCGCTGCGCCGCGCGCCCTTCCCTGTCGTTTTTCCGTTGCATCTGGTTTGAAATCACAACGATTCTAAAGAAGTTTCACTTCAAAAATCTAATTGAAAAAAAAAGAGGTCACCCATCCAAGTACTCGTCGTGACACTGACGCGTTACCGGTCGCTCAGATTTTACCCCTCATGCGCCTAAAGAAGTTTCACTTCAAAAATGTTAATTTGGTGTAATATGTACCGTGTATTTATACATACATATGAATTTAGTTAAAAGACGTAATATTACAAACAGACACTCCATTTTTATTAATTTTTATATAGATAAATAGTGTTTACAAAAACTTAAACAGCAACAAAATAATTATATTAAATTAGCGGACCCGGCAGACGTTGTCCTGCCCGGAAAACAGCTACCAAATTTGATTGCTTACATACCGATAGCAGCGCCACCTATCGGGTCAAATTGAGATAAAAAATTCCCTATCTCTCGAGTTGGACCAAATTACAGATGCTTACGAAATGTGATAAAAATTGGTTCAGTACTTTCGGAGTTACATAGCGATAGCAGCGCCACCTACCGGGTCCAATTGAGATAAAAACTACCCTATCTCTCAAGTTAGACCAAATTACAGAAGCTTACAAAATTTGATACAAATTGGTTCAGTAGTTTCGGAGTTACATACCTATAGCAGCGCCACCTACCGGGTCTAATTGAGAAAAAAGTACCCTATCTCCCAAGTTGGACCAAATTACAGATGCTTACAAATTTTGATACAAATTGGTTCAGTAGTTTCGGAGTTACATACCGATAGCAGCGCCACCTACCAAATTTTACCCCTCATGCGCCTAAAGAAGTTTCACTTCAAAAATGTTAATTTGGTGTAATATGTACCGTGTATATATACATACATATGAATTTAGTTAAAAGACGTAATATTACAAACAGACACTCCATTTTTATTAATTTTTATATAGATAAATAGTGTTTACAAAAACTTAAACAGCAACAAAATAATTATATTAAACTAGCGGACCCGGCAGACGTTGTCCTGTCCGGAAAACAGCTACCAAAGATTGCTTACATACCGATAGCAGCGCCACCTATCGGGTCAAATTGAGATAAAAAATTCCCTATCTCTCGAGTTGGACCAAATTACAGATGCTTACGAAATGTGATAAAAATTGGTTCAGTACTTTCGGAGTTACATAGCGATAGCAGCGCCACCTACCGGGTCCAATTGAGATAAAAACTACCCTATCTCTCAAGTTAGACCAAATTACAGAAGCTTACAAAATTTGATACAAATTGGTTCAGTAGTTTCGGAGTTACATACCTATAGCAGCGCCACCTACCGGGTCTAATTGAGAAAAAAGTACCCTATCTCCCAAGTTGGACCAAATTACAGATGCTTACAAATTTTGATACAAATTGGTTCAGTAGTTTCGGAGTTACATACCGATAGCAGCGCCACCTACCAAATTTTACCCCTCCTGCGCCTAAAGAAGTTTCACTTCAAAAATGTTATTTTGGTATATATACAATGTATGTATATTATACATACCTACATAATATGAATTTAGTTAAAAACCGTAATATTACAAACAGACACTCCAATTTTATTTTATGTAGATAAATAGGTATTTTTTACAAAAACAGCAACAAAATATATTAATTTAAATTTATAAATAGCGAATTCAAATTTCAGTAGGTACGAATATTGAATGCATACTAATATTTAAAAAATACGGAATACGAAATGTTGCGCGGGAAAAATCGAAAATTTTTTCACACGTCCAGCGTTTATGACGTCCGACAGGACACTGCACAGTGCCGCTAAAGCAAAAAAGCGGTCGAAAATCACTTGAATAATCGATTAAAAAAAAATTATGGAATTAAAAAAAAAACACTTGATCAAATTATTCCAGTTATATATGAACTTTATTTTGGTAATTTATTTATAATATCAAATCAGTTATTTTAAGAATAAAACCCAATCATAGTAAATAAAATGACCCGAAAAGAGGTAACTTTGTGAATTTATTCTATCGAGCCAAATTTATCAAATCATGTTTCCGACAAAAGCCTGAACTAGAATATACCCTCAACAATATCAATTAAATTTATTAGATAAAAATTTCACTGTTTACTATTTCAAAACTGAATTCATAGAAACGTGTTTTGCAGGAATACATCAATTACCTCACCTTAAGCAAATTCCGCAGAAATAAATATTTTTGACCGTAATAAACTTGAATACGGAAACTGAATGTGATAAAAAGTGTCATGTGTACGATATTTTATGTAAATCGATCTAATTATTTCCTAAACGACACAACAAATAAATAAACTCTTTAAGGTTATTCAAACGCGCTGAATGTTACGATTCAAATTACGCATATTCAGTCGTAAACGAGAAATCATAAGAAAACTAACTTTTAAAACTAAACTTTTGGCAACAATTAAGTATTTATTTTTTACACGCTTTTTATTAACTTCACCTGTATGTTTGTTAATGTGTAGGTATATTTGTTTGTAACCGACTCCTTTGGACTTCCCCACTTTTAACGTTCAGATTTCATTTAAACTTGGTAGACTTATCGAGGACCAATGGCAACACACTAATTTGATATTCAATTATCCTAACGGCTTGGCACAAGAATAAAAGGCTTCTCTCGCTATCCTTTGGACTTTTCTAACGTTCAAATTTTCTACTTTATAGTTTGGTTTATTTATAAAAGCGTGTTTTTTAGTTTTTTTTAACTAAGTATTATTACGTATATGTACATACACATAGCTATATAAATTCGAATGTTTGTATGGATGAATACGTGTCGTACTACACTATGCCTCATTTGTATACTCGTGAACGACTTCACAAATGTAGCACAGAGATAAATTACTGTTTAGATTAGCTTAAGGGTACTACGCATTTATTTCAGAAAAATAAATGGTTCTTGTGGGATAGATTTGGTTGTTTTTAGGTTTACGTACCTCAAAACAAAACTTCGGTTTTCCCTAATAGGATCACTTTGTTGTCCGTGTTTCTGACTATAGTTTGGAGCTGTGAAAAAATCAAACTTCTTAGCCAACGCAATAAAAAAATATAGCTGTTTATGCTGCAAATTTCTTGCGACACTCGCAAGGGAATCAAACCTACAGGATACTTCCTATGAACTCAGAAACTTGAAAGGTACGAAGTAACAACTTATAGCACAGATATAGGAAAAATTACAAAAAGCATATATTTTTAGTTACATCATATAAAAACATTTTTATTAATTTATGTACGAAACCCTCGGTGCGCGAGTCCGACTCGCACTTGGACGGTTTTTTTTACAGAACAACAAATTGATACGATTTTTACATGGTGATAGTTCAAAGAGTAGAGAACAATACATTTTCCATGAGAGTGTAATTACAGGTTCTTTTTTACAACTAGCTGGTAAATAAGGATACGGCTTGATGGTAATCGATTACAATGGCCTATAGAGTATAAATGCCTACAACACCAGAAGCACCGCAAGCGTGTTTCCGAATCTACTTCCAATCCCCCCAGGAGTTCTGGTCACCTTACCCATCACAGGAACACAACACTGCTTGAAAGCAGTATTACTCAAGTGTGATCTTCTGTAAAGTCGAGGTACTTCCCCAGATAGGATATTCCAGATTTTGAGCAGGATGTTACCCTCTGTGCCCTCAGTAAGGCCTCATTTACGGAGACGCGGGGCGTCGTGCGTAGCGTGTGGCGTAGCGGAACGCACTAAATTCAAATGTAGGGCGTTGGGTGAGTGCGTTTATGGAGAAGCGATTTTCATACATTCATATTAGATTTCATACATTTTGATACACGTGCGACGCTACGCCACACGCTACGCGCAACGCCCCGCGTTTCCGTAAATGAGGCCTAAAAAGGTAATATAGCTAGTTATTTAAATACTAATAAAAATATCTTCTTCTACATTTATGAGCTAAAATGCGCATTTTCAATATTTATAACAAGTCAAACGAAACACTCGAAATGTCGGTAAAATTTGTAAAAACGAATGTATTAGCATTTGAAATGTATCGACCTCATTGCAAGCGACCGTGTAATGGGAGCCAACCAAGATTTAGTCAACTGGGTATCGGAGCCAGTGAAGGAGGTCGGATTGCATTTATTTGACGTCTGGTCAGAGAGAAATTGAGGATAGCGGCGCGATGCACTGGCTCGACCACGAGCCACACGGATGCCACGGATCTTACTTCTAGTTTCGAGTTTACCTTTTAAGGACTATTATTTAGGATCACTAGTATTTGTTTCTAATTACACAATAAATTAAACTTGAACTATAGTTCCCCTAAGAATTACAATTTATTGTAGTGGACACAAAATGCATGCATTCATTTCAAACCAAAGATGCACAAGCCTTGACAGAACCTTTAAGTTTTAGTAAAAATTTCGGAATATTTTTTAAAGTATTTTCTACGGGGTTTTTCAGCGTATTTGCAACGTTTTTAATACAAATAATTTATAACTATAATACGAACGACGAAAAAACTGATTTACAAAATTAATATTTCACTATAAACATATTACGATATACCGCGATATACTAACTAAAGTATTTAGTTCTATAGATATACTAACTAAAATATTTAGTTCTTAAGTTGTGTCTTGTAAATATGTATAATGTTTAACTAACTAAAGTAATTGTTTAAGTAAATAACCACATCTGCGATCAAGGAAGCGACCGCCGCCTACAACCATCATGTAACAACGGGTAATCTCTATGATTACACTAATCTTCTTCAGTTACTGGTACACAAATATGAGGTCAGAGAAAGAACTGGTAAAGCAAAAAAACAAACTAAACTAAACTGGTAACTGGAGAATGATTGTTTAGAAAAGAAACCGAAACAATTACGTAAAGATATCGAAAAATATGTTAATTTATTATAAAAAAGCGTGATTTGAAAACCCCGATACCCGAAGACCGGTCACGATCGCGATTACTATCAGCATTTAATAATAAAATTATGCTAATAATATAATTCAAATCGGTTTTACTAAATTACACCCATCATCTATAATTACGATTTATAATTGAAGTCAATTGTCTCTGGGAGGAGGAAAGCTAATCTTGAGTTGTCGTGATTCAAGAAACTCTATCAAAATAACTCTGTAAAGAAATGGATTAGCAACACTTTGCCAATGAAAGTTTATGACACTGAAAATGTAAATATTTAACACAGCTTGTGTGCAGATTCAATTTGACGTACAACTAGATAATATGTTAAATTCACCCGTTTTTTAATCATTAAAATTTATTGAAACCTTGTTACAAAAATATTATAGAGGCAAACTAAAAATATTTATATCTGAAAGAAAGAGACGAAGTCATACAACAAAACGAGATGGTAATATTTCTCTCATTTCGCCGCTCCGTCACGCACGGGTCGTTTGAGAAAGCCGTCGGGAAAAGCGCCTGCACGTTATACATGCGTACGAGTACATCTACCTAGTACCGACACGCTCCACTCAGCTTCAAACTAAGCAAATTAAACTTTACTACCTAAAGAATAGAATATAAATTAGAATGGAGTACTGACACGCTCCAAACCTGACTTCAAATTAAGTAAATAGAACTTTACTGCGTAAATAATAGAGTGTAAACTAAAATGAAAACTTTAGAACAATTTAGTAGATCATAAACCATAATGAATATCATATTTGAAAGATAATTTCGTTGTTTTGTTTATTGAAAGTCGTTTGCGGTGTACTGCGATATTGCAATTACATCACAGTACTTTTTTTTGGAGTTTACTCCTTAAGAATCGATTTTCATATAAGGCCCCCGGGCCCCAGTATGAATAAATATGAGGTGTAAAATCTACTGAACGAATGACCTCGTTATGTTTATGTGCGCCATCTATCGGCGTTATTTGATTCGTTTATTCACCATTTGATATGGTATTAATCTTTTCCTTAGACTAGTAAGCCTTTTTTGTGCCTATTTAGACAGTCTATCTGAAGGAGTAAACTCCAGTCGTGCGTCGGAGCTCACTTCGGACACACACTTTTTTAGGGTTCCATACCCAAAGGGTAAAAACGGAACTCTATTGCTAAGACTTCGCTGTCCGTCCGTCCGTCCGTCTGTCACCAGGCTGTATCTTAAGAACGGCGTTAGCTAGACAGTTGAAATTTTCACAAATTATGTATTTCAACAACAAATACTAAAAACAAAATAAAATAAATATTTAAGGGGGGGCTCCCATACAAAAAAACCTCATTTTTGCCTATTTTTGCTCGATATCAATAAATGGTAAGAGGTAGGCATTTGAGATATTCACAAAATACTTTTAATTATATATTTACTTTATTAATAAATCATAAAATTAAAATAAAAAAAAATTAAAGTGATTTTTGCCGCTTTTTGCCCGATATTAAATCAATGTACCTACTGTTGTTTATCTAGTCAATGGTACGGAACCCTTCGTGTGCGAGTCCGACTCGCACTTGGCCGATTATTTTATTCATTTGCTTAGATATAATGTGTCGTGTTTGTGTCCTTATTACAATTGTACTGCAAAAGTTAAAGGTTGAATACTTTATTTGCGACAATTAACTTTAGTGAATTGACTGGATTGAAACAGCTCATGAACGTCTGAGCAAAGGTTTCCATAATACACAAGAACCAAATACACAACATTAACTAAACATACCTACTTGCAACATTAACCGTATACCCATAGAAATACCATATAATTATTCAAATCAATTGACCCCGTACGGAGCCGTGTTTCCTCTGTATTTGGTGTCAATTATAAGTTGAACACGGCATCGGTACAAGTTCGTAAAGTTTCGGGTCAAGGAGTCTCGGGCACCATAATTGTGTGGTGATATGAGCTACTGTAGATTTCTTCGTTAAATTTTTAATAACACAATTACTCCAAATTTTTTTGACGTGACAACGTCTAATAAATCGATGAACGCCGGCGGCATGCACGAAAAAGGATGACTCATTGTAGCGTTGCGCTCATTGTCCCGTTACGCTCATTGTACGCTTGCGCCGCATCTATCTCCCTTCCACTCGATTGGCCTATGCGTCCAAGGAGATGTTTTGTTATGACGTTGTCACGTTAAACTATCATCGTCCGTAAACAAACTTTACAGACAACCAATTTTTTATGAACATAATTATCTGAAAAGTAAACGTAGTAAAAAGCTGTTATTTGACTTTAAGTGATCTCGCAGACAAATAAACAAGACACACATGAAACGCATCACTTCAACTTTGTGAGAGTGCCGGACTAACCCATTGTTCTTATCCCTAGCATCCCTGTGTAAGTACCTACTTATGATCGAAACAATCGTGTTCAAGCTATCGTCAAAATAAACAAAGTCACGTAATACGTGTAGCTCACGTTTTAAATACTAACTCTATATTCTAGTTGTTTAAATATACCTCGATATACATACATTAATATAATTCAAATAAGCAAATATAAATTTAAATATAAATCAATTGCCATAATACCAAATATGTTCTAAAACAGACTGTGATTTAATTGTACTTAAAAATACCACCATAAAATGATTCTAAGAGAGACATCAATCACGAATCTCTCGTACAACTAATGAACTAATTAGTTCTCTGTTATTTCAACGCGCTCTCAGCTCCTCTCGCTTACCGCTATCTTTAACTAAACCAAATCCGTATTGCTAAATGTCAACAGTGCCAGTGTTTGCATCTCAATGAAACGTTTACAGCGAGCCTAGTAAAGGTAATCACGGACGTAACGAACGACTAACCTTTAAAGAAAACACAATCGCATCGCGAATTTAAACCGTATTTATAATTCGTTAAAGGCGAGCGCGATCGCAAAATATGTTTGTATAATTAGATTTTATCAACGAGGTTATTCGAAGGAAGACGTAAACCGACCGAGAGTATAACGAGACTGCAGCAATCGTTATGTAATTGTTTAAACAATTTAGTAAATAAACATTATTTTGTTTAAACAAATATAAATAAATAAATATCTATATATATATACATTCACACGCGGTCGTCTCTTCCTACGGTAAGCAACTTACTGCTTGTGTTTTAGGTAAGTCTGATAAGCATATCCGCCAACCGGCATTGGAGCAGGCAGCGTAGTGGATTAAGCTCCGATCCTTCTCCTACATGGGGAAGAGGCCTTAGATGCCCAACAGTGGGATATTACAGGCCGAATCGTGATCGTATAAGCATGAATAGATATTAAATAAATACGTATGTCACACCCACGTCACACCATACTCGACAATTTTGACGACGCGTTGCTCTTACGATTGCGGATTCGATCCATGCACATGACAAACATTTGTGTATTGTGTGTGCGTCCCCCGACACAGAAGAAAATCATACTGGGGGCCGTTGAGTGAGAAGGGTTTATACTTATTTATTAAACAATCGTTAGCATTATTAGACGAAACAATCTGTTTCTTATTTAAATAACAGTTCGACATGTTATATATCTTTTACGCTTGAAAGCCAATTACTCGGGGATGTACATTCTCTATCATATTTCCTTTTAAATTTAGAACATCACAGATAAGAACAAAAAAAACATTTAAACTTATCACATCAATCTTTTTTTTAATTTTTCCTCGTTTTACTTAAAAATTTGTACCGGCTTTCCCGGCAACGTTCTAAAATTTAAATAAATGGAATTTTTTTTAATTATACAAAGATATAATTTAACACCGACCTTGAAACTTTAACATGATAGTTAAAATTGTATATTTTAATTTGATCACACGAGGCAGACGTTAGACAAATTGTTTTTTTAATAATTAATGGTTAAATGTTGTTAAATAACGTTTATGTTTCAACAAATAGAGTCTGTATTGTTGGCTGCAGAAAATATTTGTGTTGTCAAGGAATGTTTTCATCTGTCAATTTTTTATATATATAATATATCGCAGGGTAACCCATTTACGGGTGCGGGGTGATATCCAGGACGCCAGGCAGGCAGTCCTAGACCGCATGTCGGACTCAGCACTTGGGGGTGCCACTACCGCACTAAACCCCCTACGGGAGCCTTCAGCCGCTTTAATTGGAGGGTCTCGGATTTGCATTCATCTGTTAATAATTCATTTATTCGTTTGAATAAAACCTTGTATAAATAACGATAAAAAGTTTAAACGTGTCACTAATATCAAAATTTAGTTTAGGGGATACTAAATGTATATTAATTATTGAAATGATGACGACGAAGGATTGGTTTGTGTGTAATTCTAGGTTACACGTTATCTTTTATATGTGAATGTATTTAAAGATTTTTTTTGCAAATTAAAATATAAATAAGTTTGACCTCCATTGCGTAAACCGCTAAAAAGCATTAAACAGAAACAAAGAAAATTAATGCGAAAATGGAAATGAAAAAATTAAAGCAACACATCCATAAGTATCTCTATATATCTTAACATAAGTAACGTAACAATTTTATTTATGTTATTACAATTACAAAATCATCATCAGTATAAAATCACAGACACATTTATTTAATTAATTAACTGTCGTATCAATTATTTAATTTTCTAAGTGTTTATATCTAGCTATTAGCATATGGAGCAGCCCGACTGGGGTAGTACCTCGACCTTACAGAAGATCACAGCTAAATAATACTGTTTTCAGGCAGTATTGTGTTCCTGTTGGTGAGTAAGGTGACCAGAGCTCCTGGGAGGGATTGGGGAGATGGGTAACGCGCTTGCGATGCTTCTGGTGTTCAGGCGTCTATAGGCTACGGTCTTACCATCAGGTGAGCCGTACGCTTGTTTGCCAACCTAGTTACATAAAAAAAAATCTAGCTATTAGCAACAACTCTCGAGAACGCAATAAATAAAATAAGAAAGTGAACTTGTTTCATTATGAAATATGAAGATCGCCTTCACTTGAACGCGGTTTATATTTTCATTCATATTTCATAAAAACGCGACCGATACTACTCAAGGTCAAACAACAGTACGCTTTTATTATTTTGTTCGATATTATTTTCATGTATTTGAAGAGTCTGTTTACGTTGTATTATTACTTTCAGTGATAATAATAAACGCATAGTGTTCGGAAACAATTTTAGCATCAGAACAGAAATATAATCTTTTAAATATGTATCTAGTTTTTTTTTTATATATAAATTTATCATGCATGCTGCATGCATGCATTCAGCCTGTATCATTCCACTGCTGGACATAGGCCTCTTTTTCCACGTAGGAGATTTTATCATATTTGATCCAATTATGTAATAATTAAAAAGTTAACCGTGTTTTTCTTTTGTCTTTAAATGTGATAAAAAGATGCGCACTTCTGAGGTTATTGAAATAATATTTTATACTAGCTTCTGCTTGCGACTTCGTCGGCGTGGACTCCGCTCCTATTGGTCTTAGCGTGATGATACATAGCCTATAGCCTTCCTCGATAAATGGGCTATCTAACGCTGAAAGAATTTTTCAAATCGGCCCAGTAGAACCAGAGATTACCGCGTTCAAACAAACAAACAAACAAACAAACAAACAAACAAACTCTTCAGCTTTATATATTAGTATAGATTAATTTTAAGCCTATGCGTTTCAATATCCGATTTAAAGTTAGTTTATTGCTTTAGGAAGCCTTTTAATTAAGTATTTCATATAAATTTCACAAGCACGATATATATACACATATATCCTACTATAAATAAATACTTTATCTCATACTCAAGACTCAATGTCTATAAATTTTGTTTTATAATAATAAAGGCCAAGTCACAATGTCAACTTAATTATTCATTTTAAAATTATCTTATACGTTACTTTATTAGTTAATATTACTTGTACGTGTTGGAATATAATGCGATTGTAAGATTTTAGATTAACATGGTTACTTCTATTACTAAAAGAATTCGAAATCGTGTGAGAAAGGAGGTAGTCCGGTATGGACACAGCTAGAGGGGTCAAAATCTACCCGCAAAGTTGAACAAGACATTCGCAGTTAATGTCGAAGTATCGAGCTCTGCAAAATGAAAATAAAAAAAACATGGTAAATATCCCGATTTCGAATAGTTTTATAATGCGATTGTTAAAATCTTCTATTAACATGATGTAATTGTGATGTACAACAGTGTGATGTTCAAGTTCGTCGCCCACATTTTGAAGACAATAAGTCCAAGGCAAGCGCACTGGAGGCGTGATCATACAATACTCAATAATTTACATACATACTTACTTATCCGAAATAACATAAACACTATTACTAAATTTATTCAATAATTTTATACAAAACGAAAAAGTTTTTTGAATCTATACTAATATAATAAAGCTGAAGAGTTTGTTTGTTTGTTTGTTTGAACGCGCTAATCTCAGAATTTACTGGTCCGATTTGAAAAATTCTTTCAGTGTTAGATAGCCCATTTATCGAGGAAGGCTATAGGTTATATATCATCACGCTAAGACCAACAGGAGCGGAGTCCACGCCGACGAAGTCGCGCGCAGAAGCTAGTACCTTATAAACCTAGATCAATGGAAACAGTCGTTTTTTTCCTTCAAAACGTAACTAGGCACCAACTATACTTACTTTAGAATGCATTGCCATTGCGTTATATGTATAGGTACACCTAAATTTGAATAAAAATTCATTTCCTCCAAAGTATCACTTCAGCCTACTTGCCTGGACATAGGCCTCCCTAAGTTCGCGCCAAACATCCCGGTTTTCCGCAATCCTCATCCAGCCTACAGCCCTACACCACAATCTTACGTACATCATCGGTCCAGAGGGCGTCCGACACCGCGTTTGCCTCAAAAGTATATCCTTACCATGTCTGAACGTAATAAAGGGTTTTTTACAACAATGTTTATCTATTCCTCTTTAGCATGACATTTAATTGTCCACTGCTGAGTGAAGCTCTTTCGCTCTTTTGTAACAAGTCTGCAGGCTTTTACAATGCAGATTTTTAAGAAGTTTACCAGTATACCTCCACCATCATGTAACTTTCTACTTAGTACCCCATATACAAACACCCCACATTCTACATGCAGAACGAAATCAAACTCCAAGTCCATTTGTGACCTTCGCAAACATTGTTCAACTATCAACTCCTATTGGTAAACTTATACAAAATTCACAACTTGTTCTGAAACATCTGTATCCATTTCATAATGACGCTAAAATAACTTCTCGCGTACTGTAACCGAGGGTCAGTCTCCCGCTCTCTTTCCTCAGGGACTCATTAAGAGGATATTACTAAATAACTATACGCGGATCGTAATCGAAACCTCATTAATTGCAAAAGCGTACGCTCATAATACAAGCGCTGCTCATAACACGAGAAAACTGGAAATGTAGATCGTCCCTACTGCACTGTGATAAGACACAGAATCGCTTGGAGTTGTTTTTACGCAACGGACGCGCCGCGCGCGCCCATTGGAACCAGTTCATCATCATCGTACATAAATCGTCTAGTTTTCGTTGTATATTATGTATACATATTACGGTTAACCGATTCAGTGCGATGGTAGATTTATCAAACTTTAGTGCCTGGCGGCGATCAAATTTTTCGTGTCGCCTCTGAGGCTTCTAGCGCCAGGGACTTTGATGAATCCTCTCGGGCGTCATCCGCCATGAAGTGTAACTTTACGCTTTTTCATCGGTTTCCCCTTGTTTTTCCCATAGTCGCAACCCAACACCGAACGGGAGCGGTTTAATAGTTCGTTTCAAGTGTTTAAAAGTAACTATGTACTTGTATAAACCGAGATAGAAAGTAAGAGACTTATTTTATCAGGTGTCGTAAACCTTTTGTTACATGTTTGGCTCGATTGACTGATCAATTAATGTTATTTTATTGAAGAATGGGATATTACCGTTTGTAGGTCCTAAAATGCTCATACACCTATTTTGTAGTAGTATTTCATAAAAAAATAATAATTGTATTATAGCTTTTGAATAGAATTTCTAACAAATCAATTCAATCGAAAAGAAAACTACAGGTATATAATTAAATACGAATTTATTTATTTGGATAAAAACATTCACTTGGTCTAAATAGACCAAAAAAAAACATTCACTTGGTCTAAATAGACCAAGTGAATGTTTATATCCAAATAGAACAAATGTTCTATTTACATTTATTATGAACTAGTTGCCCGGACAGACTTCGTTCTGTCTGTTATGAGTTTTTTTTTTTTTATAAAAACAAAAAAAAATTAGCTGAATTGGTCGAGCCATTCTCCAGTTATGCTCTTAGCAACATTCATTTTTATTATATGTATACTAGCTTCTGCGCGCGACTTCGTCGGCGTGGACTCCGCTCCTATTGGTCTTAGCGTGATGATACATAGCCTATAGCCTTCCTCGATAAATGGGCTATCTAACACTGGAAGAATTTTTCAAATCGGCCCAGTAGTTCCAGAGATTACCGCGTTCAAACAAACAAACAACCAAACAAACAAACTCTTCAGCTCTAGCTTCTGCGCGCGACTTCGTCGGCGTGGACTCCGCTCCTATTGGTCTTAGCGTGATGATACATAGCCTATATAGCCTTCCTCGATAAATGGGCTATCTAACATTGGAAGAATTTTTCAAATCGGCCCAGTAGTTCCAGAGATTACCGCGTTCAAACAAACAACCAAACAAACCAACTCTTCAGCTTTATATATTAGTATAGATATATAACGTCATCTATGGCGTTACGACAACGACGCGTACGCACCGAAAATTGAAAGGTGCGCAGAATAGGTTGTGCACAAAAACGTAACGATGGTCTTTCGTTCAATACATTTTACACCTCATATTTTTTTTCATACCGGGCGCCTTATATGAAAAGCGATACTCCAATAAAAGAATATTTCATACATTCACTATACTTACTTGTACATTAAATTCTTAGTAAAATAATATTTCATAATGGAATAAATAAAAATTTCCAATGTAGTTTCACTCGTAATCTGAATCAAATTCATCAGTCACTATCCTCATTTCATTTTTTTAAAAGCGACTGGCAGTTACAGAAACATTTCATAGCTGTAAAAAAAATTACATCTTTTTTTTTGTAAAGGTTTACAACTTTTGATGTATGCGTTTTCATGCAATATCCCGATGCTAGCAGTGTATTCGTAATCTGCGTGACAGATAAAGACACTTTTGTTTACGGAAGACCACTGAAAAATGATGTTTTATCAGAGTTTTTCACGAAAACATTTAGGATCCTCTCGGGCTTCACACGCCATACACAAAAGATTCCCATGAATCCCCTGCGGCTTCTGCCGCACTGGAATAAAGTTTTTTTTTTTTTACATAATTTTTCTTTTGAAAAGGTTTACAACTTCTGATGTATATTTTTTCATGGAACATCCCAATGCTAACAGTGTATTCGTAATCTGCGTGACAAATAAAGACACTTTCGTTTACGGATGACCACTGAAAAATGATGTTTTATCAGAGTTTTTCACGAAAACATTTAGGATCCTCTCGGGCTTCACACGCCATACACAAAAGATTCCCATGAATCCCCTGCGGCTTCTGCCGCACTGAATCGGTTAATAACGAGATAAGATACAGCGATCAATGGTCTACTTAATTACGTGCTAATTAAATACAGGCCCATCATATTTACTGGACACTGGTTAAGAACCAACATGAATGACGATTCGAAGGTGCTTTTGAAGCCTATTTGAATAAAGCTTTTTTGATTATGACACGCTGGTTCCAAATTACCTTCCGTCATCGGGTTCGATTCCGGGATGGATATTTGTATTAAATAAATGATTTTTTTTTTTACAAATATTTCTTTTTGGTTTGGATCTTGTCCTTGGGTCTTGTCCTTTGGTTAAGCCGTCGGTCCCGGTTGTTATCATAGATACCTGATTGTGATCGTTACTCATAGTAGGGAACATGTCCGACAACCCGCAGTAGAGCAGCGTCGTCGATTAAGGTGCAATCCTGCTCCTACGTGGAGAAGGAGACATATGCCCAGCTGTGGGATGTTACATGCTATATAAATGCGATACTTAATAGTAATGATAAACTATAAAACATTTAGGCTACAAGACATTTAGCCTGAACACAGTACGTATGTCCAGTATATTATAACTCATAAATTCAAAATACATTAAACATTCAAAAAACATCTATACATTAGAAACATTAGAAATGAAATTATCATTTATATGTAAGAAGGTACGCCCCTGACACCTCCAGAATATAGATTATATTACACATTGCCCAATAACAACGAAACATAACAAGCGCTTCGGAGTAACATTTTATTTTACAATTTTTTATTATTACGAATTTTAAGGTTTACTTAAGTAATAAAAAAAAGTGAAAAAATGATTACATCCACGATTAAAACCGTAAGATATCTTACAAAATATGTACTTGTGAATTATCGCGTCGAGTAAACATATTAAACATAATTATGTACGTTCTAAAATCAAGGTGCGTTTGAAAACATTCAGTAATTTGAGCGAGTCGATAAACATGTAATGTGAAGTTATAAACACAATCTGTTAACACTAAAGGTCTGGTGAAGTAACCTCGAGAGAAAGTAGAAATCGGAAAGGTTGTAGAAGGGAAAACGTTAGGAAGTCCGATCACTTAAACATTCATAAAGTTTACGACAAAAGGTACCAATATAATTATCTATATTCATACGACTATATTATACTTCACTTGTATTTCGAATTTTTAAAATGTTAATTGATATTAATACCTGTCTATATCTGTATAATAACTACACACAGACACAGTAATAATATTAGAACAACACCGTAAACCACATATATTAAGGTAGAGAGGAGCAATAAATTACAAAAATTGTTAAGATAATTAATTCGCGTGATATAAAACCTCATTCAACATTCTTAACATTTTTCCATGTAGAATAAAAAAAAATAAACATGCTGAATTGTCCTTGAAGATTTACAAAAAAAAAAAAGATTTCATTTTCAACTTCTTTTTACGTCATTTTACTATAATATAAAATATAAATATATCAGATTTTTTAAAAGAACAATACAAATTTCAGCAATCTCTTTACAAATACAGCTGCCATAGTGTTTTACAAAAAAATTCTAAGTTTTAAGTAAATTATGGAATGACTTTAATTGCCAACAGTAGCTTATTAACAGAGAACATTTAGCTGCAATCTCGGCCATCGCAGAACACAATGGAAACGGCATTTCCTCCGCGAAACAATACGGACCCACGCACGCGCTGGGAACGTTTTCACTGGCCTCAGCAGGTTTAGGCCGAATTCACAGGTTCAGTCATGGTCGACGCACAATCGACCATTATTACTATTTATACAACTATTGTCATCAATTGAGAAATTGTGTTGCTTAGTTCCAGAACGAAACGAAGTATGTGAACGCCACTTCTGAAATACTTCAGTGACAAGCATCCACTTATTTGGAACATGCCAACATGGCTTCTGATTGTGTCAAAAACACGGATGATTTTGAAAATGTAAATTTAGATTTACCTGTGTGATAACGTTCACACTTGTAGAATAAATTCGTTATTTTTGAAATAAACTTCTGTAGAATCGTTGAGAAAACTCGATGAAACGAAAATACCTCACGATAAAGAAACAATTACACATAAATGTATAAGAGAGCCAACCCATATATATACCCATATATATAATATTGTTATTATCATGTTCATTGTAATATTTGTCACAGAAGAAATTTGTTTAATACACACCCAATGCCCAGGCAATAAATTGTGTGTAGAAAAATTACAAAATTACTTCCCAAACAATAATTCATGCAAAATTATCTGTTATAATGCTTCAAGATAATATTCATAACAGAATTTTTAACTTTTAACTTATTGGTTTTTATAACGATATATTATAATTAGCCATTACAATCTAAATGTTAGAAATCGTTTAGTAATTAGAAGGTACTAATTTTAAATGTTATGTATGCTCAACTCTGTACTAAGTTATTTTTAATTTCTTTGTTTACTTTTTGTCCTCATAAACTTGTTTAGTCTATCCTAATAAATGAGACGATAATTGTTATTAACGATCTCAGAAAATGTATCTTTTTTGTACGTTCGACATTTTAATGATGATTTATGATCGCACGCGGTACCTGTAGGCTTTGGGCGACGACTAGTGTACATTAGGACTTATTTTAGGCCTTTCACCGCCACACACGGCGAAGATACTCTAGGTAATAATTATGTTATCTTTAAACGTGTGTGTAAAACGTGTATGGCGCTCTTTAGATCGCATCTGCGTTACGAATCGGCGCCTGTCGGTGGAAGCCTTTATCACAATTCGCGGCACGTTGCGGAGCGTGATATTATTCTCATTGTCTTCGCGACGGCGAATATAACAAAAAATTAATATGATTCTTTATGAATCACGATTCTCGGCAGGTCGATGACGCAACAGATATTAGATGGTCCTTTTACTTGTTTTATTTTTAAATTTACAATTACAATGTACTTATGTAACGTCAACTATTTATAAATATTACAGAAATCACCAGCATATGTTTAAGTAGTACTTACCTCGCACTTTAAATTCTATTTAAAAACTAATTCAAATGAATCTTGACATGGCTCAACTGCCAGTAAAACAATACGCATTAATAAGCTGGCGATACATTGAGAGTCGCGTACTTCAATGTCTTCAATGGAAGTCTTTACGAAACTTTCTTCAGCCGCGAAACGAACGCTCCGAGGCGACGTCTCAAGGGCACTCCCTTTTCAACTCCCTTCATGGAGCATCTCACAACAATAGCCGATTGATTAGGGCTTACGAAACCGCTAACGCGGCGTTCACAGCGCCTCAGACGACCAAGGCTTCTCTTGGAAATCTTTGAAAACTTTTTCATTGTCGCTGCAGTTTTTGTTGAAGATTAATGTTTTTAATTATACGTATTTGTAGTGTACATATATATAACACAATACATGAAGGTCTTTTACGAAATATTTTTTTTAAATGTGACAGTTATGAATGTAACATTACAAGCTTGTAATTAAATCAACCTTGTGTGAACGCTTTACATTAGTGTTACCGTGCTATGTTACACGAGTCGAAATAATTCTGATATCACCATGATCTTTACAAAAACATATTTGTGCAAGTAGTTATTAATGCACTACGAATATAATTATTTTCAAGTGTGTGCGACAGAACTCGACGAATAACTACAAATACGTTATTCCATGCTGCAGTCAATACTTTTATATTACAGGATGATATTTTATGGGTGTTTCTCTGCTATTTGGAAACTCGTCCATACAAGACTGTCCTAGAGTAATTTTATTAAATGTTGAGAATGTTTGTTAATAAAATGAAGGGCAATAGTAAATTAAATATATACCTTAAAAAAGCCCACGCATTTTCCTCTTCATTTTTGAGTTATGGACGATTTTTTTGCAAAACCGTGACAGTGTTTGACAGCTTAAGTCGTTGATATCTTAAACGCTCAGCTGTAGTTTTTGTTCTTCTTTTGGGTGGCTTTTTTATCGGTAGCATTTTGAGATAATACCTACATTATAATTGTGTTTGCTCGCAAACGAAAAAAAAACCGACTTCGATGACATCGACAAGTAATTAAAACGTAATAAGACGAAAAAGTAGTCAGGTAAATACGCGCTATTAAAGATTACTCAAAAAGTTGTAATCAGATCTCGATCTAATTTAAACAAGACTACATGACAAGTATTAGCTTTCGATTAAAGTAAGAATCATCAAAATCGGTACACCGAGTAAAAAGTTATACGGTATAATACAACGTAGGTCGACGAAAAAGTAGTCAAGTAAATACGCATTATTAGGTATAACTCTAAAAGTACTTGTCAGATCTCAATTAAATTAAAATGGGACCACATGACACGCAAAACCTTTCAAATAAAACAAAATTGATCGAAATCGGTCAACCCAGTCAAAAGTTCTGAGCGAACATACCTACATAAAAAAAAAATACAGTCGATTTGAGAACCTCCTCCTTTTTTGGACGTCGGTTAAAAAGGGACGATACTTTTAATGGTCAAAACCAAAGAAAAAAGTCCCCTGCGGTACTAACAGTGTGTTGTGTGTTATGAAATGACAGGGGACTGTTGGCCAGGGGACTGTCATTTTTACATTAATACTCGATAAAACAATATCATTTAAAAACATTCGGATAAACGAAACAGATGTGGCTACATACTAGATGATCAATTGTTTTAATCAAATTTTCGTAATTAAAACTCTTAAAATCATAAAGAAAATGCTTACCAGGGGACTGTTTTCACTAACGGCCGCGACGCGTGGTTCACCAGCTGACACAGTAGTAGCACTAAACAAAATGGCGGCTGCCCACTTAGCTACACAAACGAACGAACTGCACACCGGTTGCGTTCCGTTTCACGATATAAAAGCTTCGCACTAAAACTGTGTTTTACTTTAGCGCGGTTTAAAATTTTAACAGGGGACTGTTTTAATAATTTGAGGACAGTATTCGCACATAGATATCTTGATTAAAATTTTATTCTAAAAATATAATTGCGATGTATAAAGATGCTTACTGTTTTTGTTAATGTTTTTGGATATTTTTTATTCAATTATCAACGGCAAAAAAATAAATATTTGTAACAAGATTTGTAATTCTGGAAAAGGGACATACCAGGGGACTGTGTTTTGAGACGTTTGAGGTTTATTTATTCGAATATTTCGTTATTAAATTACAAAATAAGTTGTGGCGGGCCAAGAATACCTAATACTATATCGGTATTGATACAAAAAACTGAGAAATATTAAGATTTATTACATAAAATTAGCTTGGGACAGTGATTTTCCATTTAGTGGAGAAATACCCTTATATTTCTGACAATCTTGCTGACTATGTTTGCTGCCGGTTGTCTTGTCATAACGAAGCTATCGAATAAAAATGCTTACAAAACTACAACTACGTAAAAACATAACATAGTTTAAACGTTCAAACAATAGCTCGAAAAAACACGATTATTTATATATATATATATATACATATATATACATAGTAGATTTATACAATCATTTCCAACATCAAAACTAAGATACAGTAATATATTTAAAATTTAAATTTAATGCACGGTAATTAAAGTCAAATTTAAGCATAATTTGCATTGATCTTGAACACAGCAACTTGCAACGACTCGCACCGCAAAACCGCAGAACGCGATAAATGAGAATGGTTACGAAACACGCGCGGAAAAAGGTTCTAAATGAATTGTATGTAACAATGGAATAGGGAAGGTGTGCGGAAAAACTATGGTATTGCAATGTGTTTCATGTGCAGTTGTCGCAAAAAACGCGAACGGGTTGAATTCTAGACAAATGAAACAATTCTCTCTTACAGACAGATGCAACTACATATCTATGAGTATCATACATGCGAATGTTTGTATGGATGGAAGGAACTCAATCAAGCCAAAAAGCTTAACAGAGTTGGACGAAAAGCATAGAGTCTGGAGAGCACAAAGTTCTTTGTTATACCGAAATAGCTGTACGGTTAGAGTTTGATAGATTTGTTTTAACTATATTACACACTAGCGACCCGCTCCGGCTTCATCAGTCATCAGTCATCATCAGTTCAGCCTATTGCAGTCCACTGCTGGACATAGGCCTCCCCAAGTTCGCGCCAGACATCCCGGTTTTCCGCAATCCTCATCCAGCCTACGCCGGCAATCTTACGAAGATCGTCGGTCCAACGGGCCGGAGGACGTCCCACACTGCGTTTGCCAAGACGCGGTCTCCACTCCAGGGCACGTCTGCTCCAACAGCCATCGGTCCTGCGACACAGATGACCAGCCCACTGCCACTTCATCTTGCTAATTCTGTGGGCTATGTCGGTTACTTTTGTTCTCTCGCGGATAGTCTCGTTTCTAACTCTATCTTTGAGAGAAACCCCAAGCATAGCCCGTTCCATTGCGCGTTGAGTGACTTTGAACTTGTGGACCAGTCCCTTGCTCCGGCTTCGCACGGGTGCAATGCTGATACTAAATATAAAATATAAAATAAATATTTACAATCTAAGCGCAAAAAATGTGTTTATTTACGACATCACATTAGAAAACTTTAAAACTATCATTGTTCCTCTACTATATTATGCATGTATTATACATATAAACCTTCCTCTGCACTCTGGAATCACTCTATTTACTGAAGAAAACCGAATGAAAATCAGTTGCGTAGTTTTAAAGCATATATACAGACAGACAGACAGACAGCGAGAAGAGACTTTGTTTTATAATATGTAGTGATGATGATTAACCGTGTATTTATCAGAAATTTTACATTTAAACAATAAACTTATATCCACGCAAAAGAGTTCGCGAACAACAGCTACAAGTTATTATTTCCATCAAATTTCATACATGGAAACCTACATGATAATTGCAGCGAACTGGCGGTGAACGCTATGCAATTATTTTATTTGTGCGTTTTCTTTGTTAATAAATAACAAACGCTATACGGCTAAATGCGATAGTAGCGACGTATCGAATGATCGATAACCGTGGAGCCCTACTTCCTACTAACTTTACCTCACTTCAAGTTAGTAAAATGTGGTTCGCATAGTTTATGCACCAGAAAGTTGACAACATTCCTATTCCATATTTTACACGCTCGACTGCGCTTGCATTCGGCCTAACAATATTCTATTACATTAAACAGTTTATTGTAAACTAATTCTTGTTGTGATCGAATTAAGGTTCATATTTAAGGGGAGTAGTAAAATAGGTGTGCATTGTGGTGGCACGCAAGTGCGTTACCGGTATTGTAATGCTAATGTTCCCGCACACAGCTACCAGCGGTTACGCAACCAACGCGTAACTCTACTATAAAGGTCGGTGCCTCGCATTTTCACAGTTTAAAAACATTTATTTCAACCTCCAGCTATTAAAACACGTCTTTAGTAAAGTTTTTACGATATCAAACACGCCCACTTCGTTTTATTTCTTTAGGAAATTATAAATGTTTAGTGAAAGTCAATTAAGTCGTTGAACGAAAGTTGAGAATCATTCGGCTTAATTTGACTACAGTTTAAGATTAAACGTTACATAATTTTAGTATATAATTACGTATTTTTATACCATAGAAATAGAATTAATATCAAAACTTTCCCTTTACTTTTTAAAAAGTATAATAGTGAATATAATTTAAATTGAATACAAAAATGAAGCACTGGAACCGCTTATATGCTTGGTTATGTTCCATTTAGCGTGAAGTATGTAAAATGTACTCTAAGCATAAACTACATGTCTGAAACGCGATGTGTAGGCGAAGGAACGTGCATTTATAACATTATCCTTCATACTAGCTGCTGCCTGCGACGTCGTCTGCGTGCGTTCACTGCTCGTTCCCCGTAGGTGATAGCGTGATAATATGTAGCCTATGTTCTGACCCGACTTCTTAATAATATTCGTGCCAAATTTGAAGTAAATCCATGCAGTACTTTTTGAGTTTATCCCGGACATAC
Source organism: Melitaea athalia (assembly GCA_905220545.2). Taxonomy (NCBI): domain Eukaryota; kingdom Metazoa; phylum Arthropoda; class Insecta; order Lepidoptera; family Nymphalidae; genus Melitaea; species Melitaea athalia. Next base: position 187,218 of record HG992180.1, read on the forward strand.
ATTTGAAGAAATAAAGGTTCACTGCTCGTTCCCCGTAGGTGATAGCGTGATAATATATAGCCTATGTTCTGACCCGACTTCTTAACAATATTCGTGCCAAATTTGAAGTAAATCCATGCAGTACTTTTTGAGTTTATCCCGGACATACATACAGACAAACAGACAAACAGACAAACAGACAAAAATTCTAAAAACTATATTTTTGGCTTCGGTATCGATTGTAGATCACACCCCAAGTATTCTTTTAAAAAAATATTCAATGTACAGTTTTGACTTTTCTACCATTTTATTATATGTATAGATTATTTTATTTTGTCGATTCATTTGAGCAGGTGAATAACACACGGAGTCGTTTAAAGTTTTTCGAGAAAAACTCAAATGGATTTTTTTGCGTACAGCGTGACCGTCTTACACGAAGAAGCGATATAAATTATACATTAGTTTTTATTATAATTATGTTTAAAGATAATCGTGTTTTCTGTATTTACCTAACTAGAATTAATAATCTAAAGCTGACGTAGTAGGTACTTAGCTAAATTATTAATTTCGAAACAAAACCTGTAACATTATAAGAATTGAATTTATAGTTATGCGAAGCTATATAATAATAAATAATTAATCTTTAAAAATTGATTTTGACTTTGAATTGCAGCAACATGCAATCTAAATTTATATAAAAATCATTTGCTGTTCGTCAGTCTCGCCAAAACTCAAGAATGGCTGGGCCAATTTGGATAATTTTCATCTTGAAATGTTCGTGGAAGTTCAGGGAAGGTTTAAACGGTGAGAAACATGGGTAAATAATATGTAACGGAATTACGGAAAATACTAAAAACGACGATTTAATTTTCCAATACAAAATGTTCCTAGCGGGGAAATTTAATGTCTTCTGTCAAAAACGTTGTCAATTGGTTGTCAAATATTTATAGGTGCGTTCCTATGGTGCGTTCAGAAAGTGTTTTGTGTATATTTTCACAAATATACGTAGGTGATACGAAGTTCACCGGGCCATCTAGTATTAATTATAAATTAAATTAAACATTGCTGTCGTGGTTTTTCTATTGTTGATTTATCGTATTGTAAGGTAGCTCAAGTAACTGTATACCCACGCGAAATATTTATTGAAAACATTTTAGCAGCCTGGGAATATTACTAAATAAACCTTACAAAACTTTACTAAAATTCTTACTAAAAATCTCAGACGGATTAGCCTGGATCAATTTAAATAGGACAATTTCGATTCCGACAAGTCCAGAAAACTCCCAGTAGTATTCAATGTCAAAGTAGCTCCTTAAGTATTCACAAGACGATTATAATTTTCGCTTCCGAGTCGTAAATAATCAATTAACGACATATATGGACATTCTAAAATTTAATTACCTTGAAATCGCTCATCTCGTTATGTGTCAACCTACTCGTAAAATCGTCACTTAGCTGAACACTCAATAAAACTTAAGAAACTCATTTTCACAATTACATATAAAGATTACGCCTATTCTGTTTAATAGCTAATTGCTAAACATATCATCAGCTGTTTTTCACATACTTACAGTTAAGGACTTGCATTCTTTATTTAAATCCTGTCGATTAAACTTAGTTCTCGGTGTTTCGTTGTGGGTCAACTTGTATCTTGGATAGGAAAACTTACCTGGTATAAATGTTTTAGTCTCCTTCCTGTCGCTCTGGTCCTCGGTCTTCGCCAGCTCGGCCTCCACCGCCGCCTCGGAGGAGACATCCTCGCTCCTCACATCGTGCACCAGAAGGAAAGCGCACGCACACACTAACGTGATCCTTATAAACTCACGCATCTTACTAAACATCGGTAACTACTTGTTGAGGTCCGTAAGGGCCATGTTTCTATCACTGGAAGTTAACTTGTGATCAGACTTAACAGTCACATTTTCGCCGATTGCATGCTACGCGTTTTCTTCAATGACATACGTGGTACACATACCATCGTTTAGATAACACTCGCGAATGCAATAATCACATATTTAGGTGGCAACGTGTACAGGTAATTTAAAATATAATACTTTATCGATAAAAGTAATTCGAGAACTAGTTTAAACAGATTGTTTTTCGGTCGATTTCGAATTGTAAATCAGAACGAACACGTACGTCAGTCTTTCGTGGCGTTAGCGAAGGTACTGGCGTGTTTATTGGTGGAATCCATCCCCCACTCATGCGCGCGCGCAAGCCTTCAATGGACGTTGCACCGCTACAAGCTACAACCGTGGCAACTGCTGATTACCGGCTGTACGGGCTGTACCTAATACAAACATTAATTTGAGTAAACTGCATTTAGTTAAACTATTTAAAAGTCTTATTTAAAAATACTTTTTTGCCGCCGCCTTGGCGCAACGGTCACAGCACTGGTTTGTGGCTGGTGCGTTGGCGGTTGTGGGTTCGATTCCCACATATAACAAGTATTGGCCATACAGATGTTTGCCGTGGTCTGGGTTTTTGTGCAGTCCTTGTAGGTCTCTCCACCATGGCTCGGAGAGCACGTCAAGCCGTCGGTCCCGGTTGTTATCATGTACACCTGATAGCGATCGTTACTCATAGTAGGGATTATATCCGCCAACCCGCATTGGAGCAGCGTGGTGGATTAAGCTCTGATCTTTCTCCTACATAGAGAGAGGCCTATGCCCAGCAGTGGGATATTACAATCTGAAGCGTATTTAAAAATTTAAAAATTATCGATTATCTAACATACGTTGTAATTTATTACACAGGTCAACAAAAAAAAATTTAATTTTTGGGTTTGTTGTTAAATTAATATTTTCTGATTGTCTACAGCTAAAAGTAACCAGATGCTCCATTTTTTGTAAATAAAGTTTGCTTTTGTCCATTTTACAACGAAAATTTAATACTTTAAAATTTTGGCATATAGTTTGGAAGAGCAACGGATTAATGATGCAAGGGACGGGTTGAGGGGGGGTTACAGGTTTTAGCAGGGAGTGGCACTCAGTCTCGGTAGTATTTGCTTGGTATTCGCACGCGAATTGCCAAGAAACGACGCCACTTTGGTTGCGCGAAGTCCAAAATGGCTTCCATAAAGTGTGAGAATGATGTTAATTCTTTTTGCTACATTTGTGGCGAATTCATCAAAGTGAGAGCTAAAAAATTCAGTTTGTCGTCCAATATAAAACTTTGTGAAGCATACGAAACTTATTTTAATATTCCCATTCGAAGTCAAGATAAGATATGGGCACCTAAATTCTCATGTAGTAACTGCAAAAACACACTAGAAGGTAAGGGTCGTAACTTTTAAGAATACTCATTGCAAAAAATGTAAGATACGTAATAAATAACGTGTGTATCTATCTGTATGCTATTTTTTTTCTAGCCTGATATCGAGGAGAAAAAAAAAGTATGAAATTTGCAGTACCAAGAATATGGAGGGAGCCCATAAATCACATCAACGATAACTACTTTTGTGTAGTTAATCCTCGCAAGCGTCGGGCTGGGTAAAATGATCTACCCTCAACGAGCGCTCCAGTACCCCACAGTGAACATTTTTCCTGTGCCTTCTCGTTTAAATACGAAGGAACAGCCGCTACTAACACAAGTTTCTGGCAGTAGCGGATGCAGCGAATTTGTACTTGAAACAGTGCCTGTTGAACCTCATCTTATTAATTCAGAAGAGCTTAATGATTTAGTGAGAGACTTAAACCTACCCAAACTTAAAGCAGAAATATTAGCTTCACGACTAAAACTTTGAAAAGCGTTATCAAGGACAATATAATGAGAACGTGATGGGCGACTACCTTTGGAGTCTAATAAGAGAAAGTGCCTACTCACACAGAAGAAAAACAAAAAATAAACATTTTTAAAGGTCTTTTTCTGTTTTTCTTTAATATATTTAGGGATGTATATTTATTGTTATTTGTAAATAAAAGTGATTAACATATAAATTAAATTTGTTTTCCTTGATATTGTATTCTACTGAAACAAAAAGCTAAGATTTTGTTAAAATTTTAAATTTCGTTCTGGTTCCTACAAAAGCAAAGTTTTTTTAATAAAATTATTTTTTCTTTGTTTAATTAGACATAACTAATCAAAATCGTCACTACAGAAGTCAGACTCAAAAATTGTGTTTACCTGTGTTATAAACATAATTTAAATGCAACAATTTTAACGACTGCTGTAAAATGTCATCACTTTTTCAAATTGGAAAATTAAATTTTTTATTCTCTTAAGTCGGCAAACAAGCGTACAGACTGTACGCTTGTTTGCCGAGCTGTACGGTACGGCTCACCTGATGGTAAGCAATTACCGTAACCTATAGACACTATAACACTATCAAATATACATCGCAAGCGCGTTGCTGACCTTACCACAATCCCCCCCCCCCCCCCCGGAACTCTGGTCACCTTAGTCACCACAGGAATAAAACACTGCTTGAAAGCAGTATTATAATATACCTTCTTCTGTAAGGTACTTTTCCTCAGTCGGGCTGCTCCTGATTTTCAGCAGGATATTTTCTTTTGTGCCCTTCCTCAGTTATATTACTGAGAACACTTAGACCATCGATACATATATAAACAAAATTGAAGTGTCTGTCTGTGATTTCAGAATTAATAGTTTTTTTAATAAGAGCGTATAGTTAAGTATTTATACGATATAGGTATTTAATATTTATACAATACTAGCTGACCCGGCGAACTTCGTACCGCCTAACAGTCTATTATTTTTTTAATACTTATCCTTCCCGGAATCTCTCCACTAACTCTTATCTTTATGGAATTAAAATTCAAATTGGCTTTTAAGTATTATTACGAATTTTTTGCATGGGAATATAGAAAAGTGTTGTTTTTAGAATTTTTGAGGCAATTTTTTTAAATTTTTGTCTCCGTAAGAACCATCCTCGTAGATTTGCGCTTAGCAACACATTCAGCGATTCATTTTTATATATATGGAGATAGAGATTAAAACACACACAATTTAAATTTTTTTGTCTTTCTGTCTGTCTGTCTTTCTTGTTGTTCAGCCATTCCGAAGATCAGCCAGATCTTCGGAATGGCTGAACCGATTTTTATGGGACTTTCACTGGAGGATAGAGGAGGTTTTAGAGCAACTGCATACAGACTGCTCTACTACTTATCTCGGAATTGCCGATAAATTGGAATTTACACGGAAAAAACGGTGTTTACCGCACCCGAGTACCTACCTACCGACCAGTCACCAGATAGATATGAAATAACCTAACGTTTTTAATTAAATACGACAATTTACCAAGCAAATCTATACAACTATACTATTATTATAAAGCTGAAAACTTTATTTCAGGAACTACTATTTCAATTTAAAATCGGTTCAACCAGTAAAAGGTAACAATACAACACAGGTCCGACGAAAAAATAGTCAAAATACGCATTAGATACCTACGATTCACGATTCAGCCTGTAATATCCCACTGTTGGGCATAGGCCTCTTCCCCATATAGGAGAAGGATCGGAGCTTAATCCACCACGCTGCTCCAATGCGGGTTGGCGGATAGATAGATTAGATACCTATAACATAGTAATAGTAACTCAATGACCTATAACTCAAAAAGTACTTGTTAGATCCAATTAAATTTAAACAGGACCATATGACAAGTACCACCTGACCACCCACACATTGCCGTAAATAGGGCGGTGCCACCGGTGCCCATCAGGCACAGAGCGTAGACTCTGGGGGGCGCAAGAATTAATGGAATATATAATATCTAAAAAAAACAAGGTCGCAGTTATAGAAGCTCGCACAGGGCGCAGAAAAGGCTATTTACGGCACTGCACCCACAAACAAAAATCATTAAAATAAGCACACGGAGTACATAAAGATAATAGATAATAAATACAATTGAACCTCCTCCTTTTTTTGGAAATGTTATTAAGTTATCGTAATATGTTCTAGTTCTACAAATTTCTATTATATTTAACGTATTACTGATCCTTTATAATTTTATATCCGTGAAATTCAATTAAATTGACTATTTATTGGGATTATGTATGCAAAATTTCATAGCCTTTAATTCGATTAAACGTCACGTTTTCTTTATTGTAACCTGCTTTGTGTACCTCTTATAGTGGTCTATATAAATTTAGCTGCTACAGAAGCACATTAAAATCGGTTTTAGCCGACTTCCAAAAAAGGAGGAGGTTCTCAATTCGACTGTATTTTTTTTGTGTATGTAAGGTGCATGTTACTTCAGAACTTTTGACTCGGTGGACCGATTTCGATAATTTTTTCTTTAATCGAAAGGTGGTGTGTGTCATTTAGTCATATTTAAATTTATTTGAGACCTAACAAGTACTTTTCGAGTTATATCTAATAATGCGTTTTTACTTGACTATTTTTTCGTCGACTTACGTTGTATTATACCGCATGACTTTTTACATGGTGTACCGATTTTGATGATTGTCGATATTGTGTCGATGTAATTGATTTCGGTTTTTTTTCGTTTGCGAGCAAACACGATTATTCGATATTTTTGTTGCCCGAACATTCAAGCAACAAAAAATATTATCACAAAGTCCAAAATACATACCTATACGTGATAAACTTACTTTGTTAATTTTCATTCAAGATGAAATTTCAAACATAAATGAATTTTGTAAATCCAATATTCGAACGAAAATTTTGCGCACGGTTTTCGTATTTATCGGCTCAATGCTCGCAGACGCACTTTGCTAGTAATTGATCACGTGCAAATGCACGAGTTTGGTTTAATACGAGTGTAGTCCAATTATCGGCTGTGTTATGTGTGGAACTGGATACGCTATTTTAGTTTTTGTTGTGACGTCTAATAAATCGATGAACGCCGGCTGCATGCACGAAAAAGTATGACTCATTGTAGCGTTACGCTCAGTGTCCCGTTACGCTCATTATACACTTGCGCCGCATCTATCTCTCTTACGTCTCTACTATACGTCCGAGGAGATGTTTTAGCGGGTACGAAAAGCCAACGTAATGCAGTTGAGAAAATTTGTATATTTCACTGGTTATGCTGATGAATCTTATCTTACACATAAATTACTGATAGACTTTATCAAATGGAGCTAAAAAGGGTCCTTAGGGCCTGATTGGATTAATTCAGCTTGGATTACTAACCATCGTTAACAGGTGTTTATAATAACACCGGGACCGATTAGGGACACGAAAAAAGTATCGATACTTTGTGGTATCGAGTACATTTCCTTTCGATACCGATACTTTAGTACTCGATACTTTGCATTCGATACTTTTACTCAATGAGTACTTTTTGGCAGGTATCGTATCGAAAGATTTACATGAGTACTATTACACTTTTTCCTGAAATTTTGAAAACATTTATGCAGTATTTGTACGATAATTTAAAGCGACGACCTTTTTAACCGACTTCCAAAAAAAGAGGAGGTTCTCAATTAGACTGTATTTTTTAATATATGTTAGCTCAGAACTTTTAACTGGGTAGACCGATTTCGATGAATTTTATTTTAATTGAAAGGTGTTGCGTGTCATGTGGTCCCATTTAAAATAAAATTTAAATGAGATCTGACAAGTACTTTTAAAGATATATCTAATAGTCTATAGTCTTTACTCGACTACTTCTTCGTTGACCAACGTTGTATTATACCGTATAACTTTTTACTCGGTGTACCGATTTTGATGTTTTTAATTTAATCGAAAGCTAAGGGCCTATGCAAACCACGTTTTTTAAACGCGCCGTCGACGCGCGTTTGAATTGATACAAACGCCAACAAACTGCTCTGTAGGATAAAAACGCGCCGTCGCGCTTAAAAAACGTGGTTTGCATAGGCCCTAATACTTGTCATGTAGTCTTGTTTAAATTATATGGAGATCTGATTACAACTTTTTGAGTAATTTTTTAACGGTTCACAGGAAAGTGGACATAAGGTGCCAATCAAACCACCAAGTGTAAATTCATGCGACGTTTCAATCCTTTATTGGACCATCATCAGGCATCTAAAATTTATAAATATGTGAGAAAGCTGTACAACACATATTTATAAATTTTAGATGCCTGATGAAGTGATGCATGAATTTACAATTATTGGTGGTTTGATTGGCACCTTATGTCCACTTTCCTGTGAACCGTTAAAAAATACTTATAAAAAATGGACACCTGGACACAACGTTAAATAATGAAAATTTTTGAGTAATCTTTAATAGCGCGTATTTACTTGACTATTTTTTCGTCTTATTACGTTGTATTACTTGTCAATGTAATTGAAATCGGTTTTTTTTTCGTTTGCGAGCAAACACAATTTTATTTTTTTGGTCGACTGACATATTTGGAAACAGTCGTTCAGTATTTGTGCGAAATTTGAAGCGACCTTTTTTTTTAGAAGTTGAAGTATCAATTCCTTCCATTGAGTACTTTTGTACTCGATACCTAGAAGTATCGATACTTTTGTTTCGATACTTTTATGAGTACGATACTTTTTTTTCGATACTACTCATGAGTACAGTATCGATACTTTGTATTCGATACCGTGTCCCTAGGACCGATAGCAACGTGCTCTCCGCAGCACATTGGGGAGACCCACAAGGACAGTCACTCATACCGGGATAATGTAATAATTATCAAATAATTGAACAAATACAAATCGAGCGAGAATCGATTACTCCATTTATATAATCTATACTAATATATAAAGCTGAAGAGTTTGTTTGTTTGGTTGTTTGTTTGTTTGTTTGAACGCGGTAATCTCTGGAACTACTGGGCCGATTTGAAAAATTCTTTCAGTGTTAGATAGCCCATTTATCGAGGAAAGCTATAGGCTATGACGTGTCATCACGCTAAGACCAATAGGAGCGGAGTCCACGCCGACGAAGTCGCGCGCAGAAGCTAGTATAAAATATAAGTAAGAAATAAATAAATAAAAAAACAAATAGGTACTATAATTATTTCAAAAATATGTATCTAAATAGTATATTTTTTAGATTATATTGTAAAATAAAAACAGGATTAGAGAAATGTTTTATTCAAAAACATACATTTAAATCACTTAAAACTTAAAAGCAATAAATTAATACTGTTTCAGAATCTATACATATAAATAAAATTGAAGTGTCCGTCTGTGATTTTAAAATAACTGTGTTTTTAGGGTTCCGTACCTCAAAAGGTAAAAACGGAACCCTTATAGGATCACTTTGTTGTCCGTCTGTCTGTCAAGACCCTTTTTCTCTGAAACGCGTGGAGGCATCAAGCTGAAATTTATATTAAATACTCAGATCTGCTGCCTCTTAAAGCTGTGAAAAAATGAAACTTCTAAGCCAAGGAAATCAAAAGATACAGCCGTTTATGCTGCAAATTTTCGACACTCTCAAGGGAATCAAAACCTACAGGGTACTTCCCGTGAACTAAGAATCTTAAAATTTGGTACGAAGCAACGTTTTATAGCACAGATACAGGAAAAATTGCGAAAAGTGTAAATTTTTAGTTACTACATATAAAAAAAAATATTTTAATAATTTTACACTTAATACCACTTTTCTCATGAACGCGTAAAAGTATTAAATTGAAATTTATATCAAATACTCAAGTCTATAATACCTTTAGGCTGTAACAAAATCAAACTTCTATGTCAACGGTATCAAAAGAAAAACCAAGTTAAGCCGCATATTTTCATCGAAAATAGTCCCAAAGGAATCAAAACCTACAGGGTACTTCCCGTGAAGTCAGAATCTTGAAATTTGGTACGAAGCAATGTCTTATAGCACAGATACAGGAAAAATTGCGAAAAGTGTAAATTTTTAGTTACTACATATAAAAAAAAATATTTTAATAATTTTACACTTAATACCACTTTTCTCATGAACGCGTAAAAGTATTAAATTAAAATTCATATCAAATACTCACGTCTATAATACTTTTAAGCTGTAACAAAATCAAAATTCTATGTCAACGATATCAAAAGAAAAACCAATTTAAGCCGCATATTTTCATCGAAAATAGTCGCAAAGGAATCAAAACCTACAGGGTACTTCCCGTGAAGTCAGAATCTTGAAATTTGGTACAAAGCAACGTTTTATAGCACAGATACAGGAAAAATTGCGAAAAGTGTAAATTTTTAGTTACTACATTTAAAAAAAAAATATTTTAATAATTTTGCACTTAATACCACTTTTCTCTTGAACGCGTAAAAGTATTAAATTGAAATTCATATCAAATACTCACGTCTATAATAACTTTAAGCTGTAACAAAATCAAACTTCTATGTCCACGATATCAAAAGAATCAGCAATTTAAACCGCATATATTGAAACTAGCAAACAACTGACAAGGGAATAAAAATCTAAAGAATACTTCCCGTCGACCTAAAATCTTCAGGTATGAAGCAACGTCTTATAGCACAGATACAGGAAAAATTACGAAAACCTTAAATGTATAGTTACATCGCAACCACAGAAATAGTATGTGTAACGTTGTTTATTTCTGCTTTGTTTTTAAATTATAAAACTTTGCAAAGTAATATTTATTTACTAACTCTTTTTGCACACCAATACACAAAAGAAAAATACATATAATTTATAACAATAAACTTGCATCAATTGCAACAGGCGGCCTTATCGCTAACACAGCGATCTCTTCCAGGCAACCTTTGGGCAGAGGACTTGCATATAAACTAGGGGAAGGGCGCAAAATTTTGTAAAAAAAGGAACAATATAAAATAAAAATCAGATATAAATAAATAACTATATAACAATAGATGCTATATTTAATGACACATATCTATACTTAATATTATAAAGAGGTAAAGTTTATAACTTTATTTGTATATACGGGGTAATCTTCACAAATACTGATCCGATCATGAAAATTCTTTCGCTAACAGAAAGCTACACTATTCAGGAGTGACAAGATAAAAGGAAAAAGATAAAAATATATAGATTTTAAATCAGCAGGATTTGAACCTGCGCCCTCTGACGTGCCGTGTCAACAATTAAATCTAATCAAGCATTATTATTTGCCTTTGAAATTAATTGGTGATTTTAAAACATTTATATTTGTCTGATTTGCTGAAAATAGTGAGAGTGTATTGGAACATATCAAATTTCACCGTACCCTTCTTATGTGAAATGGATTATAACGCCCAACGAAGTGGGCACGGGTCGGCTAGTGTACATATAAGTTTACTCATATGTCTACTCATATTACTATTACCAATATTAATTAAGTGATGTTATAAACATGTAGACGAGTTAATTATACGAGTATAGAATAAATATATAGGTACATAGGTTAACATACATACATAATTATGTTTAAACTAAGAATACTTACGCTAGTATTAATTGAAATTTTAATAGTAATAGAAATAAAGGCGATTTTTATTTAATTTATTTATTTTATTTTATATAAATTAAAGGATTAATGAAAAGATAAAGATACCTTTGTCTTAAATTTATGCTCCTCCAACTTTCCATATTGTAATGTTACGGATTTCATTTAGCAGCAAAATACCATAACTTTTACTTATATACCTGCAGGTTTGTACGGAACCCTCGGTGCGCGAGTCCGACTCGCACTTGACCGGTTTTTTTCAATTGCATGTAGTTAGTTATTTGCACAATACTAAAACACAAATAAATTTAAAATGATTTTACAAATTTTGGTCTGTCTATTTTTCTGTTTGGTCGGGATAAGCTCTGGAACGACAGGACCGATTTTTACTGCTGGTTGTGTACTTTTCATCTCAGTATTCCCGCGAAATCGGGATTGACACCGGAAAAACCATAGTTCTACAATTGTTTTACAACTTCTACTAAAACCTAACAATATTCTATTCACGAATTTGCAATGTGATCTCTCAGTTCTCACACACATTATTTAGCACGCTTAGTACCTACCGCCCTGATAGATATGATAATCATTTATCTATCAAATTTGAGAATTTTTGTGTGAAAACCATTAAAATCCCAATCTGTTAAAGAAATATTGAGTGTCCAATTGTCCATATACAAAATCTGCTACACGAACAAAGTCACGGATACAGCTAGTTTAGTTAATAAAAAAAAAACATTTTCGTCTTAACCTCACGACACACACAACCTCTTCTTAGGATATACTCTCCTAGTACTTCATAACCAAATCTGAACTAAATCAGCATCTAAGTCTATTTATACCCAGTTTTTTTTTTTTTTAATTTGTATTCATTTGTTTTCATATTGCTTGTCCTGCTTGTATCTTATTAAATGTTTAATTATGCACTTCATTCTTTGAACTTGTTTCCTAAGTCTTCGTCTACTTTGCCACATTATGTTAAGTCTCCGTTTTCTGTTCTCCGCTATAACCTCAAGTCTGCGCACTTTGTATTTCAGTTTGATAACTTCCTCCGTATCCGTTGGAGAGACGTCAATTGGAAGGAGGTTGGAGATTGTCGGCTCTGGTGCCTGGCAAGCCTTTAGCATAAAACATATTGTGTTAAAACTTAGATAGAACGAAAAAAAAAAAACAAATATTTAATGTCATCATGGACATGCAAATTCAATCTTTATAAATAAATTACTAAATGTGTTGTTGAGTGCAAAAATCAATAATGGTTAGGCCCACTTGGCTAAATTTTTCTTAAGTTTTCTAATATCTAACAGAAAGTTTACATAGGAATAAAAAAGTATAGAAAATATAATTAACTAAGCACGTTGGCAGTCCACAAAACAACGTCTATTGGGTTAGCTAGTTTATTAATAAATCCAAATAAAACTTAATGTTTGATGCCAGTTTTATGAAGACATAGTAAATTAGTAATGTTACTTACAGATATATTTATGCTAGGCACTGCATCTACGGCCAGACGGCGTAACCCGCTCTCAGTGATATAGAAATCCTTAGTGTCGAAGTGTTCAGAACAAACTGCGCTGGAAACAGTCGATGACCACTCCTCTTCGCGGTTCACAGCTATCTCCCATAAGCGTCTACGATTTGAATCTCGGGGAAATCTACAACAGAAGTTTTATTACATTATTACGTAGTTACTGAAACAATTTGATAATGTTTACTAAAGTAAAAGGAAAATAAAATAAGAAGGAAATATGAATTCATATTAGATGTAATTTTTCACGCCACGTTGGCGCACCGGTCACAGCACTGGATTGCGATTGACTGGGCGGTTGCAGGTTCGATCCGGCACACGACGACATTTGTATTGGCCATACAGTCGTGGTCTGAGTGTTTGTGCAGTCCTTGTGGGTCTCCCCACCGTGCCTCGGAGAGCACGTTAAGCCGTCGGTCCCGGTTGTTATCGTGTACACCTGATAGCGATCGTTACTCATAGTAGGGAATATATCCGCCAACCCGCATTGGAGCAGCGTGGTGGATTAAGCTCCGATCCTTCTCCTTACATGGGGAAGAGGCCTATGCTATGCCCAACAGTGGGATATTACAGGCTGAATCGTATCGTGTAATTTTTCAACATAAATCTGTATATTTTTTATTGGATCTACCTGTGAAACGTAATGCCATCTTTATTTTTAGAGATTTTTGCAGATGTATTTTTACACGTAGCCACAGCACAACACACCATGTCACTTGCTTTTAAAAGTAAATTTCATTCACAATTCTTATTTCTTTGCCAGTATCAGCAAGACAAAATTGGATTGTTTATGTTTTGTATTGTATTCATGTATTCTGTCAAAAATCGAACACAACATCTTAAACGTCAAAGTCATGTTAATTTTTTTTCTCGAAACATTTGCTGACTAAGACCACCAACCATACTGCCAAGTTTGTCAATTTTATTAACAACTACCTACCTATGTACATTCTGACGATTCTAAAATTACTGACGATACCTACTAATTATTAAAAACAAACAAAACCCATTTATTTTCGTTTGATAAACACAAAGGGATATGTATTTTGAGTTGTGTGCATCTAAATCAGTTTTATGCATTGAGCTATTATTACTAACGTATAGAGAAGCTATACCAAACAAAAAACGTGTCACATCTTGACGGCAAGAGCGCGGGGGGTGGGCGTGGCCTGAGCTCCGGTCGCTCGGCTGTGCTGCAGCGCTACATAGCGACTGTTGTCTAAACAAATTATTAAAACATGCAGCGCTTAGCTGCTTAGAGATGCTATTTTTCTCAATGACAAATGACGGAACATGGCGTCCACTAAACATTTTGCTTAAATTAAGATTTAAAATTAATATATAGTTACTTACCGATGGAAAGTTACCCCTTTGCACTTCTACGTATTGGTTGAGTTATTACTACAATATCGCAGCACACACGAGGGCATATTTAAAGAGATTTTACACGATTTCGTTTTAAAATATTACGACCAAATTGCGACTGCATAGCTTTAAGATTCGCAAGCGACTGAGTGAGGTGCGGCCGGCCGACCGCAGTTGAACGGAACACAGTAGTGTTCTGCGATGTCTTCTCTATACGTTAGTAATAATAGCTCAATGGTTTTATGTGGTATGTATACCTACAATGTTTGAAATAATATTATACTATAACTTTACTAAAATAATAATGACAAAAAAAATGCGTGCGTACAAAGTACACGTGTCAGAAGTGAAACTTCTTTGGCAACTAATTAAAAAAAACTAATCGTTAACGCTGCAACTTAAAATTATTAAGTTTTTTTTTTGTTTAAGTTTTTTGCTCGAGGTTTACCACGTCTAAGACTAGATGGCGCTAGTAGTAGATTAAATTATAGTTATTATATTATATTAGCCTCGAGGCTCTATTCAGGCTGTAATATCCCACAGCTGGCCCTAGGCCTCTTTCTCCATGTAGGAGAAAGATCAGAGCGTAATCCAACACGCTGCTTCAATGCGGATTGGCGGATATATTCCCTAATATGAGTAACGATCGCTAAGGTGTACATGAAAACAACCGGGACAGACAGCTTGACGTGCTCTCTGACCCACAAGGACTAACAACCAGACCAGAAATAAATATTTGTATAAACACAAATATCCACTCCAAGCGGGAATCGAACCCGCGACCGCCAGCGTTTAAGCGCTGCCGATATGGCATACACGTTACACGCCATTACACCAAAGCCGTCTTCTCAACAGTCAACAATTAAAAAGCTGGAAGAGGGCAAAACGGTCTCTTTTGATCATTTTAAATAAACGCTTAGCGTCATCTCTGAACGCGTTAACTCAAAATGTAGGTTCCCATTTACCTGTTCTTCGTTAGTATCAACTCCGCCGGCCGCACGGGCACTATTTTAGCAATGTACGTATGTTTTTTTTTTAATCTACATAAATAATTTAAATTAGCTTACAATTTGGTTGTTTTGGTTATTAGTTTGTGTACTATTGGTAGCTTATTTAAACTGATGTATAAAGAATTTAACATGAAATGTTGAAAGAAGCATGTCGGCTGTACCTACTTATTTGTATTTTATAATTTTACTAGCGACCCGCCCCGGCTTCGCACGGTTGCAAAAACTATCAGTGTTCCTCTACCATATTATGCATGTATTGTACATAATATAAACCTTCCTCTGGAATCACTCTATTTACTATAGAAAACCGCATCAAAATCCGTTGCGTAGTTTTCAAGATCTAAGCCTATATAGGGACAGACAGACAGCGGGAAGGGACTTTGTTTTATACTATGTACCTAGTGAAGTTTTTTAGATTTTGTGTTTTAAACTTATAGGGAAAAATGCAACAAGGCAAAATTGTTACAGCTTTATATTAAACTAGCTTCTGCGCGCGACTTCGTCGGCGTGGACTCCGCTCCTGTTGGTCTTAGCGTGATGATATATAGCCTATAGGCTTCCTCGATAAATGGGCTATCTAACACCGAAAGAATTTTTTAAATCGGACCAGTAGATCCTGAGATTAGCGCGTTCAAACAAACAAACTCTTCAGCTTTATTATATTAGTATAATAGATAGACAGGGCTTATAAGTACAAATGTGAACAAATTAAGATATATATTATTTTTACTATTTTGTTTTAATATACATATAATATAATTAGATAATTTTTAATAGACTAGTTTTTGAAGTGAAACTTCTTTAGGCGCATGAGGGGTAAAATTTAAGCGACCGGTAACGAGGCAGCGTTATGGTGGTCAGTACTTGGAAGTTCGATGGGTGACCGTCTGGGAACACCGCGTGACGTTGGTTTTTTGTTTTTTCAATTAGTTTTTTTTATTGTATTTTAAATTCGTTTTTTTTATTAGTTTTTTTTTTGCGTTAGTTCTTTACTAATTAGTTTGCCAAAGAAGTTTCTCTTCTGACATGTGTGCCTAGTGCCTACTTTGTACGAACGCAATTTTTTTTACATCTATTTTTTTCATTATCTAATATCAAAATAAAAGCAACAAAGTCATACGAATTAATTCTTAAACATTTTAAATCTCTGCAACAGATACTTAGTCGAAAACATTTAATAAGCATACAATTCAGTCTCGTCCGTTATTTAATATGTAATTACCGCATGTCGGCGTTACTGTCGAGCGATATCTTCATTATTTTTTTATTTCGTCGAAGCGGCGCGGTGTGACCGACACACCCACATTTAGCGGCCATAATAGAGACGTAAATTAAGGGTTTACATTAAGTATCATTTTGTTGGCCGCTTTGAATTGGTAGCTAGTGCTGTCCTTCGTTGTGTAGCAATGTTATCGATAAATTGTATTAAATTTTTCTAAAGTTTTTTTCTAACGTATACTTCTCTTACTATAAATAGACTATCGGCATAAAAAATGAATTGTTTGCGGTGAATGTTTGTACTTCAGAAAATGAGAACTTAAATTACTTTAGGCTAATCTTGAAAGTTAAACCCTTTTGCGAGTAAGACTAACTCGTACAACTATTCACAACATAAAAATATCTGGAAACATCTTTAAATGTCTATTTAAAGTAATATTTTAGTATATTTGCCGAGATTTTTACTACTTTGATACATAAGAAACTGTAGGACGACATGAGTTCTTGAACGAAAAGTGTATAATATTCAAAGAATATGTAAAAGTAATTCATTAAATACATATTATAGCTACTTCAGTATACGAATTTTAATGAAAATTGTTTGGAACATATTTAACACAAGCTGTTTCGCTTGAACAATCAAATTGTATTTGTGTAGAACACATGGACACTTATTGAAAAATAAAATATGTATTTTAGAGTAAGGTCAGGGTGGCTAATTCCGGCATAGTTTTTTTTCGACTTACATTTGAGTGCCCGTATCCGATGAACGTTTTGATTTATGGTCAATGTGATGGTCTCATGAAAATAACAATGTTGTAAGCTTTCAAATACAGTGATCTTATTTAATTAAACTATCACCAGTACCAGAATATACAACTTTTTTCAAAACTTGACCAGTAGACGGATTTTTTCTTCTAAATCGGGAAAATCCGTCATACTGGAAGAATTTATTGAAATCTTTAGTTGTTTTAAGAAAACACGTAATAATGACATGCGTTCGTAAGAGACAGTCAATTCTGTGCTTAACGACTTTAAAAATAATGTCTCTATCAGGTTAAATAGGTAAAAATCATTTTTCGGGGCTATTTCGGCATATCTAAAGAAGCAGGGGTGGTCAACATATTTTAGTGGAGCGTTATTAAATATTTTTATTATATTCGATTTGAGTGAGTTAGGTGATAGAGTGCAATCATGTTATTTATGTAACTTACATGTTTAAAATCATCTTAAATTAACATATATAATGTTCATTCCCGTAATATTCTTGTGAGATAAACAAATTTATGCTGACGACGTCGCGGATGAAATAAACACTTTAATTTAGCAAACTTAAGATAAAAGCACACAGAAAAATATGTAATTATCTAGATAAAGTTAAGGTTCATATAATAAAAATACACATTTGGTATCGTAAATAGTTTTAATTCAGTAACAAACTTAAAACCTGTCAAAATCAAATGGTATTTTAGTCTTAATAAAGTTAACAATCAGTCATAATTATATTCTCCAACAATATTTAACACTTCTACAATCCAAAGCCATATGTTTCCACAATATGAAGACAGGATGCAAGATTCATTTCAACTTCGGAAGATAGAGTGGTTTTCCTCCCAATAATATTGGAGCGTCTTTTTTATGTATCTACGTGGTCCATTATTGTCAATTTTGGAATTTTGTATACTTGTGCAACTTTGTAACCACTTAAGGTACCATTACGCACTGCTAATACGGCTCCACGTAGTTGATTTTTATCATAAGCACCTCTATTTGTACGTCTTGTATGGTACCTTGGTATATTGGTACCTACGTACCATAATGAATGACGGCGACGTCTAGTTGAACTGAAACAATTTAATTCAATTTAGTACCAACCGAATTATCTAAATTCACTATATATTCATACAACGACTATTTGTGATCATTAAAAAAAACATTAAAAGAACTCCAAGTAAGTACATATACTGAATATTGAATGGTTCTCTTTTAAAAAGTTGGGACAAAAAAGGTTTACGATCTCTGAAATGGGGCAAATTCGACATATGACGATCTAGCCCCATTCAAAATAGACGGAATTATGCACTTAACTATTTCGAGGGTATAAATTTGTTACGTTGAATAATCTAATCATTTGCAGCGTTATCTTGCAAAAGAATACACGAAACCTTTACAAGGACCCTACACTATAAATATAGAATTCATTCGACACTGTAAGTTGCATAATTTTAAACTTACCTTCGAAAATATAGCAGCGTGTGACACTCACATTTCACTTTAAAAAAGCAACTGAACTTTGAAGACTGTTTTAACCCATTTTTATAGCGACTACCGCCATCTAAGGAATTTTATTTGAAGTTAAAAGCAATGCTGTCTTACCGACACTTCTACAAACGCTGCAACTCGACTGTGACGAGCATAATTTCAAGTAGACGGTTACGCCCCATAGACGGAATTAGCCACCCTGACCATACATGTATAAATAAAATCAGGGTGAATGTATAAAATTTTCCATTTAAAAATGTATATTTACGATAGCACCAACGAAATAAGTTCACAAATATTTCATTAGAAAAAATGTCTCCTTGAACATGAGGGTTACAAGTGAACACGGGGAGCCTATAAATATAGATGGTGCCCCTTTACCGAGACTACTTGTACTGAGCCTTTCAAAGAGTGCACGTAAAAATGATTGAAGAATTTTTAAATAGCGTGGAAGATCCAAAGCGGCCATTACTCGGTCCAATTTTCTGGCTTATTCAGAAATTCGGTTTACTTTTGCCGAAAAATTTAAAAATCAAAGTACTCTACCTAATATGTCACGAGTTTATTTCACTTTTTGTTGTTACGCAGTACATAGAACTGTATCTTGTAAGATCCGATTTAGATCTAATTATAACGAACCTCAGAGTATCAATTGTCAGTTTCATTTGTGTAGTGAAAGTAAATACGTTTATTTATTGGCAAGCAAGTTGGGAAGAAATTTTAGATTATATCACCGAGACTGACAAAAATGAACGAAGAACTTCCGATACAACTGCGAAGCAGATCATAGACTCATATACAAAGTACTGTCGTCAGCTATTAAAATTTTACTGGGTTCTTATGCTGGTCACCATGATCTGCGTAGCATGTACTCCTCTTGTAAGATGCGTGACTTCGTCAAACTATCGAGCAGCTCTCAGAAGTGGAACTGAACCCTTTCCTCACATATTTAGCTCTTGGGTGCCTTTCGACAAATTCACTTCCCCGGGCTGTTGGATAACAGTTTGCCTTCATATTACATGTACTTTGTACGGCGCTACAATGATGGCTGCGTATGACGCCATGGTCCTTGTGATCATGATATTTTTTGAGGGGAGTTTGAAATTACTGCGACATAAGTGTAGGAGCATGTTTGGAAGCAATGGCTCAGGTGCTACTGATGAACAGGCCAAGAACACGCTTCGAGATTTGTGTACTGCACACATTCTTTTGTTAAAGTAAGTGGAATTTTGTTTAGTTATATACTATACTTGTTAGATGTACGCTAGGAGTAGTTAAAGCTCTGTATTTTTTGTACTATTATTTCCTCAAAGCTACTTATTTCTTTATTTTATTTACATTTACATATATCTAACTAAATGTTTTATTAAATATCCACGAGAGGAGGGCGTCGCACCAACATAATCTTTTATTTAAAAACTAATTCGCAATAAATATAAAACTTTAAATGTGGAACATAATTATACTCAATATAATAACTAATGATAACAAGATATACTAATTTAACATTTAACAGTGTTTTTCCAAAGTTGCATTGATATTGTAAATAATTTCATTCCTGTTGCTACTGTTAGCATTTTAATGCTTTGGATTATAAGATCAAGTTGAACAATCATTACCCATATTCTACGGGGAAAAAAGCTCTACGATGCTCGCGACCAAAAGAGTGAAGAATATTAAACCGATTTTATTCTGTTTTAATTACTAATAAGGCCGACCGATGGCGGCATAACCATACAACTGCTGGCTTTGAAATACACAGGCCGAAGACGGGTAGCAGCGTCTTCGGTGCGACAAAGCCAGCCCTGTGGTCATCAACCCTGCCCAGCGTAGTGACTATGAGCAAAACACATGAGTTCACGCTATAACGTCTTGCGCGAAGTTGGGAAGGAATATGTCCAGCCGTGGACTACGGTAGGCTGAAGTGATGATTGATGAGTGTGATTCTGTTTTAAGGGCTAATTTAAGATTCATCGTAAATTTAAGATTCATCCTAAATTAACCTAGGAAACACAGCTGTTGCTTATGATCTGTACCTACTTAGAAAAGGTAACAGTTTCCCATGCAACATAAAGAGGTAGGTAATGGGCGTACGTTAATTTTTTCACACTATAGTTGATTGTAATATGTAAAAACATTCAAGAATATAATTGTAGAAAATTGTTGATAGATTTTAAATGAGAAGCTTTTGTATTTCTTGCGGCTTTTCTCAGCAGAAATAGCATTCCAAGTCAGTAGTAGCCTAGTAGGCAATGTCAAACTCTTATAATAGACTTGTAAATCTATGAATCATAAGTTCTAAGCCTAATTTAATGAAAAATGTTGCTTTTCAAAATATACTGCGTTGTGTGCGTGTGAAATCATATATATAACAAAAATTTGTCGAAATATTCTTACTGACAAGAAGAACTATTATTAAGAAGGATATTGGTCATAAAATATTAATTAATATTTCTGCAGTGCAAATCAAAAATACTGTAAATAAATACCCACTTAGCGAAATTCATTTATTCAACAAAAATAACTGTACAATAATTATATTTATCTCTGAAGGCCGGAACCGGAAAAGTAAATATTTTACATAAAACTATAAGGAATTAAAACAATCTGTAAATAAAAATAGATAATTTCATCCCCTTTTTTTACGTGGGGAAAATCCGTCATGGATACCCTCCGGCGCGGGGGCATCAGAGGGTTATGTCAGCCTCCTACTGACCAAAAACCATCCACGTGTGAGCAGACATCCGCCTGAGTGGGGCGAGATGGGGTCGCATTAGCAGTCTCCAACCCGCCCCGGCGGTTGGCCCGAATGTAAACATCCGGGACCACCCCTCCCGACGACGTGGGATCTCCAGCCAGCCGAAGATCAGCCAGCCACCCCACTTAGGGGACGCTCAACCAGACCAGTCTACCGTCTGCAGAATGGGGACACATGTCCAGGAGCATCCCCCCCTCCGAGTCAGGCAGGCCTGACCTCCAACGCCCGGCATCATGGCGTTGGGGGTCAGGTCCACCCGACCTCCAATGCCGGATCGCACCGAGCAACCGAGCAAAAGCTCCAGGGAGCCCAGCACGACGCGGCAACTACCTCACGGGTCCACCGGACTGCACCAACAACCGAGCTTACCGAGCTTAAAGCTCCAGGGAGCCAGCACAGCCCGGCCCTCACACATCACGTCTGCCGGATTGCACCAGCAACCGAGCAAAACTCCAGGGAGCCAGCACAACCCGGCCGGCAAACCGCGCTTTCGCGCTACAGGGCGGGCAAGCGAAGCCACCCACCCCGTCCCTCTAGTGCACTCACGGGTCGAGCAGTACCCGGAGCGCACCCCTCGAGTCAGTCGTTAGCCGCGACGAGCAGCAGTACCGCGACTGCGATACTGCTGCCCGTCCCGTTGCCCAGGGTGCACCACGAGGAGGTGACCGGCATGCACCCCAGATAATTTCATCCCCTACCTTATCCTCAGAGTTTAAAATCATCATTTACTCTGTACAGAAACATTTTAATGACAATAGAACAATTTTCTAACTGGTTAAAAACTTAAAATTATAATTATTAATCTGCAAAAACGATTTAAGAAATAAGCTACCCAGTTCTTTACAGACTCTTCACTATCCATTTCGCTTAGAACTAGAAACTAACTGTGACCTTAAAAGTGCTTTAGAAGTCCACTTTGTAATAATTAACAACGAGGTAGCTTAGACAATGTGAGATCTTGATCGTAATATATTTCTAACATTCCATATTTTTATGAAAAAACCAAATCGCACTGAACTCTTTCAATTCATGTTCCACTTTTCCAATCTATACTAATATATAAAGCTGAAGAGTTTGTTTGTTTGTTTGTTTGTTTGTTTGTTTGTTTGTTTGTTTGTTTGTTTGTTTGAACGCGGTAATCTCTGGAACTACTGGGCCGATTTGAAAAATTCTTTCAGTGTTAGAAAGCCCATTTATCGAGGAAGGCTATAGGCTATGTGTCATCACGCTAAGAGTAATAGGAGTGGAGTCCACGCCGACGAAGTCGCGCGCAGAAGCTAGTTCAAAAATAAACGTAGTTACTTTAACCAATTTTTAATACTCCGTTTACGTTTTAAGAGATTTTTCTAACTTATTTTGCAATGTATATAATCCATTTTAAAAATTATTTTAAGTATTCAACATTTTAGCAGTATTTAGCCGAAAAGCATCTAATCGAAGAAAGTGTGTGATTAAGCAATCGGATAAATTCAAAGCACGTTATATAATGAGCATGTCAAGTAAAGTTTTTTTTTCACTTTTAGAAAGTTTAAGATAATTATAATTATGACTAATTCATTTAGCCTATGTAATGCTAAAATGAATAAGATAAGTAGATACGCTTAAAACTGTAAAAGACTGTTCCTGCACCTTCACTTTACAACTCATGGAAAATAAAAACTTTTAAAGATATACCATTATAATCCGTAAGTACTTTGAAAAAGAAGGAATTTAAAGTCTTATATTTTAGTTCTCTTTTGGGTCCTTGCTTATTTAATTTCTCATTGAAAACCAACCGACGCTGAAATTTGATGACTTGCAAATCTAGAATATGATATATTGCACAACATAGCAAACATAATTTTTACTAAAGTAAATGAAAAAAATTTTATACCCGCATTTCTATCCCATTACAAATGAAATGCAATTTTAAAAGTAAAGTAAATACTAGATATATAGTATTTTTGAAAGAATGAGGGTACCTTTGAAAAGATTCGTTTCGTTTTGGCAAGTACCTAAGCTCAGCTCAGCAGGTCAGTAATAAAACTCGCAGATATGGTCATTTATAAAAGATTGAGGTAAAACAAAAATTTACATTGTTCTCTAATTAATGGATTAAAACCTACTTAGGCATTAAATCGATTAAATTTTATCGGTTTCTTACTTGCGGCCGGATTAAGTTAAAAAAGCCGCTAAGTAATGCCAGAAAACAGAATTGAAACCTTATATGTTCCAAATCCAATGCTGCTAATAAAATTATTATCTTAGCGTCGAATAACGCCTGTCATTTTCTAAATAGAATACATAAGTAGGCTAGTCATGTTTTTTTTGCTTATTCATTTTCTAAATAAATAACCGGGACTACACAAACCTGGAACTTTTCAAAAAAACAAAAACAATTTGAATTAAATTATCAAGGGCGCAGGGTTTTTACAGTTGAAGGTAGAAGAATTTTCAATTATTTAAACTTCAACATCAAATCTACCACAGTCCACCACAAAATGATCTTAATCAAAAATTATTAAGAATAAGCGTTTACGAAAGTATAACGATTAAAAGCCGATGTTTTTTAAATTAGGTATAATATGTTTCAAGTAACAGCAAAAAAATCTAGTTGCACGCTGTAACTAGTATTTCCCTTACGTAATTATATTAAACAGCGATTATCGAGTATCTAGTAATAACACAAGTTCAAGTATGTAACAAAAATAATTTAATAAAATTAATAAATACTAGTACAATATTTACCGCAGAGTATTTATCGATACTTTTCCCGAACTATCCCGCGACGTTCAATCGACATAAGGCGCCTAATTAATTACGGTTGCGTAGCAAACACAAAACAGTATTTACCTAAAGTATTTCATTTTTATTTGTTTCAGGTATTCGAAGTTGTTTGATTCTCTGCTGTCGCCGATAATGTTCTTGTATGTAGTTATATGCTCCATCATGCTCTGCGCCTGTATCATTCAGCTTACTGTTAGTAAAACTTTATTAAATTAATAATATTATGATTATTTTTACATTAATTCTTGAGTTTTTTGTCGATTCTTCTGAGTAGAATCATAAAACAATCAAAAACTCTAACACGAACAATTAACAAATATTATATTGTAGAATTCCAATTTTAGCGCACTTTTGAAGCAAATTTATACAAAATAATAAAATTTCAAACTGCTATAACACTCTTATTTACTTCCACGAGTATAAAATGTATATTTTTAATTCACAGATAGTGACGAGTACTGCACAAAAGTTACTCATATTACAATACTTTGTCTTCGGTATAGCTCCCATCTTCATGTTTTCTTGGCACAGTAGCAAATTGCTCCATCAAGTAAGTTTTCTTATGAAAAATGTATTTAATCGATTGCCTGTAACTTTGTTATGTTGCATCTATTATTTGCCGACTTCTAGAGGTTTTAATAAACAAGCACCTACTACCTCACAATCATGAAGTGAGACTAAACAATTATTATGATAAGACATTCTAAGACTTGTTTTAGAGCGAACAAGTGTTCATGGGGCCGTACGAAAGCGAGTGGTGGACGACGGGTGCGAAACAAAGAAAGGAGGTCCTCATTCTGAGCGAACAGCTGAAACTGTTTCCCGTGCTCAGCGCGGGGCCTTTCAGCAAACTGACGCTTTCAACATTCGTAACAGTGAGTGTTAAATAGTTCAAAAATAACTATTTAAGTACAATAAGCTCGCAATAATTCACAATTTTTTTTTTTCAATTATAATCAACTAGCGACCCGCCCCGGCTTCGCACGGATTAAATGCTGATTCTAAATATAGTACAGAATGTCTTTTTGTGGTTTTTATATACAAAGTTCACAGATTTTTTGTCATTAGATTAGACAATACAAACATCTTTTCTTTAGAGGTTACTCTTGAATTGATAAATTATGGTTTTAGTCTAATCTTATCCAACCTAACCTACTCGTATGTTTACTAAGCACACATTGAACCTCGCGCCAAGATGAGTTGCAGCATCTATGTACCTAGTCGTGCAGACGTGTTAAGTACTTTTTTTTTCGAATTCAAACAACTAAATTACGGAACGTTATGTGATAAAGAACAGCATCTTGAATCGAGCTTTCTAAAAAAATGAATACACGCAACTATTCTAAAAGCTTATGCATACCTGTATAAAAGTGCATATCCATTTCAAAAACACTCTGCCCATTATCAAACAAACAGCAACAGAATAAAATGTGCTACAGCCGTTAGTTGAGAAATACTCGCCCAGCATCTTTGTTTCATAACACAAGCTTTAAAAGATAGTTAAACAGGCATTTTCCGCGAATTAAAACTTTAAACCCAGAACTTTTCTCTGCTTTTTTTTATTCAACTAGGCCGGCAAACAAGCGTACGGCTCACTTGATGGTAAGCGATTACCGTAGCTTATAGACGCTTGCACCACCAGAAGCATTGCAAGTCAAGCACGTTGCCGACCCTACCCCCCAATTCCCTACAGGAGCTCTGGTCACCTTACTCACCAACAGGAACACAACACTGCTTGAAAGCAGTATTATTTCGCTGTGATCTTCTGTAAGGTCGAGTTACTATCCCAGTCGAGCTGCTCCATATTTTGAGCCTGCTAAAAATTTCCTGCTGTGCCCTACCTCAGTTATAGCTTTGCATCATTATATGCTAAGACTGCAGATTATGATCAGATGATGTCATTACGTATCTACCTATATCGATCTTTTATTTAAGTGTAAATAATAAAATTTGGATTCTACAGTCATACTAGATAACGAGCCCTGTATCGTTTATAGCTAGCAGTGATAGTAGCTCTTACTAATTAGGTACCTACTTCACCTGCTGGTTTTTGTGAGTAATGCCAGTAACATTTTAATTACTAAGTGTAGTTTAAACGTACAGATATATTTTTAATTAAGTATGTCGAAAATAGGTCCTATTATTCGTCGTAATTATTCAAAACATGTTTGCTCAGCTGTGAACATTTACAGAATAATTAGGTATAAGCTTTTTGTATTATTTTCAGATTGTTAAAGGAGCGTATAGCTACTACGCAATATTGAGGAATTAGATCAATACACAAAAATATTTGCGAAAATTCGTACGATTTACACCGTTTAGTGCAAATGTTACTTTTAAATCGCACCTAACACGATTGTTTTAATAAATAATATGATTACTAAAACAATAGATTTGTTTTATTTGCTATAAATTATTTATTCCTTAACAATTAAGAATGTACAACTAATATTTGAGCGAATAGCGGACTTAAAAGCGGACTTCCATTCGACCATATGACATGCAAGAAAGACTATTACAAAATGAACGTACGAAATATAAAACCTCAGTACCCAAGTCGTTAGGTAGGTACACTATACATAATAATCCTACGTACACATACCCACAGAAGTACACAATATTAATACCAGCTAAATTAACCAGTTTTATCAATAATTGTGTTTGTTTGCAAACGAAAAAGAAACCGACTTCAATTACATCGACAAGTAATAGTCAAGTAAATACGCGTTATTAGATATAACTCTAAAAGTACTTGTCAGATCTCAATGTTTAAATGGGACCACATGACACGCAACACCTTTGAATTAAAACAAATAAATTTTTGGAGACTTCGGAGAGTATTCAAATAAAAGACTTCTTCAGAAGGTGTCGATCGAATTGAATGATTTTATTAGGCAAAAATCGCAATATTTATACAGAAATATTTACAAAGAAAAATTATAATAACCAATAAAATAATTAGTTTTTTAACCAATTAGAAAGCGATTCTAATTAGTGCTATGCATTTCTTTTACGCATTATTTCCGTCTCTCTTTCACCGAGCGTGATTCGTGCTTCGTCGGAATTACTCGTGCGTTGTGTAGAACGACGTCGCGGGCGAAACTCTATTAATAACAGAGGCGCTCCCCGCGGCTTCCTCATTCGGCGGCAATCGACGTGGCGCGAGGACGTGTCGCGCGCTCTTTACTCAGCGGCGCGGCGTGACTGCAAATCTTGAAGATATACAGCTATACACGAAGAAAGGAGCTTGCTTGAAGATTTGTGAAGTTATGTGAACTGTGACTGCTTGTACATCCGCTTCGTGCATGGCGTGCTGTGAAATATCTATTTACAAACAGCTCTTTTCAGAGCTACCGACGTCATTAATAATTCTTGTTTCTTAACATTAAAAAAAGTCCTTTTGAGGGCTAACTATCATTGTTTCTAACGAAAACCAAAACAGCCCTTCTCAGGGCTACCTACTTCATGTTTCTTACTCGAATCAGATGTCATTCTTCATGGTAAAGGTTTTCGAGGTAAACTGGTATTTTGAAGGTGTTTTAAAGGTATTGTTCAAGGTACGGTATTATAGGTAAGTAATTTTGTGCTAGTACATCGACTTACTATTACATACTACTTACGTAATAGTGAATCGATGTGGTAGCCACAAATTCATCGAAATCGATCCACTCAGTCAAAGGTTCTGGTCTAACTTACATAAAAAAAGGTGTGTGTGCGATTCACACACGATAGAAGTGAAACTTCTTTGGCAAACTAATTTAAAAAAAAAAACTAATTTAAAGTTAGCGGCGTGCAGCGTGACTCGTCCTTCCCTGTCGTTGCATCTGGTTTGAGATCACAACGATTCTAAAGAAATTTCACTTCAAAAAATACAATCGAATTGAGAACCTCTTCCTTTTTTGGAAGTCCGTTAAAAAGGTTCGCGTAGAGGCGGATACAAAATATAGTTCCGTAGCGCTAAATCTTGATCATGGACACATTAGTTTAAAGGTGTATTCCCCATTGCTTATTGACATTCTGAAATATATCTTTTTTTTCTATAACAATCAAACACATAAACACGCGCTCAGGCCACTAAAATCATTTTTATATAGTATACTAGCAGACCCGTGCCCACTTCGTTGGGCATTAATTATCTTTTTCTTTGTGATGCAATTACCTAAGTTGTGTAGTTCTTAGTAGGTACTAATTTTTATTAGGTTCATTGTTTAGAATTTTATTTAGAGTTTTATTTCTTGTTTATAGCTAGTATTGGACGTATAAAATCGTAATAATATCGTGTATTCATTATTTTAAATTACAGAACCAAATAACATAAGTACTAAATTTTATAGCACTTAAAGAAATAATATGTTACTCCAACGCCATTTATCAAAAATCCCGAAAACAACGTCTATAGTCTAATAAATAGTCTTCTAATCATCATCATCATCATCATCATCATATCAGCCTGTTGCAGTCCACTGCTGGACATAGGCCTCCCCAAGCTCGCGCCAGACATCCCGATTTTCCGCAATCCCCATCCAGCCTACACCGGCAATCTTACTAAGATCGTCGGTCCAGCGGGCCAGAGGGCGTCCTACACTGCGTTTGCCAATACGCGGTCTCCACTCCAGGACACGTCTGCTCCAACGGCCATCGGTCCTGCGACACAGATGACCAGCCCACTGCCACTTCAACTTGCTGATTCTGTGGGCTATGTCGGTTACTTTCGTTCTCTCACGGATAGTCTCATTTCTTATTCTGTCCTTGAGAGAAACCCCAAGCATAGCCCGTTCCATTGCACGTTGAGCGACTTTAAACTTGTGGACCAGTCCCTTCGTCAGTGTCCACGTCTCGGCTCCATATGTCAACACAGGCAGGACGCATTGCTCAAAGACTTTTGTCTTCAAGCATTGCGGAATTTTCGAAGTGAAGACTCGACGAAGCCTACCAAATGCCGCCCAGCCCAACCGAATCCTCCTATCAGCTTCCTTCTCGAAGTTGTTTCGGCCCAGCTGAATGGTGTGGCCAAGGTAGACATAATCCTGAACAACTTCAAGAAGGATACCGTCAACCGATACCGGTCTCGGTATGACTCGGTTGTTAAACATAACTTTCGTTTTGTCCAAG
Source organism: Melitaea athalia (assembly GCA_905220545.2). Taxonomy (NCBI): domain Eukaryota; kingdom Metazoa; phylum Arthropoda; class Insecta; order Lepidoptera; family Nymphalidae; genus Melitaea; species Melitaea athalia. The sequence continues at coordinate 216,515 of HG992180.1, forward strand.
TTCATACCGAGACCGACTCGTCGGGAGGACTCGTTTAGGTCGGCAAGCATTTTTTTTTTTTTTTATGTAACTAGGTTGGCAAACAAGCGTACGGCTCACCTGATGGTAAGACCGTAGCCTATAGACGCCTGCAACACCAGAAGCATCGCAAGCGCGTTGCCGACCCTATCCCCAATCCCCCCCCCCCAAGAGCTCTGGTCACCTTACTCACCAACAGGAACACAAACCGCTTGAAAACAGTATTATTTAGCTGTGGTCTTCTGTAAGGTCGAGGTACTACCCCAGTCAGGCTGCTCCAATTTTGAGCAGGAAATTTCCTGCTGTGCCCTACCTCAATTTGACCTAGCTCATCCAACGTCTCCGCAAAGATGACGATATCGTCAGCAAAACGAAGGTGAGAGATGTATTCGCCGTTGACGTTGATGCCTCGTTCCCCCCAATCCAAGGTCTTAAAGTTTCGGTGATATTACATCTCCCTGTCTTACCCCACGCCGGAGGAAAATAGGTCTCGTTCTCTGGTCTTGGATATGAACGGTCATCGTCGCCGCGTCGTACATACATCTCAGTACCTCGATATATCGCCAGTCGATATGACATCTCTGCAGAGAGTCCAGGACAGCCCAAGTCTCTACAGAGTCAAAGGCTTTCTCGTAGTCCACAAATGCCATACACAGCGGCTGATTATATTCTTCTGTTTTTTGAATAATCTGCCGAACAGTATGGATGTGGTCTACGGTGCTGTAGCCATTTCGAAACCCAGCCTGCTCCGGTGGTTGGAATTCGTCGAGTCTTCTGGTGAGACGATTCGTAACAACCTTCGAAAATAGCTTATAGACGTGGCTTAGAAGTGAGATCGGTCTGTAATTCTTTAACAGAGACTTATCGCCTCTCTTAAAAACAGCACCACCACACTCCTGGACGCCTCCGGTGTGGTACCTCGGTGGATGACGGCGTTAAAGAGTTTTGCCAAGGCTTTTAGGGCAGGTCGCCCTGCGGCTTTAAGGAGCTCAGTCGTAACTCCGTCATCCCCCGGGGCCTTTCCGTTTTTAAGCTGCCCGAGCGCTGCACTAATCTCATCTACTTCGATGTCCGGGATGTCCTCCGAATAATGGCGCACCAGTGGTGCACGTGGATCTTCGGTGTCCCAAGTCTCAGGCTTGCGTGCGCTCGACGAGTACTGCTGTCCATAAAATTTCTCGACCTCTTCTCGAATCTGAGGGCGAGGGCAAACGGTTCTGACATCCACTGTTTTTAGATTCGCAAGAAGGGTTCTCCCCAATGGTCTTTGGAAGACTTTGGACCCCCTATTCTGCTCAATAAGAGTAGTGATCTCTCTCGTATTTGAGCAGCGGAGGTCTCGGCGTATAAGTTTTCGTATCCTCTTGGAAAGAGCCTTCTGTTCCGGCGAAGCTGCTTGAGTAGCGGGCAACTCGCGCCTCTGCCGCATCAGATCTAAGGCTTCGGGATAAAGTTTGGACTGCTTAGTTGACTTTGTCCGCGGAAAGTGCCTGCGACCCAGTGTACACACCGTTTTCACCACGTTGTCGGTCATCTCGTCCACGTCGCTAGTAGTTTCCAGCGAATCGAATCGGTTTTGGAGTTCCAGTTGGAACTGCTCGGAACCACATAGTATTTGGGGCAGCGTAGGTCGGAGAGTAGATTTCATCAAGCGGGCCCGCTCTTTTCGGAGGCCCCCCTAGTAGCCGGTGGTCGCTACCGGTATTAAACCTATTAACCACTGAGACATCTCTGAATATATGCCTTTTATCCGCTATGATGAAATCTATTTCGTTCCTCGTCACAGTATCGGGGCTTTGCCATGTCCACCGCCTTTGGGGCTTCTTCTCAAAAAATGAGTTCATCAAGAAGAGCCCCTCCGATTCGAGGAAGTTGACAAGCATCTGCCCCCTGCAATTCCTGTGCCCCAATCCGTGTGGTCCGATTCTCGATCCGTCTCGGTCTTGTACTCCCACTTTAGCGTTGAAGTCTCCCATAACAACGCTGTAGAAGGTCGAAGTAGTGCCATGTATGGCCCTTGCGATATCTTCATACAAGGCTTCGACCTCATCGTCAGAGTGTGCCGAGGTCGGCGCATATACCTGTATCACTTTCAGGGAGTACCTGTCAGTGAGTTTCAGTACGAGGTACGCTACCCGGGTCGAAACACTGCTGACTTCCACAACGTTGTTAGTGAGAGTCTTGTGGACCAGAAAACCGACGCCACCTTGGGAAAGCCCATCACCTTCACGGAAGTAGAACAGGTGCCCGGAGTCCAGGATCATCGTGTCCTCGCCCTCTCTTCGGACTTCAGACAACCCCAGTATGCTCCACTTAATATGACTCAGTTCTACTTCAAGTTCGGTGAGGTGATGGTCCAGCCGTAGAGTGCGTCCGTTATACGTTGCCAAATGTAGTGTTGGGTGGCAGCCTCCCGTAACCCGGTGATTCTTAGCACCCTCCGCTCCACTGTTACCGTGACCGCTGCCATAGCTGGGAATAGTGGGGCTGCCGGGAACTGAGGGCCGAAATCTCTGCCGCGAACTCATAAGGGTTTTTGGCCATAGTCACCACGCTGGGCAGGCGGGTTAGTGACCGCAGGGCTGGCTTTTTCGCACCTCTTCTACTCGTAATAGCGATAGATTATTATATTTACCATTTTGGAGTTTTAATTTTATCTTTTTCTTATTTACTGAATTTTTTGTTCAATTACAATAAAATATAGCCTATGTCACTCCTGAATAGTATAGCTTTCTGTTAGTGAAAGAATTTTCATGATGGGATCAGTATTTGCGAAGATTACCCCGTATATACAAACTTTTCTCTTTATAATATTAGTATAGACAAATAATCTATACTAATATATAAAGTTGAAGAGTTTGTTTGTTTGGTTGTTTGTTTGTTTGTTTGTTTGTTTGTTTGAACGCGGTAATCTCTGGAACTACTGGGCCGATTTGAAAAATTCTTTCAGTTTTAGATAGCCCATTTATCGAGGAAGGCTATAGGCTATGTATCATCACGCTAAGACCAATAGGAGCGGAGTCCACGCCGACGAAGTCGCGCGCAGAAGCTAGTTAATTATATTCGTCATGTGCGGGTATCGAGTAACAATCACTGTGGTGTAGTGGTGCGAGTAGGTGCCTAAAACACCGACGGTTTGCGGGTTCGATTTCCGCTCAGGATGGATATTTGTATTTGTACAAATATTTCTTTCTGGTTTGGATCTCTGGCCTTGTGCAAGGCACGTTAAGCCGTCTGTCCCAGTTGTTATCATAAATACTGAATTTATTTTCTGAAAAAGAGTATTATATTATTATTATTTTCCATAATTTCTCCCAAATTTATTAAAGTCTATTTCATCACACGACCCGTGACCAAGGCGTGATAAATATTAGTTACGAAGGCTAATGAGATCGATGATGTAGTGAGAAATTTACGAGTGACTCTACAAGTGTTTAAGGTAGTCCGTAGTCGCCTTTTGAAGACTGTAGAATGTGTACTTCGGGAGCTGCAGGATATCTAAAATTTATTATTATTATTATTATTATAGGCCTCTTTCTTCATATAGGAGAAGGATTGGAGCTTAATCCACCACTCTACTTTACTGCGGGTTGGCGGCTATATTCTCTACTACTATGAGTAGATATCGCTATCAGGTATTTAAGGTAACAACTGGGACTGGCAGCTTAATGTGCTCTCCGGGGTATTGTGAGGAGGCCTACAAAGACAGACATTCTAACCGGAAAGAAATATTTATACAAATATAAATATATATTATCACGAGCGTGAATCGAACCTGCAAATCGTCGGTATTTAGGTGCCTTTACGCATTACTACACAAATTACAAAAGTTACCAAAGTTACCATTACGCCAACGCATCGTCATAAACAGGTAACTGGTATAAAATATCGATGATTCCTTTATCGATATCTCACCAATATTAATAAATATTGTGCATCCCTAATTAAACAACCCTTTTTTTATTTACACGTTACATTTAAATTATTGCTTCACTAAGGAATGATTATCAAGTATAATAAAAATCTTATAAGTTATTAATACATCTAATTAAACAAGAATTCTTTCACAAATTCTCTACAGAATTTCTTCCGATTCCATAGCTCGAACCGAACAGATTAAATATTAAAAAAGCAAAATAGAAATAGTAACATTGGTAAATTGGTAACCCCGTAACCCGCCTTTTGACATTTTTCTCTTAGGAAGTCTTATTAATTTCATTTCTATTTACAGATTAATGGTTTTAATACAAATATTTATGGAGAAACGTAAAAGAAATAAACGCATTAACAGATATATGTTCATTTTATAGAGTAAACCACGTTTCGGTTCATCGTGAGAGAGTTCAATAAACTTGTAAGTCAGGTCGGTAGTGAGGCCTTTTAGAAATGTCATTATTGGATATTGATATTTATAGCGAATGTTTAGTGTATTTTAGCTAACTTTCTGTGTTCTTATAAGTGTTAAAACGAACTGATATGGATAACCAAAATCCCCAAGAGAGAACTGTTCCAATACAATATGTGCGCGGATCGCGAGCCTTTCGTCAGTTTAAGAATCCGCCCCAGCCTCATATGTGCATTCAAGATACAATAAAGGATACCACTGAAAAACTTTACATAAACGTCCTGGGATGGCAGAAAATCGCTAATCCGAAACAGTACTCAGACCCTATTCCATTGTATGGTGGAATGCAGGTAACTTTATTTGTTGAACAAATAATTTTTAGTGTGTTATAAAATGTTACAACCAAAACATTGTGAATAACGGCATTAAAACTAAACAAATCCAAATTTAACCAAATTTAGCGATCAAAATAATTAACTATTAGTATAATAGAATTTTAAGTGAAGTGATTGTGTCGTGTTTGTTTTACTATAATCCAAACATGGCATATGGCAGGTTCACCAAGGATGCGGGCCCAATAGTAACCGACCTCCACTCCTAGTGTTTGCAGTAATGGTCAACCCTGACATATTAAAGGCTAATGGCAAAAATGCTGTTAATCCAACGGTAATTCATATTGTAAATTTAATACAGTTCTAAACTAAATTGGTTGTAAAATAACAGAATTATGTGCTTATGTCTAAAATATTTTAATTAGCACTCATATTTAAATTACATACATCTGAGTATTGTTTAAATAAATATTCTGAAATATAAATATTGTGAAAATTACTTTTATTTTAGTAAATTAATATCTGTAAGTCTAGACACTTTTTTACATCTCTGTACATTAGTCACTTTCTCTTTTGACTCACTTTTGACTAATGATACGTGTGAAAATAAGAATTAGGTATATTCTTTCTACAACTTTAATACTTAAATATATTATTATTTAACATTTTAAACAATATATTCCAGGATCGGGAAGCTCTGGTCAGCTTATTATGTGACTTCGTAGAGGCTATGAACCCCGGGCTAGTACTTACAAGGAATCCTATAATAATGAAAGACAGAGACTTGGCCGGAGAACTGAAGGATGTTTGGTTGGCCGTGCAGAACAAGAGGGAAAGAGAGAAGGGGTTGAATCAGGATGTAATGTACAAGGTATTGACAACGAGCTACTTCAGATCTATATATCAATATGTGAAGCATAAACTTTGTATGCCTTTTAACTAAAATTGCGCAGATGGAGGAGTATGAAATTTCACACACAGTTTATATAGAGGAGTGCAGAATGCTAATTTTTTTTTAATTTTGCATATAAATATATAAAATTCAAAAAGTTAATATATAATGTTTTATGTTTGTTTTGTTGTAGGATAATATTAGTAATGAAATTTATACTATTTGAAATGTCTCCAAAATTTAATTGAGGTCGGATTCTCTTACTGATCAATCTCTTCTGTATCCTCTCAACCCTACATGAAATTGGCAAAATAATGTCTGATTGACATAACTAAATGCTATGTGATGAAGAATTGATTTAAATAGTCCGGGATAACGTACCACGTGATTTGTAGGACAACATGACTGTTAAATTATATGAATATTAACTAAGTAAATAAAAAAAATCAGCTGGTTAGTAATCATTTTTGATGAACTCATTATCCATACATGTTGGAAGGAGGGGACTCTTTGATCAAACCATACATTTTGTAGGACAAATATTTTTTCGAATAATTTAGACAATTATCTTGCGTTTTAACAAAAATAAACCCGGTTAGTAATAAATTTTTGAGAATCATCAAATCGACATATATTATCCTTGCTACCTCTGTTAGCTACCACAATCGAGAGTTTTCGTAGAGGAAATAGTTGGGCGTCTCATCAAAAAGAATCTACTCCCGGAAAATTAGCTTGATAGTAATCAAGTGAAAACAATGTACTAGGGATCCCGGACTAAAAGTGTAATATTTATTTATACAGATATGTCAGATAAACTATCAGTTGTATGTAACATGACTCAACTTTCATTTTGACGTGGGAGACATAAACATCATTAATTTCCTAATTTATTTTAAAATAAAATAAATTAGGAAATATCTAAAATAAATTAGATATAATATTATAAACTTTAATAACCTGAGTAATGTATAATATACTATTACATTATTATAGAAAATATTTTGTCAACTAACATAATACTTCTTTGATAAACAATTTCTGATACAAAATATAATATATTATAAACTATTTCCAGGTTTACGACATTGATGGCATCGGTAATGAAGACATCAACGAAGACGACCAAACAAACAGCAGAAATTGTAAACAGTTTGACAATGGTTCACCAAATAGAATGCAAAATGGTGACAAGAAAAACAGCGTAAAGTCATCAAAACAAATACTCAAGAACGCCGGGCAGAAGTCAGAATTTGATTCAGGTATGAACAACTGTCAATTGAATCAAAACCATACTAATAAAGATAATAGAAGTGGAAACACTGACGCAGACACGACCTACTGTACCCCCGTGTACGGCCAAATAGTGTCCAGTAGAGAAAACCACAACCAAATAAATGACATACAACAAAAGTTTGCATCAAACGAAATGACAAAACCATCCAGTTCGTATAAAAAAGATTGGCAATCGCAAGGAAAGCCATCGCAAGGCTGGGACGAATTCTCTAAACGTATCCTATCGATAAAACCCAGTGACGATGATAAAAAACAAAAATCGAAAAATGATAAGACGAACAAACCAATCACAAATGGTAAGTCACATTTCGATTTTTTTCCAGTGTTTGACAATAAAGCTACAGTTGGCAACGACGCTGAAACACCAACGGACACTACGGACAAGAGTTTAGCGAGCGAACAGGATTTAGTAAATGAAGACAATTCTAAAATAATTCTAGACCCAATGCAGAAATTAGTTCTGCATTCGACTGATAACAAATTATGTGATAATAAGACAAGTGCTCTCAGCTCATTTAGCTCATAATTTCATAGCTTTTACAGAAAAATTTTGTATGGCGATATGTAATGGCTTATATTATGTTTACGAGATGTGTATTTAAAATAAGACGAACAAGGTGGCTAGTCAACGATAGAACAAATTAGTGATTCAGTTTCCTGATTTGAATTGAAATGTATTAATAGTTTGCATGCGTTAGAATGATTAACTAATGAAATCGTATGATTTAAAAATTAACAAATTAAATTGACCAATTTATATTAATTTGACAATGAGGATCCGTAACGTTTTTAGTTGAGAATGCAGATTTATAGAACTAAGAAATCCTTAACATACAGTGCAAAAATTTTTGTTCTACGACAAAAATTGACGAAGTTATGATCAAATTACTAGCGGAGTTTACTAACCGGCCGGCGCGGAAGGCTGTGACGTCACTCGGACGTTCCATGCCAGTTAGCCCATAGTAGCGACAAGCTGCGATGGTGTTTTCATTTAAACTATTTGTCCTACAAAAAATTTGTAAGGACATAATTTGTAGCAAATTGCTTTGCCTACAAATATGTTCATATAACTTTTTGCCGAAATTTAAAAATTAAAGAAGTTATAAGCAAAAAAGTGAGAAAATTTCTATAAAGATTTTCTTTTTTGCTCTATAACTTTTTTTTTATACATTTCACAAAAAAATACCTCAGACCAGTCTTGTAGATGGTTTTTTGAGGAAAATTTTTCTCTACAATTTTTTGAATTTCATGCATTTAAAACGCTGTTACAGCGCTCCAAAGTTGACCGGGTTCGTCAATGCTCATGAGAATCCGGTCAAAACGAAATGTTTAACTTAGTTTTATGATCCGGAGTGAGTTTTATGAGTCGGAGTGATGCCACACGCATCCCGCATACACTGATCCTGCTTACATGACGACACGTTGGCGCAGCGGTCACAGCACTAGCTGTTGCGCTAGCAGTCGCAGGTTCGATCCGCGCACATGACAAAAATTTGTATTGGCCATACAGATGTTTGTCATGGTCTGGGCGTTTGTGGTTGTGTATTGTGTGTGTTTCCGGACTCCCGACACAGAAGAAAATCCTACTGGGGGCCGTTGAGTGTGAAACGTTTATTATTTATTATTATTATTACTGACGTAGCGGCAGGAACGGCATAATGTTTATAACTTAATATCTTCGTAAGTAATGGTCCGATTTGGATAATTCAAAAAGAAATATCTTTCTTATATCATAGAGAATAACGTGGATACTAGTTTTATTGAATTTGCTATAACTTTATTGATCCTCATTATACATATGTGTAGAAGAGTACTTTTGAGTCTCAACCAGTTTCGGAAATACTAATGTTTTCCAAAAATGCGTTGACTTCTCTTAATCTTCTTCGAATGTATCTACTTAGGTAATCAAATATCTCATAAATCATATTTTTTTAACGTTATATTCGCATTAGGCCTACCCCACAGACAGCTTATGCCAATGAATAAGTAAAGTTGTAGGCAGGGATTTAACAAAAAAAATTTAAGAATATATTTACAATAAAAAAAGGATCATAAAACTAAGTTAAGCATTTCGTTTTGACCGGATTCTCATGAGCATTGACAAACCCGGTCTACTTTGGAGCGCTGTACCAGCGTTTGAAATGAATGAAATTCAAAAAATTGTAGAGAAAAATTTTCCTCAAAAAACCATCTACAAGATTGGTCTGAGGTATTTTTTTTGTGAAATGTATAAAAAAAAGTTATAGAGCAATAAAGAAAATTTCTATAAAAATTTTCTCACTTTTTTGCTTATAACTTCTTTGCTTTTTAAATTTCGGCAAAAAGTTATATAAACATATTTGTAGGCAAAGCAATTTGCTACAAATTATGTCCTTACAAATTTTTTGTAGGACACATAGTTTAAAAGAAAACACCATCGCATCTTGTCGCTACTATGGACTAACTGGCATGGAACGTCGGAGTGACGTCACACGCATCCCGCGCACACTGACGTAGCGGCAGGAACGGCATAATGTTTATAACTAAATATCTTCGTAAGTAATGTACCGATTTGGATAATTCAAAAAGAAATATCATTCTTATGTCATAGAGAATAACGTGGATACTAGTTCAATTGAATTTGCTAGAACTTTACTGATCCTCATTATTCTGATCTCTCTGGTGTGTTGTATGTGGAAGAACAAGTGCTACAAATGTTTGATATTTCGATCTCCGGTCGCCATTTTTACTAGTTATAGGCACCGAGATAAGATATGTAAACTTAGAGGATATTTTTTGCATGCAGTGTGGTTGTTAAAGACAACGGTTGTGTATTTTTCTTAATGTTTTATAAACGGTGGCCAAATCCACTCTTATCCCAAGCACTCATAATTATATTCTAAGGTAATTTTTGTATATTGCTATATATTTTTCATTGTTGCCAATTTTGTAAAAAAAAAATATTCGAAATTCGAAAATTAAATTTATTGCTCATAATATGTAAATGTTTCGAAGACAAAGGCAGAATTGTTAAAAATTTAAAAAAAAATGTAACAGTTTGCATTTTGAGAGTTTTTGCTTTATATTACTAAATATGATCTCTGTATAATTGTAAGAAGGCTCGTCTGTCACTCCAACCACATTACTTTATCTCCACTCTTTGAACTTTATAAATAGTATTATTACATGTTTGTTATATAGATTATAGAGATAGTTTACACAGATATATCCTTATTATGTAATGACTTTTATATTATGTGCAATTTTATAACTTTCTTTTAATAATTTTACATTCTCATTACACGTTTGTAGGTCACTGAATGTCTCATATTAATACACGATGTAAAAAGAAACTGTTTTTTTAAATAATTTTATTATATAAAATATGCAAAAATTTAAACATACTAATTGTTGTTTAAGCTTTTATTTTTTTACTTTTTGTAAATGTTTCAACTAATGTGAAGAGTAAAAGTTAAAAGTTCATATAAAACGCTGTCAACGAATTATCATATTAAATGTTATACTGTGTCGAAACAGACGCCCATTTGTAATAAATATAGTATTAGTTTATTGACAATACTCAGAAATGTATGCGGTGCACTGGTGACATTTTTATAGCTAGCTAAAATTTATCTCTGAAAAAATTACTCAATTAATGTACTTACAATTTATTTTACCTTTTTTCTTCCTTTCGTGTAAAATCGAGTAAAGAAAAAAAAGTTGTTCTTTTTATACTATTTTGAACACAAAATTTTATTACACAGTAACGAAAAGTCCCCAAACATTACACCCTAAATAATAAAATTATTTAACATGGAATAAAAGTTAATACAAATATCAAATCTTACATAAACACATACAACATTGTCATTCAAACGTTTTTATCCATTTTTTATGTAAAGAGGAACTTTCAATCATACCTAATAATAAAAAAGACCGTCGGTTCTTTTGATTCGTGAAAGATAATTCATATTTTATTAATTTGATTTTCATTATTTATATGAATATTTATTCACGTCGATTGCATTTATTTTTCATAGATATCATTTTTGTATATTTTTTGACGTGGTACTTTTAATGCTTAGATTTAGTTTTGTAACTTGAATGAAAGCATCTGATTTTAATTAGTATTAGATTTATGTTAGCATAGCCATAAATTATGCAGTGTCAGATAATTATGTTCCTTTGGTATTGAGAGCTTTTTAAATACTTATATAGATTTTTATTAATGGTTTATAGCTGATGAGACTATGTAGCTAGTTTGATGCAATATTATATTACAGCAATAGCATTTATTAATTTATCGCTGTGTAATAGCGGGAACTCTAATGTTTTAATAATTTGATTGCAATAATTATACGTGTACGGAAACAAAGTTGTTTAGTTGTACAGAATAACCTGCGACGTTTCGGTAATGTTTGTACATTGTACTTTATGGTTGTAAAGGCATTAAGTATCGGATCTCTTGTTTACCTACAGTATTTAAAATTACATGTCATTTACAAGACTGGTTCTGTTGTTTTATTTCTGTAGTCTAGTATTTTTTAGAAAAACTCCATACAATAGTAGAGTTCAAAATATTAGGTGTTAAACAAACTGCCAATCTCACTCTGTTACTGACTGTTTATTATAGGGGAGCCCAGAATACTAAATGTGTTGTTACTCCCACCTTTTGAAGACCTATTGGATTGTGAAGATTAGAAGCTAAAAAGAAAAAACTTCATATGTTGTTTACTCTTTTAGTGGAGCGTGTACGGATTTTCAAAAATGTAAAAAAAAAGAGAAAAAAAATGTCTCGAGCGCGTCAGATTTTGATAGCACATAATATAGTCTATAAACTTCTGTTTACAGAGAGATATTAATCTGCCGGATTGCTCGGTATGGAAAGCTGTAGAAAGAGGTAAGAATAAAAAAAAAAAATTCGGGCGTGTCAGCAATTGAAGAGAAGTGTTAATTGAGCCCTAAAAAGTATCCTATTATAAAGACTAACGACCAAAAATACCTAGTTGAATTTTCAAATGCAAAATAAAACCGTTACAATAAAATACTCAAGCGCATCTGATTTTTATACAGACGTTTCAACTCGATATACTAGCGGTACCCACCCTTAATCAGACAATTTTGTAAGGACTTCTTTTAATCTGACAAAAAATTGTAGAAGTGAAACTTCTTTAGGCGCATGAGGGGTAACATACCCGTATATAAGTGTATAATCTATGGGGGTAACATTTTTGAGCGACCGATAACGCGGCAGCGTCAGGGACGGTCAGTATCACAGAATACATTGTAATAGGTCAGTATTTGGATGAGTGACCGCCTGGGAACACAGCGTGGCTAGCAACAAAATGCCAACGGGCTTTTTGTTGCTTTTTTTTTATTTGTTATTTTTATTAGTTTGCCAAAGAAGTTTCACTTCTGACATGTATAGGTACGCACGCATTTTTTTTTGTTAATAATTTATTCATGTAAAAATAAAAAAGCTCAAGCTAAGAGCTAAAGCTAAAGAGAGACGTGGAGCGGGAAATGCATAATATTCGGTAGTCGTACGTATTACACAATTACACTATTGATAATTTAAGACAGGGGTATGAAAGTAACAAGTACCGTAATTTTCATTGACTATACTGCCATCTATTAGACAGCTACAGCTTTCAGCACGATTTTTGAACACTCTATGCTGTAGATGGCGCTGTATATGGTAATAACTATAAGGTTTTATGATTTTAACTATTATAAATCAATAAATATTTTTAATAGGAACTTTTAATTATTTTGGCAGTAATGTTTAAGAAAAAGCCGGTTTATTATTTAACTAGCACCACTTTTGAGATTGTCTATGGCATCGAGGGTCCCTGCAACTGGTTTTTAGTTTTCACATTATCTATGATTTTCACTACTTTTCGAAAGTTTGTGTGCTGATACCGTTTGTGTTTATTGTGCTTAATTTTATTTTTCGTGACTTCGGCGTGTTTTCTGGACTTGTTTGACTTACTCTAATTGACCTTGGCTTTCTTTTACTGGATTTGGATCTTCTTAATTTGTGTGACCTGGCTTTTTCTTACGGGACTTTGAAACTACTAAATTATTTGCACCACAGAATGGCGTCTAACAAGCGTTGGAAGTGTTATTTTGGATGTGATGCTGACGGTAAGCAATTTATTTATTTATACAACCAGTAGCCAGAACGTCTAAACAATAATCTGGTTAAAATTTAGATTATGGACCGTCGATTTTTGTGGTTTTGAGGGGTAACCTATCTAATTTCAATATTAGCCTGTTTACCGGCATATTTTTGTCACAGAAACAAAAAAAATAACCCTAACCTATCTGATTTCAAAATTAGACTGTTTACCAGCATATTTTTGTCACAGAAACAAAAAAAAAATAACCCTAACCTATCTGATTTCAATATTAGACTGTTTACCAGCATATTTTTGTCACAGAAACAAAAAAAATAACCCTAACCTATCTGATTTCAATATTAGACTGTTTACCAGCATATTTTTGTCACAGAAACAAAAAAAATAACCCTAACCTATCTGATTTCAATATTAGACTGTTTACCAGCATATTTTTGTCACAGAAACAAAAAAAATAAGCCTAACCTATCTAATTTCAATATTAGACTGTTTACCGGCATATTTTAGTCACAGAAAAAAAAATAACCTTAACCTATCTAATTTCAATATTAGACTGTTTACCGGCATATTTTTGTCACAGAAACAAAAAAAAAATAACCCTAACCTATCTGATTTCAATATGAGACTGTTTACCGGCATATTTTTGTCACAGAAACAAAAAAAATAACCCTAACCTATCTAATTTCAATATTAGACTGTTTATCTGTTACTGTGTAGGTAACATAATATTACGGTGCATTTACGGTAATTACCGTGTATATGGAGACACTGGCTTTCAAATACACGCTTTCAAACAAAATGGCATCACTTAGCATTTATAATATTTTTCGTATTAAAGTTTAAGGTTAAAAAGGTTGGTAATTAATTTATAATTCGCGACATTTTTTGTGTTATGAACATCTAAGTCGAAGTGAAATGGCGTCTTATATGAATATTCCATAGCGAAATTTAAAAAATTATATCTCTTAAACCGTACATTTCTGAAACCTGTGAATTCACAAAAAGCTTTCTAATTATGAGTACTATATACAGAACAAATATGAACCTCTAAATCGACGGACCACAATCTAAATTTTATCCAATAATCTTATTCATGTTCTTTCAGAGAATGTTTTCATTTGTTTGATAATTCCATATATAATTATTTGTAATTTCAGACGTTTTGCATCGGTTCCCAAATCCTGTCCAAAATGAAGAAAGATTTAAATTATGGACGAGTGTTTTGGACCCAGAAATGCAAGAAAGAGATCCACTCTATATTTATAATAGTTTAAGATTATGTAACAAACATTTTGAGAGGTGTTATCACACGCCTAGTGGGAAATTAACACGAAACGCGTTTCCAACTTTAATCACAGGTAAGTGGAAACTTATTTTTATATCAAAAAGACTCGACAGACATACAAATCTCTTTTTTTTTTATACCACTAGGTCGACAAACAAGCGTATGGCTCACCTGATGGTAAGAGCTTACCGTAGCTTATAGACGCTTGCAACACCAGAAGCATCGCAAGCGCGTTGCCGACCCAATCCCCAATCCCCGCAGGAGCTCTGGTCACCTTACTTACCAACGGGTACACAATACAGTAATATACAAATACCCTAAAAAATATCCTGTACTAGTAACAGATTCAATGTCTTATATCAGTTATATGGGTTCTATGTAACTGGGCCTAGTTAGTAGGTCGATTTCTGTGTGTTAGAGCAAGGATGATGCTGAGAAGGATATAAGTTACATAGAATTACTTTAGTTTCTGTTACTTAAATATTCATATTATGTTTTCGTATTAATTTGATTTAAATTATATTATTTGGTATTTCAGTTGCACACCAGGCGTTTAACCAACCATTACTTGTAGATGAGTCATTATTAACAGAATCTTCAATTATTGATACACCACGTACGTCCGGTTAGTAGTTATGTTTATTATACATATATTATGTTGCTTCTTTTTATTTTTTTTTCTAAGCAACTTTCTTGGTTGTAAAAATGGTGAGATGCGTATGACTAATTAAAGACAATCACATCCTCATGGACCTAAAACAAAGGCACAATGCCGTTATATGTCTCAGTGCTGTAATTACCTCTAGTGTAAACCTCGGCAACACACTCATTATTGCTATTTAAATTTTAGCTACACAAGAAATTACTCAACCACTACTACAGAGTGACCTGCTCATAAATTTTATTGAAGAAGCATTGCCTTCTTTATCACAAGATATGGATGTAACTTTGCATGTACCAGACAATTTAGAAATTCCATCAACATCTCAACATACTATGGATGCAGGTAAGAAAAACTGTTATATTTTTATTAGGAATATTATTTATCAAGTTGTAGTTTCATCATAAGAAGAGTATAGGAGCTTTTAAAACTAGAAGATACAGCATTGATTGATAAAAAACCCAAGATGCACAGTCTCTAAAAAAAGTTAACTCAAAACTGTCTTCAAATAATCATAAGAAGTTTGAAAAATTTATGATATATAGACATATTTTTTGAGAAATTCAACCTTGTATGCATAAATTAAATTTGTATTTACAAAGGAGTGTACAAAAGTGTGTCGTGTTTGATGCATGCATTTGACACAAGCGACTCGATACTATTTGACTGAAATGAGTGCACAATTTAAAATTTTGCGCTCTTTTTGCGGTTAGTTTTGAGATGCTGAGTGTGTATGTTCGGTTATTTTATAAATCAATGAGATAAAAATATATCTTAGTCGCCTTGTACGACCCCCTCAGGATGGTATGGTATGTTGACATAGTATTCATTCCATCACTACACGGACTTTACTATGGCCTATAAATACTTAAATCGTTTTTTTTTTTCAGATAAAACTATTAGTGATATAAATACCAAAAAACTTAGAAGAAAAGTTTATAAACTCGAAAGTAGGCTAAAAAGCCTAAGTTCGAAGTGTAATGCACAGAAAAAAAAAATTGAATGCGCCAAGAATCTTTCGAATTCAAAAATATTTTTAAATACAATCGATAAGTTGCCGAAATCAATGCAGATTTTTACAAAATTGCAATTTAAACATAAAAATAAACCAAGAGGAAGAAGGTATACTACCGATGAAAAAATAATGGCACTCTCCATATTTAAACAGAGCACAAAAGCATATAGTTTTTTAGAAAAATTGTTTGTGCTGCCTTCAAAGAGGCGCTTACAAAAACTATTAAGCCAAATACCGTTAAAACCAGGGATAAATGAAGACATTTTCAAACACTTAAAGAAGACTGTCTGTAGATTACCCAAAGAAAAAAGATTGTGCACCCTGATCTTTGATGAGGTGGCAATAGAACCAGGGCTGTATTTTAATAAAGGTCATATCATTGGGTTTGAAGACTTTGGCTATAAAAACACTTCGAAAATCGCAGATCATGCGTTAGTGTTTATGCTAAAAAGCATTAAAGCAAAGTTTAAACAGCCAATATGCTTCACATTTTGCTAAAGTTGCACAAAAAAAGATGATCTGAAAAATTTAATAAAGCTTATAATCAGAGAAATTCATAAAACGGGTCTAAAAATAATAGCTACAATATGTGACCAGTCACAAACAAATGTTAGTGCAATAAAAAGCCTCAGAGAAGATACAAGGGGAGAATATTTAAGGAAAGGAAATGATTATAACTCTTTTGCCTTTGAGATTGATGGTAAAAAAATTTTTCCACTTTTTGATACTCCACACCTTTTAAAAGGGGTGCGAAATAATTTATTAAAAAAGGATGCCTATTACATAAAAAATGGTGTCGAAAAAGTGGCAAAGTGGGCACATATTGTCATGCTATACAATGCGGATGTTGGCGAAGATGAAATAAGACTGGTCAATAAATTGACAGATTACCATGTGATTGAAAACAAAATACCAAAAATGAAAGTAAAGTATGCTGCTCAAGTATTCAGCCAGAGAGTGTCATCAGCAATAGGTTTTTTGGCAAGTGAGTAGTAAACAAGTAATTTTTAAACAATGGTTATTTAAAACTGTTACTTAGAACTCCATCTGTGTCATTTTAATACAACACAGGTTATGTATGCCACTACTCAAAAGACGCAGATTAGTAATAGCTAATAGGGATGGCGATCTTAAATCGATTAATCGAAGAATCGATTTTTCTGACCAAATAAATCGATTTTTTAAATCGATATGTTGTACTGAATCGATTCAGTGAATCGATATTTCACCCTTGAAAATCGACTACGATTTTTTCTGTTTTGGTAAAAATCATAAAATTATTTACAATTAGCTGAACGTGCTCATAATATTACGGTGTTGCCGGTTAAAGGGTTAATTACTCAAAAATTCGCGAGTTAGCTTGTTTCCGTAGACATTTAGAAAATAAACGTAACAAATACATTTGGAAAATAAATGTCTTCTTTTATACCTGATCTTATATTTTGATATGGTAATAAAAATAATTTTATTATCGAATTCCCTGAACTAAAAAATCCCTGATTTTACTGGTGAGATCCCAGAAATTATTTATTATGGTATCTTTCTTGTTTTTCATAAAGTGGATTTATATTTACATTGTAAATACAAAATTTAAAAACCTTTGTGGTTTTATGAAACCACGGTAAAAGTGTAACTTTTTTTCACATTATAGACATTTAACTAAAAAATTTTGAAATAATATTCCATTAAGGGTAATTACCTACAAAATAGAACATTCACTGTTAAAGTTAATGACACATTAAGTCACTTTATTAATGTGACTGTCGATACGGCTCAAGGATCGGTGCTTGGTCCAATCCACTTCTTATCGTATGTAAACTAGATGAGTAGCTGTATTAAAAAGAGTACATTTTATCAATTCGCCGATGACAAGTGTCTCGTAGCAGCTGATAGAAACCCTGAGGTGGCCATTAAGGAATTACAAGACGACTTCGATATATTGATACAATGATGCCATGATGTAGGAATTGTAATCAACACAAACAAAACTAAACTTTTAATTATAAAATCATCACATCAGCGACAAACTCTCACAACAGAATTGATTCCTCACAATCACAACTGTTTACATGTCAAAGATAAAAATAACTGTGCTTGCTCAGCTATTGAAGTTGTTAATTCACAGATTTACTTAGGTCTGGTAATAGACAGCAAATTTTCATGGAAATCACAAATAGATCGCGTATGTGACAAATTAAGATAATTTTTGGTTAAAGATCCCTTTCAAAATTAAATTGTTACTTTATTATGCTTTGGCAGATTCGTATATCCAATATGGCCTCAGTAGTTATGGTCGTACCTACAAAAGTTACCTAAACAAAATATACATATTACAATTAAGAATATTGAAAAACATTGTTTCATCAAATATTAGGACTGAATTTCATAACAACGAAAATGCACTTTTTAATAATTGCAAAGTATTACCAGTACATAAAAAGTATGAGTATACTATTCTAAAAGAAAATTTCTGGAATAATAAGTTTAGGCAGCGTGTTGAGCACCCTACATTTACACGGGCTGTAGCGAGAAACCAATTAAACACAGCTCGTGCCAACAATGTGTATGGTGAGAGAACAACGAATTACATAGTCCCTCGATTAATAAATATACTACGTACCATCACATTTGGTTGAATGTATCAAAAGCAACAATATTAAACAAAAACTTAAAAAATTCTATCTTGAGAAAACAAATATTTTGAAAATACATTGTATAAAATTGTTTACCAAGTGTAAATGTACTCGTAACTATAATTATAATTATTTTTCTTTTTAAATATTATTTTTACCATTAATACTACTTTTTTTACCAGTATGAAATGTAAAATGTAGCGTTATACAAACCTTAGTGATTTTCTTATGCTACTTATAACTATAAATTTGTACATATTGTTTCTTTATTTGATAATTAAATAAAATAAATAAATAAAAGTTTCACTTTTTAAAAAATCGAAAATCGATTTTTTGGAAATCGATCTTATGGACCTCGATTTTTATATGAATCGATTTATCAGGTTACAATTCGAATCGATTCAAAAATCGATCTTTTTTGGAAAGAATCGCCAACCCTAATAGCTAATTTTGCATGGCTGACTTCAATATATTTATCCATTCCAATTTAGTCTCTTGTATTTTCATACAGAGAATTTTAATATTTTGGCTTGCGAATATCTTTGTGTTCTTTGTCCAAACAAATTAGACGTTTACAATATTCATTGCATACTTTGTTTACGGACTGACTGATTATTAATGTTATTTAACTAATGTTTTTTTTTTCTTTCCAGGGCACAATATATTACCCTCCGAGTGTGAAGATACCTCGTTTTTCTTATTGACATTTGACAAATTGTTTGATTCTTTTAATGGACACTCTTATTCAGGTACCTCAAAAGAACTAGCAGGGTGTCTTAAAAACAATTCCCCTCACAAAAAATTTTGGTTGGAAGTTATCCCTTTACTAAAAAGTATTCAATTTAAAACTGTTATTAAAAAAAGGGATGGCATAGAATCCATCAAATTTGAAAAAGTGCCATCTATTATAAACTGGATTTCCAACATTGAGACGTTTTTAGAAATGTGGGAATTGTTAAAAAAGGAACACCAAATATGTAATATAATAACTAGACAATTTAATCAAGACCCCTTAGAAAATTTCTTTTGTGGTATTAGAAGTAACGGTGTCCGAAATACAAATCCCACCTGTGCTCAATTTGTAAACGCATATAAAACACTATTAGTCAATAACTTAGTCTCACCTCATTCAGTTAACGCGAACTGTGAAGCAGACGATAATAAATGCTTGCAGTCATTATGTCACCTTTTAAATGATCCTAAAGACAGTGCTATGCAAGAGAAAAACAGTAATTTTCATATCGATAGCTTTATGGATTATTTATCTCTTCCAATTACAGTTGGCGACGATGAGCATAATGTTCTTCATAATGAATCAAAACGGTATGTTGCAGGGTATATAATTAATAAATGCCAAAAGATATTTAAATCTTGTAATATTTGCAGAAATATATTCATTAATCCCGAAAGAGACCCTGCTACATATACGTATTATCGTGATTACACGAAAAAATCATTAATATATGCAAACAATGATTTTATTGCATTAACTAGAAAAATTTATAATGTAATAATATTTTGCATAAGAGACTCTCCAAACGAGAAACAATTGGAAGATAAAATTATTTACTTTTTAAATATCGATGTAGATTTTAACATGATTTCTTGCGATACACATAAGTCTCAGTTAATTAAGTGTATTATTAAAACTGCAATTAATATTGTCGTTCATAGTTGGTGTAAAGGTGTAAACCAGTTAATAAAAGGAAAAATTGTTACTTTTGACGAAAGTGATGTGGTAAAAGCACAGGCTAGGAGTTATTATTTGAAAAGATTAAAAAAAATAAAGCAATAACTATTTAATCTTGTAGTTTTTTTGTTGCCTACTAATACCTATAAATAGTATTTTGGTAGGTAAAGTACTAATAAAATCGTAAGCGCCCTCTAGTGTAACTATATAGTAACTTTTGATAGCGCCATCTCTTAGGTAGCACAGAATACTTAGTTAAATCGTAAGCGCCCTCTAGTGTAACTATAGTAACTTTTGATAGCGCCATCTCTTAGGCAGCACAGAATACTTAGTTTCATTTGACTCCCACTGATTTGTTAGAGTGGCTTATCTATACCTATATATTAGTGTATTATCTATGATTTAAGATACTTCGGCTTACGGAAATCGGCAGAATATATTAATTCTATAATTTTTAAGTAATTTTCTTTAAAATAAAGATAAAAAATTAACTGAGCTGGAATATTTTCCGAGGTAAACATTTTTTTTGCAACTTTGTTGAATCGCTTAATTTTTTATGTCACATTCAAATCGTCAGATTATGAAAGTAATTTTGTTTTCTGCATGTAATGAACTTATTTTGATTAAATCTGACGCGTCCCACTTGTTTTGTAGATCGATTTTTTTTTTTATCTGACTGGCTGCTCTGAACGCATAACACTGTATTGAGGGATCAGACTGGGTAAAAGTATCTAATCTAACAGGGTACAAGGATTCTCCCCTCATTAAACTGCTGCGCCCAAGTTACATCCGAAATCCCCGCTTGGGCTCCTCTATTATTAGAAAATAGAAGGTATAATATTGTTTATCCCATGATGATTCAATACACATATATGTGAACACAATCTGTTCATTTATTGGATACTAGCTTCTGCGCGCGACTTCGTCCCCGTGGAATAGGACCAATTCTGTCATACATGATTTGTGCGAAACTTTAACCGTTTACGCAACGGAAGCTCTCAAAAGGAAAAAAACCCCGATTTTGAAACATTCTTCATTGGTGCTACGCTACGCTCCTATTGGTCTTAGCGTGATGATATATAGCCTATAACCTTACTCGATAAATGAGTTATCTAACACTGAAAGAATTTTTCAAATCAAACCAGTACATTCTGAGATTAGCGCGTACAAACAAACAATCAAACAAACTCTTCAGCTTTATTATATTAGTATAGATCTGAATTTTTTTTCCCATGAAATACAATTTTTTTTACAATTAAACATTATAGGTACATATTTACAAGTCACAACTTAAGAACTAAATATTTAGAGATAGTTTTGATACAAATCATGTTCGCGTGGAATCGTGCCAAGAATGCTGGCAGCATTTCCCCGTTGAATCGCTATGGCGATTCTCTGCCCTCTTGTCACCAGTGGAGCTGGCAATAAGGCGAGGAGTTATCTCATTTAAGAATTTTTTAGCACTGCTACTCCAACTCCAAGGTCCAAGTGTTTCGACTGCAAACGGCACAAAGATGTACCTAATTCGGAATTAGTGACGAATATTTGTGCCATTTCGTCGTTTCAGCTTTTTCCGCCGCGGCTCCCGCTTTAAAGGCTGTTTCCCTGATATATGAGACGAAGCAAGTGTGTCAACGCAGGTTGCGTCCCACAAAAGCGCCCGTCCCCTTTCCCAGGGAACCAAAATTTTAATTTTATTTGTATAGAATAGCTCGTGATTTGTCCAGTAAAGTAAATATATTTTTTCTATGTTTATGTGTGGCATCAGATAAGCTACTGCTAATAGTTTTAAGGTGCAATTTCAATTATATATATATAGTATAGACGCCGCGTTGGCGCAGCGGTCACAGCATTGGATTGTGATTGGCGGTTGCGAGTTCGATCCACACACACGACAACATATGTATTGGCCATACAGTAGGTGTTTGCCGTGGTCTGGGCGTTTGTGCAGTCCTTGTGGGTCTCCCCACCGTGCCTCGAAGAGCACGTTAAGCCGTCGGTCCCGGTTGTTATCATGTACCTACACCTGATAGCGATCGTTACTTATAGTAGGGAATATATCCACCAACCCGCATTGGAGTAGCGTGGTGGATTAAGCTCCGATCCTTCTCCTACATGGGGAAGAGGCCTAGGCCCAACAGTGGGATATTACAGGCTGAATCGTAAATCTTAATATTAGTATATAGATATAATTCAACAGTCTTGCATCCATTTCTACGGAGTTTATCACAGCATGCTTTCTATTCTTGACCCTTCCAATTAAAACCGCAACAGTTGAAAGAAGTTTTAAAACTAAAGCTGGTAAAAAAACTACCTAAGGACTTCGATTGGACAGGAATGGAGCGCTATCAGACTTTTTTAACTTTTATATTATTTATTGTCACAATTGTCTATTCTAGGAGGAAGTGATAACTTAAAATCAATAAATAGGTATTTATTTTAATGCAAGCATTCTTGTTTCTTTTGTGAGAAATCTTTACCCTTCATTTGGGCCCCCAACTAATTTTGATACAGGGCCCCTCCAAGGTACGCTACGCCACTGGTAACTCGAACAGTTATATCGATAATCAATAGTAATCGATCCTTATAAAACAACAATCAGCTGTTACTATGTGATTTTATAAATAAAAAATAGCGAGTGTAGAAATAAATAAAAACAAATACTTAAAAATACCACATAGTTACAATTTTTTGATTAATTTTACGAAATGAAATTGATCAATAAAATTAAATATAGGCTCATAGATCTGTAAAGTTATAAACAAAATTATTCATTCAATTTTTTTTTTATTTAACAAAACACAATCCCGTATCTCAGTTGAAAAAAAGTACCTGGGCGACCGAGCTTAGCTCGGTATTTTTAGTAAATGGTGATTTTTGGAAATAATATTAAAATACGAATTACATATTGATAAAATACTATAATATTTTTCGATTTTACCGACAATAATAAAAAAAACAACTAGTTATTTAAATAAAAAATCACGAGTGAAAAAAAAAAGAAAAAAAAATCTGGATGTGGATGAGATTTGAACCGTGGTTTTCTTGGTCAATCCCGAACGTCCGATTTCCCACCTGAGCTATTACAACTTTTATGACAATTGTGAAATTTACCTTCCTATTCTAACGATATTTTAGCCATTTTTTCATTGCCTAAAAACAGGGATAAAACGACATTTTCTAAAAATGAATCCTAGCTAGATCAATTTTTCGCCCCCGAAATTCACGAACATCGTTGGAGCCAATTCCGCTATTCTCTATGATTCAGATTATACCTATCTATACATATAATAAAATGGTAGAAAAGTCAAAACTGTACATTGAATATTTTTTTAAAAGAATACTTGGGGTGTGATCTACAATCGATACCGAAGCCAAAAATATAGTTTTTAGAATTTTTGTCTGTTTGTCTGTTTGTCTGTATGTATGTCCGGGATAAACTCAAAAAGTACTGCATGGATTTACTTCAAATTTGGCACGAATATTGTTAAGAAGTCTGGTCAGAACATAGGCTATATATTATCACGCTATCACCTACGGGGAACGAGCAGTGAACCTTTATTTCTTCAAATGTATGTCCGGGATAAACTCAAAAAGTACTGCATGGATTTACTTCAAATTTGGCACGAATATTATTAAGAAGTCGGGTCAGAACATAGGCTACATATTATCACGCTATCACCTACGGGGAACGAGCAGTGAACGCACGCAGACGACGTCGCGGGCAGCAGCTAGTATATATATATATATGACTAGCGACCCGCCCCGGCTTCGCACGGGTGCAAAAACTATAAGTGTTCCTCTACTATATTATGCATGTATTATACATATAAACCTTCCTCTGGAATCACTCTATTTACTAAAGAAAACCGCATTAAAATCCGTTGCGTAGTTTTAAAGATCTAAGCATACAGACAGCGGGAAGCGGCTTTTTTTATACTATGTATTTATAATTTAAGAAATAAACACTTCTATTGTGGATTGAAACCAATATAATTCCTTTCAAACCAAGTCTAATATAACGGAATTTTCTAAAAATAATTTTTAATTGTGCCTTGGTGGAATTGTGGAAAAGCTAGTTTTGAAAATGATTATATTGTTAAATAGCTGCTGCCCGCGACGTCGTCTGCGTGAACGTTATACAGCACCAAAAATACCTACAATTATACCTTTTAAAATAACATTCATTTACCCGTTTCTTCTTTACATTTCATATCTACAGAAAGTGCAGTAACAGAGGAGACTGTCTTTTGTAAAATTGACCATCAAAAAGTGCTTATTTTGAGCCTTTTTTTACGTGGGGAAAATCCATCATGGATACCATCCGGCGCGGGGGCACCAGAGGGTTATGTCAGACTCCTACTGACCAAAAACCATCAACGTGTGAGCAGACATCCGCCTGAGTAGGGCGAGATGGGGTCGCGTTAGCAGTCTCCACCCGCTTATTTTCAGCCTGCTTTGAATAAATGACTTTATGGTGATTCTGCCGAATCAAGTCATAAGTTGTGAGTGAAGCAGATGGAGAAAATAATGAATAAGGAATACAGAATAGGGTAAAAATACATATTTATAGAAGTTCTCAGCAGGTGCGCGTGTGGCAAGCTGCGTTTTTGCCATTCCACGGAGTACATATGACATTGGACTGCACCAAATACTTTTGCCTTTGTTAGAATATCCATAAGGCACTTCAACTTCAGGTGGAATACGCGAGAGATCAAGTCGTGCCTGTCATACGAAGTCTGTCCTGCAAGGAGTTGACCTGTTATTTCAGGCCACTTTGGGTTGGTAGTGATGGTAACGAATAGGTCCGGGCAGCCAAACTTTCGCACGTAACAAAATGCATCTTGGGTCCTCTCGCGCATGTACCGCGGACCTCCTGTGAAGGGGGCGTGTCCGCTGCGTGTACGTCTCTGACGCGCGAGACTCAGCGTGGAGCTCCCGGTCGCTTTCCAGTCGAGCTTCTCGCGCTTCGACGCTCTCACAAAATCGAGCAGCATCTGTGCGAGAGCGCTGGGAAATCAACCTCGTCTCTCGCTGCGTGTACGTCTCTGACGCGCGAGACTCAGCGTGGCGAGACACTGAGAATTTACACACAGATAATGATAGCAGTAGTCCGGTTGAAGTTTATTTAAGTAATATAATAATATTTATTTATTTCAAGAAAATGTTTTCACATTAAATTCGACCAAGCACACGATAACTTATAGCAACGCAGGTAACCCTAGTTTCTATAGGTTGAGGCGACGACATTTGTACCTACTCATAACATCACTTTTTGTGAACGAAACTATAGCGCGATTTAATTCGACGCCATCGCCATCTAGTTAGCAAACAGGAAACATTTTTTATATGGTGAAAAATTATAGCACATCTAAGTTATGGCTTAACATGATCTTAACATAAAATAAATGGCTGTGTGTGCGTAAAAAAATCTAGCTAGTTCCAAATCTCACTTAAGCTTATATGCGACATGAAAATATATCTATTAATTAAGACGCAATAATTACACCAATAAATACCGAACAAAAATATTAACAGTCAATGTTTATTTTGTACTAACTCTATTACTATTTACTCTGTACTGTAAAAGAAAAAGCATGTCTTATCTTCATTATAATATATATGGCATGCTTAATTTTTCTCCTTTTTCGTTATTTAGCTAAAATTGCTTACAGCAATATCGTGCCGTTTTCGATTTTAAATTTTGTATTTTATTTGCTGCAGTTCTTTTTGAGTTCTGTTTGTTATTACATATAGACAAACTCGATGAATTTTATAAGACATATATGAAGCAGCTTAAAACTTATATAAACACATTTTTTTAATTGTCTTTCTCATCTCTGAAACGAATTAACGATGCCTACAATTTTTAAGAAGAAAATGCACAACTCCATTTATGACTTTTAAAAATAACTAACTGATGTTTTTGACATCTCATAGATGGCGCTGTTTTTAATTTGTCTTGAACTACTGATATTCATTTAATTACGTTTATCGGCCTAAATTACTTATATTGCGTAATTTTTATAGTGTGAAGCTAGCTTGTAACATGGTTATTATTAACATAATAACAACAACATTCAAATATGCGTCGTTACACGTTGTTACAGAATGCGTTGAAGAAATAAAGGTTCATTGCTCGTTCCCCGTAGGTGATAGCGTTATTATATGTAGCCTATGTTTTGACCGGACTACTTAATAATATTCGTGCCAAATTTGAAGTAAATCCATGCAGTACTTTTTGAGTTTATCCCGGACATACGTTTGAAGAAATAAAGGTTCACTGCTCGTTCCCCGTAGGCGATAGCGTGATAATATGTAGCCTATGTTCTGACCCGACTTCTTAATAATATTCGTGCCAAATTTGAAGTAAATCCATGCAGTACTTTTTGAGTTTATCCCGGACATACATACAGACAAACAGACAAACAGACAAACAGACAAACAGACAAAAATTCTAAAAACTATATTTTTGGCTTCGGTATCGATTGTAGATCACACCCCAAGTATACTTTTAAAAAAATATTCAATGTACAGTTTTGACTTTCCTACCATTTTATTATATGTATAGACTAGCTGCTGCCCGCGACGTCGTCTGCGTGCGTTCACTGCTCGTTCCCCGTAGGTGATAGCGTGATAATATGTAGCCTATGTTCTGACCCGACTTCTTAATAATATTCGTGCCAAATTTGAAGTAAATCTATGCAGTACTTTTTGAGTTTATCCCGGACATACATTTGAAGAAATAAAGGTTCACTGCTCGTTCCCCGTAGGTGATAGCGTGATAATATATAGCCTATGTTCTGACCCGACTTCTTAACAATATTCGTGCCAAATTTGAAGTAAATCCATGCAGTACTTTTTGAGTTTATCCCGGACATACATACAGACAAACAGACAAACAGACAAACAGACAAACAGACAAAAATTCTAAAAACTATATTTTTGGCTTCGGTATCGATTGTAGATCACACCCCAAGTATTCTTTTAAAAAAATATTCAATGTACAGTTTTGACTTTTCTACCATTTTATTATATGTATAGATTATATATATACTAGCGACCCGCCCCGGCTTCGCACGGGTGCAATGATGATACTATATACTTTCAACAATAAAAGATACGTTAGAAACCTATAGTCTAAAATTATCAGTGTTTTTCTACCATATTATTATGCATGTATTATACATATGTATAAACCTTCCTCTTGAATCATTCTATGTCTATCTATTTAAAAAAAACTGCATCAAAATTCGTTGCGTAGTTTTAAAGATCTAAGCATACAGACGGCGGGAAGTAACTTAATTTTATAGGTATTAATTACTATGTATAAAGATAAAGATGTGCATGTGCAGGCATAGTAGGCGCCGAACTTTAAATGTTTCGCTGTTAATTACTTCTAACGACGATATCTGAAAACCTATTCATCTGATTGATATAGTGTGAAGGGCAATTTTAATCTGCATTAAATTCCTAAGATAACTAAAATATTTGTTTGGATAAGGATTAATACTGAACTAAAGAAAATAGCTTGGAAAATAACGTAATGTTTTTAATTAAAAATTTGAACATAAAAGTGGTTATTGTAAGTCAACCGTAAGAGATAGAGATATGCTATTGCGGACTTTTTTGTAGCATTTTTATAGATTTAGAATTCGCTAGTACATTACTCCACTGTATCTTTGCTAGTTTACTCGGCGTTTGCGTGGAAAGCTCCCAGTTGGCGCGATTTTTTGCGACTTCTTCAACATTTATCGCTGTATTTCTGCTAATTTACATAAAAGTATACTAAATTATATACATAATTAAACCTTCCTCAAAAATCACTCCAGCTATTAAAAAAAACGCATCAAAATCCGTTGCATAGTTTTAAAGATTTAAGCGTACAAAGGGACATAGGGACAGGGAAAGCGACTTTGTTTTATACTATGTAGTGATATACAAGAATTGCTCGTTTAAGGCCGCGGCTCCACACGTTGGCTAATAAACTAGTTCTGTCCCGTCAGGGCCAATGTGAAGATGTCCGATATAGAAATCGAAAATTCGAAACTACTCTGAGCGCTTTTATAGTACTGAGTGCACATTTATATTTGTTACTGAGAAAAAATAAAAAAGCCACGTCAAAGATCGAGTAGTCACTAATTTTTTTTCTGTTAAGGCGATATGTGCTCATTAATGATTCTCGTGTTTTTTTTTTAATCTTCAATTGAGAAATTCATTCCCATATTCTGTTCAATGGTGCGCCATGCATCAGCTAATAAATTTTTATTTTTATGATCCTTTCGAGTTGCGTCCCATATTATTGGATGTGAAAAAGTCATAGAATTTATTGAACTTTATCAAAAGTTCAATAAATTCTATGACCTTTTGATAAAGTTCAATAAATTCTATGACCCTTTCATTTGTCTATGCCGGTGGCAATTTTGTGGATGAGGAAGCCATTCTCGCTCGACGTACGCACTCGCTGCGTGTTGCAACAGAACTGAGAAAAGCGCCATCGTGTGGACAGATCGCGAGCGTTGGCGCAGATTCCTTTGATAAAACCGACACGAGCCGGCCAACTACCAACGCTCGCCCCAACGTTGGGACGAATGCCATTTTCTAGATCCACACGTTGGACGAGTAACGTTGGGGCCTATGTTGGGTCCAATGTGTGGAGCCGGGGTTACACCGGCAGCGTTGGTAGTTGGCCGGCTCGTGTCGGTTTTATCAAAGGAATCTGCGCCAACGCTCGCGATCCATCCACACGTTGGCGCGTTGCTCAGTTCTGTTGCAACACGCAGCGAGTGCGTACGTCGCGCGGGAATCCTCGAGGCGAGGCTTTCTCGTCCACAAAATCGCCACCGGCATGGACAAATGAAAAAATCATACAATTTATTGAACTTTTGATAAAGTTCAATAAATTCCATGACTTTTTCACATCCAATAATATGGGACGCTACTCGAAAGGATCATAAAAATAAAAATTTATTAGCTGATGCATGGCGCACCATTCAACAGAATATGGGAATGAATTTCTCAATTGAAGATTTAAAAAAAAGCGAGAATCATTAATGAGCACATATCGCCTTAACAGAAAAAAAATTAGTGATTCTACTCGATCTTTGACGTGGATTTTTATTTTTTCTCAGTAACAAATATAAATGTGCACTCAGTACTATAAAAGCGCTCAGAGCAATTTCGATTTCTATATCGGACATCTTCACATTGGCCCTGACGGGACAGAACTAGTTTGATAGCCAACGTGTGTACGCCTGTCCGAATTTGCAGTCCAACGTTGGTACGAGCGTTGGGGCCAACGTGTGGAGCCGGCCTTATGGTGTAATAGTATAATTTATTTGTTAAGCGCAACCTCGTATCTTAAAATACAAGATGGCGCAAATAAATAAACAAGTTCCCTCTCAGCCTCGCTCTCAGCAGTGTAAACTGTTATTTAGTTCAATACTATTAATATACAAATTTTCTTTCAGTAAATTTAATTGCCATTCAAAGTGAATAAACAATAGTTAATACATAAACACATTTTTTATTATAGTGAAAAAAATATCACAAGTAATAAAAATTAAATAATTATCAAATTAAAAAACGTTAGTATCGATTATCGAAAGTCGTTTCGATAATCGATAATGTTCTTTATTTTTTCGCTTGAATTTGACACTAAACGCTGAAATTTATCGCAACAATTTTTTCAAGATGGCGCATAGTTCAATTCTTATCACGTGTCCAAATTTGACGCTCAAAACCAGTGTCAAGCTCGTCAAGCGTCACATGAAAATGCACCCTTAAAGTTCTTTGCCTTTCCCTGTGTGTGTGATATTGTTTTCTAATGTTTACGCGAATTTCACTCATTATAATGAAACAACTTTTTCGACGTTTGAAACTTCGGGCATCTACATAAAAAACTTACTAAACCGCGATAAAATCCGAAAAAGTTGTTTCATTCTATAATTAATTATATTATCACGATTACGATACAGCCTGTAATATCCCACTGTTGGGCATAGGCCTCTTCTCCATGTAGAAGGATCGGAGCTTAATCCACCACGCTGCTCCAATGCGGGTTGGCGGATATATTCCCTACTAGGCCTTAGGAGTAACGATCGCTATCAGGTGTCCATGATAACAATCGGGACCGACGGCTTAACGTGCTCTCCGAGGCACGGTAGGGGAAACCCACAAGGACCCAGACCACGGCAAACATCTGTATGGCCAATACAAATGTTGTCGTGTGCGGGAATCGAACCCGCAACCGCCCGCGCAACATGCAGCCAATCGCAATCCAGTGCTGTAACCGCTGCGCCAACGCGGCGTCTAATTAATTATATTATAGTAATTTTTATAGTGCGAAATTGCTGAACAGGCGTAGGTTAGATTTTTTTTGACGTGACAACGTCTAATAAATTGATGAACGCGGGCCGCATGCACGAAAAAGGATGACTCATTGTAGCGTTACGCTCATTTTACGCTTGCGTCTATCTCTTTTCCAGTCGATTGGCCTATGCGTCCGAGGAGATGTTTTGTTATGAATTTATGATGTTGATTCCAATTTTACAGACAACCACTTTTTTTTGTTAAGCACCATGTATGTTCCCGGTATTATTTAAAACCAGTTTACGCGCGCTTTTGACTGTCACATAAAACGTCAAGATTCAAACTTGATTCAAACCAAAGATTCAAACGTAAAACGGTAAAACCTCATTAATCTGAGGGTAAAAGTAAAACCATACCAACACAAGGGCCACAAGGGCATAGACCAACTAGTGTAATATCGGGCAGGTAAAACTGAAAAGCGAAGAAATATTCAGTTTCGAATTAATTTCTTGTTGCGAATTGTAATTGAATTGCGTTATAAAGAGTTTTATATTTTTTTACACATAAACAATTGATTACGAATAATGTCTAAAAAAGCTTTAGAAGCTACCGGTAAGTCTGATTTCAAATATAATTATATAACGTTTCACCTTTTACTTTCGTTTGAAACTTACACAAATTGTATTTTATAGTAAAGACTAAAAAGAAGACACGTAGTAAACGTTCGGGTCTTAATTTTCCTGTCGGAAGAGTTCATAGGATTCTTCGTGAGGGGAACTATGCGCCTCGAGTAGGTGTTGGAGCCGCCGTATACCTTACTGCTGTGCTGGAGTATTTATCCGCTGAAATATTAGAGTTAGCGGCTAAAGCCGCGCAAGATAATGGCAAATCAAGGTAAGACATACTGAGTACAGTAATATTTTAACTGTTTCATCATCCAACAAATGAAGGTTTTTGATATATTATTTTTTTCTACCCTCGAATTCTAATATATTTAGGAGATATTTCTATCGCAAATATGAACATAAAAGCTTTAGTTTTTTAATTGTGGAAACAGCTCATGATGAGCTATTCTTCCTTCTTCTGTTAAAGTCTAATAACTTATTCTCAGGATAAAGTTGTATCCAGGAGCATTAAAACCGGCTCTAAATTCTTCTTAAATAGTACAATATTTTTTAATCAACTCGGTTGCACCAATGTTTATCATTATTGATTTGCTTCTATGTCCATTTATAGTCTTAACTTCCACAATAAACATGCTTTAGTCTAGTAGAGCCTGAACTTAGCACATTAAAATACTTAATAGAATTTTGAGACATACATTTGTATGAAACTATTAAAAAAAATTTTTTTTTAGAATAACTCCCCGTCACATAATGCTGGCAATTAGAAATGACGAAGAATTAGACAAAATGCTCAGCGGAGTGATAATATCACAGGGTGGTGTCATGCCGAATATAATTCCCCAATTACTACCGAAAAAAACTTCTAAGCCTAAATACAACGGCACTAATAATACCGCAGGCTCTTCACAGGAGTATTAAATTAACTCTTTATTTCCTAATTATAATTACTTTTTTATTATTACGAAAATATTAACATTACTTATTCATTATAATTTGTCATGAAAAATATACTGTATTTGTTATAGTTAAGTTAATTTATTGTTTTATTTTTATGTAATTTAATGTTGATGTATTTGTATTGTTATTAAATTGTATAAAAACCTGTTAATTTGAAATTAAAACTTTTCAAATGGTAAAATAGTTCATCCAACATTATTAAAATACCTACCTTTTTAAAAAAAAACTATCTTGAGAATAATTTTACTGTCATACGTCCTGTTTGTACACCAATATAGTCAATTATTTTGTAGTGTATATAACTTTTGTGTTTCTTAAAATAATTTTTTTTCAATCTAAACAAATAAGTTTAACTATAACTTAATAAAATAATCGTGCAACAAAGATCTTGATAACTATTCTAAAAAAAATTAAAATATATCTGAACTAATGTGTGTTTTATTAGCATTTAATACATTTCTATTTGCAATTGACGCCGCGTTGGCGCAGCGGTCACAGCACTGGATTGCGATATTGCGCGGGCGGTTGCGGGTTCGATCCCCGCACACGACAACATTTGTATTTGCCATACAGATGTTTGCCGTGGTCTGGGTGTTTGTGCAGTCTTTGTGGGTCTCCTCACCGTGCCTCGGAGAGCACGTTAAGCCGTCGGTCCCGGTTGTTATCATGTACACCTGATAGCGATCGTTACTCATAGTAGGGAATATATCCGCCAACCCGCATTGGAGCAGCGTGGTGGATTAAGCTCCAATCCTTCTCCTACATAGGGAAGAGGCCTATGCCCAACAGTGGGATATTACAGACTGAATCGTGATCGTGATTTGCAATCATCGTAATTCGAAAATGTTTATCATAAGGAGGAATATTTCGTTCTACCTACTTTTATTAAAATTTGCTAACCCACTTAACCCGTGAGATGCCGCGCCCTTAAAAACACTGATCAAACATCGGATTGTTATTAAAAAAGTAGGTAAGTAATCAAAATAAAAAATGCAGTTTTATGAAACAAAAAAAAATATCTAGTCATTTTTGTTCATAGAGTCACACACACAAGCGACGCAGTACGCACGGTTAGGTGTAAGAATAGTAGTGGATTGAACTACTTTGATACTTTACAATTTTTTATTTATTTATATTTTTTATTTTATTACAATTTATATTTCTTTGTGATACGTAGGTACCTACGAAAATATATTTTATTGGTGTTTGTGTTTTTAGTAAATAATAACTATTTATAAATATACCAATACCCACTTCAGTCACTTTTTGATACTATTTGTTTCACTTTGTTAGTTTTTCCTTATGAGGTGTGAGTCATATACATATAATTGTGTGGTATGAGACGGTTGAGATTATGAAGTAGAGTGGAGAGGGTGAGGGCTGCAATTTGATACAAGTGACACTCTCTCCTCCTCCAAGAGGAGTGGGAGCCCGGCGGACAGCTTGTTTTTAAAGTATTTTTACTCATTTTACGATTTTTTTGACGAATTCTAAACGTAAAAATTGTGTTTGGCTCGTAAACGAAAAAAAACCAACTTCAATTACATCGACAAGTAATACAACGTAATAAAACAAAAAAAAGCTGTGTGTGCGATTCACACACGATAGAAGTGAAACTTCCGCTACAATGAGCGTAACACTACAATGAGCGTAACGCTACAATTAGCGTAACGCTACAAATAGCGTACCGCTACAAATAGCGTAACGCTACAATGAGTGTAACGCTAGAATGAGCATAACGCTACAATGAGTTCAACGCTACAATGAGCGTAACGCTACAATGCGCGTAACGCTACAATTAGCGTAACGCTACAATGCGCGTAACGCTACAATAAGCGTAACGCTACAATTAGCGTAACGTTACAAATAGTGTAATGCTACAATGAGCGTAACACTAGAAATAACGTAACACTACAAACAGCGTAACGCTACAAATTTCGTAACGCTACAATTAGCGTAACGCTACAATGAGCGTAACTCTACAAATAGCGTAACACTACAAACAGCGTAACGCTACAATTAGCGTAACGCTACAATGTGTCATCCTTTTTCGTGTTAGTAGCACGGCGCGCCCTTCCCTGGCGTTTTTCCGTTGCATCCGGTTTGAAATCACAATGATTCTAAAGAATTTTCACTTCAAAAATAGTCAAGCAAAAACGCGCTAAAGGCGTTAATAAAATAAATCCCATACAAAAAACGTCATTTTTGCCTATTTTTGCTCTCATACAACAAAAGTGATATTTTTTAGCCGCTTTTTGCCCGATATTAAAATCAATGTACCTAGTCAATGGTACGGAACCATTCGTGCACGAGTCCGACTCGCACTTGGCCGATTTTTTAAAGTAGTGATAAATAATACTTTCGTAAATAAATGAAATAAGTAAAGGATTTCAGGGTTATTTATTAAAAAGACTGTTTGACATAAATATAATAAAGGCTATATAAAATAAAACAAATTAGGTACATATTAAATCTATACAAATAAATAAAATTGAAATGTCTGTTTGTAATATTAAAATAACCGCTTTTAACTAAATTCATATGTATGTATGTATACATGGTACATATACCAAAATAACATTTTTTTTTTATAATTTGTCTGTCTGTCTGTCTGTCTGTCTATCTGTCTGTTCCGGCTAATCTCTGAAAAGGCTGGATCGTTTTTGACGGGAATTTCACTGGCAGATAGCTGATGTAATAAGGAGTAACTTAGGCTACTTTTTGTTTTAGATTTTTTATTATTATTTTATAACTGCGAACTGAACAATAATTATTTTGTTAAATTCCACGCGGACGAAGTCGCGGGCACAGGTAGTTTAAAATAATTATTATTCAATAAAATGGATCTCAATAAAGTAGCTTCATATTTTATCAATAATCTAATTCTTATTTTAATTTTAATTAAATATAATATATAACAAAGAAAAAAAAACGCCAACGTCACGTGGTGTTCCCAAGTGGTCACCCATCCAAGTACTGACGCTGCCGCGTTACCGATCGATCAAATTTTAACTCAAAATCAAATAAAAAATCAACCAACTTATATCTCCCTCTCAACTTCCGTTCGCCTCGACCGATCACACTTTTTGTAACGCTCTCGTCACGCACCTGCTTACTCCCCAAGCTAAAGAAGTTCCACTTCAAAAATACTAGCTATGTACTTTTAGCGAAATAAAATAATGCAATAAAAATGTGTGATTATAAAATGATCTTACTTTGTCAAGTATCAAATTTGGTTTATCGAAAAATAATACGTAAATTTATAAAATAATAATTGTTTTGCTAGGTGACCGGTTGCTAACAAAGCGACATGGCGTCCACTCACCACAGCGCCCGAGCGCGAAGTGAGGTCTCGTTCGAAAAATTGAATTATGTTTCAAAACAAAAAACAACAATAAAATAAACCTTACTGCAATGGAATAAGAATCATCTTTAATAGCAAAATGTGTATAAAAATTAGCTCCAGTTTTTATTTTTTTTAAGACTATTGGTGGCATTTTTGTATTATTTTCTTGCAGTCATTTAAAATTGAACATATCCTCCTGCTCATACTATTTTTAGAAAACTTAATATATGTGTATAATAGAACAAACATCACCCGAAAGTCTGCCCGTTTTGTTCATTTTCTTGAAAATGGTAATGGAAAAACGTTTAATACGATATATATATAAGAACTAGATTTAAAAAACGTAATGCTGTTTGAAGATGAAGACCCAATCTCTATGAAATAATTATTCGTTATATATTATTTTGTTTAGTTTTGTCACAAAATGACCTGAAAAAGAGCATGATTTTGTCCGATTCGTATAGGCCCCCTTAAAAGCCCCGTAGACGATCAAATTATTTGATCGTGTGCGGGGCTGCGGGCTTTTCTAATAATTATGTTTGTTATATGAAACATGAAGTTTGATCAAACATGTTTGACAAACAAGTTTGATCGTTTACGGGGACAATAAAATTCTTGTGTCACAATTAATGTTCGGCTGGACGCTGGACCGATTTTTATGAAATTTTGTGTGCATATCGGGTAGGTCTGAGAATTGGCAAACATTTATTTTCATACCCCTAAGTTATAAAGGAGGGGGAGGATATTAAGGGGGTTAATAAAATATATGGCAAAACAACGTTTGCGGGGTCAGCTAGTATTATAGTAAAAATGTAACGGATCGCTGTCTGTACATGGAAGATAGGTATATGAGAAAAAATATTAGGACCTTTATCAACGCAAAAAGAACCCAAAATAATGATTGTTAGAATGTTTGTCTGTGCGTTTGTGCACGATATTCTCAGAAACGGCTTATCCGACTTTGGTGTTGTTTTTACTAATATATTGTGGCAAGCTTAGCTTAACATTTAGGCCGTGGACACGAAACTGACGACGGCCGAGCGACGACGACAGCGGGGCGACGGCGATGGATACAAAGCATTGCACAATACAGCAACGGGCGACGGCGACGCGGAAGCGACGAGAACAAACTAGGTTGCTTCGTCATCATCATAAATAAATAATGTTTATGCTTAATATTTTCTCAGATTTAGAAGGTACTTTGTGAGAACTGAGAGATCACACATTTAAGGCTGTATCTTTTTAATTATTTCTTTACAAATTTCAGGACGCAGTTCTACAATTGTTTTACAACTTCTACTAAAACCTGCAATATTCTATTCACGAATTTGCGAAGTGATCTCTCAGTTCTCACACATGTTAAAAAAGTTCATCATCATAAATAAAAAAGTTATGCCAATTTAAAGAATCACATTGAACACGTAAATACGCAGAACGCGGACGATGTCGCGCACAGCTAGTCTACCTACACTAATATTATAAAGAGGAAAGATTTTTTTGTTTGTTTGTAATGAATAGGCTCCAATTTACCTTATTTTATTTCTTAAAAACTTGACATGTGCAAAAAAAACGAGTTATGTTCACCAAGGTGTAAAAAATCGTGTCAAATATTTCTTTCCTTCGCGTGCACTACTTAAATGCTTGAATAGGACTAAAAAAGATTACAAAAAAGTTCACAAAATAATTATTTTACCCGAGCGACGCCGGGGCGGCCTGCAAGTAGTAAACAAAGGAGATGGAAACGATTCCATACATTGTTGGGCCAAAATGTAAGGGAGCTTCCACATACCACGTAGCCTTGGCGAGGGATAAGTTTGAATGCTACGCAGAGCTATGTAACGGGGGGAGGAGGTAAGAGCGAACTACGTAGCTTTCTTCAGATGAAATATTTTTTTGTGAAATAAATTTAGTGTTCAATAATTTAATAAAAATAATATAATAAAAACATATGCTAATAAAAAATGGAACACATGATGTTGAAATGGCTAAAACTGGTAATGATCAAAATTAATTTTGTTTAATATTAAGGTGACAATCTCTCGAAGACCCAGCCGTCTTCACCTTGATGTAAGAGCTTCTCATCTGGAAGTTCTCGTTCCTTAGGCTTCCTAAACTTAATTCTGTCAGATAGTCTATCTCTTTGACCTTGCCAAAATTCGACAGAACTTGGTCGAATGATGTATCCACCCCTAAAATTGAATTAAATTAACTGTATTACTAAAATAAAATTATATTTGAATTTATTATCATGATGATGATGTGATGAATTTATTACAGACATTTGACTTCCAAAAATGATTTGGAGTGTACTCCTTAAGAAATTATACAACTCCTGTTTATAACTGAGGTAGGGCACAGCACGGCATATACTACTCCAAATCTGGAAGCGCACGACTAGGGAAGTACCTCGACCTTACAGAAGATAACAGCAAAATAATACTGCTTTCAAGCAGTTGTGTTCCTGTGGTGAGTAAAGTGATCAGAGCTCCTGGGGGCAATTGGAGGCGAGGTTGGCAACACACTTGTGATGCTTCTGATGTTGCAAGCATCTAAGCTACGGTAATCGCTTGTCATCATTTGAGCAATACGATTGTTTGCCAACCTAGTTGTATTAAAAAAGGACTGTAGTATGAAAAAATGTATAGACCTGAGAGAGAGAGAGAGACCATGTTATAAAGATATAAATATCGCGGTAATCATCCTTAAGGAGTTAACTCCGGTTGTGTGTTGGAGCTGACACACACTTTTTTGCTTCAATCTGTAGAACTTATGTATTCTGAAAATTGAACTAACTATATGCAAAATTTGTAAAGCTATTCTGTCTTCTTATGTCATAAAAAAATTGATTGACGGTAGATATAAGATGACATACCAAAATGTAGGTTTCGGAACTTCCTTTCCTGGTATCATATATTCAACTTCTAAAACTTTTTCTCTTTCATAAAGTACATCTCTTGATTCAATCGGAGTGCTTTGATAGCTAGAGGATGCAGCAATCTGACTTGGAACAGGTCGAGAGTGAAAATATTCTGTGGATTCTTCTTCAGAAAGTTTTTCAACAACGCCCTCAATCCTTACAGATCTATTCAGTATTTCCCAATAAAATGTTGCTGCAACATTAGGATTTTCTTCCTAAAGTATCAATTATAGGCATTAGAATATACATATTTACATACCCATAATATCTTATCAAATTTTAATTGTGATTTTATAATAGGTACTAATTATAATGGTAAATACTTTTCTGTACACCATTAAAAATAAAAAATAAATTATAAGAAAGAAGATTTATAAATTATCTGTAGAGGTTAAAAGAATTATGTCTAGTAGACACAGCATTGAAAATGAGGACTGAAATACTAATACTTGCCATTTCTTTAGCTTTTCTGCTACCGTAATTAGTAAAAAATTTGAAACCATCTTTTCCATAACCCTTACATAGTACAAATCTCGCCGAAGGTACACCCTCTCTAAAAATAAATTAACATGTATAAAAATAAGTTAAAAATTATTTTCTATCCCCTTAAAATAAATCATACTAATTATACAAAATGACATTTTAAAGAATTCAATGCGTTTAATTTAATAAATTTTAAAGATATTGTATAATTTTTTTGTTATACTTAGTAGCAGTTGCGAGACACATGGCATTGGGTTCCAAGATTTCTTTTCTTGCACAAGCTTCTTCAAACCATGCTTTGAATTGATTGAACGGTTCCTTTGATACCAAATGCTTTTCCAGAAATGCTTCATCCCTATCCCTATATGTTGTTCTCATACCTAAAAATAAAACATTACGAAATTTATTTCAATGTGTTTTAATATTTATGATAAAAAATTGATAAATATTATACATACATAAAATAAAAAATGGATATGTAAATATTAAACATTAAAAAAAAAAACATTTTCAGGGCAAACATTCACAAATGTTTACCACAAATAAAAAGAAAAAACACACTATGACACTATGTACAGATGTTCAAAATTAAAGAATTCTAAAGCCTTAAATAAAACATACCACCAATATCAACACTCATTTTTCGTGAACTTGCTTATTGTCTGCTGTAGCAAAATATTGTAAAAACTTCGTTCCCATACGTTTCTATGATAACTACAAATAGTTAGAGAGTTTATTAAGAATTCTCGAAGTTTTCTTTAATAAAAAATGTAAAAGCAATTCAATGAAAGTAACCTCCAAGGTAATCAACAATTAAACAAGTCAACTATTCTGTATCAGTGTTGCCACATTCTCTATGGTTGCCACCTTCAATTTAGACAAGTCACTAGAAGTACAATCAAATCTCGCTAGATAAGTAGATACTGAGAAGTCTGAGAATTTAAAACATTAAAAATTCCCTAGATCCTATTCGCCATAATTTTATAAAAAAAATTATATATTAATAATAATAATATTAAAAATATAATATATAACTTTGCAATTTTTCATGAAGTGGTCATAAACAAAAAATAATAACACAAAAATCGTGATTGTTTAATTTAAATTATTCATAAAATTAAGTTACTTAAGTAAGTTAAAAATTAATTTATTTAATTTAGTTATTTAAAGGTAATAAAAATATTTATTTTTAAAAATCCTCACATTAGCCAAGAATTTTTTTTTTTTTTTTTTTTTTAACATTACAATAGTTTATTAAACATTATACATATTTACAAGACACAACTTAAGAACTAAATATTTACAGATAGTTCTGATACAAATCATGTCCGCGTGGAATTGTGCCAAGAATGCTGGCAGCATTTCCCCGTTGAATCGCTATGCCGATTCTCTGGGCAAAAAATGCACCAGCCCTCTTGTCACCAGTGGAGGCAATAAGGCGAGGAGTTATCTCATTTAAGAATTTTTTTGCACTGCTACTCCAAGGTCCAAGTGTTTCGACTGCAAACGGCACAAAGATGTAATTTGGAATTAGTGACGAATATTTGTGCCGTTTCGTCGTTTCAGCTTTTTCCGCCGCGGCACCCGCTTTTAAGGCTGTTTCCCTGACATGAGACGGAGCAAGTGTGTCAACGCAGGTTGCGTCCCACAAAAGCGCCCGTCCCCTTTCCCAGGGAACCAACGTCAGCCCATCAGGTCTCTTGCCATCATCGCGACTAATTCCAGTAGGCTCGATAAGAGCAGGAACGTCGATGGTGGCAAGAGCTCTTTTTATGGTATCATTTAGGGAACCGTGGCGGAAAAACCTACCCGAACTCTTGTTGCAGGAAAGGCCGTGTAGTCCGAAAGAATCTACCTCCTTTCCGCACGGACATCTGTGTTCAAAGCACAGTGGAGTTCCCAACCGGAGACCGACAGCAACTCTAAAACTTTCATTGTCTAAAAGTGTCCCAAGATTTTTTGACGGCATTGCGTGTAACCAGTGACCTGACTCTTTATTTGATAAAGCTAGAAGCCTGGCACGGTTTTTGTCACTTGTAAGATTTAGCGTCAAATTTATATGAGTATTGTGAACTATTGGCATATCCCAAAGTTTTTGTTTTGTAACATCCTTCGGGATATCGCCATTAGGACACCTTAACCTCCAATTTTCTATTGCATCTGTAGCATCTGTAATTTCGACTGAATTTGATTTTAAAATGTCAGAACATAGACCCTTAATACTATGCACAGAAGCAAGAAAAGCAGGAAGAGCGACACTAGAAATTTTTGTCACGCCGATGCCACCGTCTCTAATTGGTAAAGTAGCTTGGGTCCATGAATTTTCATCAAAAGATAAATTTAGAATTTTTTCTAATGAGTTTTTTAAAGTGGCATCAAGTTTTTCGGTCAGTCCAGGAAATTTCCAAATTGGGCTTGCGCGTAATATATACATTAATTTCGGGACAAATAGACAATATTTTAAAATGGTATAGGCAATATGAGAATTTAGATTAGCCAATTTGTCAGTGTTTTCAACGAATATTTTAATTTTATTATCCAAAATTGGCTGTATGCCTTCATCAAAAATTGGTGCACCTAGGAGACAAAGTGTACTTTTTTGAAGTATTTTTAAATTAGGAGCAATTTTATTAAATAATTCCGTTGCCAAATTAATTTTGGAAAGTGATAAAAGATCCGTGAAAAAAATTTCACATTTCGAAAAATTTAATTTGAGACCAATTTTATCAAACTCGTTTTTAATTTTGATTAAATCTTCAACGACATCGTCCACTTTACCTCCTATGGTTCCATCATCTAGGTACCATATGTTCAATTTTGATTTTAAATTTGAAATGCACTTGTGGATACCTAGACTAAAAAGAGCCGGACCTAGTGGGTCTCCTTGCTGAACGCCGACATTAGATAAAATAGTATTTTCACCAAAAAGTAGTTTAGACGGTGAACTGTAACATTGCCAAACATAAGGGTAAATTTCAGGGAGATGTAATGAAACTTCGTTAAGCAAGGTTGCTCTGTCTAAAGAATTAAAAGCATTCTTTACATCAACTTTCAGCAGAACTTCAGCCTCATTACTTTTTAAAAAAGTACGAGCCGCGTGAAAAATTAAAAATAATTTTTCACTATTCATATCCGTCTCGTCCACCAAATTTTGACCTACTGATGATGATGTTGACGGCAATATGACAGTACATGCATCACCTTCTTCTTTTGAATATTTATAGGAATACTTTTTACTTTTACACATTTCCACAATAAATTACTTCTTCTGGGAGTTCGTAGGTAAAGCATTGTTCATTCATAAATTTCAGTCTGTTTTTAATAAAAAGAATGCTGTTCAAAGTGCTAATGTTCATCCTGAATCTTAACTAACTTACTTTACTTTACATCAAATTATTTATTATTTCCCATTCTTCGCGATATTTTTGGCTATACACCTTCCTTTTTAAAGGAGTTTCCATTGTGACTCTCAATTCACAACGATATTATAACAAAAGCTTTACAAATTTACAATACAGCACAAACCGCGTCAACATCAGTTAAACAGAATGAATATGAATGAAACAAAATGGGCTGTACGGTTATTCTAAGTTATTATGGATATCAAATAACTGATCCAGTACGTCAGAGTGAGAGCAGTCCAATGCATGATTCTCGTCCGACGAACAGTCGCATTAAGTATCGGTGCTGTCAACATTACAGTAAAAAATCATACTAATATATAAAGCTGAAGAGTTTGTTTGTTTGTTTGTTTGTTTGAACGCGGTAATCTCTGGAACTACTGGGCCGATTTGAAAAATTCTTTCACTGTTAGATAGCCCATTTATCGAGGAAGGCTATAGGCTATGTATCGTCACGCTAAGACCAATAGGAGCAAAGTCCACGCCGACGAAGTCGCGCGCAGAAGCTAGTACCTCATAAATTTTCCTTTATTATTTTCATATATAACGTTTCCTATATTTATTACTTATTCAGGGGGAAAAAATCGTTGTCATTGATCGCCAAAAGTCACTAGAAGTCACCAAGTCTATGTCTAGCGACTTAAAAAAATCAAAAATCGTTGAGCTACTATAGAATTCCCTAAATCTAGTGACAAATTCCCTAAGGTGGCAACATTGTTCTGTATTAGTTCTGTATTCTCATATTCTGTGACCCCGTATACTTAGGCCGGCTCCACACGTTGGCCCCAACGCTCGTACCAACGTCTGCATATTCGGAGA
Organism: Melitaea athalia; assembly: GCA_905220545.2. Lineage (NCBI taxonomy): Eukaryota > Metazoa > Arthropoda > Insecta > Lepidoptera > Nymphalidae > Melitaea > Melitaea athalia. The sequence goes on from HG992180.1 coordinate 259,658, forward strand.
GTCGTACACACGTTGGCTATCAAACTAGTTCTGTCCCGTCAGGGCCAATGTGAAGACGTCCGATATAGAAATCGAAATTGCTCTGAGCGCTTTTATAGTACTGAGTGCACATTTATATTTGTTATTGAGAAAAAATAAAAATCCACGTCAAAGATCGAGTAGAGTCACTAACTTTTTTTCTGTAAAGGCGATATGTGCTCATTAATGATTCTCGCTTTTTTTTTAAATCTTCAATTGAGAAATTCATTCCCATATTCTGTTGAATGGTGCGCCATGCATCAGCTAATAAATTTTTATTTTTATGGTCCTTTCGAGTAGCGTCCCATATTATTAGATGTGAAAAAGTCATGGAATTTATTGAACTTTATCAAAAGTTCAATAAATTCTATGATTTTTACATTTGTCCATGCCGGTGGCGATTTTGTGGATGAGGAAGCCATTCTCGCTCGACGTACGCACTCGCTGCGTGTTGCAACAGAACTGAGCAACGCGCCAACGTGTGGACGGATCGCGAACGTTGGCGCAGATTCCTTTGATAAAACCGACACGAGCCGGCGAACTACCAACGCTCGCCCCAACGTTAGGACGGATGCCATTTTCTAGCTCCACACGTTGGACGAGTAACGTTGGGACCTATGTTGGGGCCAACGTGTGGAGCCGGGGTTACTGTACTCTGTGTCTGTGACTGTGACTGACAACTATTACAAAAACTAGCTTCTGCCCGCGACTTCGTCGGCGTGGACTCCGCTCCTATTAGTCTTAGCGTGATGATATATAGCCTATAGCCTTCTTCGATAAATGGGCTATCTAACACTGAAAGAATTTTTCAAATCGGACCAGTAGATCCTGAGATTAGCGCGTTCAAACAAACAAACAAACAAACAAACAATCAAACAAACAAACTCTTCAGCTTTATTATATTATTAGTAATTAGTAAATTAGTAATTAGTAATTAGTATATTAGTATTATTAGTATAGATTACAATAAAATCAAAGAGTATATAACCACTACGTTTTATAAAATATACAATGTACTCTGTGGTAATCACAGTATAGCTATGCAGTATAGTTATTGTACTCTGTGTCATGGACCCTATGCTTCAAGGTGCATTTTCATGTGACGCTTGACGCTGGTTTTGAGCGTCAAATTTGACATTTGAACTATGCGCCATCTTGAAAAAATTGTAGCGAAAAAGCTAAACGTAGTTTAGCTTTTTTAACGGGTGATGTTAGCGTCAGCGTAACTCGAACAGTTATATCGATAATCAATAGTAAATCGATCCTTATAAAACAACAACTAGCTGTTACTTTGTGATTTTATAAATAAAAATAGCGAGTGTAGAAATAAATTTTTATTTATTTCTAAATGTGCTATTTTTAAGTATTGGTAAATACAATTTTTTTGATTAATTTTACGAAATGAAATTAATTAATTAATATAGGCGCATAGATCTGTAAAGTTATAAACAAAATTATTCATTCAATTTTTTTTATTTAACAAAACACAATCCCGTATCTCAGTTCAAAAAAATTTGTCAAGTGCAACCTCGTATCTTAAAACACAAGATGGCGATGGTGCATATTATAAATAAAAAAGTTCCCTCTCAGCAGTGTAAAGTGTTATTTAGTTGTAAATTTAATTGCCATTCAAAGTGAATACAATAGTTAATAAACACATTTTTAGGGTTCCGTACCCAAACGGTAAAAACGGAACCCTATTACTAAGACTTCGCTGTCCGTCCGTCCGTCCGTCTGTCACCAAGCTGTATCTCAAGAACGGCGATAGCTAGACAGTTGAAATTTTCACAAATTATGTATTTCTGTTGCCGCTATAACAACAAATACTAAAAATAAAATAAAATAAATATTTAAGGGGGGCTCCCATACAAAAAACGCAATTTTTTACCTATTTTTGATCGATATTTATAAAATACATATATTTAATTATTTATATTCTATATACATTTATTTATATTACCTAGTCAATGGTACGGAACCCTTCGTGCGCGAGTCCGACTCGCACTTGGCCGAATTTTTTATTATTGTGAAAAAATATCACAAGTAATAAAAATAAAACTATTATCAAACTAAAAAAACGTTAGTATCGATTATCGAAAGTCGTTTCGATAATCGATACTAACGTTCTTTATTTTTCGCTTGAATTTGACGCTAAACGCTGGAATTTAACGCTACAATTTTTTCAAGATGGCGCTGTAATCACGTGACCAAATTTGACGCCCAAACCCAGCGTCAAGCACCGCCCCTACCCCAGCCTATAAAAGTATATTTTTTGTAATAATAAAAATACTGACCGATGTATTTTAATTAGCTCTATCCAAAAACATCGCCAGCTTAAACTGCTCCACCTTATATTTCTAATGAAAAATCAATAAAGATTTGGGAAAAAAAAATTTATCTTAATTTTGATACAGCCATATCTTTTTAAATAAACAATATTTCAAACTGCTCCAAACTGCTCCAAACTGCTCTACATCCATATAATACTGCTCCATAGTAATTTTTATCGGCTCCGCTATAGTATACTTATTTTTTTATTAATCACATAATATAAAAATAAAGGTATCAACAATATTACAATATTTTACTGTTCTACTTTTCACAAACGCTTATTTCACTTAAATTCAGTCTTAATGTTAATACTAAAACACAATTTTCAACTATTGAAATTTCAAGTTTTCAAGACAGAACTTTGTTATTGCCCGTATGACGTATTCACTGATTCATTGCATTTAAAAATTCGTTATTATTCTGTACGCGTTAAATCAATGCGTTAAATTTAAAAACTTGAAACATATCAAATTACTGTAAAAATCAAGAAATATGTTACGTTTATATTTATCATATTTATCGTTTATTATTTTGTCAGTTCTATATCGAACTTCATAAGATTATTAGATTACATTAAATAAGTTTTCTATTGTCTCAAGCGCTAAGATTAGATTAGAAATAATTTTATCTGGTGGTTAAGTATTTTTAAATTTTCCAATTTTCGGCGCAATTTTCTTAATTTCTTCTGACAATAACAAAAACAAAAAAATAATAATTAGCCAAATTGGTCCAGCCGCTCAGGCGTGATGGCGTGACCATGACCAAGGAAAATAGGGATTCATTTATTTAAATAGATATCACTTTATTTATACACTAGCTTCTGCGCGCGACTTCGTCGGCGTGGGCTCCGCTCCTATTGGTCTTAGCGTGATGATACATAGCCTATAGCCTTCCTCGATAAATGGGCTATCTAACAGTGAAAGAATTTTTCAAATCGGACCAGTGGATCCTGAGATTAGCGCGTTCAAACAAACAAACAAACAAACAATCAAACAAACTCTTCAGCTTTATTATATTAGTATAGATTGATGAGGTTGCTAAGTCTATGATTTTTTTTAAACATTTAATTTAGCGCATTCTAGTGGTACAATAGGGTACTTTCCGTAGTGAAAAATAAATTATAAATTTTGATAAAAATTAAAATTTATAGAGAAATACACCTAAATATTCTGATTTAGAATCATAAAAGCACATTATTGATTTATTATATTGAAATGAAAAGTCGTATATTTTAATCTGTATATCACGTGACCTAAAACACGAGCCGCCATGGTGTGACGTCATACGGGCAATAACAAAGTTCTGTCTTGTAAACTTGAAATTTCAATAGTTGAAAATTGTGTTTTAGTATTAACATTAAGACTGAATTTAAGTGAAATAAGCATTTGTGAAAAGTAGAACAGTAAAATATTGTAATATTGTTGATACCTTTATTTATATTATGTGATTAATAAAAAAATAAGTATACTATAGCGGAGCCGATAAAAATTACTATGGAGCAGTATTATATGGATGTAGAGCAGTTTGGAGCAGTTTGGAGCAGTTTGAAATATTGTTTATTTAAAAAGATATGGCTGTATCAAAATTAAGATAAATTTTTTTTTTCCCAAATCTTTATTGATTTTTCATTAGAAATATAAGGTGGAGCAGTTTAAGCTGGCGATGTTTTTGGATAGAGCTAATTAAAATACATCGTCAGTATTTTTATTATTACAAAAAATATACTTTTATAGGCTGGGGTAGGGGCGGTGCGTCAAGCGTCACATGAAAATGCACCCTCAAGGTCATGGACTGTGGTAATCAACTAATCATAGATATAATAAAAAATCTCGGTAAAAAATACTTTTTAAGCCTGATTTACACCAAGGCAACAACGTGCGGCATTGTGGCATGCGGCATTGACGCATGAAAAATGTCGCACGTTGTGGCAAGAACCTTGCGGCACGGCAACACCTTGCGTCATGTGGCAGAGTGTCGCAGCTTGTATCCGATCACGATGGATTCCGTGCGACAATTTTTGATGCGTCAAGCCAGTTTCTAGGTTATGTTTTGATTGTACTTATTTATTTTATTTACAAAATGAGATAAATCGGACATGGAGTGGTGTAATGATAATTATATTTGTTAGCAAACGAAAAAAACCGACTTAGATCACATCGACAAGTAATACAATGTACCTACGTAGACGAAAAAAATTAACAAACTCACTAATCGTCTGGTATCTCTAGAAATTGTACCCTTACTACAGAAAATCTAAAAAAGAAATATATAAAATCTACTTTTTTTTGTGTTTTTGTCTGAAGAAATTCTAACCTATCTCTATCAATCAAGTAGGCAGACTAAAATTTGACAGCACGACGCTTAAAAACTGTTGCCTTGGCAAATACGCTGTCGCATGCCACATATGCCGCAATTTGTCGCATGCCACAAGATGGCGCATGCCACAATATGCCGCATGCGACAATGCCGCACGTTGTTGCCTTGGTGTAAATCAGGCTTTAGACTTTTTATTATATTTCTATAGTGCCACAGAGTACAGTAAGTAGGTAGGTATACGGGAATCTCGGTCTCGAATCTCTCGGTAGAGAGTAGTATATTCTTTGACGGGAATATAGTGCTAATCAACAACAAATCAACAATTTGTATCAGTGTTGCCAACTTTATTTTTCAGAAGATCGTACCATAATAGGGGATCGGACAGTAATCAGATTAAAATCTATAATGTACTTAGATAAAATAAATATACTGTTTTACGATTATTTATCGAATAATAATGTAATATAATTCATTTAAATATTTTTAAATGAAAAAATAAAATGTTGTTATTATAATAAGAGTTGACCTAAAGGTTGTAATTACAAATGTACCAGGTCAAAAAATCCCAAAAAAAAAATAGTGTCAATAATGTACTCTGTGTCTGTGGTGTCAATGTCAATAACACATTGTTAATGTTAAGTTTTTTATTTGTTTTCCGAAACGACTCGCCGGCAATAAATATATGTAAAATAATATCAACAATTTCATTGCTATGTATAATAAAATATATAACTTTTAAATTTGTATACAGTGATAAAAGTGGTATAAATTATTATTAAAGAAATTTTTTGACGACATTACGCTGTCCATTTTTTATAGGTTATTTACTTGTAAATTGTAAGACGAAATGAATAGTAATTGGAATAAAAACCGAATGCGTAGTGGTAATAACAGAGGCCGTGGTTATGGTCGCGGCAGAGGTTCGGGAGGATTTTGGGCTCAAAGAGGTTTCCGCGGTTCGCGAGGTTACCGTGGCGGAGGGGCCGATAGATCCAACTTTCATGGTAACAATTACAACCAGCATCAGCAGTGGAAACCCAGGCCGAAACGTGAAGTACCTACAAAACGACTGTCGGAAAGAGAAATCGGAGTCACTGAGTATTTAAGTGAACATGAAGGTTTTAATGGAATTATTAAATCCAGGTAAACAATCTGTATACCTATTTTAGAGTGCATTTAAAAAATTTCAATTACTAATATTTAGTCAAGTTTTAATAGAAATACTTCCTCTAAATTATTCATACTTTTAATAATGAAAATTCATTTCATTCAATACAATGTAATAATGGGCATGACGAAAGATTTTGAAAACGTCTTCCGTTATGTGGGTACACATTTACTATTTACGAAAATACCAATATTTCGGTAATAAACTTAAGTTTAAGGAAGTTTATAACTATTTTTCTAATATGTTTTCAATTAGTTTGACAAAACGGCAGCTGGTGTCATGGCGTCGGCTCTGACGTCACGCCATTGATACACTTTGGACGCGTTCAACTTAAGACCAGCATGAAATAAAAATTATAAATAATGGAGATAGATTTCAAGGAGCTGCAAGTTTTTTTATTGGAAATTTCCTCCTCTTTCAGAATCATTTTTTGAAATTTTTTAAATATTAATAGTTTATGAAATATTGGCAAAAAACGGAAGGCCATTTTTTCCTTTTTTTAATTGTTTATAACTTATGCAATTTTCATGTGCTATACACACTTTTAGAACATTTTTCTAGGCGATTCCGAATCCAATGAGCTATCACACTTAATTTTAAGAGCAGTATCTCTATTTTCGACCATTTTCAACTTTTCGATTAGAGTGTGTTGTAGGTTGAACGCGCCCGACGTATTATATTAGTATTATGGCGTGATGTCATGCGCTGCAATATGTGTTTCAATCAAAATGGCCGATTGCAATATTTTAATGTTTTATTTTATTGAAAATCACAATAATCTTATTATTTTACATAAAACTAAACCAGTATTTTGAATTTTTTTAATATGAGTGTTCCCCTAAAATCATTAATTTGACGATTTTTTAATACTGTCGTCATGCCCATTATCTCAACCATCAATGTACCTACATTATAGGGTCGTTTTATGTAACATTAATGTCAGATTTTCAGATTTCCAAGTATCTGAAATTAATGAGGACGGTGAAGTAGCTAAATTGACTGATTTGTCGCCTCCCGAACCTCCTGCGGACAGTGAGGTGTTAGAGGATGAAGATTTACTTACCAAGTACAACCTCGAGATCCTGCCCATGGAGACATGGGATAACATCAATAAAATCTCAATGGACACTAATAATTCCGCTGAGCCTGTTAAAGTAAGTCCTAGTTTTCATTACTTTATACTATACAAAATATCTTAATATATATAAATCTCGTGTCACAATGTTTGTCCTCAATGGACTCCTAAACCACTTAACCGATTTTAATCAAATTTGCACACCGTGTGCAGTTTGATCCAACTTGAAAGATAGGCTATATTTTATTTTGGTATATGTAATTATTATATTTAAGAAAAAAAAAGGCGGTACGAAGTTCGCCAGGTCAGCTAGTATTACCTATGTAATTTTAGACGGGTTGTTACAGGCAGGCAAAGTAGTTTCTCTATTAAGCCTCACTTTTTTGTCTATATGTATAATATATCTTTTTGCTCCTAAGTAATAAATAAATAAAATTAACAGCTTTTTTATTACGGAAAATATATACTAAACATTCATATCCTAGCGTAGTAATCATACCAAAGCATGTAAAACGTGGTGCAAAATAAAAAAATATTTTTTGTTTTCTATTAAAATATTGTTTGGAACTATATTTTGAACCATTTATTATAGTTAAAAAAGTCTTAGTTAATTTGCAGTTTGCCAACTTCAATGCTCATAAAGTTCTGGGCATAGTAAAAACATCAAAGTATAAAATAAAAGTATATATATTTCAGATAGACGTGACAGGCATGTCAAAGGAGGATAGGACTAAGATACACGACACAGTGAAGAAGGCATTTGGTGAGAGTATTGTGGGCAGCACTATAACGGAAAATGATAAGAAGTTTGTTGTCTTTGACAAGCATAGGAAAGGAGGTAAGTTTGACAGAGAAGCGAGAACGCAGATAACGTCCGATAGATATTGTATGTCCATCATTATGTCAATTTCAAATTTGCCGACATTAATCGAATGCTCGGGACTAGCGTATAATATTTGCTCCACATGATAGTGATTTATTTAACAGTTAATGGACTTAGATGACTAGTGGTGGTCTTTACTTAATCTATACTAATATATAAAGCTGAAGAGTTTGTTTGTTTGGTTGTTTGTTTGTTTGAACGCGGTAATCTCTGGAACTACTGGGCCGATTTGAAAAATTCTTTCAGTGTTAGATAGCCCATTTATCGAGGAAGGCTATAGGCTATGTGTCATCACACTAAGACCAATAGGAGCGGAGTCCACGCCGATGAAGTCGAGCGCAGAAGCTAGTTTTGTAATAAAAATTTAGGTGACAATAATAACTAAAATAATAACCATATAATGATGAAGCATAAGCGCAATAGTCACAGCACTGGCTTATGGCTATAGCACTGTCTGGGTGTTTATGCTTGTGTATTGTGTGTGTTTCTGGGCCGACACAGGAGTAAATTGTAGTGGTGGCCGTTGAGTATGAGGCTATTATTTATATTTTTATTTAATTATATGTAAAGCTATAGTTAATCTCATACTCATTCTCATTTTGACACAACATGGTTCCACAGTCCGCATCGACACCCGAGTGAAGTGGGTGTGGCCGGGCGAGTACGTGCGCTTCGTGCTGTACAAGGAGAACTGCGACACCATGGACGCGGCGCAGCGTCTCGCTGAGCGCCTGCGACTCAAGTGAGTGTAGTAGTACGTCCGACTCAAGTGAGTGTAGTAGTACGTGCGACTCAAGTGAGTGTAGTAGTAAGTGCGACTCAAGTGAGTGTAGTAGTACGTGCGACTCAAGTGAGTGTAGTTAGTACATGCGACTCAAGTGAGTGTAGTAGTACGTGCGACTCAAGTGAGTGTAGCAGTACGTGCGACTCAAGTGAGTGTAGTTAGTACATGCGACTCTAGTGAGTGTAGCAGTACGTGTGACTCTAGTGAGTGTAGTAGTACATGCGACTCATGTGAGTGTAGTAGTACATGCGACTCATGTGAGTGTAGTAGTACATGCGACTCATGTGAGTGAAGCAGTAGGTGAGAGTGTAGTAGTACGTGCGACTTGAGTGAATTTTTGAATAGAGTAAAATATGTATATTTACATGTTATGTTTAATTGTATGTTCCGCAATACGAACATGTGTCACTCACTTGAAGGCTGTCACTTCACTGTCACTAATTAAAGTAACACATTTATAGAAAACAAACGCACCCACTCATGTAGTTGCACTGCGTTAGTTAGAGTATATTACAAAATCGTGGTGTAGTTTATAAGACAAATGTGACTCGGATGATGTTCTTGTGATTCCAGTATCCGTCCGTCGATGGTGGGCTACGCGGGGACCAAGGACCGTCGCGCCAAGACGTCGCAGTGGTTCAGCCTGAGGAAGGTGGACCCGCGCAAGGTCGCCGCCGCCTGCGAGGGGCTGCGGGACATCCGCGTCGGGAACTACCGCTTCAGCCCAACCAACCTGAAGCTCGGCATGCTGAAGGGGAACGTGTGAGTGTTGCTGTTGTTCTCTCTTTGTCTATCTTCAGCCTGTCGCACTCTACTAATGGACATAAGCCTCCTCAAGTTCACACTAAACATACATTTTTTCCGCGGCCGTAGAACATCCCACGCTGCGTTTGCCAACAAGCAGTCTCCACTCCAGGACACACCTGCTCTAACGGCCATCGGTCCCACTATCACCTCAACATACTAATTCTGTGAGCTGTGTCCGTTACTCTATTTCTCCTGAGAATAGTCTCATTTCTGATCCTACCTTTGAGGAGAGAACCCAAGCACAGACCATTCAATAGCAAGTTGAGCGTTAAACTTGTGTATTCGTCACTTTGTTAGTATCCAAACAATAGTGTTAAAACAGGCAGGACACATTGTTCGAATATTATTGTCTTCCGAATATCGCAGAATATTCGAAGTGAAGACTTGACGAAGTCTGCCAAACGCCGCCCAGCCGAAAAGTTTTGTCCAAATTCATATGGAGACCAACTCATCACGAGGACTCGTTGTCCTCACAGTGCCTACCAATAGCCTTCCTTGACGTCACCCAAGCGTTATATATAAGTGCTCGTCACATTGGTCGGCAAACAAGCGTACGGCTCAGCTAATGATTAGCAATTACCGTAGCCTATGACACCTGCAATGCCAGAAGCATAGCAAGCGCGTTGCGTATCCTCAATAACACACCGCTTGATAACAGTATTATTTAGCTGTGATCTTTTGTGAGGTCGACGTACTACCCCAGTCGGGCTGTGCAATTTCCTTTTGCTCAGGAAATTTCCTGCTGTGCCCTACCTCAGTTGATTTGTATCATACCCCCGTGTTCTCCAGGTTTCGTATCTGCCTCCGCAACGTGACAGCCTCGGACGAGGTGATTGCACAAGCGTGCTCGTTGCTGGAAGAGAAGGGGTTCATCAACTACTACGGGCTGCAGAGGTTCGGGTCCCGAGTGGAGATGCCCACGCACGAGGTGGGCAGGAGGCTGCTGCAGGGGCGCCTGGAGGAGGTGAGGCTCGCGGCACTTCATTCTTCATTCTTCTTCTTCATCTTTCTTTCATATATTAATACGTGAAACAAAAACTTTGTACCCCTTTTTACGAAAATTGCGCAGACGGAGGAGTATGAAATTTCGCACACTTATAGTTTATATAGAAAAGAAGTGCAGAATGGTAATATTTTTTTTTTAAATTATGCATAAAAATACATTAAATTGATAAAAAAAGCATTACACACACTAACCATGTACATATTTGACACACACACACACACACACACACACACACACACACACACGTATATTATTATTGCATTTTGTTGATTGTCAGTCTGTAGTCAAATTGAAAATTTTTAAAAAGGTTCTTTATTTTCATAACTATTTGGTCTTCTTTAATTTAAATTTTCAATTATGGTCGAATTTCGACTTCTGGGCGACCGCTAGTAATTATAAACGCTTCACACTCAACGACCCCCGTACGATTGTCTCCTGTGTCGTGGCAAATGTCTGTCGTGAGCGGTGTCTCGTGAGCGTGTGACCGCTGCGCTAACGCGCCCTCAAACTTCTAGCTATCTTTTGAAGTGAAACTTCTTTAGGCCCATGAGGGGTAAAATTTGAGCGACGGGTAACGCGGCAGCGTCATGGCGTTCTGTACTTGGATGGGTAGTCATTTCGGAACACCGTTGGCTTTTTGTTTTCTTTTTTCAATTAGTTTCTTTATGTATTTTAAATTCGTTTTTTTTTTAAATTATTTTTTAGATTATTTTTTAAATTAGTTTGCCAAAGAAGTTTTACTTCTGACATGTGTACTTTGTACGCACGCAATTATTTTTTTTTCATATATATAACTAGGTTGGCAAATAAGCGTGCGGTTCACCTGATGGTAAGCGATTACCCTATCTCCTAATATTACAGATGGTCACATTAGAGAAGATCACAGCTAAATAATACTACTTTCAAGCAGTGTTGTGTTCTTGTGTTGAGTAAGGTGACCAGAGCTCCTGGGGGGGGGGGGGGATTGGGGATAGGGTCGGCAACGTGCTTGCGATGCTTCTGGTGTTGTAGACGTCTATAAGCTACGGTAATTTGTTACCATCATGTGAGCCGTAAGCTGCTGTGTGGTTACGGCACTAAAGAATGTAGTCACCCCCTCTCTTCCCGTGGGTGTCGTAAGAGGCGACTAAGGGATAACACAGTTCCACTACCACCTTGGAACTTAAAAAGCCGACGGATGGCGGGATAACCATCCATGCTGGCTTTGAAACACACAGGCCTATGACGGGCAGCAGCGTCTTCGGTGCGACACTGCGGTCACCAACCCGCCTGCCCAGCGTGGTGACTATGGGCAACACATATGAGTTCGCGTCATAATGTCGGGCGCGAACTTGTGGAGGCCTATGTCCAACAGTGGACTGTGATAGGCTGTAGTGGAGTGGTGGAGCCGTACGCTTGCTTTCCGACCTAGTTGTATAAAAAACGAAAATATTTATTATTTACCCGACAGGCGATAGAGAGTATATTGTCGGAGTTCGAAGGAGCGTTGGAAGCTTACCGCAGTAACGGGCCGCAAGCCGCCCTGCCGCATGTGCCGCGGTCGCGCGCCGCGCGCCTGCTGGCCATGTTGGTGCAGCGACCGCGGGACTACCTCGCGGCTCTCGACCAGGTGAGACGATACAAATAAATAAATGATAATAAATGCAGTCCTTGTGGGTCTCCCCACCGTGCCTCGGAGAGCACGTTAAGCCGTCGGTCCCGGTTGTTATCATGTACACCTGATAGCGATCGTTACTCACAGTGGGGAATATATCCGCCAACCCGCATTGGAACAGCGTGGTGGATTAAGCTTTCATCCTTCTCCTATATGGGGAACAGGCCTATGCCCAACAGTGGGATATTACAGGCAAATATTAATAAAAACTCTTTTTTGTACACTAAGAATAAGCAAAATTAAAAAAAAAAACGGAGATATCAGATAAGTACAAATAAAAATAAATAAATAATAAATTCTTGACCTGCCAAACCACTTGACAGTTTATCGACCAAATTAACGCTTGTCAACATCTATAGCTATACAATTTTTTTTCTTTACTATACATATTAAAAAAATTCTAATAATCTATGATAGATTATTACTTTAAATAATAAAATAATTTTCAATAGGAAAAAACCTCTGTGTGGTTTTATGAAACCACGGTGAAAGTGAAACTTTGGCACGCCATCTATGTTTTATAATAGGTAACTTTCATCAGCTGTATGTTGTCATTATTAGTGTCTTAGTTCTAGGAAATGATAAGAGATGGCCGAACGTCATCCGACATGCGATACGCATACGAAAAAGTTTGAGACTATGTAAAAAAAGTTTGACTTTAAAAACTTAACTAAAGTTATAAACTTAAAAGTCAATACTTTAGTCGAACTCGGTAAGTAACATACACATCTATACTTATTATAAAAATAAGTCCCCCGGCCGCGTCTTTCTGTCCTCCTGTCTGTCTGTCTGTCCTCCTGTCTGAACGCGATAAACTCGAAAACTACGCAACGGATTTTTATACGGTTCAACAATAGAAAGAGTGGTTCTTGAGGAAGGTTTAGGTATATAATTTATTATGCTTTTATGTAAATTAGCTGAAATACGGCGATAAATGTTGAAGAGGTCGCAAAAAATCTCGCCAACTGGGAACTTTCCACGCGAACGCCGCGTAAACTAGCAAAGATACAGTTAAGTAATGTACTAGAGAATTCAAAATCTATAAAATTGCTACAAAAAAGTCCGCGATAGCATATCTCTATCTCTTACGGTTGACCTACAATAACCAATTTTATGTTCAAATTTTTAATTAAAAACATTACGTTATTTTCAAAGCTATTTTCTTTAGTTCGGTATTAATCCTTATCAAAATGAATATGTTAGTTAGCTTAGTCATTTAATGCAGATTAAAATTGCTCTTTACACTAAATCAATCGGATGAATGGTTTTTGAGATATCGTAGTTAGAAGTAATTATTAGCGAAACATTTAATTCTCGGCGAGCCAGCGTTGAGCGTTCTTTCCTTGAGATGCCTATAACGGCGCGGGCGAGTCCGTCCCCTCTGCCCCGCATCGCTCGCATGCTATTAAAGGAAATCAAAGAATGTCAAAGATCATTTTATCGAACTTTTTTTTTAACTTTTTTGTTAAATTCCACGCGGACGAAGTCGCGGGTACAGCTAGTACTGTATATAGTACATAACATATGTAACAACCAGATCCCCCGCAACGCGCGCCTGCTGTACATCCACTCGTACCAGTCTCTCATATACTGTATATAGTACATGATACACGTAACAACCAGATCCCCCGCAACGCGCGCCTGCTGTACATCCACTCGTACCAGTCTCTCATATACTGTATATAGTACATGATACACGTAACAACCAGATCCCCCGCAACGCGCGCCTGCTGTACATCCACTCGTACCAGTCTCTCATATACTGTATATAGTACATGATACACGTAACAACCAGATCCCCCGCAACGCGCGCCTGCTGTACATCCACTCGTACCAGTCTCTCATATACTGTATATAGTACATGATACACGTAACAACCAGATCCCCCGCAACGCGCGCCTGCTGTACATCCACTCGTACCAGTCTCTCATATACTGTATATAGTACATGATACACGTAACAACCAGATCCCCCGCAACGCGCGCCTGCTGTACATCCACTCGTACCAGTCTCTCATATACTGTATATAGTACATGATACACGTAACAACCAGATCCCCCGCAACGCGCGCCTGCTGTACATCCACTCGTACCAGTCTCTCATATACTGTATATAGTACATGATACACGTAACAACCAGATCCCCCGCAACGCGCGCCTGCTGTACATCCACTCGTACCAGTCTCTCATATACTGTATATAGTACATGATACACGTAACAACCAGATCCCCCGCAACGCGCGCCTGCTGTACATCCACTCGTACCAGTCTCTCATATACTGTATATAGTACATGATACACGTAACAACCAGATCCCCCGCAACGCGCGCCTGCTGTACATCCACTCGTACCAGTCTCTCATATACTGTATATAGTACATGATACACGTAACAACCAGATCCCCCGCAACGCGCGCCTGCTGTACATCCACTCGTACCAGTCTCTCATATACTGTATATAGTACATGATACACGTAACAACCAGATCCCCCGCAACGCGCGCCTGCTGTACATCCACTCGTACCAGTCTCTCATATACTGTATATAGTACATGATACACGTAACAACCAGATCCCCCGCAACGCGCGCCTGCTGTACATCCACTCGTACCAGTCTCTCATATACTGTATATAGTACATGATACACGTAACAACCAGATCCCCCGCAACGCGCGCCTGCTGTACATCCACTCGTACCAGTCTCTCATATACTGTATATAGTACATGATACACGTAACAACCAGATCCCCCGCAACGCGCGCCTGCTGTACATCCACTCGTACCAGTCTCTCATATACTGTATATAGTACATGATACACGTAACAACCAGATCCCCCGCAACGCGCGCCTGCTGTACATCCACTCGTACCAGTCTCTCATATACTGTATATAGTACATGATACACGTAACAACCAGATCCCCCGCAACGCGCGCCTGCTGTACATCCACTCGTACCAGTCTCTCATATACTGTATATAGTACATGATACACGTAACAACCAGATCCCCCGCAACGCGCGCCTGCTGTACATCCACTCGTACCAGTCTCTCATATACTGTATATAGTACATGATACACGTAACAACCAGATCCCCCGCAACGCGCGCCTGCTGTACATCCACTCGTACCAGTCTCTCATATACTGTATATAGTACATGATACACGTAACAACCAGATCCCCCGCAACGCGCGCCTGCTGTACATCCACTCGTACCAGTCTCTCATATACTGTATATAGTACATGATACACGTAACAACCAGATCCCCCGCAACGCGCGCCTGCTGTACATCCACTCGTACCAGTCTCTCATATACTGTATATAGTACATGATACACGTAACAACCAGATCCCCCGCAACGCGCGCCTGCTGTACATCCACTCGTACCAGTCGTTCATATGGAACCTCGTGGTCTCCGAGCGACTGCGGAAGTTCCCTCACACTGCGGTGGAGGGCGATCTCGTGCCCTTGGAGGACGTTCAGGATGGTGAGTTTATTTATATTTACCTGAGACAACTAGCCTAAATAAAACGTTGTGTAATATACTTTACACCGTGCCATTAAGGATGGATTTGCCGCAAAGTGCCGCGCGGCGGCAGCGCGTCTGCCGCGCTGCCGCCGCGCTGCTGTCGCTAGGTTTGAGAATCGTAGTGTTGTACATAGTTTCACGATGGACTTTGACAAAGAAACACTATTATTAGTGTTACTATTCGATAAGTCAGCAGTCACTTGTCGATCGATGAACTGTCGCGCGGCCGCAGCGCGGGTGACGCGCTGCAACCGCGAGTTGTTTATTTACATAGAATTACAAAGTAGCGCGGCTGCAGCGCTGCAGACGCGCTACCGCCGCGCGGCAAATTTGAAGGCGCCCTAAGGATATTTAACATTAAAAAAATTGGTTGTCTGTAAAGTTGGTTTACGGACGATAGTTTAACTAGGCAACGTCATAACATCTCCTCGGACGTATAGGCCATGTACTATCACTGAGCGTAACGGGACAATGAGCGTAACGCTACATTGAGTCATCCTTTTTTGTTCATGCCACCGGCGTTAAAAACGCTAGACTACGTATCTATCCTAATATTATAAAGCTGAAGAATTTCTTTGTTTTTTTTTTAATGCGCTAATCTTAGGAACTACTAGTTCGAATAGGAACTAGTAGTTCGAATTGACAAATTATTTTTGTGTTGGATAGCCCGTCTATCGAAGAAGGCTATAGAATTTACAATATTTTAATTCGTTTTTACCTCAAAGTAACGCTGGTGGAACCGCGGGGCGCCGCTAGTACAGTCATATATAAAAACAACTTCAATTTATATCGAAAAGTTCAATACAATATTAACATTATTGGGGATAACTCAAAAATACATGTCAGATCTCATTAAATAGGACTATACGATAAGCACCAGTGGTCAAACGAAAAAAGAATCATCAAAATCTGTACTCCCGGTAAAAAGTTATGAGGTAATTTATACAGGGTGTCCCGCGATAAAGTGTAATCCCGAAAGGGGGTGAAACAAGATCATAAATTATCGACAAAAAACAGAAAAATATTAAAAAATATATACATTTTATTTTTTATTGACGAATTAAGATTTTATATGTCTTACGTAGACTCTATGTACAAAAAATGATGATTTCTGTGCGTGTTTTTTGGGATACAGGCGTAAATTTTATTTTATCTGAATGGCAATATGGTAAGAAATAATAATAAATCATAAAATTTCCTGGTATTGGGAGCATAATTCTGAGAAAATTAGAGATCATTGAAAAAAACAGTCATAAAAAATGGATTTTTTTTTCACAAGAAGCATAGTTAAAGTCATAATGCCACTTTTTGCGAGCTTATTGTTATTTTATCCTTACCGCCAAGTACGTGGCGTAATATTTTATTTTATTTTAAAGTAATCGACCCACTACTTTGGAAGAAATCATCATTTTTTGTACATAGAGTCTACGTAAGATATAAAAATCTTAATTGGTCAATACAAAAAATAATTAAAAAAAAAAATTCTGTTTTTTGTCGATAATTTATGGTCTAGTTCCACCCCCTTTCGGGGTTGCACTTTATCGCGGGACAACCTGTATATGTTAATATATAAATAACTACAGTCCAATTGAAAACCCTTTTATCGAAATCGGTTAAAAAAATTGCGTGCGTACAAAGTACACATGTCAGAATTGAAACTTCTTTGGCAAAGTAATTAAAAAAAAAAACGAATTCAAAAAACTAATGAAAAAAAAAGAATTAAAAAAAAATTAAAAAAAAACAAACGCCAACGTCACGTGGTGTTCTCAGGCGGTCACCCATTCAAGTACTGACCGTCCCTGACGCTGCCGCGTTAGCGGTTGCTCAAATTTTACCCCTCATGCGCTTAAAGAATTTCTTCAAAAAGAAATCATAATTAAACGTTCCATTGAACAACATGTTAATTAACGTTTAATTGTGATTCAACAAAAATGTTCTTTTTTACTAACAAAAATGATTTATTAAATGTTACAGATGAAATCGAGGACGAAACAGAAGATGAAGAAAACCAAACAGATACTCAGACTGGAGACAAATCCGATAACACGAATACAAATAAAACAGACAATGCTACAGCTGCAGACGAAGGTAAAAGGGTTATACCTGTGAAGGTCTTAACTCAAGAGGACATTGATAGTGGACAATATACGATATTTGATATCGTGCTGCCGCTACCCGGGAATAGTGTCGTATACCCGCCCAACATGAAGGATTACTATCAGGAGTTGCTTGAAAAAGATGGACTGAAGATGGATTTGAGACACAAGTTTAAGTAAGTTTACATTTATAGTAAATCCATTTTTATTGGTCCATACTTCCTTAAGGTTCCTTTAGGTTTTTATTGCCATCATTTTTATTATCTTTATTTTGTTCTTGTCTTACGTTATGTTGTGTTGTGTGTATATGATAGTAAGTAAATGAAAAATTTACTAAATGCGAATCCTTGACTGGAACCAAATGAAAATTCCATAGAAATTTCGAATCCAAATATCCCTGAACCAAGAAAACTTTAGTATCGGGCATTTTTAGCACAGATTCAGTAGACTTCGTTCCTTTTATTGATATATTTTGAACTTAATTAGTAAGATAGGAAGAAGTGAGATTAGTAGTTTTGCTATTAATACCGTAATACTCAAGTTTTCTCGTTAAAATCCTGTCCACGTAATCAAACACGCATTTGATAAGTCACAGAATATACCAATGGCATTTTCTGACCTCTTTCAAGCGCATATTTACGCTTGTAAAACGGCAGAGGTAAAACAAACACACACGCACGTCATGCAACTATTACTTTATTAACATACACTACTGAGTATACTTTACTAAGGTAGGGCACAGCAGGAATATTCCTGCTCAAAATATGGAGCAGCCCGACTGGGGTAGTACCTCGACCTTACAGAAGAGCACAGCTAAATAATACTGTTTTCAAGCAGTGTTGTGTTCCTGTTGGTGAGTAAGGTGACCAGAGCTCCTGGGGGGGATTGGGGGTTGGGTCGGCAACGCGCTTGCGACGCTTCTGGTGTTGCAGGCGTCTATAGGCTACGGCAGTCACTTACCATCAGGTGAGCCGTACGCTTGTTTGTCGGGTTAGTAACATAAATAAAAATACTATACAAACTGGCAGCGTTTCTACTTATTTCGATGCTAACATAAAAATAATCAGAGAAATTAACAATCTGGGCATTTATACCATCTTCATTTGGCGGTTGGATGTGACGTCACTCACAACCGGAAGACAGTTAACCAACCCGATGACTTTGGCTTTGCCTTAGCTTCGCTAGGCTATGGCGGGGCGTCATAAGGGTCGGCTATACAATTTGGCGTGGCGTTCACATCAGCGTATGTAGTAGAGTGACCTCTAGTTGTTCATCAAACCATATTGTTCACTGTGTAAAATTCCATTACCATTAAAACGGAAAATATTCTATTAACTCAAAAAGGCCAAATTCTGGAAGCTGCGGTAATCGCTTACCATCAGGTGAGCCGTACGCTTGTTTGCCGACCTAGTGGTTTAAAAAAGACAATTAATAAATAAGGCTTCGTCGGGCCTATATTTATAACTTATAAGATGTTGAATGCTTGAAAACGAAGGTCAGCAATGAAGGATACATATAGGATATGCCTGTCTTTACAAACGGCCTCGAGACGTGGATACTGACGAAGGGACTCGATAAGTTAAAAGTCGCTCATCGTGATAGGATCAGAAATGAGACTATCCTCGAGAGAACTAAAGTAACCGACATAGCCCAAAGAATTAGCAAGTAGAAGTGGCCCGGTCACCTGTGTCGTAGGAGCGATGGCCGCTGGAGTAGGCGTGTCCTCGTGTACTCGCAGCGGCGCGCTTTCGGCGGTCCTTAGACGGGATCTCTCGCTGCCGAGCATCGTAAAAGCCGAGATCGTGGCAGGCGGTGGTCTTCCTCTGTGAAGAGGTTATGACGCAGAAGGAGGCCGCGGAGTGGACCAGAGAGGAAGACGCCTCTGCTGAGGAGACGGTTTGCCCGCCTCCTTACGATCACGATCACGATCACGATTCAGCCTGTAATATCCCACTGTTGGGCATAGGCCTCTTCCTCAAGTAAGGAGAAGGATCGGAGCTTAATCCACCACGCTGTTCCAATGCAGGTTGGCGGATATATTCCCTACTATGAGTAACGATCGTTATCAGGTGTACATGATAACAACCGGGACCGACGGCTTAACGTGCTCTCCGAGGCACGGTGGGGAGACCCACAAGGACTGCACAAACACCCAGACCACGGCAAACATCTGTATGGCCAATACAAACGTTGTCGTGTGCGGGGAACCCGCTACCGCCCGCGCAACATTCAATCGCAATCCAGTGCTGTGACCGCTGGGCCAACGCGGCCTCCTCTCCTCTGCCCGCCTCCCCTTCCCCCCGTAATAGTGAGGTCCCCACACGTCTGAGAGGTGGCCTTGTTGTGAGTGAAGCCATGTCACCTTTGTTCGGGGCCCGGAGGTTTCGTCCGGGCCTGCCGCCGGGGCGAGGTGGCGACTGCTAGTGCGACAACATCTCGCCCCACCCAGGCGGGTAACTGCTCACACGTGGCGGTTTTTGGTCAGTAAAAGTCTGACATAACCTTTCCGGTGCCTTCGCGCTGGAGGGGTATCCATAAGGATTTTCCCCACGTTAAAAAAAGGCGTGTCCTGATGTGGAGGTTGGCTAACGCATTGTGGGACGTTCTCCGGCCCGCTGGACCGATGATCTATGTAAGATCGCCGGTGGGAACTGAGCGTTGCGGAATATCGGGATGTTTGGCTCGAGTTTGGAGAGGCCTATATCCACTGGACTGCGATAGAGTTAATTGGAACACATGGTCTAAAACATAACGTATATTTAATTCCACAGAAGTTACCGCATGTGTGGCGGCTACCGGCGCTGTGTGCTGCGTCCACACTCGCTGACGTG
Source organism: Melitaea athalia (assembly GCA_905220545.2). Taxonomy (NCBI): domain Eukaryota; kingdom Metazoa; phylum Arthropoda; class Insecta; order Lepidoptera; family Nymphalidae; genus Melitaea; species Melitaea athalia. The sequence goes on from HG992180.1 coordinate 280,151, forward strand.
GTCGTGCGTGCGGTACAGCGAGCCGCGCGCCGACCTACTGCTGTCCGACAGGGACGAGCTCGAGGGCGTGACGCGCACCGGGGTGGTGCCAGGTAACTACTGCACTACTGCACTGTAACTACCGCACTACTGCACTGTAACTACCGCACTACTGCACTGTAACTACCGCACCACTGCACTGTAACTACCGCACTACTGCACTGTAACTACCGCACTACTGCACTGTAACTACCGCACTACTGCACTGTAACTACCGCACTACTGCACTGTAACTACCGCACTACTGCACTGTAACTACCGCACTACTGCACTGTAACTACCGCACTACTGCACTAACTACCGCACTACTGCAGTGTAACTACCGCACTACTGCACTGTAACTACCGCACTACTGCACTGTAACTACCGCACTACTGCACTGTAACTACCGCACTACTGCACTGTAACTACCGCACTACTGCACTAACTACCGCACTACTGCAGTGTAACTACCGCACTACTTTACTACTTTCTCTACAGTATGTGCTGCCGCTACACTTGCTGAAGTGGTCATACGCGCTACACTCAGCTACTTGCTGGTTGGCAACATGAATATTTTTGTTACAATAACAATTATCTATATATTAATACGTAAAGCAAAAACTTTGTATCCCTCTCTACGGAAATTGCGCGTACGTAGGAGTATGAAATTTCGCACCTTATAGTTTATATAGAGAAGGAGTGCGGAATGCTAATATTTTTTCAAAATTATACATAAAATATACATTAAGGCGAGGTGATTGACGTATTCCTGCAAAACACGTTTCTATGAATTCAGTTTTGAAATAGTAAACAGTGAAATTTTTATCTAATAAATTTAATTGATATTGTTGAGGGTATATTCTAGTTCAAGCTTTTGTCGGAAACATGATTTGATAAATTTGGCTCGATAGAATAAATTCACAAAGTTACCTCTTTTCGGGTCATTTTATTTACTATGATTGGGTTTTATTCTTAAAATAACTGATTTGATATTATAAATAAATTACCAAAATAAAGTTCATATATAACTGGAATAATTTGATCAAGTGTTTTTTTTTTAATTCCATAATTTTTTTTTAATCGATTATTCAAGAGATTTTCGACCGCTTTTTTGGTCTCGCGGCACTGTGCAGTGTCCTGTCGGACGTCATAGACGCTGGACGTGTGAAAAAATTTTCGATTTTTCCCGCGCAACATTTCGTCTTCCGTATTTTTTAAATATTAGTATGCATTCAATATTCGTACCTACTGAATTTTGAATTCGCTATTTATAAATTTAAATTAATATATTTTGTTGCTGTTTTTGTAAAAAATACCTATTTATCTACATAAAATAAAATTGGAGTGTCTGTTTGTAATATTACGGTTTTTAACTAAATTCATATTATGTAGGTATGTATAATATACATACATTGTATATATACCAAAATAACATTTTTGAAGTGAAACTTCTTTAGGCGCATGAGGGGTAAAATTTGGTAGGTGGCGCTGCTATCGGTATGTAACTCCGAAACTACTGAACCAATTTGTATCAAAATTTGTAAGCATCTGTAATTTGGTCCAACTTGGGAGATAGGGTACTTTTTTCTCAATTAGACCCGGTAGGTGGCGCTGCTATAGGTATGTAACTCCGAAACTACTGAACCAATTTGTATCAAATTTTGTAAGCTTCTGTAATTTGGTCTAACTTGAGAGATAGGGTAGTTTTTATCTCAATTAGACCCGGTAGGTGGCGCTGCTATCGGTATGTAACTCCGAAACTACTGAACCAATTTGTATCAAATTTTGTAAGCTTCTGTAATTTGGTCTAACTTGAGAGATAGGGTAGTTTTTATCTCAATTGGACCCGGTAGGTGGCGCTGCTATCGCTATGTAACTCCGAAAGTACTGAACCAATTTTTATCACATTTCGTAAGCATCTGTAATTTGGTCCAACTCGAGAGATAGGGAATTTTTTATCTCAATTTGACCCGATAGGTGGCGCTGCTATCGGTATGTAAGCAATCAAATTTGGTAGCTGTTTTCCGGGCAGCACAACGTCTGCCGGGTCCGCTAGTTTAATATAATTATTTTGTTGCTGTTTAAGTTTTTGTAAACACTATTTATCTATATAAAAATTAATAAAAATGGAGTGTCTGTTTGTAATATTACGTCTTTTAACTAAATTCATATGTATGTATATATACACGGTACATATTACACCAAATTAACATTTTTGAAGTGAAACTTCTTTAGGCGCATGAGGGGTAAAATTTGGTAGGTGGCGCTGCTATCGGTATGTAACTCCGAAACTACTGAACCAATTTGTATCAAAATTTGTAAGCATCTGTAATTTGGTCCAACTTGGGAGATAGGGTACTTTTTTCTCAATTAGACCCGGTAGATGGCGCTGCTATAGGTATGTAACTCCAAAACTACTGAACCAATTTGTATCAAATTTTGTAAGCTTCTGTAATTTGGTCTAACTTGAGAGATAGGGTAGTTTTTATCTCAATTGGACCCGGTAGGTGGCGCTGCTATCGCTATGTAACTCCGAAAGTACTGAACCAATTTTTATCACATTTCGTAAGCATCTGTAATTTGGTCCAACTCGAGAGATAGGGAATTTTTTATCTCAATTTGACCCGATAGGTGGCGCTGCTATCGGTATGTAAGCAATCAAATTTGGTAGCTGTTTTCCGGGCAGGACAACGTCTGCCGGGTCCGCTAGTTTAATATAATTATTTTGTTGCTGTTTAAGTTTTTGTAAACACTATTTATCTATATAAAAATTAATAAAAATGGAGTGTCTGTTTGTAATATTACGTCTTTTAACTAAATTCATATGTATGTATATATACACGGTACATATTACACCAAATTAACATTTTTGAAGTGAAACTTCTTTAGGCGCATGAGGGGTAAAATCTGAGCGACCGGTAACGCGTCAGTGTCACGACGAGTACTTGGATGGGTGACCTCTTTTTTTTCAATTAGATTTTTGAAGTGAAACTTCTTTAGAATCGTTGTGATTTCAAACCAGGTGCAACGGAAAAACGACAGGGAAGGGCGCGCGGCGCAGCGACTTGCATGAAAAAGGCGTACGCTATATAGCACGCTCATTGTAGCGTTACGATATTTGTAGAGTTACGCTATTTGTAGCGTTACACTCATTGTAGAGTTACGTTATTTGTATCGTTACGCTCATTGTAGCGTTACGTTACTTGTAGCATTACGCTCATTGTATCGTTACGCTCATTGTAGCGTTACGCTAATTGTAGCGTTACGCTATTTGTATCGTTACGCTCATTGTATCGTTACGCTAATTGTAGCGTTACGCTCATTGTAGCGTTACGATATTTGTAGAGTTACGCTATTTGTAGCGTTACACTCATTGTAGAGTTACGTTATTTGTATCGTTACGTCATTGTAGCGTTACGTTACTTGTAGCGTTACGCTCATTGTATCGTTACGCTCTTTGTAGCGTTACGCTAATTGTAGCGTTACGCTAATTGTAGCGTTACGCTATTTGTATCGTTACGCTCATTGTATCGTTACGCTAATTGTAGCGTTACGCTCATTGTAGCGTTACGCTCATTGTAGCGTTACGATCATTGTTGCTTTACGATCATTGTAGCATTACGCTATTTGTTGTAGCGTTACGTTATTTGTAGCGTTACGCTCATTGTATCGTTATGCTCATTGTAGCGTTACGCTATTTGTATCGTTACGCTCGTTGTATCGTTACGCTAATTGTAGCGTTACGCTCATTGTAGCGTTACGCTCATTGTAGCATTAAGCTCATTGTAGCGTTACGATCATTGTTGCTTTACGATCATTGTAGCATTACGCTATTTGTTGTAGCGTTACGCTATTTGTAGCGTTACGCTCATTGTAGCATTACGCTATTTGTATCGTTGCGCTCATTGTAGCGTTACGCTATTGTATCGTTACGCTATTTGTAGCGTTACGCTCATTGTAGCGTCAGTACTTGGATGGGTGACCGCTTTCTTTTTCAACTAGTTTTTTTTAAAGTGAAACTTCTTTAGGCGCACTTAACTTGGAGAGTAAGCAGGCGTGACGAGAGCGTTACGAAAAGTGTGATTGGTCGAGGCGAACGGAAGTTGAGAGGGAGATATTTTGGTTAAGATAAAATTTGATCGACCGGAAACGCGGCAGCGTCACGACGGTCAGTTCTTGGATGGGTCACCGCTTTTTTTTCAAATAGTTTTTTTGAAGTTTAACTTCTATAGGCGCGCTTAACTTGGGGAGTAAGCAGGTGCGTTACGAGAGCGTTAAGAAAAGTGTGATCGGTTGAGCCGAACGGAAGTTGAGAGTGAGATATGTTAGTAAAGATAAAATTTAATTGACCAGAAACGCGGCAGCGTCACGACGGTCAGTACTTTGATGGGTGACCGCTTTTTTTTCAACTAGTTTTTTTGAAGTGAAACTTCTTAAGGCGCATTTCATCACATGAGGTACATTTGAGCGACCGGTAACGCGGCAGCGTCAGGTACTTGGATGGGTGATCACTTGGGAACACCACGTGACGTTGCCATTTTTTTTCTTTGTTATAATATATTATATTTAATTAATATTAAAATAAGAATTATTAAATATAAAAACCTACTGTGGAATTTTTAAGGAACATACAAAAATAAATTAGAATCGGTCGAGCCATTCTCGAGTTATGCGCTTAGCAACATTCTTTTTTATTATATAGATTATAATAATAATACATAACAACAAAATAGAGTTTTCAAAATAGAGGTAACCCATTTTTAATATAATATTATCTAATATACAGGGTGTCCCGCGATAATCTGCAACCCCGAAAGAGGGTGAAACTAGACCATAAATTATCGACAAAAAACATAGAAAAAACTTTTTAAAAAAAATATTTTATTTTTTATTGACGAATTAAGATTTTTATATCTTACCTAGACTCTATGTACAAAAAATGATGATTTCTTCCAAAGTAGTGGGTCGATTACTTTAAAATAAAATAAAATATTACGCCACGTACTTGGCGGTAAGGATAAAATAAAAATTAGCTGGCAAAAAAGTGGCATTATGTCTTTAATTATGCTTCTTGTGAAAAAAAATCCATTTTTTATGACTGTTTTTTTCAATGATCTCTAATTTTCTCAGAATTATGCCCCCAATACCAGGAAATTTTATGATTTATTATTATTTCTTACCATATTGCCATTCAAATAAAAAAAAATTTACGCCTGTATCCCAAAAAACACGTACAAAAATCATCATTTTTTTTACAAAGAGGCTACGTAAGCTATATAAAAATCTCAATTCGTCAGTAAAAAAAATAAAAAAATTTTTTTTATTTTTTTTAATTTTTTTCTGTTTTTTGTCGATAATTTATGGTCTAGTTTCACCCTCTTTCGGGGTTGCAGATTATCGCGGGACACCCTGTATATACTAAATTTATTACAAAGTATGTTTCATTATATTATCAGCTCGGTGAAGATCGATTTAGATTCGGATCTTAGACCACTAGTACTAAGCAGCGCTTCATGACAAACTTTACATTCGTATGTTATTACACACATATTATTTATATACGTATTTCGTCGTAAATTATTTACATACGTATGTTATTATTAAAAACGATCCAGCCGTTTCAGAGATTAGCCGGAACAGACAGACAAACAAATTATAAAAAATGTTATTTTGGTATTTGCACCATGTATATTATATATGTAATTTAGTTAAAAGCGGGTATTACAATATTACAAACAGACACTTCAATTTTATTTATTTGTATAGATTTAATATGTAATTTGTTTTATTTTATATAGCTTATTCTATTTATGTCCAACAGTCTTTATAATAAATAACCCTGAAATCATTTACTTATTTCATTTATTTACGAAAGTATTACATATTTATCACTACTTTAAAAAAAGATCATAATAAATGCATTTCTATTTTAAAGTCAAATCAAATTAGTTCGCTTTACAGCCACTGACGCTTTGAGGTCACGGACTGGGTTCAACAGCAACGAGTTCGCGCGACGTGTGTCCAAGGGGGACGGGGTAGACTTTAAATGCCTACTTTTGTCAAGCGACGCAGCCTTAAATTAATAAAAAAAGCATTACACACACTACAGCACACACACACACATAATTTTACTATTTGTTGATTGTCAAAGTCTGTAGTCAAGTTGAAATTTTTTTTAAAAGTTTCATTTTCATAATTATGTATTTGATTTCCTTGAATTAAAATTTTTAATTATGGCCGAATTTCGACCTCTGGGCGACCACTAGTTAAATTTAATTGGACATTATAAAGTTGTAATGTTAATTTCAGAGACTTAATTTTTCTAACTATACCAATCTTGTTGGACAGTTTATGCCGATAGACATCAAGTTTATCCTCGACATACCTTCAAAAACTATATTTCTTCCTAGTTAAGTTCTCTCAAAGCGAAACACTTCGAATGACTTATATTCTTTTTTTGATTGAATTTGTGAATATAATAAATTGATTTTTATGTTTTTAAAATTGTAATTGTATTTGTTTCCTTTAGGGTGAGGCCAAACGAGCGTAATTTTGTGCGCGACTCACAACTCACAAAATTACGCTCGTCTGGCCTCACCCTTACACATATATTTACCGTAACTTTGTCTCAAACCTTATTCAGATGGAAAATACAAAGCTCTGCTGCTCACGATGTCGCTGCCCACAAGCTGTTACGCCACGATGGCTCTCAGGGAACTGCTCCGAGCGGACACGTCCAGTGACAGCCAGGCGCTGCAAAACAATTACCACCAGGATAACGGTAGCAAGGATAACTCGGATCAACAGAGAGATGACGACAGTTCAGCAGTTAAGAGGAAACCAGACGAGGACGGTAATGAAGATAGTGTTAAGAAAGCTAAGGATAATAATGATGAATAAATGAATAATAATGTATACTGTTGTTTTATTGATGGTGCAAAAATGTCTTGCTAATAGTCACGCAAAGTGCTAATACACAGCAGCCATTTTGGTGATTTGAAAACTTAATTAACACTTCAAATATGTAATCAAGTATGGATTGAGTAGTGCCAAAAAAATTCAGGCTGCCATATTACTTTTTTTTTGTAAACTGCAAATATTAAATTTCTTACCTTAGACTCATGACACTCCGACATCACCATTAGAAGCTATAGCACTGGAATAGGACTTTAAGAATATTCATTTTCGCTTTTAATCAATCTCAATGCTTCAATTGCAATTAACACAGACTATTATGAAACTTGTTTGCGAAACTAATGATATAAAACCAAAAGATGCCGTTTGTTTGTCTGCAATAGTTTTAGCGTATTCTCAATGAAATATCTTCGTACTTCAATTTCATTTCCGCTCTTTTTTGTTAATTATTATTAGACATTGGAGTAAAGTTCGTATATAATTAGGAGAGGTATAATGTTGAAGTATTAATAATTAAAGAAAGACAAAAGCATTATAAATATTTTTATTCATCAATTCCATCGCAAGGTCGTTTAAATCTAGCTTGTGGAGGAGATATTGCGTACGACCACAGCTCGCCGTGCTTGCCGATGTGTTCTGCGAGCGGTCGTACGACTGGTTGAGCAACTGATCGGGCTACCGGTCGAGTGACTAGTTGGGCAACTGATTGAGCTACCGGCCGAGTGACTAGTTGGGCAACTGATTGAGCTACCGGTCGAGTGACTAGTTGGGCGACTGGTCCGGTGTGTGTAGCGACGTGTGCGCGGAGCTCGCCTGGAGTGGGGAATGATCGTGTACACCACGAGCATTTATGGGGTTTGTTCTGAAATGTAAAGTATAAACAATTAAACATAATATGATTACATATAATCTGTAATCTGTGATTATATATTTGAAATGTCTGTTTTTGATTATGAATCTGAAAGACTTCGTTAAAAGCCGTTATCTCAAATGAATGAATGAAGGTTGATTCTTGAATATTTCAAAAATCAGAAAATATTATTTACTCGTAGTGAACATAAAGTTGAACATTAAAAGGTAGGTTTACAATTTTAAATCAGTATTTGTTTTTGTGCAAATATTTTTTGGTATAGACGTCTTTTTAACCAACTTCCAAAAAAGGAGGAGGTTCTCAATTCGACTATTTTTTTAAATGAATGTTACCTAAAAATTTTTGACTGAGTTGACAGATTTCAATGAATTTTTTTTTAAACGAAAGGTGTTGCGTGTCATTTTATATTGAGTTTAAATTTATTTATGATCTGACGAACGATGAAGTACCTACTTTTCGAGTACATCTAATAATGCGTATTTACTTGACTATTTTTAGTCGACCTAAGTGGTATTTTACCGTATTTATAATAGTAAAAAATGTTAGAATGATATGTATAGAGACATAATAAAAAAAAAAAACTTGAAAATTTCCATATAATTAAAGCATCGGCATCGTATGAAAACTGATGTGAGCTTTAAAACTGCTCTAGACTACAATATAGATTTTATTGAAAAGTACAAAAAAATGCATGCGTACAAAGTACATATATCAGAAGTGAAACTTCTTTGGCAAACTAATTCAAAAAATCTAATAAAAAAAAAAAAGAATTTAAAATACAAAAAAAAAAATTGAAAAAAAAAGCCAACGTAACGCGGTGTTCCCAGGCGGTCACCCATCCAAGTACTGAACGTTATGACGCTGCCGCGTTACCGGTCGCTCAAATTTTACCCCTCATGCGCTTAAAGAAGTTTCACATAAAAAAGGTTTCACATAATAAAATTCTATAAATAAATTTAGTAATAAGTAGATAGGTATACTCTGCACGATAAAACCTTAATCTTTCAATAAGATTAAGTGACTGTAGCCTAACTAAAACTAACACGTTTGTACAGCAGTATGACTAGATTTATTATTATTAATCAATCGAGCAGAAAAAAAACCATAAACTACACACATGCTACTATGGCACTAAAGAACACACATTCTTTTAATATTGAACTAGCTGAACTGAAACTAAACCTGAAAATGTCGCACAGCTGGTAATAGAGTAAGAAAAAGTGCCAGAAATACGAAATGAAACAGACACGCGGAAAGTCACACCACCCACACCACACTACCCTTTGCGGGTTGGTATCTAGATATTTAACAAAGATAGAATATTACTAGTTGTTTAAGTTTAATAATTATATAATAAGATTATACCTTTGTGTGCGTCATTCTGTGGTAGTAAAGGTTGGAGCTGGCTGTGAAGCACTTCCCGCATTCGGGACACTTGTGAGGCTTTTCTCCTGCGATGAAAACATAAATGATTTTAATGCTTTGAGCGAGCATGCATTTAGGGAGGGTTGTAATTAAAAATATAGTAATGCGTAGATATTGATTTGAGCTTTATTATATCTGCTTCAGGCTAATATCCCACTGCTGGGTATAGGCCTCTTGTAGGAGAAGGATCAGAGCTTAATCCACCACGCTACTCCAATGCGGGCTGCCGGATATATTCCCCGCTATGAGTAAGGATCGCTATCAGGTGTACATAATAACAACCGGGACCGACGGCTTAACGTGCTCTCCGAGGCACGGTGGGGAGCTCCACAAGGACTATACACAAACACCCAGACCACATATATATATAGGCATCTACTTATTAAACGGTTTTATTTAGCTCACCCTGTTTGTTTTATTATTTATTTAATACAATAAATTAGCAAAACGAGCTATTTACTACTTTACTGGACATTTAAAAGAAAGTTCATTAATAAAATGATTGAATTTGAATTGGTAATTACTTTCATATGATTTCCGTTTTTATACGTTTTCATTCAATAAACTAAAGCGAATTACCAAAGTTGAAATTAAAAAACAAAATAACATGCTTAAATAATTTAACTTCAGTATACTTTCGTAATTATCCTATCTATTATCTAACAAGATCTCTTCAACACAGCAAAACCCGAATCCGATCTTGAAACTACTGTAACTATCTACAATGTCTAATACGTGGGTTCCATCAATAACCCAATATGTACATATGAATTTAATTTAAAAATATTTTCCATAAATACCAGTGTGTATCCTTCGATGCGTGTTCAGAGAGCTGGATGTGCTAAACCCCTTGCTGCACACGCTGCAAATGTGCGGCTTCTCACCTGTTCAAATACCGGTAATATATTTAAAGGTATGTCTTTGAAAAGCTTATTTAACGCCAATTAAAAAATGCGTCGGTGACAAGACTTCTTTCTAAGTAAGCACGTATTTAAAAAAAGGAAGTTTTTGAATTCGATATAAAGTCGCTAGATAGGTAGGTACATAGGTACTATTTTTATATTTTTATTTAATGATAGGTAATAGGTAATTGCTTTGTGAATGGAATGCCAATTGTTATAATGTGATTAAATTTTTAAAATTGTTTATTATGTTTCTGTTCCCTAATCCTACGAATATGCTGACGTACCAAACTGATGGAAGCTTCCCAGGCGACCACCTCACGAGTTCCCCGTATTAGCCTCTCAATGGCACATTGTTTTAATTTCTAAGTTTCTAACTTTATTAAATGGAATATAATATTATTTTGATCACTTTTTATTCCCACTTCGAGTAAAGCAGTCGTTAGTTATTAGATATTATAATTATTGTATTTATATACCTAATATTAATCAATATTTAATAATTTGAGGAGTTTTTTTATTTATTTATTTTTATGTATGTTCGGGGATAGCTTTGTCGTTTATGAACCGATTTTGATAACTCTTTTTTTGTTGGAAAGGAGATATCCCAACTTAGGTAACATGATAAGGAAACCCGGATCTGATAATGGAATCCCAGAGAAATCGAGGGGAACCCTCAAAAATCGTAGTGACAACTAGTGCGTTTGTTAATTTTTTTCGTCGGCTTATCAACATATTACTTGTCGATGTAATTGAAGTCGGTTTTTTTCGATTGCGAGCAAACACAATTATGTTCTACCTTCTGACTGCTGCAAACGTAGGTAATTAATGTGAAGAGTTCTGTTGAGCTGCTATTTTTTATATTACATAGATAAATCAATTTTTGTGCGTACCGATTTCTAAAAATTTTGAAACTGTTATAATGTAATGATGACACTTGGTCTAAGATCCGGGATATAACAAAATCTTCCCTCATCTGTTAATTAGAGGAAACAATTTTTTATAGGCTGATTTCAATATTGTGAATTTATAAAAACAACCTTTGCCACCATAAGCTGATAAGCCTGCTGCAAATAATAATACAGTCAAACCTGGATAAGCGAGAGTTCAAGGGAGCACAATCTCATTCTCGCTTATAGAGGTTTCTCACTAACCCGAGTTTCTCGCTAATGCAGGTACATGGGTAGCGTTTCTCTCTAATAGGGGTACGCAGCAATAACAAGTCGTAGCACTTTATAGAGTCTTTTGATTTTATAATTTTATAATAGGTGGATTCTGGTAAATTAAACTCCCTCTGAATTTCATTTCTCGGATCATCGGATCGGATCATTTTTCGGATTCAAACGCATTCACTATGTTAAGTTTATCACTTAATGACAGTACTTTAATTTTCCGTTTTGACATGATGCAGAACAGAACTTTCCTTCGCAATTGATTAACTATAAACTGAGTAAGTCCGACAGACAGGACGGTACACAGGCACACGTGTGCATTCGAAAAAAATGGAAAGAAAGGAAAAGAATGCGATAAAATAACAACGTTATTTAGTTCCACTAAATAGAATAGGTACAATATTGACGAGAAAACAATACAAAAACAATGGTAGGAAGTTTCACGAAAGTTAAGAATGAGTCATAAAATAGCAGATGTTAAATTTGTAATTTGTTTTGTCATTTGTTACTGTATTTTTATTGTAACTACAGTTCCTCCTAAATAATATAAATAAAGATCGACTGTCACTTATAGAGGTATAGATAAGTAGCAGTCTCACTTATGGAGGTCCATGAGGGAAAAACGACTCTCTCTTACAGAGGTTTCTGTTTCTCGCTAATAGAGGTTTTGGGAGCTTAAAATGACGGGTCCTGGCCATTACTCTCACTTATAGAGTTTTCTCACTAATCCAGTTCTCACTTATCCAGGTTTGACTGTACTGTAATTTTTTTTTTTCTTTTAAACAATCTTTTCCCTCTCATGTTAATTACATGTAGTAAGCTAAAACCATCAATATTTTACATTATATACCTGACTATAGTAGGCACCCATCTCTATGATTGCTATACTTACCTGCAGCCAGGTTACTGCTGACTGAGGTTACTGACTGAATGACTGAATAAAATTATTACAATTTCTTACTGAACGTCATGAGTCTACTACCAGTTCGGAAAGAACAAGCCTCTGACCTGAGCGAGTATCTCTATATGTCAGATTATGAACAGACAGTATATTTTTGTGCTGTACCTGTGTGGGTACGCATGTGGCGTTTCAGTAGCGATGGGCGGTCGAAGGTCTTCAGACACACTTGACACGGTAGCACTGCCTTCATATTCGTTCCTCTTTGAGTCTGGACGAGGCTCCTCGTGTCCACGTGGTTTGTCCTCTCGTAGAGGTTAACCAAATGCTCGTTTAGACCGGCGAGGAACTTCAGATCTATGACGTTCAAGATTTTACTGGATTTATTTCTGACCGATAGATCGAGAGGTTCCGTTTGTGGATTCATTTTTAAATGTTTAACTATTTGTGAAACTAGAATTTTCCCGACAAACGATATGCTCAGAATATTTGAGACATAATTCGTAGCCTTATTATTTAAGGTAAGATAATTTAAATGTGTGATTCCTTTCCGAATTTCCATAGATAACTGTGATAGGTTTTTCCTATAACTCCCTTAAATAGCTTAAGGGTTGACACGTACAAATGACGACATTATATCGGGCAGTATTGAATTGTGTAACGGTGTGGATCGTTTGAAGTATTGTGGCGACGGCAACAATGAGTTTTGTAGAGCACCGGCTACTAATCGACGTGATTTGACATTTTTTCGTGAACGGCGAGGATTTAAAAAAACGTTTAGGATATTAGAGAGAAATTTACATAAATATCAACGAAATCAGTAACTACAATTAATGATTAATAATTTATTATTTAAGTAAAATCATTTTAGCAATCATTTGAACTGTACCAGCTAGTAAATATCCTTCTGCTAAACAAAAACGATACCATAAAACTTTCAGATATAGGTACCACTCATTCCTTCACCACTGCGGGTAGATCCATTTTTAAGCACACACTGTTGTTGTAAATTAACAAAAGATTCCTTCAAATTATTTTACATATAAGTAGTTACGAGCCATTGTTACGACTTATGCACTAAAAGCTATACCTAGACAATTTTGAAAGTAATTAGTGGATGGATTCGTAAAAACAGAATAATACTTGACAATAGTTTAATTAATTATAATGTAATATATGTTCGTTTATTAACTAAGGAGATTAATTAACGTGTAATTTTCACAGTTTAATACTATCAAATACCGTATCCAATTTTTCCGACCTGCGAGCGCTGTATTGAAGAAAGCGTAATCGGTTATAAAGGTGACGAGGCAACAAAATGTTTGTATTTTCACGCTTTGTGCGACAGGCGGAGCGATATTTGTTATTTGTACATTATACTGATGGTGAGGCGCTTTGTGGGCTCACAATGAAGACGAATTTCCGATTAGAAGCTCACGACGACGTTGAAGTTTACAGTGTGGCGCGACAGTTCACCCTTTGTGAATATTTGTAATGTATATAATACCTATTAAAATAAATAAACGCTTCACACTCATCGCTTCCCAGTAGGATTTTCTCCTGTGTCGGGGGCCTGGAAACACGCTTCAGCCTGTAATATCCCACTGTTGGGCATAGGCCTCTTTCCCCATCTAGGAGAAGGATCAGAGCTGAATCCACCACGCTGCTCCAATGCGGATTGGCAGACATATTCCTATACTATGAGTAACGATCGCTATCACATGTACATGATAACAACCGGGACTGGCGGCTTAACGTGCTCTCCGAGGCACGGTGGCGAGACCCACAAGGACTGCACAAACACCCAGACCATGGCAAACATCTGTATGGTAAATACAAATGTTTGTCATGTGCGGGGATCGAACCCGCAACCGCCAGCGCAACAGCCAAACCAGTGCTGTGGCCGTTGCGCCAACGCGTCGTCAATATCATCAGTGCCTAAAAAGATTTACTCTCGTTACTGCCGTGACTACCCGTACTACCGCGTTACTCCCTTGAGTGTATTTCTTCCATAGCATAATTGGCTAGAGCACCCACACGGTATGTCGCGGGTGCGGGTTCGAACCCCGCTGGATAGAAATTTTGATATGATAATTAAAAACATTTTCAAAATATTGATATATTAACCAAATCTTGAACTATCGAAATAATATCATGTCTACTGACACATGACATTTATTTTAAAACAAAACTTTAACAGGTACCCATTAGTTGTTGTAATGTTTACGAAGGCTTTCACATATATGTATTATTATTCAATATCCATTTCTCCAAAATTGAAATATTCGGGCATTACTACCATTTAAAAATGTCCTAATTACCTGACTTTAATTAAAAAGCCTCCCGTTGTGTTTTACTGACATGACAGGGTCAAATTAAAGTATTAATGATTTTTCTCTTAATTGGAATACGATTCTGCGTGTAATTTATAGTATTTATCAGTTTTAAGTAATATTAAGCGGGTATGAGTATCGATGTTAATTACATTTCATATTTCTTTAATTATTTTACATTCTTGATTTTTCGTTTTTTAATTAACTTAATAAATGCAACGATTTATAGAGAATAGCATATTGCTTTCAATAAGTTTGTAGCCTTATAATCCTCTGTTACTTTTTGCAGTTAATTTGCTTTAGATGTGTATTAGGTATCAATTTAGTAAATGAAATATGGTGTGACAGTGAGTTGTATTGTAGCCAGTCATTAGGTTATTGTTCCGTCGGCCGCCACGACATCGCATTATGGCACGCGTTTGAAGCGAGACGATTAACTTTATATTACATTAACGATAATTTATGTATGTAATGTATGTATCAAGCAGTTTGTATGTGTACACATTAAGTTTTTTTCTCTATACGACTAGGTTGGCAAACAAGCATACGGCCCACCTGATGGAAAGTGATCACCGTAGTCTACAGACGCCTGCAACGCCAGAAGCATCACAAGTACGTTGCCGACCCTACCTTCAAGCCTCAACCCTCCCCAGGGGCTCTGGTCACCTCGCTCACTAACAGAAACACAACACTGCTTGAAAACAGTATAACATAGTTAGCCGTGGTCTTCTGTAAAGTCGGGGTACTACCCCAGTCCAGTAGGCACTAGAGCGCGGGGAATGCAGTTTTTTCCTGCACATGATAACAACCGGGACTGACGGCTTGACGTACTCTCCGAGGCACGGTGGGGAAACCCACAAGGACTGCATAACGTAAATCCCGACATGTGCGTAAATCCGGATCCCGAAGGATTTTCGAGATAAAATGTAGCTCGTACTAAACTAAAATTACTACGGCTATATACCTATATTACATATAAGACAAAAGTCTTCGAGCAATGCGTCCTGCCTGTGTTGACATATGGAGCCGAGACGTGGACACTGACGAAGGGACTGGTCCACAAGTTTAAAGTCGCTCAACGTGCAATGGAACGGGCTATGCTTGGGGTTTCTCTCAAGGACAGAATAAGAAATGAGACTATCCGTGAGAGAACGAAAGTAACCGACATAGCCCACAGAATCAGCAAGTTGAAGTGGCAGTGGGCTGGTCATCTGTGTCGCAGGACCGATGGCCGCTGGAGCAGACGTGTTCTGGAGTGGAGACCGCGTATTGGCAAACGCAGTGTAGAACGCCCTCTGGCCCGCTGGACCGACGATCTACGTAAGATTGCCGGTGTAGGCTGGATGGGGATTGCGGAAAACCGGGATGTCTGGCGCGAGCTTGGGGAGGCCTATGTCCAGCAGTGGACTGCAACAGGCTGATATGATGATGATGATATGATCTATATTACACCGTACGTATTTAGACGGCCAGATTTTTTTTTAAATAATTTGGTTTTAGTATCGTGTACATAGCATAATAACATTATGTATAGCCCCTATATTTTGTTTAACTTTTAATTTTGTAACTGTTTTATTCTAATTTGATTCTTGATGAAAGGTTTTTATTATTATTTTACTATTTTTTGAATCTTATGTGTGTCTATAAAGATTGCATTCATGCATGCCTGTAACATCCCACTGCTAGACATAGGCCTCTCTCTCCATGTAGGAGAAGGATTGGAGCTTAATCCACCACGCTGCTCCACTGCGGGTAGGCAGATATGTTCCCTTCTATGAGAGACAATTGTTATTAGGTATTCATGATAACAGCCGAGACCCACAGCTTAACGTGTTCTCCGAGGCACGGCAAGGACGACGTATCCAAACCGCAAAGTAATATTTGTACAAATACAAATATTCATCTCGAGCGAGAATCGAACCCGCAAATCGTTGGTATTATAGGCGACTGCTAGCACCACTACACTAGACCGGTTCTTTATAAAGATCGTATTAAGTTATTATAGACCGGGAGATAGTGACACAAAATATTAGGTCATTTGTACCAGTATTGCATTTGAATTTTTGGAAAGTATTTGACAAATACTTTCCAAAAGGCGCCGCGTTGGCGCAGCGGTCACAGCACTGGATTGCGATTGACTGTTGCGCGGGCGGTTGCGGGTTCGATCCCTGCACACGACAACATTTGTATTGGCCATACAGATGTTTGCCGTGGTCTGGGTGTTTGTGCAGTCCTTGTGGGTCCCCCCACCGTGCCTCGGAGAGCACGTTAAGCCGTCGGTCCCGGTTGTTATCATGTACACCCGATAGCGATCGTTACTCATAGTAGGGAATATATCCGCCAACCCGCATTGGAGCAGCGTGGTGGATTAAGCTCCGATCCTTCTCCTACATGGGGAAGAGGCCTATGCCCGACAGTGGGATATTACAGGCTGAATCGATTTGACAAAATGTGACCGTTATTATTTATCCCATACTTCTAGTAGGGGGAAAATACTTGAAATACTTATTTATTTGACACGTTTTTAAAATACGACTGTAAAATACGTAAAATCATTTTTTATATCATGGCATCATTGTATTCTCGTCATTTGGATGCAATTGTACCTAAAAAAAATTATTACAGATTGTAACCATCGGGCGGATGACTTGTGCTAAAAGGTGAAAAAAAAAAATTTTTTTTGACGATTTGTACCAGTATGGCATTTCGATTTTTGGAAATTATACGATACAATGTGACCATTATTATATTTGCCATACTTGTAGTAGAGGGAAAAAGTGGCGCCATACTTGAAAAAAAACTCGAATTACGAATAAAATCTTAGGATTTTGAAAAAATATTGTTCACATTCGCCACCTCCCACATGTATGGCATTATCAGACTTCTATTTATGATCATACAGGGAACTGTTAAAAAAAGTTTCAGGGTGGTACAAATCGTTTGGCGAACATAAAAAAAAAATTACTCCTTTGCAGTGGTATGGCGGCCATTGGGAACTGTCGGAAAAGTATGGCAAGGTGATTTTCGTGAATGGCTACTCGACGATGATTAGCTTTGCAAAAATTAGCCTGGTACAAATGGTTGAATTGTTTTATTTAAATTAATGTATTCGCGTCGGTATGGCGGGCTGTAAGTCACACCCGAGAAGTATGGCATTCCGCTACCGCCTACTTCTTTTTTTTCGACTATCTGAAAATACAAGAATTTTTGTGGAACAAATCGTTCGACACTCGTTATTTATCCGACGCGTTCGATTAACGCCCACGCGATTGGGCCGCCGGTGCGAGCGCTATGACCATCATTTTCCTTTTTGCCTTTACGTAATTAGACCCCTGACGAACCGCCATACTGGTACAAATGATCTAATATTTTGTGTCACTATCTCCCGGTCTATTAGCAGTTAACAGGAATTTTATAAAATTTATAATTGAGTTAAATATGAAATAATATATTTTATACGATATATATTTTATTTGATAGGTTTTCTTGGATCTAGCGAAGGGAAATTCTTGTCAATCTTTTATTTTCTTTTTCCAAAGTTCACAGCCATTACGAAATGTACTTTTACTATATATAAAGTTTAGCTTTGTAAGACGAAAAAAAACAGAAAAAAGCCTCCCAACTCAAACGCCGTCTTATTCAAATGCGTTCGCAAATCGGATTTTCTTTCGCCTTGTTAAGAGCGTTTGTTTAACTTTTCTTCCGGTTTTCTATACTTTTATTTATTTTGTTTTGTATTGTCAAGTACTAAAATAAAAGTTTTAATTGAAAGAGACTATAACTTAGTTTAAGTGTACAGGTAATAACGTTACTAGTTCTTCGTTTTCTAAAGAAATGTGCTTTCGAATTGTTTTTATTTACTTATTTTGTGGTTGCAGATTTCGAAAATATCGCTGGTTATCTATGTAGGTACTTGTAGGTAATTATGTAAGCCTAAGTTAGGCAACATTTTTAGCATAAAACTATAATATTTGATATAGATAGTATTTGTATAGTATATCATGTAAGTTTCTTCTGTTCTTATAGCAAAGATTGTGCACTAGTATATAATTATTTCAGTATGTATCTATCTTTTTGCATTAATATTTACTAATGTCAAAGGTTGCTTAAAAGAAATAGAAAAATAATTCAATGTAATGGCGCTTGATTACTTAGACAATTGGTTTTCTAGATAAGTGTGCATAAACTGTTTTTTTTTTCATATATGTATAACTAGGTCGGCAAACAAGCTTACGATGCCTCATGGTAAGCGATTACCGTAGCCTGCAACATCAGAAGCATCGCAAGCGCGTTGCCGACCCTATCCCTATCCCCAGGAGCTCTGGTCACCTCATTCACCAACAGGAACACAACACTGCTTGAAAACAGTGTTATTTAGCTGTGGTCTTCTGTAAGGTCGAGGTACTACCCCAGTCGGGCTGCTCCAGATTTTGAGCAGGAAATTTCCTGCTATGCCCTACCTCAGTTAAAAGCGTGCTACTAAGTTGATTAGATAAGGCGAGGATGGCACGACTTTTAACGCTGTACGATTCTTAAAACTGTTCATCTTAGCTTTTCCCTATTTCTAAATTCGGAAGTGTAAAATTTTTACTATCCATTATTACATACATTCATAATTAATCCCTCTTAGCAATATAGGACAGAGCACGTTAACATCATAGGTATCTTACTAAATTTAAAATGCTGTCCAAAAATGGTGTTTTAAAAGTGTGAAACGTTCGCGTCATTGCTAGCTCACTTAAGGGCTTTCCATACGAATCTCTCGTTAAAATGAAAATGGTAGTCTGTGAACAAGTCCGCATCCACTATCCCAAGTTTTATCGCTTCAGTTAACGCTAATACAAATCAGTAGTACCTCGCAAGGTAACGTTTTTTCAGTGTTCATCAAATTTGAAGCTCTTCGTTTGAAGCTCGTAGAACAAAGGATATCGCTACAAAAATAAAACAGTGCTGGCAATATTTGGCGAAATTACGGCCGCCATCGATCGGCGCGCTCCTGCATAAATGCATTAGTCTGAAGATAGGCGCCGCGCACCGAGCGCGGTCTGCGTCACAAGAGGAAGCGGTGGAATTTTTTTGGACAGTTTTCACCATCTATAGGTCCTATAATATTATAAAGCTGAAGAGTTTGTTTGAATGCACTAATCTCAGAAACTACTAGTCCGATTTGAAAAAGTCTTTCAGTGTTAGATAGCCCATTTATCGAGGAAGGCTATAGGCTATTTCTTTTAAATTAACGCGTGTGAAACCGCGGGGCACAGCTATTTATTTATTTATTTATTTATACTTTATTGTACATCACAACTACACATATCATTTACAGACTGTGAAGTACAATGGGCGGACTTATGGCTATTTAGCCATTTCTTCCAGACAACCCAAATATAATTATATTTCCTACTATGAGTAACGATCGCTATCAGGTGTACATGATAACAACCGGGACCGACGGCTTAACGTGCTCTCCGAGGCACGGTAGCTAGTTTACTGATAAAGTTTATTTAGCAAATAAGCACTTGACACGTTTTATCAGCAGGTAGAATGTGACTATCCTGATTCATCTAAACTAATAAACTACATAACTTGTGAATTCAAACGTTACGAACAGAAATATGGTTGGTATTATTATAATAGGTACCTACTAGGATACAGTGGAGTTTGAAGGCAAAAGAAAAATATAAATTTGTAACTGTTGAATATTTTTTATTGTTAGATAGCTTCAGCAACGACTGGGGGAACAGGATCTTAACAGTATAAAATAAAACTCTAGTACAAATCATACGTTAGGGCTGCTTTTGTGAAAGAATTGGAAAGCATATTAGTACATAATAATACATTTACACGTGATGTATGTCCGTGAAACTGAGGCAGACGGACGAACAAGAACTGAATCTTTGACTATTTTATCCATCCCCTTGACATCTACAGGGATCAAGTTAGCAACAATATTTTAATTGTAGTTTTTAATATGATCTGTGACAAAAACGCGACGCGTTAGAGCAGCAGTCGCACTATATTTGAATCCTAACTGTATTCCTTCAAATGGGGGTTCTGTAGGTGTTTTTAGAGTTTTTTCACGTGGAACGTGATCTATAACAATTAACACCTACAGAAACCCCCATTTGAAGGAAGGAGATTAGGAGTCGAACATTTTATACATACACTAGCTTCTGCGCGCGACTTCGTCGGCGTGGACTCCGCTCCTATTGGTCTTAGCGTGATGATATATAGCCTATAGCCTTCCTCGATAAATGGGCTATCTAACACTGAAAGAATTTTTCAAATCGGCCCAGTAGTTCCAGAGATTACCGCGTTCAAACAAACAATCAAACAAACAAACAAACTCTTCAGCTTTATATATTAGTATAGATATATTGGCTGTTTGTGCTTGTGTATTGTGTTTTTCTGGACCCCCGACACAGGAGAAAATCCTATTGGGACCCGTTGAGTGTGAAGGGTTTATTTATTATTAATATTACACGCATATAAGACTTAAAATACATATATCATAGTATATTAAAAAATCGCTGTAAGCTCACAATTCGCTTGTCTTCAGAGGCCCTAAATTTATTCTTAATAAAGCGCCGAAAGGCCGGCCGGATGTATTTTTTGATATCTCTCACTTTGAGCATGAAACGAAATCGAGGGCGTAATCCTCGGGGACGGTTTAATGTTCGATAGTTGTACGTGCGAGCTGCGGGATCAATCCACGACGCGAGGCGCCGCGGTATTGTTGCAGACCTTTTTATAATAATTTCGTACTCGGCAAGTGGGACGTGGTGGGTGGATGAGCTTATTTTTAGGTGAAGGGAAGCTTATTTTCGTAATAGAACTATAGCGAATGTTTTTAACCGACTTCCAAAAAAAGAGGGGGTTCTCAAGTCAACTGTATTTTTTATATAAGATTTTAGATTAACATGGTTACTTCTATTACTAAAGCTACTGTAATATTTTTTTATGTATGTATGTACTCAGAACTTTTGAATGGGTGGACCGATTTTGATGATTCTTGTTACAATCAAAAGGTAGTGCTTGTCATTTGGTCCCATTTAAATTTAATTGAGATCTAACAAGCACTTTTCGAGTTATATCTAATAATTAATGCGTTTTTAATTGACAATATTTTCATCGACCCACGTTGAATTATACCGCATAACTTTTTACTGGGTTTACCGATTTTGATAATTTTTAATTTAATCGAAAGCTGATGTTTATCATCTTGTTACATTTAAATTTCATCGAGATCTGATTACAACTTTTTGAGTACTCTTTGATAACGAGTATTTACTTGACTATTTTTTCGTCTTATTACGTTGTATTACTTGTCGATGTAATTGAAGTCGGTTTTTTTTCGTTTGCGAGTAAACACAATTATTAAAGAATTGTAATTTAACGATGATTTAAAAAAATTGCTAGTATCGAAGTTAATATATAAATCTGTAATTCGTATTATTTTTATATTTTGTGTTACCCACCCATGAGGAAATTCTAAATATTTTTATTATCATATCAAAAATTCGCTCCAGCGGGGTTTGAACCCGCAATTCCGAGAGACCGTGTTCATAGCTTAATTGGCTATACAGATTAAATTAAATACTCAGTGGGACTATTTAAATATATTACGCACAATCAGTGTTGCCAACTTTATTTTTACCAACCCACCAAATGAGGCTGTGTAACCCACCAGAAACCACTAAAACTTAGCGGCCTCTCAAACCACCAGAATTCCACTAGAAAACCCAAAGACAACGGCTACCTACCTCAATATAATTGTAAAATAAAACAAAAACAACGTAATTATTATCTTGAAATAAAATAATTATTTATGTTACGTACTACAGGAAACAATTAATGTACTTGTACAGAAAAAAAGGAAACAGTTAGGTTACATAACTACCTAACTAAAGAAGATCGTATTCTGAGGAATCAGCTTCATCTGCACTTTGGATATAATAAAATTCTTACTGTCAATTTCTTGAACTACGGCACTGGGTATTCACTTCATCACTTCAGCCTATTGCAGTTCACTGCTGGACATAGGCCTCCCCAAGTTCGCGCCAGACATCCCGGTTTTCCGCAATCCTCATCCAGCCTACACCGGCAATCTTACGTAGATGACGCGGTCTCCACTACAGGACACGTCTGCTCCAACGGCCATCAGTCTTGTGACACAAGTGACCAGCCCACTGCCACTTCAACTTGCAAATTCTGTGGGCTATTTCGGTTACTTTCGTTCTCTCGCGGGCGGATAGCCTCATTTATAATTCTATCTTTGAGTGAAACCCCAAGCATAGCCCGTTCCATTGCACGTTGAGCGACTTTAAACTTGTGAACCAGTCCCCTCGTCAGTGTCCACGTCTCGGCGCCATATGTTAACACAGGCAGGTCGCATTGATCGTAGACTGTTGTCTTTATGCATTGCGGAATATTCGAAGTGAAGACTCGGCGAAGCCCGCCAAATGCCGCCCAGCCCAACCGGATCCTGCTATTGGCCTCCTTCTCGAAGTTGTTGCGGCCTAGTTGGATTGTATTGCCTAGGTAAACATATTCCTGAACAACTTCGAGAAGGGTACCATCGACCGATACCGGTCTCGGTATGGCTTGGTTGACGTTTTGTCCAAGTTCATACCGAGACCGACTCGTCGGGAGGACTCGTTTAGGCCGGACAGCATCTGGCCTAGCTCATCCAACGTCTCCGCAAAGATGACGATATCGTCGGCGAAACGAAGGTGAGAGATGTATTCGCCGTTGACGTTGATGCTTCGTTCCTCCCAATCCAAGGTCTTGAGTATTATATAATTATTTATTGCATCATTTCCTTTCGCGTGTAATCAAATTTCATTCGGTTTCTCTGTTTCGTCTTGACCACGTTCATAATACTAAATAATCGCTCTACATTTGCGTTAGAGTGCAGTAAACCTAATAGAGATATCGCAAATGTGACTAAATCTTTAAGTGTTTAAAAAAAATCCTAGAAAAATACTAGATTATTTTTAGTGGTAAGCTCCGAAGCTTACCACTAACTGTAACAAACCTAAACCACTAAAAAATCCACTAGCCACTAAAACCAATTTTTTCCCGCCAAGAGGGGTGTCCAAACCACCAGATCTAGTGGAAAATCCACTAAGTTGGCAACACTGCGCACAATTAATGAAATAAAATTACTAATTAACTGGCTGTGTCCGCGAGTTAGTCCGCGTGGAAAAAAGTTATTGTTTTGTTCGCAGAGTTATACCTACTTATAAGTATATTTAATTTAAAAAAAGTTCTAAAATAAAAGTAGTCTAAGTTACTCCATACTACATCCAGCCAGTGAAAGTCCCGTTAAAATCGCTTCAGCCACTTCAGAGGTTAGCCGGAACAAACAGACAGACAAAAATTGTAAAAAATGTTATTTTGGAATATTTACCGTGTAGATAATGTAATAGATCCATATGCATTTAGTAAAAAGCGGTTATTTTAATAAAACAGACACTCCAAGTTTATTTGTTTGTATAGATATAGATAATTAGGTAACATTCATTGGTAGGAGTAAGTCTTAAGAACGGTTAAATTGGTTCAACATATTTTTTTGAATGTGTATTCGCAGTCCTAATACGAGATTAGGTAAATTTTTTCTTAGAGAATTTGAGTAAAAGTGGAAGTTGTTTTTCTATCGAATAAAGATAAAGTGATTCTTTCTACTTAGCAGCTCATCTAGATAAATAATAAAAAGTGGATACATTTGTTTTATTTATTAACTAGCGATCCGCCCCGGCTTCGCACGGTTGCAAAAAGTATCAGTGTTCCTCTACTATAATATGCATGTATTATACATATAAACCTTCCTCTGGAATCACTCTATTTACTAAAGAAAACCGCATCAATATCCATCGCGTAGTTTTGAAGATCTAAGCATATATACGGACAGACAGACAGCGGGAAGCAACTTTGTTTTATACTATGTAGTGATAGTGATGAATATGGAATTTTAATTCGGTTTTTATTCTTCTTTTGCTATTAAAAAGCTACATCATCCAAAAGCAAATAAGTATGAAAGCATGTGGAAAAAAACGAAAGAAATATGAAAGTAGGTGACACCGGGAGGGATACAGACTGTTTGTTTTGAAGTAAAACTTCTTCACGCACGCTTGACTTGGGGAGTAAGCTGGTGAATATGTGAAGAGCGTTACGAAAAGTATGATTAGGCGAGGCGAACGGAGCAAAAAGAGAGAGGTGCGAGGACACATTTTATTTCTCTTTTTCTCTCATAGCCAGTTACGTTTCGTTTATATGTATATCTAAGACACAGTATAGGCCTAATCTGATTTGAAAAAAAAAACATGATAAAAAAAATGATATTAGTCCCGCTGAGTTTCTTTCGCCAGTTCTTCTCAGGTCAGAGGCTTTTTCTTTCCGAACTGGTAGTAGACTCATGACGTTCAGTAAAAAGTGTAATAATTTTAAGCTGAATAAAATTTTTTGAATTTGAATTTGAATTGCTTAAGAAGTTTTACTTCAGTCGTGTGTTCTAAAGTAGGTACACTCGTTTTTTTCGATTCGTTAGATTAATTTCTAACAAATCAAGACTAAAAAACCACGGCAGACTTTCGTTTTTTAAAAACTTAGTCGGAAAACAAGCGTACGGCTCACCTGATAGTAAGCGATTACCGCAGCTTATAGACGCCTGCATTGCAAGCGCGTTGCTGACCTATCCCCAAATCCTCACAGGAGCTCTGGTTACCTTACTCACCAACAGGAACGCAGGAACGCAACACTGCTTGAAAGCTGTGATCTTCTGTAAGGTCGGGGTACTACCCCAGTCGGGCTGCTTCATATTTTGAGCAGAAAATTTCCTGCTGTGCCCTATGTCAGTTCAGACTCTGCTCTCATTAAAAATACATATATCATAGTAGATAGTGTTGTCTTAAATTTGAATACGATTAACTAGGTATAAGCGACAAATACAGGTTAACGATACAGAATTAATCATATAAGACGCTTACCGATGCTGTGCTTACCGTGGATGGTACAACAAACCTTGTGAACGATTACGAGGAGAAGTTGATAGTGATGACAGGCATCGACGTACCATCAACACAGTGGTTCTTAACTGGTGCTCCCTGGAAACATGCGAAGTGGTCCCCTAAACCGAGGAGTAGAGTGTCTCACTAGGCTATAACTAAGTATATACTAAATACTAAAGATTCCTTGGCATTACATACATTTTCTCAAATGGTCCCTCATCAAAAATAGGTTAAGAACCACTGCATTAACACAAAATGTGAAACAAAATGTGAAAACAATACTTCACGCATCAAAGGTGTGATCTAAGAAGCATGAGTGACACATTTGATTTGTTAGCCATTGATTTACTCGTAATATTTATTATAGAGTTGTATCAAAACAATAAATAGTTATGCAGTTTTTGAGCAACGACTCAACATATGATGTTATCCTAAGATATGAACTCTTGTAGAAAAATTCTTTACTTTGTCTAAACTATACACAGACAGATAGACAAAGATTGAATGACAATTACTGAAAATTTCATCTAAAATATGTTTGACGACGAATGTGGCAACTACTGTCTTTTGGGCAAGTAGTCGCGGTTCGATCCCCATTTGTGGCAAATGTTTGTAAAGGTTAACAATTTTTCAGAGAGTAAGTTTGTCGTATGATCACAGCGGGGGCTAAATTTTTGTGTTTTTTAGAAATATTAACGATTTATTTGTAACTAAATATATAAGTAATTGTTATACAAGTAGGTAAATAAATGTTCCATCAAACATTTAATGTAAATGAAAATAGCTTCAATAAGGCGAAGTGCGGGACGGCGGTCTCAGAGAGAGTTACTTTGTGAATCTGTAACTAACCGCCGCAGTAATAACTCGGAGATAAAAACCTGCCGGTGGGCGTGGCCTGCGGTGGGCGTGCCGGGGGCGGCGCGTGGGCGGGGCCTGGAAAGCATGTCGAGAGCTTTTTATTTTGCTTTCCATTCCAATTGTATTTAAGAAATGGAGTTTCCGATGAAACTCTACGTACATATTTACTCGCGTTAATTTTCTTCGTCGACAGAATTGTTTGATTTCACTTCGTTTTCTTTTAGTAACAAAAATATTTGATTTCTTTTGATATATTTTTATATCGTTCCTCGCCGAGCTATAAATGTTGAGTAAAATAATATTGTGATACTAAACGTTACTGCTACAAGCATCTTTAATATGTTATCATTATGATAATATACCTATGCTAGAAGTAAAATAAGAAATAAATTGAGCTTCTAATTTAACAAATGTACATACGCTACTCTCATATTTACTGGTATTAACTGAAAAAAATTAAATTACTTTCAACAAAATCGATGATAATGATAGGCACAAAGGGTAGTTTCGTTCTTGTTAAAGCATCAAAGTTTGGTGTTTGCTCCAAAAAGGATAAAATGGGATAGTTTTCTGTTTTGCGTTTGTTGTTATCAGAAAGAGGTTTATATAAAAGAAAAAAAAAACGAGTGTGCTTTAGACCACAAGACTGAAGTACAACTTCTGCATAATATGATTGCACTGTCTTAGATATACGAAACGTAACTGGCTATCAGAGAAAGAGAGAAAGAAAATGTGTGCTCGCACCTCTCTCTCTTGCTCCGTTCACTTCACCCAATCACACTTTTCGTAACGCTCTCGTCACGCATTCACCAGCTTACTCCTCAAGTCAAGCGTGTGTAAAGAAGTTTTACGTCTAAAATCGATATATTATAATTATACAGGGTGTCCCGCGATAAAGTGCAACCCCGAAAGAGGGTGAAACTAGACCATAAATTATCGACAAAAAACAGAAAAAAATTAAAAAATTGAAAAAAAAATTTTTATTTTTATTATTGACGAATTAAGATTTTTGTATAGCTTACGTAGACTCTTTGTACAAAAAATGATCATTTTTGTACGTGTTTTTTGGGATACAGGCGTAATTTTTTTTTTATTTGAATGGCAATATGGTAAGAAATAATAATAAATCATAAAATTTCTTGGTATTGCGGGCATAATTCTAAGAAAATTAGAGATCATTGAAAAAAACAGTCATAAAAAATGGGTTTTTTTTCACAAGAAGCATAATTAAAGACATAATGCCACTTTTTTGCGAGCTAATTTTTATTTTATCCTTACCGCCAAGTACGTGGCGTAATATTTTATTTTATTTTAAAGTAATCGACCCACTACTTTGGAAGAAATCATCATTTTTTGTACATAGAGTCTACGTAAGATATAAAAATCTTAATTCGTCAATAAGAAATAAAATATTTTTTTAAAAAAGTTTTTTTCTATGTTTTTTGTCGATAATTTATGGTCTAGTTTCACCCCCTTTCGGGGTTGCACATTATCGCGGGACACCCTGTATAACGAAAAAAATGTGATGGTACGAAGTTCGTCGAGTCAGTTCAATTTCTAGATACTAATATTATAATTGTGTTTGCTCGCGAACGAAAAAAACTGACTTCAATTACATTGACAAGTAACACAACGTAAGTAGACGAAAAAGTGCAAGTAAATACGCGCTATCAAAGATTACTCAAAGAGTAGTCATCAGATATCGATCACATTTATATAAATGGGATCACACTAAAAGCGTCCGCTTTCGATTAGAATCATCGAAATTACTTTGATGCTACTTAACTAAATGGTACACAATTGTAGATATAATTATTTTCAACAAACTTTGTAAAATGTTACCTTGAATTTCTATATAAAATAAGAAGAAACTTTTTCGCCCACCAAATATACTAACACTTGTGTTAAAAATATATGTAAGAATAGTTCATTTATATAATTATTGTTTACTAGCTTCTGCGCGCGACTTCGTCGGCGTGGACTCCGCTCCTATTGGTCTTAGCGTGACGATGCATAGCCTATAGCCTTCCTCGATAAATGGGCTATCTAACACTGAAAGAATTTTTCAAATCGGCCCAGTAGTTCCAGAGATTACCGCGTTCAAACAAACAAACAACCAAACAAACAAACTCTTCAGCTTTATATATTAGTATAGATATGTATGTATATTTACCACAAAAGTTGCATCTAAATCAACCGACTGCTACCTAAAAAGTATTAAATTGATTATCTTAGAAACAGTCGATCACGTCTGAGATACATGTTAAAAACATCTAATAAAATCGTTATTTACCTTATCATGTTTACTTTTACACAGACGAAACATGATTAATAAAATACACCGTATTTCGTAGACGCAATAAAGTTCCCCGCAGGCTCTCAGTTTTTTCAATTTGATGTATATTTAAATGAGATTTGTATAACGTTTGCACGCCTTGCCTTTAATATGTTCGGAACATTCCTATTATCTTGAGCGCACATTTCCACGACACGACGTCGTAACTGACGCTGCTTACTAAGTCTTGCTTGTAATACAACATAATAAAATCAGCTAGAACTTGTCTGGGAAATCTGATGTCAAAGAAAATATTTGAAAATACTTAATTTATTTCTCCTAATTTATCAAGTGTTATTATATTGTATGTGTATTATATTTTTATAAGTCTAAAAAAAAGGAGAAGGCTCTCAAATAGACAGTATTTTTATGTGTTTGTTACCTCATAACATTTTACCGTGTATACCGATTTTAAAAAAAGTATTAAAACATAATTTCTTTTTTTTTTCGATAGCTAGTATTTGTCATGTAGTCCCATTTAAATTTGATGGAGATCTGACGATTAGTTCTTTTAGTTATCCCTAATATATCGATCACGATCACGATTCAGCCTGTAATATCCCACTGTTGGGCATAGGCCTCTTCTCCATGTAGGAGAAGGAACGGAGCTTAATCCACCACGCTGCTCCAATGCGGGTTGGCGGATATATTCCCTACTATGAGTAACGATCGCTATCAGGTGTACATGATAACAACCGGGACCGACGGCTTAACGTGCTCTCCGAGGCACGGTGGGGTAACCCACGAGGGCTGCACAAACACCCAGACCACGGCAAACATCTGTATGGCCAATACAAATGCTGTCGTGTGCGGGAATCGAACCCGCAACCGCCCGCGCAACAGCCAATCGCAATCCAGTGCTATAACCGCTGCGCCAACGCGGCGTCATAACCGCTGCGCCAACGCGGCGTCATCCCTAATATATATAAATTCGTATTCATTTTTTTAAACGTTTTAAGTCAGTTTTTTTTTTGTTTTGCGAACAAATAGTTCTTTACAATAAGTGCACGCAGCCGTGTCGTGTCGCAACGGACCCGCGCCGAAGGCTGCATCTCGCGCGTCTTTCCAATTTCCCGTCGGCGACGCGTCGGGAAAATCCTCTTTTGATTTATTTTTTAATTCGCGGTCTCATTTCAATTTATGGCCGCGGCTTTGCGGCATTTGTACCTGTCGCGAGCGATGTTAATGTTCTATTGAACGTGCTCGCTTTGAATAACATCGAGTATCAAGTAACTCGTACGTGATCGATGTTTGAAATATTTATCATTAGCGTTAACAAATAATTTGGGGGTAGTCTAACATCGACTACAATTTCAATATGTTAATTATGTAATCTTTTTCTATTTAGCTCAGCTGTGGAATTATACACATACTACCTTCTGCGCGCGACTTCGTCCGCGTGGAATAGGACCAATTCTGTCATACATGATTTGTGCGAAACTTTAACCGTTTACGCAGCGGAAGCTCTCAAAAGGAAAAAAAAACCCGATTTTGAAACATTCATCATTGGTGCTACGCTCATATTGGTCTTAGCGTGATGATATATAGCCTATAGCCTTACTCAATAAATGGGCTATCTAACACTAAAAGAATTTTTCAAATCGGACCAGTAGATCCTGAGATTAGCGCGTTCAAACTGTTAATGAAACATACTATAAATTTCTCAATAACTTTATTATAATATACTAGCTTCTGCGCGCGACTTCGTCGGCGTGGACTCCGCTCCTATTGGTCTTAGCGTGATGATTTATAGCCTATAGCCTTCCTCGGTAAATGGGCTATCTAACACTGAAAGAATTTTTCAAATCGGACCAGTAGATCCTGAGATTAGCGCGTTCAAACAAACAAACAAACAAACAAACAAACAAACAAACAAACAAACAAACAAACAAACTCTTCAGCTTTATTATATTAGTATAGATTTTAGCTAATTTTATGCACACAATTTTTATGTAATGTTAACGCTATGGCCGTTGAAGTTAGGGAGGAAAAAATTGCCATACACAAAACTTTAACATTAAAAATAAATTATTGCCATTATTACAATTTTTAGACTTATTTAGTTAACTAATTTTATTATCTATGAAAAGTTAAATTATATCAATATTTTATCTGTAATGTACTATTTTCCACTATAATTTTACAATTTATGTTCATGTACTGAACACAAACAAATAAACAAACAATCAAACAAACAAACTCTTCAGCTTTATTATATTAGTATAGATATTACAGGCTGAAGCGTTATCCCTTCTCCTACACGACGAAAGAGGCCTATGCCCAGCAGTGGGATATTACAGACTGAAGCGTGGAATTAATTAAGAAATTCTTCAGTTTTTTCACATTTAAATGAGACATCCTTTTCCCAGCTATTCTCAGACGCTAACAGGAATTTTAAAAAAGTCATAAATTCACATAGTCGAGACTACTAGTTTAGATTTTATTTTTAGTGTCGTTGATAAAATCAATCGCACCAATAATTAAATATTTTTAAATTATACACTAAATAATTTATACCTATCTGAACCATTTAATAGTAGGTCTATTTATGGTAACCGTCTTATTTTTTAAGGCAATTTCCTGCTTTTATAAAAGTATACCATTCGTTATTGAGTCGAGATCAATGGCTCCACAAACACTCAACAAAGGTTAGCGCTCCCAAAGTAATATTTAACGAAAGGATATTCTCAGGGATGGAACGGAAAGGAACGGAACGGAACGGGTCGGGACGGACGGGGACAAGATGGTGCGGCAAAAAGCGTAAAGTAACAGATGATCCTAATTTAAATATCTGCGAGGGACAGCGAGGGTGTTTAGGAGTTAGTATAACGGGCACCTTGTACACTATGGCGTTTTACATGAGTTTTCTTTATACTTAAAAATATGTGCTATACTTCCGAGTAGTGGCTAAACCTATGTTAGGCATTTATGGAAAGTAAAGAAAGTATTTTATAAAAATGTAATAGTGACATTACTAATAAGAACAAAAAAAAAAAAAACGATGCACGAAAACGAAATAATTCTGTTATAATTATATACCTATGTGATATTTATTTGAACGCTATCTTTTTGAAGTTATTTACTGATTGTAATTAATTTCATATGATCTTTATTGAATTTAATTTAAAAAAAAAAAACTAGCCAAGTATTTTTTGGCGTAGTTCATATCTTGTTTTCTTCATACATACATAGTTACATGTTGTTACATACATTATGTTGCATGTTGAGCAGATTATCTATACTAATATTATTAACAAAAGTTTTAATGATACAGCAAAGCATTACTAATCACAAATGTAACACGCGTAGTATCCTAATTCTTTTGGAAAAAAATCATATAATGTGAACAGATGAGAGGTCCAAGTCAATATCACAGGATCAAAGCGACGGCGACGGTGAGCGCGACAATATTAGTAGCAGCGCTTTATTTATTACGGAAAAATACACAAAAGTATACATGGGTACAGACAATATCGTGCAGTCAGTAAACAGGAAGTCGATAATGTTAAATAAAAAACACAAAATAGAAAAGAAAACATTTAATAAAATTAAAAACTAGTCCTAAAGATATAATGAAAAAAAGATTTGCTTAACGATAATCAAGTGTGTATTATAAATCCTAATCTACGAAAGGCACGCACTTAAATCAACTTAAAACTATTTTGTAATTGTAACAAAATACACTCTTAAATTAACTATCGGTTTCGCTCGTTTAACCTGGACTTAACTGACTGTGTGAAATGGTTTTACACAAAAACAAAAAAACTGTAACTTAAAAATAAATACAAATCGTCAAAGGAAGAATCTTACTTTATTATCGCGAAGCTAAACTACTCGTCTAACTCCCACAAGAACATCTAAAGTTCTCGACAAACTATCAGTAACGGAAAAGTGAATGTCTCCACCTTGTTCGCAACAGCAAACGAGTTCAACAAAACATAATATTATTGACTATGTCTTTTGTGTCCGCTATAACTTTTAATAAGTTACATGCTCCATTTTATTACTATACTAACACGTCTGGAACAAAATTATTCAAAAAGTAAATGTCTCCATCTGGTTCGCAGCAGCAAACGAGTGCACAAAACATTATAGCCTAGTATCTTGTGTCCGCTATAACGTTATTAAGTTCCTATATCTCTCAATTTTATTATTATACTAACATATCTGAAACAAAAGTGAATATCAGATCAGAAGTTGTTCAACAGTACTTACATTTTAGATTTATGACATTCTTGTATGTGGCACTAATGTTCTATAAACAAATGGGTCGATTTCCAAGTATTTTTCGAAAGAAAATAAAAAATGAAAAATCTACTTTATAGTAGGAAATGAGAATAATTTTGAAAACGTCAAATTATGCTCATATGAGTCTGAATAACTCACGATCACGATCACGATCACGATTCAGCCTGTAATATCCCACTGTTGGGCATAGGCCTCTTCCCCATGTAGGAGAAGGATTGGAGCTTAATCCACCACGCTGCTCCAATGCGGGTTGGCCGATATATTCCCTACTATGAGTAACGATCGCTATCAGGTGTACATGATAACAACCGGGACCGACGGCTTAACGTGCTCTCCGAGGCACGGTGGGGAGACCCACAAGGACTGCACAAACACCCAGACCACGGCAAACATCTGTATGGCCAATACAAATGTTGTAGTGTGCGGGGATCGAACCCACAACCGCCCGCGCAACAGCCAATCGCAATCCAGTGCTGTGACCGCTGCGCCAACGCGGCGTCTGAATAGCTCATGAATCGGTAATCGGATCTCAGTCATAAAAATTTAGAATTCGAGTTATACCATCAAAAATCAGAGCAACAATTAAAATTAAACGCTGTATAATTGTCAACTAAATGACCGGTACTCACATAGAAAACTAAACGTAAACGATGTACGGCTGGAGGAGTCTGCTACGAGCCCCGAGCCGCACAGTCGCGTCAGTCTAAGTACCAACAGCTGAAACAAAAGAATGTTCATTGCATTAAAAGAAATCTGTAGGAGTCTTTATTTATCGACCTATATTTTGGGATGACCACTTTTCAAATTACAAGGAAAGAAAGAACAAAATTCCGATACAATACGTGTTCATCGTTATCGTTATCTTACTGAAAGCTAACTTGTGTTAGCACCAATGATGTGACAAAATCACACTTAAAAGCACGTGGTTTCCGACAACCACGTGGTTCAAAGTATCGCGTGGTCGACAAATGTTTGGTAAAGTATCACAGATTATGAGAAGTTATTAATTATAATAGTAATTCATGTCACGAAAATATAATTGAGATTTGATCAGCTTCACCCATTGGACCCGTTCAACAATTGAATTACCTATTTGGTCAAGGTAATTGCTCTGTGGTAAAAGAAACAATAATAAGTAGGTAACCAGGAACTAAAATTGTACTCAACTGGTAAACGCACATTTTTTATATATTTTTATTTAGACTTTTATAGACCAGTAAATGCAATTCATGGTAGTTGTCTCAACGTAATGCTAATTATACAATTAAATGAGGCTTATTAGTCTAAATAAGATGGCGTTTGATGAACAAGCCTTTTTTATATAACTAAGTCAGCAAACAAGTATACGGCTCACCTGATGGTAAGCAAATACCTATAGACGTCTGCATCACCAGAAACATCGCAAGCGTGTTGCCGACCCTATTCCCAATTCCCCCCCAGGAGCTCTGGTCACCTTACTCACCAACGGGAACAACACTGCTTGTAAGCAGTATAATTTAGCTGTGGTCTTCTGTAAGGAAATTTCCTGCTGTGAACTACCTAAGTTAGCCTAGCCTAAAGCCTAGCCTAGGGCTGTTCCTTGATTAGACAGGGCTACTTACATGAAGTAAGCGCGTGTTCTGATCGCGGCTCGCAAGGCTGAGTGGCGACAGGCGCGCGGCCAGCCGGCGGCCGGGCGACGTCGCGCGACGTCGGCGGCCGCGGCACCGGGCGGCTGCTGCCGCGAGCAGCTGCATCTGCCTGCAACCAACACACACTTTAATATATCTGTAACACCCCACTATAATAATAATAATAATTTATTTTCAGACAACATAAGTCCATACAATTTTTTTTAAACTAAGTTATATTAAAACAAGTTGTTATACAAACGAATTATGTTAAATCAAAATTAGAACAAAATTAAAATCAATACTAAAAGTAAACCAAAATTACGCAATAAATCAAAATAAAATCATTATCAAAATTCAATCGAAATTACAATTACAAAAGATTAACAATTACAATCAATAATAATTTAATCAAAATTAACCACTTTAATTAACCACTGCTGGGCATAGGCCTCTTTCTACATGTCCAAGAATTTAATCTACCACGCTACTCCACTGCGGGTTGGTGGATATATTCCTTAATATGATAACGATTGCTATCAGATGTCTGTAATAATTATTGATGGAGGTTACAAAGCTATTAATGCAGAAGGAAGAGCACCTGCATCTGCCTGCATTTAACACATTTTGATATAAGCTAGTGCTAAAAAAAGTAATTATCTATCTGAAAATATTGAATTTAATTTTATTTTCCGATTGAGGTAACAAAGCTGGAGCAATAACGAAGCAGAAGGAGTAAAAAAGGTAGAGGAAGTTAATATGTTCTAGATGGTCGACAACGTGGGTTGGAGATTCTAATTATTTTAGTTAGTTTCTAATTAATTTAAACTTTACGTAGGCTAGATTAAAGAAGAGGCAGAAGAAGGCAGAAGTTTTTAGTTAAAAAAGTAAACTGGATAGCAAAAATACTTGCTTGTTTGGACATTTATAGTTATATATTATAGCTTTAAATCAATGAAATTAATAGAAAAGTAGAAATGAATAATAAAATATCTTACTCGCTTCAGCAGACCACGTGTGGCGCGGGCACCCTGGCTCACTGCGAACAAATTGCACATTGAAATCAAACATTTATAAAGCCAACTAATTAGTTAAGAAGGAATACACAAAGTTTACAATAACTTAAAAAAAATAATTAAATATTTCCAAATTCAAAAATGCAACCACGTGTTAAAAATCGAACAAATTGCACATTGTAATCAAACATTTACAAAGCCAACTAATTAGTTAAAAAGGAATACACAAAGTTTACAATAATTTAAAAAGAAATTAAATATTTCCAAATTTAAAAATGCAACCACGTGTTAAAAATTAAAAGACAAAATGGCGGATATTTAATATGAAAAGATAATAATTACTCACGTCCCGCGTCACCGCCCGAGTGCGAACATTGCATACGCATTCTGACTTTTATACTGTCGATTGCATGATATAAAAAGAAAAAGAGGTAACTTAAAAATAATTAAAATATAACTTATTTTTTATTCCATTATTATTTTAAAGTATTTTTAAAGTGAAACCTCTTTAGGCGCATGAGAGGTAAAATTTGAGCGACCGGTAACGCGGCAGCGTTATGACGTTCAGTACTTGGATGGGTACTTACTTTTTTGTATTTTAAATTCGTTTTTTAATTAGTTTTTTTTAATTAGTTTTTTTGAATTGGTTTTTTTAAAATTAGTTTGCCAAAGAAGTTTCACTTCTGACATGTGTACTTTGTACGCACGCAATTTTTTTTTATTCTGTCGTTTTTTATGACGTAAAAAAGGTATGTGTTTTACAATGACCTAAATATTACTATTAAATTAAGGTCATCATCATTTTCAGTTATCTGATTAATTATGTTCATTATTCCAAGCTCTTAAGCAAATATAAACAATACATTTTAATTTGTTTTTATTAATAAATGCATTATTAATATACTTATTTACGTAATATATTGTTCCCCTTTTTTAACCAATTTTATAGAACAATATCTTGTGATGAAAATATGTAACACCTTCAATCACGACAAATCAAGCGCAAAACATAGAACTTTAGAACGATTAGACCAATGTGGCAGTTACATTGATTTAATGTATTTCTTTATGCATAATTAAAAAAAATATTGGCATTCTGCACTAATTCTTCTCTATATCTATACTAATATAATAAAGCTGAAGAGTTTGTTTGTTTGTTTGTTTGAACAAGCTAATCTCAGGATCTACTGGTCCGATTTGAAAAATTCTTTCAGTGTTAGATAGCCCATTTATCGAGAAAGGCTATAGGCTATATATAATCACGCTAAGACCAATAGGAGTGGAGTCCTCGCTGACGAGGTCGCGCGCAGAAGCTAGTAAACTATAAGTGAGCGAAACTTCATACTTCTCTGTCCGGACAATTTTCGTAAAAAGGGTCACAAAGTTTTTGCATCACGTATTAATATATACTAGTGGTCGCCCAGAGGTCGAAATTCGCCCATAATTAAAAATTTAAAGTAAAGAAAACCTAAATATATGAGAATAAAGAACCTTTTTTTAAATTTTTCAATTCGACTACAGACTGACAATCAACAAATAGTATAATATGCGTGTGTGAGTGCGGTAGTGTGTGTAATGCTTTTTTTATTAATTTAATGTATATTTCATGTATAACTTTAAGAAAATATTAGCGCTCAATATTTACGCTCAATTTCCGTAAAAAGGGGTACAAAGTTTTTGCTTCACGTATTAATATATATAGATAAATAATATAATAATAATATATAAGATTTATTCAGAAAACGTTACGAACATTTGAACTGCATGTATTTGACAGTTCTTAAGACAATACGGTCTGTCGGGTTAGCTCGTAGGAAATAACAATCAATAACAAATAAAACAGTAATAAAAGCTAATAAGCTATAATGTCATCATCATCATCACATCAGCCTATCGCAGTCCACTGCTGGACATAGACCTCCCCAAGCTATAATGTATTTTTAGTGAAATCGTTTTAGTTTCTTTGTCATTTTATAAATTATTTATATCTTTATTTAAAAAAATAGCGAGTCAGGAAGGGATAATAATAAATAATTAATTTACATAAAATAAATCTGAACGACATAATATTTTAGGTGGCTAAGTAGGAGGAGAAAGCTAAAGGAATCCTATTGCTACTATATTTATACGAGTAATACATATGTTTGCAACTGTAGTAGACAGGCATTAAATTCTTCGGATTATTCTAATACATGATCTGAAAATTATTTAAAATCATTATAATAAAAACAAAATCTAAAATTTTAAGTTACGCACCTATTTCTCAAGAACGTATAAGCTCGCAAACAAAAGAACGATCCAGAAATTTCTAACTACCCACAAAAACTAAAATTTTTGCTTCGCAATCAATGTTATGATTTTCAATTTAAAATTTTACTAACCAAGAAGTTAAAATTGTTATTATTATATTGTTATATTTGAATATGCTATATGTATTTTTTATTTGATTCTGTTTTTTTAAATAAGAATCATATTATTATAGAATGAAAGACTTCATAAATTGTTACGCAATGATATTATTTGTAGTAGATATAAATTATAACCGCGTGGTATGACGAAAAAATCAAATAAAAAAATAACTTTATTCAAATAGGCTGCAAAAGCACTTTCGAATCGTCATTTTACAAATTAAAATTTTTAAGTCATTATTATTTTTAAATGTTAAACTATTACCGATTCGGAAAGTAGATTCTGCATAGAAGAGTCGGCAAGTAACTTCGCAGTTACCTACTTTTTTGAAAATAATATATAAACTATGTTTTAGTACAAAATTAATAATATCTTGCATGAAATTCAGCGTCACAACTAGAATAGCTAGATAGCAAGTCCACGTTAAATCACATTAAAACAAAATTATACAACAAATGATTTAAACATTTTAAATCATATCAAAAAAATTTCGATCCCATGTGTGGGTAACACGAAAAATTAAAATTATACGAACAAATGATTTAATTGTATTTACATTGCTTAAACATAGTCACAATTGCATTTAACTAATAAATTTTCTATTTTCGTACGTGAAAATTCTTGTAAAAAGTACAGTTAAAATATGTTTGTATTAATTTAGCCTGTTTATTGATAGTATATACATTAGGCTATAAAACATGAATTGTGTGGAAAAGTATTCAAGACACAAGGGAACCGTAAGTTAGGTTAGGTTAGAAAACAAACATAAAATTAGTCTAATTAGACTACGTAAATATGGTTTCTGTAATAGAACACTTTTTCAAATTACATTTGTATGAGAATAATGATTCGTACTTTGAAACCAATACTGCGTTAACGTAGGTATATCAACAAATTAATATTTGTTAAAATCTTAGCTACCGCAAATATTGTTCAATATAAATTTATAGGGTTCTCATTCGATGAATCTATATCGGAGTATTTTAGTTATTTTAATAACTTTTAAAACGTTTTCACATTTGTCTCTGATTATTGCCTTTTTGTAGGAGAATTATTTTCAAGATGACGCGAAAAGCAATCTCTTTGTCTGAAACGACGCCATCTTGGCTGGCCAGCTCTCAGCTATAAATTTAATAATCCTGGCGACCCACGTCCTCCCCGGGAAATATTATATAAGGGAAAATCTCCCCGGGGGCGTGGCGGGGCGTGTTCTCTGGCGAGTGGGCGTGCCGGGTAACTTTCCTAGTTGCTGTGGGTGATAAAATAAATTGTTTCTTAAGTAGGTGTTATGTAACTGAAGCAAACGAATGAATGTATATATGTATGTGAGGTATATAGAGGTTTGTATTGATTGGTAGTTTTTTTTTTGTTTTTTGTATTAAGAACAAGATTTTCATTTATACTCATTTGGCTTGTTCTCATTACAGTGAACAAGTATGACTAATAAATA
Organism: Melitaea athalia; assembly: GCA_905220545.2. NCBI lineage: Eukaryota > Metazoa > Arthropoda > Insecta > Lepidoptera > Nymphalidae > Melitaea > Melitaea athalia. The sequence goes on from HG992180.1 coordinate 319,620, forward strand.
TTAAAAAAATTTAAATGAGTGCATAAAAACGTTTAGTAACGATTTTTAAAGACAAATCATCGCGCATACACACTTGACAGAGACGTAACGAATTTGTTGTGAAGTCGATATACAAATATTAATAATTGTGTTTGCTCGCAAAAGAAAAAAACGGACTTTAGTTACATCGCATCGACAAGTAATACAACGTAGGTGGACGAAAAAATAATCAAGTAAATACGCATTATCGAAGATTACTCAAAAAGTTGTAATCGGATTTCGATGAAATTTAAATGTTACCACATGATAAGCATCAGATTTCGATTAAATTAAAAATCATCAAAATCGATACACCCAGTAAAAAGTTATGCGGTATAATACAACGTAGGTCGATGAAAAAATAGTCAAGTAAAAACACATTATTAGATATAACTCGAAAAATACTTGTCAGATCTCAAATAAATTTAAATTAAATGGGACCAAATGAAACGCACCACCTTTTGATTAAATTTTTTTTTTATCGAAATCGGTCCACCCAGTCGAAAAGTTCTGAGGTAACATACATAAAAAGAATACAATCTGAGAACCTCCTCCTTTTTTGGAAGTCGGTTAAAAAAGAAAAATTATTTGGTTGTTAGTTTGTTTTTATCTTTGACATAACTAGATAATTCTTTCATTACACAAAGCTATATTTTTTAAAGAGAACAGAGGCTATAAAAGATCATGTTACAACTCATTGGAGAAGAGAAGTGATCTTAGATACCAACATACAGACGACTGTCAAAAATAAACGTTGGTTTTTAATTACAAGTTTAGTTTCGTCTCGTCATTATACTTAGGTACATTATCAAATGGTAAACAAGAATGTGTTAAGAATGCAACATAATAAAAACATGAAGGTAGTTTGTAATTAAATAGCTATTGCTATACGTTCTTAACTTCTTACTAGCAACGCTGGCTTCGCAAGTTTTTTAATATCTACCCTTTTTTGAATTTTTTTTTTGTAAATAATTAATAATACTCGCACAGAAATAGCTCCTAAAATGTATGTTTAAAAGTTGTAAGAATGTTGTAGAATGTATGTGTATAGCCTTAATTCGTATAATAAATATGTAATTTTTATTTTATCATTGATATGTTATAATTTTCGTGTAAGATAGCTAATTAAAATATCTATCTATTAACAAAAATATTTATTTAAAATTTTAAAACTATTTAATTGTTTAATTTTGAACATAAATAAAATCTTATTATAAGATAGTGAATAAATAACAGAAATAATTAAAAATCATTATGTATAATAATTATCTTATAATAATGAATAATATAATAATTATAATAATTATTTATTAATCATGTACACCTGATAGCGATCGTTACTCATAGTAGGGAATATATCCGCCAACCCGCATTGGAGCAGCGTGGTGGATTAAGCTCCGATCCTTCTGCTACATGGGGAAGAGGCCTATGCCCAACAGTGGGATATTACAGGCTGAATCATGTATAAAAATTAATTATCTGTGATTGTTTCGTTAGGCCATGAAGTAAAGAACATTCTGTATAAACTAGCAGTAGATAAAATTAAAAAAATAAACTCTTAATCCCATAAGAAATGTATTACATGTAAGTAAATAATTATTCCAAAATGATAATCTGTGGAATGAAACATTTAATTCATAAATTAAGTAAAACGTACTGTTTTATAGTACATAATTAGACGATCTATACGTAAGATTGCCGTGGTGTAGGCGGGATACGGATTTTTTAGTTTATTTTTTTATTTATATAGGAAGAATTAGACATTAAACAAAAGATATCTTACACTATACACCACACTTAATGGCTAACTCAGCATGCAATAGGTACATTTTAAAAATAGTTTCGAAACTTATAGGTAGGTACTAACAATAAATATTTATCTTACCTATGACAAATTAACTCATCATTAAAAGAATAAAACAAACTATAAAAAACAGTACAATAATTAAAACCCGTGCTAAAACAGTAAAAATATTTAAAAGAAAAAAAGTAAAAATATGTATGTATATGTTTTTTTTTTAATGTAACTAGGTTGGCAAACAAGCGTACGGCTCACCTGATGGTAAGACCGTACGTAGCCTATAGACGCCTGCAACACCAGAAGCATCGCAAGCGCGTTGCCGACCCTATCCCCAATCCCCCCCAGGAGGATATGTTAAAAAAAAAAAAACGAAATACAACAATATCATAAAGCGTTTACAACAGGTCAATACATCGCGAAATCTGTAAATATATATAAAAATTAAAATATAATCTATCTATAATTAGAAACGGTTTGAGGTATAAGAAATCAGTTGATATAAAATATAATGATATGTGTGTTCATAACTTCATACAGTAGGTAACTAATTTGAGTTCATTTCAGTAGGATTGCGGTAAACCGGGATGTCTGGCGCGAACTTGGGAAGGCCTATGTCCAACTGTGGATTGCAGTCATTGCAGTACGCTGAATTGCCTGACTGAGTACATAATTGCAGATTTACATTTCTTAAACAATTATAATAATTTATTTGCACTTTGAAACGCATTAAATTCTAAAACTAATATATTTTTTCAAGTACTTAGGTAATATATTTTTTCAAATGTTTTTAAAAATACAGCGAATCAAGTATTTCTTACACAAAATTATTTTGTCAAAGTAATTAAAAAAGAATATAAATAAGAGTGGTTCTCTTGTCGACGAGGACCAAACAAATGCTAATTCTTTTGAAACTAAACATTTTCGGTAACATTACCCGCGGGTAAGGGATACACTCACTTGCAAAATTAGTATACAGTCTTAATTTATAACATTTATACATGAAAACGTATTCATTATGCTAGGCAGGCTGATTTTATTGAGAAAAGTTTTATGTAGTAACGCTGTAGGAAAAGTGTGATAAATGATCTTTAATCGTAACTCTAAAACACACATACAGACAGACACACTTACAAATATGCACCATAAACTTAGATGGCGATAATTATAGTACAGGTTCAATCTATACTAATATATAAAGCTGAAGAGTTTGTTTGTTTGTTTGGTTGTTTGTTTGTTTGTTTGAACGCGGTAATCTCTGGAACTACTAGGCCGATTTGAAAGATTCTTTCACTGTTAGATAGCCCATTTATCGAGGAAGGCTATAGGCTATGTATCGTCACGCTAAGACCAATAGGAGCGGAGTCCACGCCGACGAAGTCGCGCGCAGAAGCTAGTTAAAAATAAGTGTATTCTTCACAAAAGTGATATGTGTGCGTATCAGACATGTGTGTGTGTGCAGAGGCGGCCTTACCCATTGCGAGGCTCTGGGCGGCAAGTCTTTGCGAGGCCCTTTGTCTTTCTAGTCATTAGACTAGACTAGACTATTCGGCTTTTCCTAAGACTAAAATACTTAATTATAACACAATAATCTAACGAATGAGATACGTCATTTTCGATTGAAAGAATAGCAAAGACTGAAAGCCCATCTTGTGTCATCGAATTCCTCAAATATGTTTTAATAATTTTAATAAAAAAAAAAAAAAGTTAAAAATCTATATTATTTTAAATTTGCTTGGGTTGTCACGCGAGGCCCCTGCAAGAGCGAGGCCCCGGGCGATTGCCCTGTTCGCCACCCCCTAAGGCCGCCACTGTGTGTGTGCAATCTATAAGTATTATTGAATTTAAAATTGCCATTTGGCGTTTATGCAGGACACAGAACAAATTTATAATGACTAAATGGTGTATTCAAAATGTTTGATAGATGCTTCGTTAACATAATCCACTATCGCTTTAAAAGGTTACGCTTCAGCCTGTAACATTCCAATGCTGGGCCTAGGCCTCTTTCCCCATGTAGGGGAAGGATTAGAAGTGAAAGGTTACTTAAATAAAATTAATTTCGATTGATTCATCGAAGGTTGGCCGAAGTGGTTAAAATTACTAATTATTGCGCTAGACATAGGTTTCGAGCTCCGTTCAGAAGTACCTAATTGTTGTTGTAGGCTACGTAAATGTATATGATGGTTGTATTGTGTGTGTGTGTGCGTGTGTGTGTTGTGTGTCTATAAGATACACAATTTTATTTTATTTGGCGCCGTTGAATTGACGCCATTTTTAATCTTTATAAATGTGAAATATGAGATGTTTTTAACCGTATTAAAAAAAGGGAGGAGGTTCTTAATTCGACTATATTTTTTATAAATGTATCCTTGAATTTTAGACTGGGTGGATCGATTTTGATGATTTTTTTAACCGAAAGGTGATGCATGTCATGTTCAATTTAATTGAGATCTGACAAGTACTTTTCGAGTTATATCTTATAATGCGTATTTAGTTGACTATTTTTTCGTCGACCAATGTTGTATTATACCTCATAACTGTTTACTAGGTGTACCGATTTTGGTGTTTCTTATTTTAATAGAAAGCTGATGCTTGTCTTGTAGACCCATTTAAATTTGACAGAGATCTGATGACTACTTTTTGAGTAATCTTTGATAACGCGTATTTACTCGACTATTTTTTTTGTCTACCGACGTTGTATTACTTATTGATGTAATTGAAGTCTGATTTATTTTCGTTTGCGGGTAAACACAATTTTTTTTAAACAAAACTATAAATTTAATAATGTGTAATTCGAAATATGAAATGATAGTAATGTCTTAAAACATCTTTTAATTTTTAGCCGACTTCCAAAAAAGGAGGAGGTTTTCAATTCGGCTGCATTTTTTAGCTCAGAACTTTTGACTGGGTGGACCGATTTCGATGAAATTTATTGTAATTGAAAGGTGTTGCCTGTCATGTGGTCCCATTTAAATTTAATTGCGATCTGACAAGTACTTTTACAGTTATATCTAATAATGCGTATTTACTTGACTACTTTTTTGTCGACCTACGTTGTATTAAACCGCATAACTTTTTACTGGGTTTATCGATTTTGATGATTCTTACTTTAATCAAAAGCTAATACTTATCGTGTAGTTTTGTTTAAATTTGATCGAGATCTGATGACTAGTTTTTGAGTATAACGCGTATTTACTTGACTATTTTTTCGTCTACCGACGTTGTATTACTTATTGATCTTCTTGAAGTCTGATTTATTTTCGTTTGCGGGTAAACACAATTTTTTTTTAAATAAAACTATAAATTTAATAATGTGTAATTTGAAATATGAAATGATAGTAATGTCTTAAAACATCTTTTAATTTTTACACTGTGGTATTTAGTTACTGGGAGTAAAAAGATTTTTTTCATTAAATTCGTGATATGTGTATACCTTAGGTGTATACGTAAAGCTCGCCGCGTGTGTTCACTCGTCCCGCGCCGCATCTGGTTCACGAGCTTTAAAAAAAAACACAAAAAGGAAACCCGGCGCTAGAGGAAAACGAAAACGAGGGGATGTTTATTGTTTTAGATACGGACATATTTTATTTACTAAGTGGCTATTTTGAATAAAAATGCGGTTTGCTAACGTTAAAAAGTACAAAATGCTAACGGCGCACTCGTTCGAGATTTATACGTCGACCTTTATCACGATGTACGGCGGTGCTGCGTACTTGATGTTAGTTTTGTTTTATTGTCGTTGTAAATTGTTTTATTATTATTAATAATGGCGCTGAGGGCTTATGAATCACTCTAGATAAACGATTTTGTTAGATCGTATAATTATAATAGTGATATTAATAATTTATTTGTGTCTAGACGCGTAAAAGGCTCGACCGATTTCAACATGTTTAGAATCACGTCTTTTAAACTATAATAGCCTTGCAATATTCACAGAATGTGTCATTCACTTCAGCCTATCGCAGTCCACTGCTGGTCATAGGCCGCCCCAAGTTCGTGCCAAAAATGGCGCGAACTCATGCGCTTTGCCCATAGTCACCACGCTGGGCAGGCGGGTTGGTGACCGCAGGGCTGGCTTTGTCACACCGAAGACGCTGCTGCCCGTCTTCGGCATGTGTACTTGAAAGCCAGCAGTTGGATGGTTATCCCGCCATCGGCATCGGTCGGCTTTTTAAACTCCAAGGTGGTAGTGGAACTGTGTTATACCTTAGTCGCCTAATATTTCGCAGTCGGCTGTTACCTATAACACAAACATTAAGTTGCTTTCCGTAGGAACAGATGATGTATGTATGTTATAAGTTATTAAAAAAAATGTCATTGTGGATTGGTGCCATAAATGCTAGCGGTAAGGGTATATAAAATAAAAATAATGTATCTATAATAAATCAATACTGTACCTACATTACAAAAAAAAAAAAAAAAACTAAAAAGTCCACTTTTGAGAGAAGATACTCCCATTACCTATAGAGAACTATGGCAGTTCTGTCATACATTGGCGAATATACGGCCATTAGACTTCAAAGTCATGCAAGTTATTCTATTACATAAGTAAACGGTAAACAAGTAGAATGTTTACAATAACGACTTAATCACAAGTTACCGGTACCCAGCGCTCGTGAGCGCGGGGCGGCGGCGTGCGATCACCAAACTACCCGCGATCATCGGCTGAGTAAACAGTGGCTACACGAGAACTAACATAATTATACAGGTTGATGCTAATTTAATATTACCAAAATGATTTTTAATATAAGACAGAAATATATTTGAAGTAAAACTTCTTTATACACACTTGACTTGGAGAGTAAGTTGAATGCGTGACGAGAGCGTTACGAAAAGTGTGATCGGGCGAGGCGAACGTAAGTTGAGAGGGAGATATAAGTTTTTTTTTTATTTTTATTTTTTTATTTTATTTGAAAACCAACAGCGTTACAATTCGTATATGTATAAAATTTAATATAATATTAACAATAATAAGGCCAATAATAGGTTTTTCTATCTATACATCTTAGTACTCTCACAAAAGGGATGTATGAAAGCCGATATTAAAATTACTTAAGAAACAAAACTAAAAAAAATTAAAGTTAATAGGATAGTAACATAAAAAATACGTGACCCATCACATTAAACATTACAGACTATCAACAAGACGTAGAATAAGTACAGAGAGTCCAAACGTATGCAAATAGTAGCCATTGTAACATAATTTTTTAAATTTAATTACAAACAGACACTCCAATTTTATTTATGTGTATAGATAATAAAACTTTGTATTGTTATATAACAAACACAACAACATAAACATGCAGACCTATAACTTTGTATGTACCTAATTACATTTATTTCACTTGTAATGATTGCTTATGAGTTCCTAATTTACTTTTTTAAAAACTTCAATTAAGCTATTTTTTAACTGAGTTTTTGAGTTTACAAATAGATCTATGTCTCCAGGCATAGCATTAAACAGACGCGGCAGTCTAGACAGAACAGAATTGGCTGAGTAATTTGTGCTACATTTTGTCACATATAGGAGTGGTGTATGTCGGGTACGACGCTTGGGCGCACAATATGATATTGCACCTACAAGCTCAGGACAATCAACGCGGCCATGGACTATGTCATATAATAAAGAAAGACTGAGTATTTTGCGACGTTCCTCCAATGTCAGAAGGTTATTTAGATGGCAATCTTTGAAATAAGATAGTGAAGGTTGTCGACTTCGGTAAATAATGTGTTTGATAAATTTTTTTTGGACCCTTTCTAGACGATCTATATAAATGTTATATTGTGGGGACAGATAGGATACGCATACTCGAGAATACTTCGAACGTACGAGAAGTAAACAGTTGTTAAATTACTATCAAAATACACACCAAGGTCCCTTATGTGGTTAGTTCGGTCAATTACTTTACTATCAAAATGATAGACGAAATTTATAGGATTCAATCTACGCGTGAATGTTATGCATTGGCATTTTTCAATGTTGACACTTATCTTGTTATGCTCGTAGTATGCATAAAGTGAATTCAGATCCGATTGCAAATCGGTTCAGATCCGTTTTGAAGATAGAAACAGTTTTGTTTCGTAAACAGTTATGTTTCGTAAGTTTAACTTCAGTCGTGTGGTCTAAAGCACACTCTTTTTTTTATACGACTACACTGGATATCGGGCGTACAATCCACCTGATGGTAGGCGGTTACGTACGTAGACTACATACGCCTGCAACACCAGAACCATCGCAGGTGCTTTGACGACCCTACCCCTCGACCCCGACGACTCATCACAGAAATACTACTATAAAGCAGTGTTATATAGCTGTGATCTTCTGTAAGGTTGAGGTACTTACCCAGACCAGCTGATCCATATATTGAGCAGGTTTTTTCCTACTATGTACTACCTCAAAAAAGGTCAAATTTAAATAAGACCACGTGAGAAGCATCAGATTTTCCAGAATCCTGGAATGTCTTATCTGTGAGAAAATTGTTCATAACCCATATTTTGTTAAGAAAGCATGCTCAGCTCCCATACGATCCTATAATAAACAAAGACAAAAGATGTAAAAGCAAAGTATGTCCCTCTGTCAGGGTTTCAACGGCTCTAGCTCAGAGACACTACTATTACTTGGGGAACTTTCTGTATAACAGGGTTACCTCTCGTATACCTATCTATCACCTTCCAAGACTCAAGTGTAAGTTTACCATTACCAACTGGCTAAAATCTTTTACACATAATGAAACCGAAAACCTCCTTATTTATTATGAAGCTGACTCGAGATGTGTGTTTGTATATATTTATATATTTTTTTTTCTCTTTTTTCCATTTTATTGTAGACCTGTTGAGTCTTTGTTGGTACTTAGCATAGCTCTATAAAATAAGCTTAAATATGTATCATAATCTACGAGGCCTGTCTCAATCTGACCCAGTACTATACATGATCCTGTATTTCTAACTTTGAGGGGGGGGGGGTCCTGGTGACTTATAGTAGTATTTTACACCTTTTTTGAGCACCAGTCCTTCGCTAATCGTGTTGTCAAGTCTTGTATTGTAGTTTTGTTATCAATAAGATAAGGTTTCAATGTATCAACATGACTATGATGGAAAATAAATCATTATTATTATTATTATTTTGATTTAAAAAAATCATCGTAATCGGTGCACTCAGTAAAAGCTTATGAAGTTACACACATAAACAAAAAGATAAAAAAATGCATTTAAATTGAGAACCTCCTCCTTTTTTGAAATCGCTTAAAACAAACAGAAAAAAGATAATTTACAAAGGTAATCTTATCTCTTAAAGAGCGATTTCCTACAGATAGTATTTGGGCATAGGACAGGTCTTATTACTATAAGAAGTTTAGTAAGCAATTGATTATTTTAACCACCTGTATACGAAGTATCGTGGGATAGTCAGAGCGTGCGCTCAGCGACGCCTGCGGTGCTCGCAACCCGCCATTACAGCTCTCATAGATCACCCACTAGCACCAACCAGCTCGGCTCCGCGTGAACCTACTCGATTATCAGTCAATCGGTAAAAGATACTACCGTATTGTACGATTTAACAATATTTCCACGTCTTGTTTTGAGTTTTAAAACGCTTTTTTTTAATATAACTAAGTCGGCAAACAAGCGTACGGCTCACCTGATGGTAAGCAAATACCGTAGCCTATAGACGTCTGCAACACCAGAAGCATCGCAAGCGCGTTGCCAACCCTATCCCCAATTCCCCCCAGGAGCTCTGGTCACCTTACTCACCAGCAGGAACACAACACTGCTTGAAAGCATTATGATTTAGCTGTGGTCTTCTGTAAGGTCGAGGTACTACCCCAGTCGGACTGCTCCATTTTTTGAGCAGGAAATTTCCTGCTGTGCCCTACCTCAGTTATAATAACGTCTATATAGCTTTTATAATAACGTCTCAAAATGATTCAGAAGATATACCCAACTTGACAATAATAATTCTTAGAACCACTTTCTTGTCATTAATGTGTATTCAAATAGACCGAGAGCCCTCATTTCGTCATTTCATAAAAGCTGAAAATTTCTCAGTGCATGCTCCTAACACCGATAGAAGCAATGGCCAAATATTAAGTTTAACTCATGGTTACTTTGGCAGATACCAGGTATCTATGATTTATAGAACTTGGAGGGTAGTTGTGTAAAAATGTTGATCGTATTGTTACTGTTATAATCATGCTATTGCCTTATTTTTGATATTGTGAGCGTACGATGCCGAATGCCGGTGTGCAGATAAATCAACATGATTTTTGTCACACCGTTGAATGCTAATGTTTTTAGTTAAGATTCTTTGTATTTAAAATAAATAAATAAAACTACATTAATTTTTTCGTTTTAATTGTAGTAAATTTTCGTTTTAATTCTTAAAAATTACTATTAACCGTTACTGTGTAACCAAACACTTCTAGATCTTTAGTTTTCGTCAAAGTTTTTTCTCTGATAATAATTTGAATGTCTATGTCTCTGAGTTCTCTGACTCAAGTATTTCATTATTTATATTATATCTCTGGTACCTATATTATTGAAACCGACTGTTAGTCAGTAAGTAAATTGTTACACCTAACGCATGTACTTGCGGACAGTAATTAATCACTCTTTCTTTGGTCAGTAGTTTGTTAACATAATTACTTATTAATCCCAAAAAAAAAAAAAAAAAATCTGAGTATCGTTAAATAACAAAAAAATTTTGAGAAGGACAAAATGATTCATAATAAAAAGCTCGCTTAGACCACGATGGACATCAATATGATCTACACAAACATTTTTCGTTAACAAAAATAATTTCCATAACAGCTAGTGTAATAGACGGTTCATCTTATATCATTAATAACTAACTGCTGTGCCCGCGACTTCGTCCGCGGGGAATTTAACAAAAAGTTATTGTTCAGTTCGCAGTTATATAAAAAAAAAAAAAAACTATAATAAAAGTAGCCTAAGTTACACCTCATTACATCAGCTATTTGCCAGTGAAAGTCCCATCAAAATCGGTCGAGTCGTTTCAGATATTAGCTGGAACAAACAGACAGACAGACAGACTGACAAAAATTGTAAAAAAAAATCATTTTGGTATATGTACCGTGTATAGATCCATATGCATTTACTAAAAAGCGGTTTTATTAATATTACAAACAGACACTCTAATTTTATTTATTTGTATAGATTAATATCCATTTATATGATCAGATTACCTGATAGTCTAAAGACACAGGTAATCATGAAATTACTAGTTACTATATCTAAATCATTTTAATAATTGCTAACAATTCATAATCACGATCATAATTGGTTTATATTCACACATAAATACAATTTCTTCGCTCGTCGTCGTGAGAACCGAAACATTGTAACTGGGAACAATAACTAACGAGTTACAACTGATACATTTTACATTGATACTCATTACTTTTTATTAATTGTAAAAGAGATTTATTATTGCAGAAGTGTCTGTTTAGTTCGCATGGTTCCGAACATGGGATTAAGTTCATTGATTATTTACTAATTCCGCTTTGCGGTTTCACATTCAGAATACAAAGTAGCCAATGTGTTCCTGCTGTGTGGTTACGGTAGTAAAGAATGTAGCCACCCTCTCTCTTCCCGTGAGTGTCGTAAGAGGCGACTAAGGGATAACACAGTTCCACTAGCACCTTGGAACTTATAAAGCAGACCGATGGCGGGATAACTATTATATACAACCGCGGGCTAATACACAGGCTGAAGACGGGTAGCAGCGGCAGCGTCTTCGGTGCGACAAAGCCAGCCCTGCGGTCACCAACCCGCCTGCCCAGCGTGGTGACTATGGGCAAAACATATGAGTTCACGCCATTTTTGGAGGCCTATGTCCAGCAGTGGACTGCGATAGGCTGAAGTGAATGTGTTTCTGGATCTTCAGCAATACTAAGCAATAATCTATTCATCCTTACAAACTTTCACATTTTATATTAGTAGTAGATCGTTATGCGAACTTTGTGATTCTGGAGTTACACGCAATAAAGTTGTAACCCATGTTTGTCTTTGACAGATGTTTGAAAAAATAATTGTGTTTGCTCGCAAACGAAAAAAAACCGACTTCAATTACATCGACAAGTAATATAACGTAGGTAGCCGAAAAAGTAGTCAAGTAAATACGCGTTATCAAAGATTACTCAAAAAGTTGTAATCACAACTCGATGAAATTTAAATATGACAACATGACAAGCATCAGCTTTCGATTAAATTAAAAATCCTCAAAATCGGCACACTTAGTAAAAAGTTATGCGGTATAATATAACGTAGGTCGACGAAAAAATAGTCAAGTAAAAACGAATTAATAGATATAACTCGAAAAGCACTTGTTATCTCAAATTAATTTAAATGGGACCAAATGACACATATCATGATATCACCTTTCGATTAAAGAAAAAATTATCGAAATCGGTTCACCCAGTCAAAAGTTCTGAGGTAACATACATTAAAAATGGGTTCTTTGCTCGGTCCGCTTGTATTTAATATAATTATTTGTAAACGATAGGCATCTATTCGTGTTTCCATAACTCCAAAATTTTGCTTTACGCTGACGACATGAAAATAATATGCCCAATAAAGTCTCATCAATGTACTCAGCTCTTGCAAGACGATCTCATTAGGTTTGAAAATTATTGTTTTGAGAATAAATTGGACTTAAATGTAAATAAATGCTTTATATGCTCATATACTCGTAAGCCATTTCCAATCATATCCGCTTATAAGTTAAAAAACACAGATTTAACTCGGGTTAAGTCTATTCGTGACCTAGGAATAGTGTTCGACTCCAAATTATTATTCGATGATCATATTAACACTATCGTAAATAAAGCTTCGAAAACCCTTGGATTTATTTCGCGTATGTCAGCGGACTTCAAATCTGTCAAAATTTTCAAAATTTTATATTGTGCTTACGTTCGAAGTCACTTAGAATATTGCTAACAAGTCTGGAACCCAGCGTATAATGTTTATAGCACACGCATTGAGCGGATACAGAAAAGGTTCCTACGTTACATACAATTCCGTACAAATCTATATATACCTAATTATACGAACCGTTGCAAAAAGTTTCATATATTACCACTATGTGAGAGACGGCGTATAGCCGACCTTGTTTATTTAATTAAGATCGCTAATGGTTCGATCGATTGTTCCGAACTCTTGCAGGCACTCTTGCAGGTTTACGTGTTCCATATTCTTGTAGACGACCAGCCACACTTTATATACCTGAAGCTAAAACCAATTACAGGCAAAATAGCTACCTGATGCGAGCGAGTAGATGTTTCAACGACGTTTCTACGCAGTTCGATGTTGACCTATTCTGTACATCACCTAGACAACTAAAACAAATTTTTAGTAACAACTGTTTTAATGAAGTTTAGTTTTAGTTTTAGATTCTGATGTTAAATTTAATAATAGGTACATATTAATTTTTTGTTGAAAAAGTTCTTTAATATTTTATTGTCTAGTTTAAGTTTCATACTGTTACAAATATTTTTTCTTCCAAGTAATACTTATGACTATATTAATTTGAAACATGTGCAGTCAATTAAATAATAACTGTTTGATCGTTGTAGCGCAATACCTTTAAGTTTAAAGTTTATTAATGTTTACCTAACAGTGAAAACTTGTTATTGGCCTTTTAGTAGTAATTCCAAAACTATAATATAATTGTCTAGCTGTAAGTTTTCCTAAAATAATAAAAAAAAAAAAAAAAAATCAACCGAATTGATAACCTCCTCCTTTTTTGGAAGTCGATTAAAAATATAGTCTCCTTTATGAGAGATTTTGTTCTATGAGAATTGTTTCTAGAATTTATTTATTTGTATATATCTGTTTTTGTTTCGGTATGAAAATTAAAGCAGTCTCCAATTTAATAACTGTAATAATTTCATTTAAGATTTTGTCTAAGTTTTATCTTAATGCACTGCCTTGAAATCAGATGATTAGACCACAAACAAGTTAACTGAAATTGTACAACATATGATAAGCAACATAGACTAAATCGCAGGTAGTTATAGGAAAGGTAGTATCGAAGATAGTTCTAGAAATAACAACAAATTACACTTAAATAATTTTGACTGTTACTGTTACTGATTTCTTTTAGTGGCATATTATGAAGTAAATGAAATGAATAATTTTCTTGTTAAAACGATTGACGTCATAAGTTTTGACAGAGTCAAATGAGTCGCAGTGCGGTGCTATAAGTGCGTTGAAAAATTACCATCATAAATAAATGCTGATAAAAACTAAGGATTAATTAATTATTATTAGTTTGCTTACAGTTAAGTTTTGAATAATGCTTGTTAGAATTTTTGAAGGAAAACTTCTTTACACACGCTTGACTTGGGGAGTAAGCTGGTGAATGCGTGACGAGAGCGTTACGAAAAGTGTGATCGGGTGAGGCGAACGGAAGTTGAGAGGGAGATATAAGTTAGATGGAGCTAAAGACGTTTTACTTCAGTCGTGTGGTCTAACGCATACTCGTTTTTGGAGAATGTATTGATTTTTAAAACCATTCAATAGAAGTTCCTTAAAAAAATCGTTTTCATCATGTTCTAATGAGATAAATCCAACCTTGCACTATGATCACGAGTTCCCATGTATACGAGTCATCTCCGGTTCGATTCCCGCTCGGTACAAATATTTTTATACTTGTGTCTGGTCAAGGTATAGTTATGCCCTTGTGAGCTAGTAAAGTTTTATCAGCTGATTGTTATCATGGACGTCTGATGGCTATCGTTACTCATAGTAGGGAAATGATCAGCTAACGTGCACTTACAATGTCAAAATTCTGGTATACGTCTTTAAAAATTAATAAACCTTCCTTTAGCACCATCAAACTAGCAATGGTATTTATAAAAAAATCAATAACTATTGAATTTACACCTTGCTACTACAAATTCGACAATTTGGTTGCCTGAATGTACTCAATTAAGCTAGATTGACTACCAAATCGTAGTCTGGAGTTTTAGGATTCTAATTTTTATGCTGGAAGTATGAATGGTGATATATCCCATCGATGTATCCTGTGGCGAAGGAAGTTAAAAGTTTAATAATAATAATAATGTTAGCATATATGGACTTTTTATAATAAAACCTCTTTTGATAATTCTTATCAAAATTAAAAATTGATGTGACGTCTGACTCTCTTTCGAAATTTGGTTTAGCATAATGGTGTGATACTTTGGTGTGATATTGAATTACAAAGAGTATATAACCACTACGTTTTATTGAATTAGAGATATAAATTGGTGGTTTATTTTGCTTGGTCAATGAATTATTTTATTAATGTAAAATTAGATTTAAATGCTGAATAAGTAAATTGTGATAGTTTGAGATATTATAAACGTAATAATTGTAATTTTCGTGATTTGTGTTTTATTTTAATAAATCTCACTTCTGGTTTCTAACAATAATTTATTTATTCACTCCTTTTAATATAACAATTTACAACACTTCTAGTGATATGAGACATAGAATATAGAACAAGTAACAATTAGTCGTTGTTGAAAATGAAACTGATGATATGTATGATATGATGATAATAATATCACTAGCCCGTTGGCGCAGATTGTAGTGGCCCTGCATTCTGCTTCGGACGTTGTGGGTTCGATTTCCGCCTGAGTCTCGGTGTCATATTTGTATTTATTTATATATTATATGTGTTATTTCTATGTTTAATTATTTTCAAAGAAAATGATATATGTAGCTATACCAGCATATGGCAGTTACCTATAACACAAGCATTAAGTTGCTTACCGTAGGAACAGACAACCGTGTGTGTATGTTATAATATAGATATTTATTATCATTATTTTATTACTATCATTATAATAATTATAACTGAAAAGTTAATAAAATACTTAAAACGAATGAAAGAAAGTTTAAATATAGAAAAGAGTATATTTATAGAAAAAGATGGGCTGAAGTGTTGTGGTAAGTGTGCAATCATTGTCTTTGCTGTCAATTCCTAAAACTTTAATGTATGAATAAATGGCAGCGTGTAGATCCTTTGTTCAGATTTATAGGATATATATAAACTTAGTTTTTAGTGACCAATAAATCTCAGTAACTTAATAAACTGATACACTTGTATCTTCATACTCTTCCAAACTCTTGATTTATTAAAAGAATTATCCCCCAATCATGTTTTCTATTTAAAAGTAAAAGAGTAAATATCCATTCACGTACTTATCATATACACTTAAATTGCTATTTTATAACTAAATTATTTATCTTTTAGTTATTTAATATTAGTAATTATAGTTCTAAATGTAGATTCTGTTGACAAGAACGGGAAAGAAGAGAGCTTTTATTGTTTTAAATCCATCAAGACATTACTCAAAAATTAAAAATTAAATCATAGCTCTGTATGAAAGCAAGTTGAAGTGGCAGTGGGCTGGTCATCTGTGTCGCAGGACCGATGGCCGTTGGAGCAGACGTGTCCTGGAGTGGAGACCACGTCTTGGCAAACACAGTGTCGAACGTCCTCTACGTAAGATTACTACAACAATCTACGTAAGATTACAGACGTAGGTTGGATGAGGATTGCGGAAAACCGGGATGTCTGGCGCGAACTTGGGGACGCCTATGGCCAGCAGTGGACTGCAATAGGCTGAACTGATGACTGACTTGTTGAATTGTATGAAAGCCAGCGTTATTAAACCCTTACATCTTACAAACAAATAAATTCGTATAAAATTAAAAACCAACAGATCGAGTAATTCCATCAACACCTGTGTGTTATACTTTCAATTCAAAACCATCACCGCGTTCACGACGAGATTGGATCCCACTCGACCTGACGCGACAAACTTGCACAATCACCTGACAAACAACACGTTATTTAATTTCACCCCTATTACCAAGTAATAAGGAGTTTAAAATCGTTTCACACGTTTCGACGATTGCAAATACAAATATGTTTACACCTGGAGCTGTCAAGGAATTGTGGACTCTATGGTGTAGGTTATAAGAGTCGCGAGGTTTGTTAGTGTTTTTGACAGTTGACATAAACAAATTCCTGGATAGCGAGCAGCGGCGCAGAAAATGATGTGTCAACGGGAGAGCTCGCATCCGCGGTCGGACACCTCGCGTAATACGGGAAAATTTTCATAAATATGCCGATATAAAGTACTCTCACTATTTTGTAGTTTTCATATTTGCCGTTTTAAAGTTTTGTTCGATGCACGAAAG
Source organism: Melitaea athalia (assembly GCA_905220545.2). NCBI lineage: Eukaryota > Metazoa > Arthropoda > Insecta > Lepidoptera > Nymphalidae > Melitaea > Melitaea athalia. The sequence continues at coordinate 336,646 of HG992180.1, forward strand.
CTGAATGCATTTAATATAGGTACATTTCATATTATTCATGTTGAACCTGATATAACTTATTTTATGGCCTAACTTCATTTTATTTAATGAGAAAATAATTTAAAAACGCACACTTATTTCTATTAGATTGATGATGTTCTAAATAAATAAAGCCAACAATTCTCATTTCATAATCGTGTTTTCCAAATCTGTAAGCGAATACGTTATTTCTTAACAAAACAAACACTTACCTAATGTTTATTTATCATAAAGGAGAAAATCTCATTATATTTATTGAAATAAATGTAAAAATATTCAGGAGGCATGCGAATCCGCCATTTTATTGTAGCGGTTCGGCGCCACGCACGCCACCTAGCGGCTGCTTGTACTCACACGGTCCGCTTGACAGTTAAAGATGGCCGCGGCACTCCAACTCCATCTCGCGACCATCTCCGCGGGGCCACTTAACGAAATTGCGTCTCATACACAACCGCGGAACAACCGCAACAGACACAAATTCCCAACTCATTTGCATAACTATCACCTGCTAACTACACACTCACACACGCACCCGCGACGCAGGAACTAGCCTACACGATAGACCATCAATCAATCATTGCAAACGCACACATCACTGCACTAATTACCATCTAATTACTAATTAGCATAACGGAGCTATGCCCTCAACGACAGCGAAACGTCGAATGAAAAGCTCCACCATGTTGTTACTGAATTTTATACTCCATCCCAGTCAGCAGAGCCTCCAAGTTTGCCTCCTTCAAATTCGTTATGCATACAGCACCAAGGGCTGTTGAATACCGTTCGCGTTTATTTATGAACAGGCAAACTTCTGGTGGCTGGTGGGACGCACGAGATACAGGCTGGTGGCCGGCGGGCAGGCCGGCCGACAATGCATGCGATCTCTGAAAAAGGGCTTTTTATGTATTCAACTTCACAACTCTGTAGCTCATCTGCAAGTCGTATTATGGACCTAATTAACAAGTTAATATGGACGATGGGGGCCGCGTCTGCGCACAGGCCGCGGCCGGACGCGGGCCGTTTTAAAATTTGAATCGCGATCATCGGCCGACTGAAAATTTCGAAACGATATTTACATTTACCTGCGTCGAGGACATTTTAAAGTTCGCAGATCGCGTTCCCGCGTCCTGAAGTGTTCGCGATTACGACTTTGCAATGGAAAGGAGCGTTCAGAAATTCCGCCCCGCCCGACACCCCCATCACAAAGTATAATGATATCGTCGCCGGCGTTATTATGGGAGTCGTCATAAATATTTCATAGAGCGAGGGCAGTAATGACCGAGTGACCGGCGATCGCCGGCGAGGAGCGGCGGGTGGTCGCGAGTCATCGCTTCATATTGGCTTCCCGAGGACGATCACTCGCGAAATCACACAAAAAGAAAACACATCAAACCGTATTACTTCGTACCCAATCTAGTGTAAACGATAGAGCGGTTCTCTATAAAAAATATAGAAATAATCTCTTCGAACCATCCCTAACGTGTGTAGAAAATTAATACAATGATCCAAGAACTGGTGTTCTTTGGTTATAAAACCTAGACTAGACGTAATAACTACAAACTTATTTGCAATCCCGAAGAAGAATCTCCATACATAGTTAGTTTAATAAAACCGGTTTTAACTAGTTTTATCTAGTTCCATCAACTTTCTCATCGCCAGCCAGGGTTCCGAGGCGACGAAGGTGGCTAATTATCGCCGGACTCCGCCGCCGTCCTTTGATCACGTTGCTTTGATCGGTACAGCGTTGACATTCGAGCTATTCGGACATGGTGATTGGGGAAAATATTAGATTGACTCGTATTTTGTCTAAAAATGGTATTACGTGTATTATATCAGGACTATTGTAATACACTTCAACTGATTAGGATATTGTTTTTAAATAAGTTGTAGGTAAGTCTTTCTTTTATAGCTCTGTTTTTATAAACAAACTAGCGTTTAAAAGCGACTAAAACTATCAGTGATCTTCTACTATATTATTCACGTATTATACATATAATAAACCTTCCTCTGAAATCACTCTATTTACTTAAGAAAACCGTATCAAGTTCCAATCCGTTGCGTGGTTTTAAAGATGTAAGCATATAGACAGCGGGAAGCGACTTTATTTTAGGTATACTATGTAATGATGATTTTGCATATAAATTACTAATTTAAAGAATTTATTTTATGTACGTACAAGATAAGTCTGCAACAGTCACTAAAACAATAAGGACAAGACGCTGTAATCCGGTTCGCTCGTTAGCTCACAGAATCCTAGTTCCGCCGATTTCCTTTGACGACTGGGAACTTGTTACAGTCCATATTAAAATTCAAAAAGGACTGCAAACTCTCCCGATTCCCGAAAACATTATTCAGGGGATTTGAATAATGATTTTGTTTTACTCGCACCGTAATGTATGCGAAGATAGCAAAGCTTGCCCTAACTTGGTAACGTGATTTTTGGGACTTAAATGCTTTTGAAACTCAATTTTGTGGACATTTTCGTGGCTCAGACTCGTGGCGAGCTCTTTGTGGCGTCTCTCGTATAAAGTCGTTTCTCTCTTGTACGTGACTTAGTTCGTGTTATCTGTACTAATATATAAAGCTGAAGAGTTTGTTTGTTTGGTTGTTTGTTTGTTTGTTTATTGTTTGTTTGTTTGTTTGTTTGTTTGAACGCGGTAATCTCTGGAACTGCTGGGCCGATTTGAAAAATTCTTTCAGTGTTAGATAGCCCATTTATCGAGGAAGGCTATAGGCTATGTATCATCACGCTAAGACCAATAGGAGCGGAGTCCACGCCGATGAAGTCGCGCGCAGAAGCTAGTAACTGCATAAAGAGATTTAACATAAGGTCATTTATAGGTAAATAAACTTAATTCTAAAGAACTGTCCATTAAAATTTACTTCATATTGTTTAAGTTAATATTTTTGTTTTATAACTTACGAGTTTATTCTGTTACTAGCTTCTGCGCGCGACTTCGTCCCCGTGGAATAGGACCAATTCTCTAGGAAGCTCTCAAAAGGAATAAAATACCCCCGATTTTGAAACATTCTTCATTGGTGCTACGCTCCTATTGGTCTTAGCGTGATGATATATAGCCTATAGCCTTCCTCGATAAATGGGCTATCTAACACTGAAAGAATTTTTCAAATCGGACCAGTAGATCCTGAGATTAGCGCGTTCAAACAAACAAACAAACAATCAAACAAACAAACTCTTCAGCTTTATTATATTAGTATAGATTAGCTGGAAAAAGTCAAAACTATCTTTTTCTAATTTCTGTCTTAGAACTAAATGTATGTGATTTGTATTCGAATATTTTAAAATGAATCGTTTAATATTTTGTTTTTTTTTCAGTTACTGTGCTTTAAATTATGTCTAGTTGGAATTGTTCTTGCTTTTTTATTTAAATGAAATTTCATTACGTTTGTTCGTTGTTTTAATTGTTATTTTACAAAGAGTTCACGTACCGAGATATATTTTTAAACGTTCAAAACCTCAACAAACATTAACGAAAAATTTTCCTTTTCAGAGCGCCCGGAAGAACCGGAAGCGCTTATACATACATTTGTTCGGCGTCATTCTTTCAAGTGACTTTAGTTTAGTCATAAAAATGTTAATGTTCCAAAACAAATAGCGTGTAATGTATGCGTGGGGGAATTAAACGAGCGCGACTTGTTTGTCTCGCAGACGTTTTTACTTTCTCCCTGATTAAGATAAAACCGGCAAATTGAATTGTCCGACCGAATTGATTCTATTATTCTCTAATGGGATTGACTGCGTTCTATTTCTATGTACTCTTGTCTATTGTGAATGAGTGAAAATATTTATTTACCCATAGGTTGATTATACATTCAATAATTGTGTTTGCTCGCAAACGAAAAAAAAAAATCGACTTCTCTTACATCGACAAGTAACACAACGTAGGTAGACAAAAAAATGGTCAAGTAAATACGAGTTATCAAAGATTACTATCACAAGACAAGCACCGGCTTTTAATTAAAACATAATTGTGTTTGCTCGCAAACGAAAAAAAACCGACTTCAATTACATCTACAAGTAATACAACGTAATAAGACGAAAAAATAGTCAAGTAAATACGCGCTATTAAAGATTACTCAAAAAATCAGTTTTCGATCTAATTTAAACAAGACTACAAGACAAGTATTAGCTTTCGATTAAAGTAAGAATCATCGAAATCGGTACACGGAGTAAAAAGTTATGCGGTATAATATAACGTAGGTCGACGAAAAAGTAGTCACGTAAATACGCATTATCTATACTAATATAATAAAGCTGAAGAGTTTGTTTGATTGTTTGTTTGTTTGAACGCGCTAATCTCAGGATCTACTGGTCCGATTTGAAAAATTCTTTGAGTGTTAGATAGCCCATTTATCGAGGAAGGCTATAGGCTATAAATCATCACGCTAAGACCAATAGGAGCGGAGTCCACGCCGACGAAGTCGCGCGCAGAAGCTAGTTAGATATAACTCTAAAAGTACTTACTTACGCCCGTACGTACTTACACCACCTTTTGATTTAAACGAATCATCGAAATCGGTCCACTCAGTCAAAAATTCTGAGGTAACATAAATAAATAAAAAATACAATCGAATTGAGAACCTCCTCCTTTTGTTGGATGTCGTTTAAAATATACTCTGAACAAGAATCACTAATCATCATCATCATCATCATCATTTCAGCCTATTGCAGTCCACTGCTGGACACATGCCTCCACAAGTTAGCGCCAAAAATGGCGTGAACTCATGTGTTTTGCCCATAGTCACCACGCTGGGCAGGCGGGTTGACTATGGGCTGACATTGTCGCGCCGAAGACGCTGCTGCCCGTCTTCGGCCTGTACATGTCAAAGCCAGCATGGATGGTTATCCCGCCATCGGTCGGCTTTATAAGTTCCAAGGCGGTAGTGGAACTGTGTTATCCCTTAGTCGCCTCTTATACGACACCCACGGGAAGAGAGGGGGAGGATATTCTTTACCGTAGCCACACAAGAATCACTATCCAACAGAAAATTCTGTCACAATGCTTGTAACCACGCCTAATTAATATGGGAAGTATCAAAATAATAATCGCGGTCGTATCACGTAGAATCAAAAGTGTTCAACTAAAAATTGTTATTAATTATTGTATTATATTTGTGTTATTTATTCTGTTATGACTACGAATATAGGTATGAAGAGGTCTTCTTTTAATTTTCTTTGAATTTCTGAATACTTTGGTTTATAATGATGAGGTAGGGTACTGCTCAAAATCTGGAGCAGCCCTACTGCGGTAGTACCTCGACCTTACAGAAGATCACAGCTGAATAATACTGCTTTCCAGCAGTGTTGTGTTACTGTGGTGAGTAATCGTAAGCTGGCTAGAGCTCCTGGGGGGAATTGGGGGTAGGGTCGGCAACGCACTTGCGTTGCTTCTGGTGTTGCAGACGTCTATAAGCTACGGTAATCGCTTACCATCAGGTGAGCTGTACGCTTTTGCCGACCTAGTTGTATAAAAAAAATGAAAAAGATGAAAAATTATTTTTTTTAATCATAATTACACATTATCATTATCAATTATTTGGCGTACAACTTATAGGTTCCGCTATACGTCGGACAGAATGTTCGCGGTATATAAACAAGAGGCAAGCTGGCCCTTATTTATCAAAATGATGGATGTTTGAGGAAAATTGCCGAATTCAATTCACCCCTCGAACACGTCTGAAGCGCTTATGTACTAAGATAACAGGTAATTGAGATAATTATAATATAAGGTAACGATATCTTGATGCGTAGGTTTTGTATTGTATTTTATTTTTTGTTATTTTTAGGGTTCCGTACCTCAGAAGGAAAAAACGGAACCCTTATAGGATCACTTTGTTGTCCGTCTGTCTGTCAAGACCCTTTATTTGGTTGTTGTTTTGGCCAATTTTAGTCACGTATGTATTTATCTTGGGTAAGAAAAACTAGGCAAAATAAGTTCGTGATAAAATTATATTTATTTTTGTTGTAAAACGCAGCTTACACAAGAGCGACAGGATAGGCATAAATTAAAACACACTTTTCGATCTCAAATCCCCCGTAAATTATTTTTCCTTTTATTTTTGTTATATGTATATATAAAAAGAATAATAAATAATAATAATCATGCTTTTCTCATGGGTTTCATCATGTTCTATTTTTTTTTTACTTTTTACAATTTTTAAAGGCTTCGGCACTAGCCTAATCAGTTAGTAGTCTAGCAGTAGCACTGGCTGTTGCGCTGGCCGTTGCGGGTTCGATCCCCGCTCACAACAGACATTTGTATTGACCATATAGATGTGTGTCCTGGTCTGGGCGTTTGTGCTTATGTATTGTGTGTGTTTCCGGACCCCCGACACAGGAGAAAATCCTACTGGGGGCCGTTGAGTGTGAAGCGTTTATTTATTTAGTAGTGTTTCATAATTTGAAGTTTTTTCATAAAATGTTCTCTCCAATCATTCATTTTATTTTTCAACAAGTAGTATATATGTCTGTTTACACACTTGCGGAGATGGATCGAAGGCTGAAAAAATTATTCAAATGAATGCGCTCGCGACCCGAGCTCTCAACGTGCGCGAGGCGCGAGCTCCTCACCGCGCTCCCGCGTTTTTAATCAATTTGTTGGATTTTATTTCCACATTCTTTGTTTTCTCATAATTTCCACACGAAGATAGCGACGTACGTACCGGATAATGTTGAATAATTATAGGATGTTGGTTTAATTTTTTGTAATGTATTTAGTTATTAATATTATATGGTTTTAATAGTGAAATTGTTGATCTCTAAGCCACATGAAGTTTAATTCATTTATGCTAAAATAAGCGTAGGTATAAAAATATTTTTGTACTAAAACTTCTTTACGCACGCTTGACTTGAGGAGTAAGCTGGTGAGTGGGGGACGAGAGCGTTACGAAAAGTGTGATCGGGCGAGACGAACGGAAGTTGAGAGGGAGATATAAGTTAGTGAGGATAGAAAGAGCGAGCTACGTTTCGTAAGTTTTACTTCAGTCTTGTGGTCTAAAGCACACTCGTTTTGTAATCCTTTTTTACTTTTAATTTATCTTTAATTCTGTACATAAAGATACCCAATAAATAGCCTTATATTAAAAATATATAACATTAGAAAATAATGAAACAATGATAATGATTTCATTACATAGTTAATTCAGCATCTCGCAGCATCATTACAGCAACGTAACGCTCTAGACCCGCCCATTAGAGACTTAACTCATTATGGGAGTTAGGGATGGCTTTCATATTGAAATGTTTTAGTAAAAGCTTGTTAGTCCTACGTAAACAATTGTGATTATATTTCCTTAAAAATAAATATACCTATACTAGCTATAGTTCAACTAAGTATTATTTTAGAGTTTCTGCTAATGTCGGACACATTGTTAAAATAAAATTAAATATAATAAAAATGTATTATTAAAATTATTATATAATAATTAAATAATAAAAAAAAATTGTATATTTTTTTTGCTTAATCTTAAGGCAATACCTAACCTAAGCAGTTTTGTAACAAAAAAAAAAAATTCAAATAGAACGTGAGTAAAAAAGTTCAAACTTTTTGTTTCTATTGGTATTGGATTCGACGTTGATATATCAATAAAAAAAAATTAAAAATAAACTATGGAGAATTTTATCTAGCAAAGTATTTGATAGACTTTCATATCTCTGCACGAGGTACCCCTTACGGCCTTACCTAAATTTTGTCTAATTACAATAGTTACTTTTAACCGATCTTAATCAAAGTTTGAAACTCTATCATATTATTACATACTTTACAAGAAAAAAATACTCAAAAAAGTGTGTGTTTGTGCGATTCACACACTACTACGTTTAATGTATTTACCACTTTGTGTAATGTATTCTATCTCATTATCTCCTATACATTAATGTGTTTGTTTCTTTATCATTCTTTTTCTATATCATAGCATTTTCGTCTTATCGAGTTTCAAATCACAAAGATTGTAAAGAAGTTTCACTTCAAAAACATGTTTCAAGAACAATCATTGTACGTTCTGGCGAATGAAATGAAAATGATATTTGATGTTTTAATTCGACGTAACGTGCTGCTGCTGCGTTTGATCCGGTCCTTATGCAAATCCTTCGTCCCCGGGAGCCCCGGAACATAAAAAATAAGTTTCGTTAGCATCTGCGAGACAGTCTCACTTCATTTAGCCGCCAAATGTATATAAAAGTTAAGGTGCTCCCTCTCCCGAGTGTTCTTAAGGAACACTTTGAATAATGATCGCCATTCAATCTACGACTGTCGTTGGTAAATAATGTTTAAAAAGTAAACACTTAACTTATAATTACTTGCAGTATATATTGGATATTTACTTAGATTGATGAGTGATTTAGAGATCTTGAGTTGTGTAGGTATGTACTTCAGATATCATAACTATAGTGAAGCGATACTTTACTCATTTAATTCAAGAAATATTTGTACAAATGTAAAACCAACGCGTAGCCAAGAATGTAAATTCCGTGTACGAGACCGACAAAATAATTTCGTTATTTACTACTTAGCGTCGGTTCATTTATAGCCAGCTTTATGAAGTTTTTTTTTGAATAATGCGAGTGTTATGGCTCGAAATATGCTTCATTTGGCGCGAGGAAGTTCTGCGAGTAAACGCGGAAATCATATTCATATTTTTTCCACTTGAACTGCTCTCGACGATGATTTGAATAAAGTGCGTCGACGTTATTTCTTCGAGATTAACTCCTGTTTGTTTTGCGTACTGCATATAATACGTACCTACATACATAATGTAAGTTGGGTACAGAGCTATGTAGGTACATTGTTTACGTGGAAAGTATTATATTGCCCATAGTTTTATTAGTTTGTTTTTAGAATGTCTATACTAAAATTACTAATGCACTTTAATAATTAATTTGCGTCTACATTTTTCTACGTCTCTCTCGAAGTTTAGTTTGTTATTTCAATAATTTAGAAAAACCATTTATAAATATTTAGAATAAGGCTAATGTACAGTATAAGCTAAACTGTTTATAGATACTTACAATTTAAAATTTTCACGACAGTTTAGCGTTGTTGATTGACGGCCAGCATTACTATTAATTATTCTTACGTGAGTAATAAATAAGTAATTTTAGAGTACGTTTTGATTTCTTTACGATTTTTTTGCAAACAAAAACATTTTTAAAGTTTATGTCTGTACACAAATGTTTTCACATAAGTCCATATGTAAGTTTGATACATCAAGAAGACCTTATCAAATAACTTGGCAACCTAACGATTTTCAAAGGTGAAATTTAAAATTCAACCGCGCATATTTTCCCGCAGCGGAGAGCGGAGGAGACTCGAAACTCCGAGTATTTACGCCAGACCAAACTTAATTTAGCCCTCGCCGAGACCGCAAAGAAAACTTACCTTAAAATTAATATTTCTTTCATTAAAATCTTGTAATATTTTCGCTGCTGCATGCATAAGTAATGTCCATGAATACGAAGCGCGCAAAAAGTTTGCGCTTGCCGCTCGGCTGTTACGTCTTTCGGCTATTGGCATCGGGCTATCGGGCGAAGACTATTGCTTCTCGGCTATTGCCTCGTCTCTCAACGCGATGGAACGCTTTATTTCAATTTGATTTTCGTCTCTTCAAGGATTGTTTGTTCCTCTTTGATGTAATTACGAATTTCGTGCAAATGTTTGTTTCGAAGTTTTTTTTTTAAAATTTAGTTTATTTAAAGATGGCGTTTGATTTGAGTTTATAAGTCGATGTTATTGTTTGAGATGAATTGACTTATACCAATTATTGAAGGCAGTATTTTATTAAACAATATTATTTATAAGAATAACGTTTGTATTACGTATTTCTCTAATAGAGTAATCGTTATTGATTAATGCATTTTGATTCAAATAAAGCATTAGTCCCAGTAATTTAGTCCTTCACTGGAAATCATTCTATGACGTTATTATAAACTCATGAGGAATAGTGGAACTTGTCTATACTAATGTATGTAGGTCTTTAATAAAGTAGAAATGGGATTTATATACTTAAGTATATAGGTCTACACAGGTCAATCACTTTGTCGATCAATCTTACGACGGGGCACCTGTGGCTTGTAATTTTTCGAAAAGGGGTTTCGGGGAATATTAAGTGACCTTAGAAATATTGTTAGGTAAACCTCTTACCCTTTTAGATCGGTATCAATCATTAGAAATTTTTGTATTATTTAGTCATTTTAAACTTGATATTTATAATTGAAAATCATGACATTGAAAACAAAACGAGTGTGTTTTAGACCACATGACTGAAGTAAAACTTATTTAGCTCCTACAGTTATACACGAAACGTAATTCACTCTCTCTTTCTATCTTCACTAACTTATATCTTCCTCTCAACTTCCGTCCGCCTCGCCCGATCACACTTTTGGTAACGCTTTAATCACGCATTCACCAGCGCACTCCGCAAGTCAAGCGAGCGTAAAGAAGTTTTACTTCAAAAACAAAAGTGTGTGATTTCAGATGATGGAGCCTTTGCTATGAATACGCACACAAAATCTTAGTAGGTAAGGCTTGCTAGGTAGGCAAGTAAATATAAAGAAAAATGAAAAGTGACAGTGTTGGCACATTTCCGCGCGCTGCCGTGTCAGTCGAGAGCACTACGTGTAATCTATGTGCATACATTGACGGAGATTGTGGGGCTCGGTCACCTTTCGACGTTGACACGTCGAGAATTTTCTACGAAAATCTCTCAAGCTCTTATCGTGAGGCTGCTGCAGGTACCGTGAATTGGTTTCTTGTTTTTTTGAAGTTATACTTCTTTTAGCGCGTTAGGAAAAAAATTATGAGAGTAAATTTTTACGATGCGCGCACACCGTCACATAAATAAACCGACACCCTGAAGTTAGCTAGTCAACGAAGAAGAAGTTAGCAACGAGAAGTTAGCTAGCTAATGATGTATAACTTCTTACGCGCGTACATAAGAACACATACATACAAATTTTTTAAACTAAAAGCACAATTAAGCAACATGTTTGAGAACATATTTGATAGAACATACAATATATTATATTATGCTAGCTGTAGCTTGCTTCTACACCCGCGATAAATGTAATGTACCTATATAATAATTATGACTTCGATACGACACATTACAATACAACAGATTTTAAGTTAGATCTACGATTACAACCAAATTCGTTTTCGGTTTGTCGACTTTCAGAGTTATTGGAACCAACATAAGTCCAGATAGACACGGAAAAATTATAAAAAATTCTATTTTGTCTTCAATCATATGAACTATCATAACAACAGCAACTAATTGTAAACAATCATAAGAACAGCAGAATTGCGATTGGCTGTTGCGCGGGCGGTTACGGGTTCGATTCCCGCACATGGCAGCATTTGTATTGGCCATACAGATGTTTGCCGTGGTCTGGGTGTTTGTGCAGTCCTTGTGGGTCTCCCCACCGTGCCTCGGAGAGCACGTTAAGCTGTCGGTCCCGGTTGTTATCATATACACCTGATAGCGATCGTTACTCATAGTAGGGAATATATCCGCCAACCCGCATTGGAGCAGCGTGGTGGATTAAGCTCCGATCCTTCTCCTACATGGGGAAGAGGCCTATGCCCAACAGTGGGATATTACAGGCTGAATCGTGAATCATGATCGCGATAAGAACAGCAACGTTACACGTGAGGATATTTGTATTTAAAAATAAGTAAATACAATTGAACCCAGTTACGCCATCAGCCAATTACAATAATGAAAATTTCGTCATTAAAAAATGGGGCCACCGTTTTGTAATTATTACCATCTTTACGATAAATTAACACTTTGTGCGGTATATGTTTTTATGCGCCTCGACTCACAATATATCATCGTAAGCACATCGTAAAGTGTATACTTTTGGAAGTGAGAATCATTTAAGCCTCGTAACGGGTTTAAGGAGGCATCAAATTCAACTTTTTGGTGGTTTTATTGCGTGAGAAAAAGGGCAGGTGGGTATATTAAAATGTTTCATGTAAATTTCAGCCGTTCGCTGGCTATATTTCAGGAGTTAAACTGACTGTCTGCCGAATTTGGTATTCATGGAGGACTTTTAGTTTCCAACTTGCTAGCGTCGGTTTTTTTTTGGGTATTCGACGCAAAAATAACGAGAGTTATCTTATTTAAATCTTTATTGGGTCCTTCTCTTGTTTGTGTTTTATTGGCAGTTTTATCTGCGAGTTATGAACGTCGAATTGTAATGAACGTGTCATTAAAATACATTAATATATTTTGTGAAATATTAAGATTGGTTTTAAACTCACGAGATACTATATATGGTGTTCTTACAACTGTAGTCTTTATGATAAGTGAATGGTATATAATAAGTTTCTATAATATTTATTGTTGAAAATTCGTAGGTGTGTTAATGACGAGAGCTTTGAAAATGTTTGTTTACTGCGATCAATATTTAAAAAGTTATACAATATTAACTACTCCAATAATTTATGCATTTTTTACATTACAATTTTTTCGTTTAAATTTAACAATATCCTGAATGTAGTGTAGTACAATCTGAGATATAATAAACTGAGATAAGATTTAGTTGATCAGGCAAGAATATTGGTATATTAATTTATAGAAAAGTTAATACATTAGGGAAAACGTAAAAAAACCTAACAAAATAGACATAAGCCATCAAGTAACAAGACAAACATTGTACCGCTTTATTATTTAAAAGAGTTTAAAAAGAGTTGGGCGAGAATAAATGTGAAAGTAAGTTGACGTCGGGAGATTAATAGGTGAGATTTTTAATAAAATTCCGCGGTTAATGAAAGCTCGAGGGTCGCTACTTGAGACGAACTCTCAGGGAGGCATTTGAAGCGTTATTTTATAAATATTTATATAATACTAGATGGCCCGGTGAACTTCGTATCACCTACGTATATTTGTGAAAAATATACACAAAACACTTTCTGAACGCACCTATAAATATTTTACAACCAATTGACAACGTTTTTGACAAAAGACATTAAATTTCTCCGCTAGGAATATTTTGTATTGGAAAATTAAATTGCCGTTTTTAGTATTTTTCGTTACTTATAATTTATGTTTCTCACCGTTTAAACCTTCCCTGAACTTCCACAAATATTTCAAGATCAATTTGCCCAGCAGTGGAATGTTACAGGCTGTATCAATAAAAAGTATTGATAATTTATGTTATATAAATGTGAAATTGTTTTATAAGTAGGCACACACGCCTAAAATCCAGTATAATATAACTTTTTAAGATACATAGCTAGACAATTTCGTGTTAAAATTTTATTTAGTTGTAAATTAAATAAATAAATAATAAATAAACAAATTTCTTTTTTAAAATTGTATTTAAAATTGTATGTAGCATTTTTTTATTTATTTCTTACATACATCTACAATAACATTACATCAGTATTATTAAATACAATATGTTCTATTACGATTCGCTTATCTAAAAAATCAAATAAGCGATTGTATTAATATCAAAATTAGCACATTGATTTAGTAATAATGTCATTATTTTATTTGATAATTGAATATTGTATTTTTTTGAATCGAAATATAAAATAATTTTATAAATCACTACTTGATTTTATTGGATAGTTAATTTAATTATGATGTTACGAAATCCGATCCTGTCCGATATAAGCCGTCGAGCCCCGCTGTTTGTTTTGATTGTATTAATTAAAACTCACCAAGTTTTAAGATTAACACCTCTCTTTTCTTTCATTACCGGCCTCCATATTCATGCCCTCCGCCCTCCGCCCTCCGCCCTCAGCCCTCCGACTGAAATAACCGAATTATGAGCGATTATTCCGATACTTTGAGACTTAGATCGTACTGTTATCGTAAGACTCTTCATTACTACCTTCATCAGGCTTTGGTCATTATTGTCGCATAAAACTTTTTTCTTTGCATTACAGTAGTTCCTGGGTGAAAGGTTAAAAAAATTGTTTATTACTGAAATAAAGCTTAAAATTATTTTACATAAATTAAAAACATCCAAGGCCTTCGTCCATAACTTCAACTAATCTTGGGGCGATTCACTTCCTCAGTTAATTTAAAAAAAAACATCACAAATACTAGTAAAAGTTATCGTACTATTTTTCCAAAATATCATTTTTCTTAAACAGGAGTTTAATAAAATCCACACGCCGAGGTAAACATACGAGTATAACTCAGTGAGTGTTCGAGGGTACATTACCATACCGCCCTCACAGGTAATGCGCATCAGCTTAATTACATACGAAATACGCAGACTTTTATTGTGGCCCCGAGTGCGTTTACGTCTTCATTGTTACGTCGGGGAATTATGAACTTACTTCTGAAATTTACGGAAAATGTCTATTTATTTAACACCGCGATGGCGCAGCGGTCACAGCACTGGTTTGTGGCTGTTGCGCTGGCGGTTGACAAACATTTGTATTGGTCATACAGATGTTTGCCGTGGTCTGGGTGTTTGTGCAGTCCTCATGGGTCTCCCCACCGTGCCTCAGAGAGCACATTAAGCCGTCGGTCCCGGTTGTTACCATATACACCTGATACCGATCGTTACTCATAGTAGAAAATATATCCGCCAACCCGCATTGGAGCAGCGTGGTGGATTAAGCTCTGATCCTTCTTCATGGAGATTCCTCCTACATGGGGAAAGAGGCCTATGCCCAGCAGTGGGATATTACGGGCTGAAGCGTATTTTTTTTACTCATAGGTATAATTCCATAAATATATGATTTTACCCTCGTAACTTTCGATCTCGTGGGAATTTAGATTGTAGAAGTAAAAAATAGTGCAAATATAAATGAAACATGGCATAACAGATCTGAATCGAAATTGGAATCGAGTATTTTGTGTAAAATTGAGACACAGCAACAATAAAAATCACTGTTCCTTAAAATTTTGCTAACTGTATATGAAAAAGTAAAGACAACGCAATATTTTTGTAGATAGATAAGATTTTTTAGTCTGTAAGAAAAAAACTTACGAAACCGAATTGAAATCAATCAACCATTTTTTCCGCAACGCAACGATAGTTTACTATCATTTTATTTGTATAATAAAACTAAAAAAGGCGCTAAGAAGCGCTTGCTTTAAAATTTCGTATTCCAACTCTCGTCAGATGCGAACTCCGTATAAAAAGGCATTAACCCACATACATCAATCCGAATTCCGAACGTCAACAGATCTTATCCTCTTGACGGACATCTGTCGTCCATTTTTACATTTTTACATTTCAACATTACCTTTTATTTTTACCAAAATCGAAATAAAAAGTGAAACAGAACGGACGAAGCTCGGTATATTTTTCAAAGCTTTCTACTCGTCCTGTTTTTATCCTACTTGACTCCTAATGTGCTGAATTCATACATGAACAATCGTTGTGGAGTGTTCTTAGGGTTGGGGGGTGTCCGGGGGTGGGGGGAGGGGGTGTTTTCTTTTACTCCGGGGGAGGTGTCCGCTCGTTAGGGACGGGAGTCTTGCGAAAAGTATCGTTTTGATAAATTATATGATATCGTGAGTGTATTTTTAATTTTGATTTATTTGATGCAGAGGAATGCGTTTTGAGATAATTGAATGTTTTAGTGTATTATGGTGGTGTGTGTGTGTGTGTGTGTGTGTGTGTGTGTGTGAGAGAGAGAGAGAGAGTATGTGAGTATGTGTGTGTGTGTTTGTGTGTGTGTGTGTGTGTGTGTGTGTGTTTTGATGAATATAGTTAGAGGTTGCATTGACATTTATTTATTTACACACACTTTGAAGGAACACTTGAAAATTTTTAGATACAAAAAAAGGTTCATCTTATTATACATGTTTAAATTTTTTTTACATAATTTATAATTTAATACAACTAAAATTTTTAATTAATAAAAATTAAATAAATTCAGTAATACTTAAATATAGTCACGACGTATTAAATTATTAAGTAAATAATTTTGTATCTCATTTTATATTTGAATGGTATGTAGTAGACAAATCACTAGGAAAAAAGAATACTTTGGAACGTATATTATATATTTAGAAGTATATCACAGTATGAGAGAGGTCGGGGCGAGTTTCTAGTGTAGAAGTAAGTCGGTAGTGTCGACCCTATCGTTATCTCAAAGAACATTGGCGCTGTTCGCGCCGCCTCCAGTACATCTCTATATACTGGTCTATATACCGAGCTGAACAAATAATACCTTCTTTTATATACTTCGATTGAGGCCTCGGGTTCTTTTCTTTTTATTTACTTGAAAAAATAATAGATAGATATAGAGTGTCGCTTAAAATTACGACTGAATAAATCGTAACTGAAATCCGTTTAGTCATGTAATTCATACAGTAAATTTAATAAAAACTTATTTTTTTTAAAATTATATTTATAGCAAATAAATATTAAGTGTTAGTTTTGTAAAAAATCGTAAATTTTATTTGTCGAATTAGCATTTTTGCTTCCTTAGTTTTAATAGAGGGGAATCGAAAAACAGGAGAAATCAGAAGGGACAGTCTAAGCTTTTGATATGGGACAGTGTTTAATAGATCGTTAAGAAAATAAACAGAAGATTTGACAAAACTTATATTTTTGAAACAATAACTTTAATGATCATATTGTTCACTTATACCAACCAGCTATGCCCCGCGTTTTTACACGCGTTAATTTAAGGAAAAGTATAAACATAGCCTAAATATAGCCTTACTTAGTAAATGAGCTATTTAACAAAAAATATTTTTCAATTCGAACCACTAGTTCCTCAGATAAGCGTGCTTAAATAAAATAAAACCAGTGGTGTCGTGGGACACCAGATAGGAACGAAGTTCCTTATAACATAAATACTAATTGCAGGTTTTAGTCGGGGTAAAAGGAAAATAATAATTCGGGAATAAATTTTTTATTATGACTTTTTATCGATAATAATCAAAAACTACTTTACAAAATTATTTTAACACCTTTATTTTATTTACAATGATTTTTAAAAATATATACCTAATAATTATTGAATGACATAATAATAATAGCAAATTGCAACAATAATAAAAAAAAATTAAACAAAAGTTGTAAAAAATAAAGTGATCTTAAAAAATGGATAGATGCGTTTTATTGATTAATCCAATATTTTAAGACTTAGGTATTGGCCAAAAATGAAAAACGGGTTCATTAAATGGGCCATAAATCGTAAACGGTAAGTTTTACAAAAATGTTTACAGGAAATAAAAGATGCGAAAGTTTATTTTCTACAAAAAAGTTTGAATAACTTTTGCCATAAAGTGGATAGTTTCCGAGATATCGGCCAAAAACTTTTCTTTAAGATTGCGATTTGCGATCGAAGCTCCACCTGGATCTGTCAGCATTTTGTGTTTTTATGGTCAGTAAGTGACCCTTAACCTAAAAAAAATTGAAAATGGATCGGAAATTTAGTGCGAGGTTAAATGCTTTATTTACTGGCCTATTAAACGTTTACGGAAAATAATTTCAAAAAAACTTCAAAGTGTAAAGACCTTTAAAGTACAACACATACAATAAATAAACAACAACTACTTTGGACCGATCTCGTAGCACACACACATGAACACGTCCATAGCCTCTCCATTCCGCTCTCGAGACAATAACACGAGTCCACTCGAGTTTTATTAACCGCAGGACAATAAAATAAAGCGCCTTCCGGTCGAGTCGTCAGATAAAGTTAATTAATACTCGACGTAGCAATTACAGTAATGGGGGGAGGGATGATAATGTGGGTGGAGATTTGCTGAGGTCACAGCATCTCATTGCCGCGGATCGACCTCGGTACCACTGCGCGAGAGGAGAGGGTATATGGCTATTAGTATTGACAGTATTTCATTTATAACTTGTGGACAGTGTTTTTTTAATAAATAATTGTGTTTTGTCATCAGATTTTTAACCGACTTCAAAAAGGGAGAAGGTTTCTCAATTCGACTGAATATTTTTAAGTGTGTTCGGGGATAACTTCTTCGTTTATGAATCGATTTTTCTGATTATTTTTTTGTTGGAAAGGAGATATCCCAAGGGTGGTATCCCAGAGAAATCGAGGTGAAACTTCGAAAATCGCTGTCGCGACTAGTGCGTTTATTAATTTTTACGTATTACGTTGTATTACCTACTTGTCGATGTAGATGAAGTCGGTTTTTTTCGTTTGCTAGCAAACACAATTATATATGTAATAAAAAATTGAGTGTAAAAATATTAATATTAATAAAAGAGGTAATAGAAATGAAAAATTAAGCAAAATACAGTCGAACTTAGAACCTCCTTTTTTGAAGCGAGATAAAAAGGTACTAAAATGCTTTGTAATACAAGGTAAGAAAAGGTATAATTTTTTTTAAATGCTTGAGGTACAAAACTATTTTAGTTTCTTTATTACTTAAATTGTTATCAATAAAATATTTTGTAAGTCTTAAGGTTGACTGTTAGATAGGGCTGTAAGGATTTGAGTCCATCTTTGCACAACATGTTATCTTAAGTTGTGTAAATAAGTTTTGATAAATAAATAAGTAAGAAAAATAGCGGAGTTTATACTTATTTTAGTATGAAGTGAACCAATAAAACTCGTTAAAAATGAAATGAAAATATTTATTTCGCCATAAAGTGATTTACACACTTTAACGAATGTCAAAAAACATATCTACCTATATTCTCAAAAGAAAAGTAACAAAAACAAACAGCTAAGGTAGCACAAAAATCAATCAATAAAAAAAAATTCTACACCTAAACATTAGGTTACATTACAAACCGTTACAAAGCAATAACAATAAAGAACGAGTGTACTTTAGACCACACGACTGAAGTAAAACTTCTTTAGCTCCATCTAACTTCTATCTCCCTTTCAAATTCCGTTCGCCCGATCAAACTTTTCGTAACGCTTTCATCACGCATTCACCTGCTTACTCAACAAGTCAAGCGTAAAAAAGTTTTACTTCAAAAATATAAAAAGAAAATATAAATAAAATTGTAAATGTCAGCTACCCAGTTGTCTCCCAATGCGATAGTTCGAGACCGAGGTGTGCTGAAGTATCCTCCGAAGGTTTCCGAGGCGCATGAATAGTCATGGAAAACCGCAAGCCTTCATCTCACCACACCGTTTGAACCGTTCGCTTTAAAAGAGAATTACTCTGAAATAAACTGGCGCTTATTAGTTTACTTGTTTTAGTTACATTCGTAATATAGTAGTAATCACTTAAGTAGCTTTACAACAACTCTAATTATTTAATTAAAAGTATAATATCCTCTAAATACTCAAGACTGCCGGTGTAGGCTGGATGAGGGTTGTTGTAAACTGGGATGTCTGGCGCGAACTTGGGGAGGCCTATGTCCAGCTGTGGACTGCGATAGGCTGAAATGACTGATTATACACTATTGTAAAGTAACTATTCAGAAGTGATTTTCAAGCCTTGGTTTGACTTAATTCGAAAGGCGAAAGTTTTGTAAAAGATAAATGTTTGGGTCAAAATTATTAAAATAACAGCGATTAAACTTATTATTAGCCTAACATCCATACCTTATTCTATGATCTATCTATAAATTTAAAATGTCTTTTTAACCGACTTCAAATAAGGAGGAGGTTACTCAATTCAACCGTACCTATATATAGGTATATTTTTTATGTTTTTCGGGGATGACTTCGTCGTTTATGAACCGATTTTGATAATTCTTTTTTTGTTAAGAAGGAGATATCCCAAGAGTGGTACGATGATAAGGAAACCAGAATCTGACTACGGAAACCCAGAGAAATCGAGGGGAAATCGTAATGACGACTAGTGCGTTTGTTAATTTTTGTCGTCTACTAACGTTGTATTACTTGTCGATGTGATCGAGGTCGGTATTTTTCGTTTCCTAGAAAACACAATTACCTACCTATACTTTTTTCGTTGATAACTTGCGACAGTCGCGTCTAACATCTGCGCTAGTTGCAAGTCTCCAAGCACGCGACTAAGTCATACATATCCACTAACGTCATTCCTATTCCGCCGCCGGCTTCCAATCCATCATAATGTCGTTGTGAGGTCTGCATTTGATATCTAGACGTTTCTAAGCTGACAGTAGGGTTGAAACCGAGACACTTTTAAGTTCTTTCTTTACTTAAAACCACCGGACATGTCCACACGAGTCTGCCTTTTTCTTGCCTTTTAAACATGTGTTTATGTACGAAATACTAATCTATACTAATATATAAAGCTGAAGAGTTTGTTTGCTTGTTTGTTTGTTTGTTTGTTTGTTTGTTTGTTTGTTTGTTTGTTTGAACGCGGTAATCTCTGGAACTACTGGGCCGATTTGAAAAATTCTTTCAGTGTTAGATAGCCCATTTCTCGAGGAAGGCTATAGGCTATGTATCATCACGCTAAGACCAATAGGAGCGGAGTCCACGCCGACGAAGTCGCGCGCAGAAGCTAGTATAATAAAAAGGGTAAGTTTTGTAAGGTAGTATTTTTAGGTTTGTAAGTAGACGAAAGAATAGTCAAGTAAATGCGCATTATCAAAGATTACTCAATAAGTAGCCATCAAATCTCAATGAAATTTAAATGGGCCTACAAGACAAGCATCAGCTTTTGATAGAAATAGGAATAATCAAAATCGGTATATCCAGTAAAAAATTATGCAGTATAACACAACGTAGGTCGCCGAAAATATAGTCAAGTAAATACGCATTATTGCAGATAACGCAAAAAGTTCTTGTCAGATCTTGATTAAACATAAATTAGACCACATGACAAGCACTATCTTTCGATTAAAAAAAGAATCATCGAAATCGGTCAACGCAATAAAAAGTTCTGAGGTACCTAGCACACATAAAAAATTCGAAAAGCAGTCGAATTGATAAACTCCTCCTTTTTTGAAGTCGGTTATAAAGGTTACCACATTAACATCTATCATAATAATATAAAATTTGAAAACTAATGTGTAAGCATCACTCTTAAGCATGGCAGGTAAGCCTATAGGACATGGGGCATCGATTTAAGGGGTTTTTAGGGGAGAGGGTAAGAGGGGGGTGGGTGGGTTACATTCTGGTATCACTCCCTACCCTAGAACTTAGCATAGATTTTTGAAGTTTGGGGGGGGGATTACCCTCTGGTCGACATGGCGCGGAGGGAGGTCAGCCCTTGTCCTCCGTGTGAAAGTGCGTGAACGAATGCGTAGGGAGCGGCTGAGGCTGGTCGCCGAAGGAATTATCCGCTCCGGGCTCTCAACAGAACACTCTAGGGGTAGGACAGACCTAGACCACGTGGATAGTGGGGTGCTCCGATTCGGGTTTGGGTATTTTTCGGATTTCTATATCTATATAGTGCAGTGCTGGGGGTGGGAGTGGTACCAGAGGGTAACTCCCCCCCCCTCCCCCAAAACCCAACAAATCTATGCCCAGTTCTGGGGTTGGGGGTGGTACCAGAGGGTAAAACACCCACCCCCTCCTCCGCTCTCCCCCCAAAACCCCATAAAACGATGCCCAGTGTCATATAGCCCCCCACCCCCAACCCCCAAAACCCCAAAAATCTATGCCCAGTTCTAGGGTTGGGAGTGGTACCAGAACGTAACCCACCCACCCCCCTCCACCCCTCTCCCCTTTAAGCCCCATAAATCGATGCCCCATGTCCTATAGGCTAGCCGCATGGCATATTAAACCATAACTTTGCCTTAAGCAATAGGGTTCACAATTTCTTAAACAATATGTTAAAAAACACATTGTTTAAGAGATTCGGGAAAACGACCTTCAACGTGGTTTACAGCGCTGTTGGGCGAAAAAAAAATGGTCGTTCAGCAAAGTGGGCTTGGCTCAGTTCGGGGCCGGACCGTGAGGTCAGGGGGCCCTGGGCTAATACCAATTAGGGGCCCACCAAATTTGACCACGATTGAAATGAATGTGTAATGCTAATGGCAGCCGAACATTTTAACTGTCAGTTCGAAATAATAATATAAGAATAAAGAATTTAATAAAATTATTGATTCTTTCGCAATGTCGTCTATTTTTGACTTTGAATTGACTTAGCTGGGGGCCCCTTGAATCCACGGGGCCCTGGGCTGAAGCCCAAAAAGCCATATAGTAGATCCGGCCCTGGCTCAGTTCATTTATATAGTTACTAGCTTCTGCGCGCGACTTCGTCGGCGTGGACTCCGCTCCTGTTGCTCTTAGCGTGATGATATATAGCCTATAGCCTTTCTCGATAAATGGGCTATCTAACACTGAAATAATTTTTCAAATCGGACCAGTAGATCCTGAGATTAGCGCGTTCAAACAAACAAACAAACATACAAACAAACAAACGAACAAACAATCAAACAAACAAACTCTTCAGCTTTATTATATTAGTATAGATAAAATTGTCAATAACATCACTATACACTGAAACAACTTTAATGTTTTATGTAATACATTTAAAAAAATGGAAACTATTTATATTTCATTTGCCAACACCTGAACCGATGATTAAGTCAAAGATTTTGGAGTTTTCTTAAGTCGTCACCATAGTGTCATTTCAGCTTAAATTAACAGATTCTGTAAAAATTTAAACATAATTATTTTAGCCTAGATACTTACGAAAGTGAGCTTAACAATAGTAAAATGCGTGAGTTTAAACATAAAATTTCATGTAAGTGCCGTTAATTTGTATAAAATTGCATGAGACAGCGAGAACTCTCTGAAAAGGCAGAATATATATTTTTTTACAATAAGCAGAGTTGCGGGTAGAAGCAAATCTTATTGTATATACGTATAAGAATAGTAAAACTACGGGAATATCAAAGGCAATTATCAATTCAAATGTGATACCGAAGAGAGTCAGTTAGAGACAGTTTTATACACTTGCCGCGAAAATTATGCGGCCCTAATCCCAAAACTGTAGGTGGGTAGTAAAAAGCATCTTCTTGGAGTCTGCGGCGGACAGGCCACTTGTCAGGAGAGTGGTGATAAATCGACTACTAGCGACATCTCTTGCCTGTTACTTATAGACCCCTTACGTATAACGCGACAAATTATGTTGCTACCGCCTCGTCCCTACTTGTTACAATTATCAACCTTATTTCGTAAGTGGTAGGGTTATACGTCAGCTGAGTAAACTGCAGCGTGAATGTACCTCTGGTAAAGTTTAAGGGAGACAATGTAGCAACATTGGAGTAATAGCCGCGGTTATGTCGTCGTTATGATAAATTCGTGATTTAATTATGTTTCTTGGGGATAAGGTACTCTGTTAATGTCCTTTATATACTTAGTTGACTTGTACAAGGAGTTATAAACGGAATGAAATGGTAAAAAATACTGACGAATTGCCACAAACTTTTATCGTTACGTTGACGGTATAATTTTAATCAGTACCTATATTTAAAATTAAATAAATAAAAATGGCGCTTCATTTTGCACAATGTGGCTAGTGACGTTTATAATTTAATCAGACTTCAACAACTGAAATTAAAATTAAAATACCTACATGGCGGTAATTTTCAACTTATTAATTCGTCAATTGAATTAAAACATTGCAACGAATTTAAATATGTAAATAAATGTTTTCAACGTTCCATAACCTTTTTTGTCACAATTACAATTACTTAGCGGTAAACGTTTACGATATAAACAAACATTATTTAAATAAAAATATTCGAATCATTGGGTCGGCCATTACTCAGCCTTGGCGTGTAATCAATCTTGAGTATTCCACGATTATTTAGTTCAGCCGCGCACCGCTAGATGGCAGGCTAACATTAATTATGCATACTGATGGCCTGCTGTAATGAAGCCGAGATTTCTTGAGAAAATTTGGCAACAGTACGAAGATTCGAGAGATTAGTGAAGGAATGGCTTGATAAAGAAAACTGGGGATCTGTAGGTATTCTTTTCTTAGTCAGCACTCCGTTTTTCTAATAACATTGTTCGCTTTAATTTGGGCGATGTCTACGAAGTAGAAGAATAAGATAAAATGATAATGTTAGTATTTTCACGCCATTTTCTAATTATTTTACATGCTTATCATGGCCGTTATAAAAAAAAATACCTACAAATAAACTCCTCAATTGCACACATCTTATTATACGATTCCAAAGCGTTCTATTGACAAATATTCGTCTTCACATCCATTAATATTAAATATCCGTATTTCAGCCGAAGTTCAATAAAAATGCATGTATTCAGACACGGATAGTTTCCCTCAGAAGGTTACATTCCCGTCAACGCCGCCCGGGATCTCGCTCGGCCGATCAAAGCTTGATCCTCCGCTAATGTTTATCTCACAATATTGTTAGAGATAATAAATGGTTTCATATATTTTTGAGGAAAGACAAAACACAGCTGCCATACCTACTCGTGCGGTACTGATATACAATTACATATCTATACATATAATAAAATGATAAGAAAGTCAATGTATGTCCAGGATAAACTCAAAAAGTACTGCATGGATTTACTTCAAATTTGGCACGAATATTATTAAGAAGTCGGGTCAGAACATAGGCTACATATTATCACGCTATCACCTACGGGGAACGAGCAGTGAACGCACGCAGACGACGTCGCGGGCAGCGGCTAGTATAGTATAAATAAATTGTTTGATTTCTTTTATATATCAGACACGTAGATGATAGTTGAAAATTAACAATGAATTATGCAAATTTGACGATCTTGTTCAAATTGTCCTTTTCTATATTATTATTATTTTGAAATTTAAATCCATTTTTGAATAATTTACGAAAGGATAAGAAATATAAATGTCTAAAATATATTTAACCGTTGTTAACAAACCAAACATCCTTCACAATAAGTAGGCACAAGTTATCAAATGACAATAATTGTATCATACGTACCTATACCCAAAAAAAAACTGTGTGGTTTTATGAAATCACGGTAAAAGTGAAACTTTTTTCACATTATAGACATTTAATTAAAAATTTTATGAATAATATTCCATTATATAAATCGCTTTAACGCTTTGTCACGCGACATGCAACACACAGACGAAAAAGTTTGAGACGATGTAATAAAAGTTTCACTTTAATAGTTACAATTTTTCTTTACGTCTTAGATAATATTTTTACTTACAAATTAAGAAAATAACTTAAATTACATGAGACAGTTAATTAATGAGCAATTGATATACGATTTTGGCGGATTTTGAACTCACGACGGCCTTGAATATTCGTATAGTTCTTCAAAGGTATTTAATCCCAGTTTTCTCATACAAAGTCACGTGCAAGTGCTAGTATAGAGCAAACAAAAACAGAATCGATGCAACGAAACGAAAACGAATGGTTGACGTATTAGCAACAATACAACATGTAGCCGCGGCATCTATCTGCGGAATTAGACGCACCCCACACTCAATATGCACCCTGACCGAGAGGAAAACAGAGGAAAAATAAAGGAAAATTTATAGAGTCCGATCTGACCGTTATGTTTTATTATTATCGACATATTATATCGATGGTTTTTTTTCTGGTTATTGATAAGTTCTTCGAGATGTTTCGCTTGAATTGAATGTCTGCGAGCACTATGGGTTGATGAAATTTTTATACATTCGTTTGAATGGTCCGTTTTGTTTATATTATTTTCGTGTTATTGTATTTTCACTTAGTTATTTTTTTATATTTTTTTGCAGGAATGTAAATTGAAACTACACGTGAATACATTTTTTTGAATTATTACTATCAGTGCCATAATGATTGTTTAAGATAAAAAAAAAAAAATTCAAATATATATAACTAGGTCAGCAAACAAGCGTATGGCTCACCTGATGGTAAGCGCTTATTGTAGCTGGTAAACATCTGCAACACCAGAAGCATCGCAAGCGCGTTGCCGACCCTATCCCCAATTCCCCCCAGGAGCTCTGGTCACCTTACTCACCGACAGGAACACAACACTACTTGAAAACAGTATTATTTAGCTGTGATCTTCTGTAAGGTCGAGGTACTGCCCCAGTCGGGCTGCTCCATGTTTTGAGCAGGAAATTTCCTGCTGTGCCCTACCTCAGTTAAATTCTTGTCCACTATTTAGTACCTACTTGTCTTATATAACATTGAAATTATTATATTTCTTTATAATTATTAATTGGTAAAATATTCCTTTATATATAACATGTACAATTGTACATAACAAATATTCCCTTATGTACCGTCGGAGAAGTATCTGCGAGTAATTAACTCCGCGATCTCCGCGGGCCCGCCTCCACAATAAAGTCGTTTAATCCTATTTCTTATCTTTACACGCTAATGACTTCGAATTTGCATCGTCGCCACAAAAACCACTGTTTAGGGAGATTTGGTGAAATACTTTTTTGTTCTAAAATAACATTTTTTACTAATGGTTAAAAAAATATTTAAGGATGTTATATAAGTCAACTATGCTGCATTTTAAAAGCACTGCTCTGTATCTTGCGTTCTTTTGTCTGGGTGAATAGATTTCGATGATTTTTTTAATCGAAAGGTGGTGAGTGTCATTTGGTCCCATTTAAATTTATTTGAGATCTGACAAGTACTTTTCGAGCTATATCTAATAATGCGTATTTACGTGAATATTTTTTTGTCTACCTAAGTTGTATTATACCTCATAACTTTTTACTGGATTTTAATGATTATTGTTTCAATCGAAATTTGATGCTTGTTTTGTAGATCTATAAAAGAAAACTAGAAACTGATAATAATAAAGAAAATATTTTTTTTTGCATTTAATTTTTACACACATTATTTATTATTTGTACTTATACAAATTTAGTTAGTAGCAGTGGATTTATCTCTAGAAGAGATCTCTTCCAGCCAACCTGTGATAGTGAGAACTAATGTTATGAGTATATTGCAGGCTAAGAAAGTGCAGTAATGTAAATAATATACAGATACTTCAAAATAAAAAGCTAATTAAATAATATTCATAACATCTTACAATACATACTACGCGTATATACGAATATAAACATCACTAGTAGGTACTATTTTTCAGTATTTAAATATCTTTTTCAGTAAATGTTTTGACAAAAAACAACAAAGGTTGGCAAGGTTGAGCGGCGCGGCGGCGTGTCGCCGGATCCCGACTGTACTAATGTGCATATTCATGATTTTTGAAACGTTCCCGACGAATTTCATGTCTCGTAAATTTGCGGGAGAAATTAAGGAGATTTAGCAAAAAAGCTCTCTTGAGCCGGAATCAAAGGCTATGCTAATTGCGAAGGGGTCGTCTCCGTAATTAGTAGCGACCTCTGTCGGCGAGTGGCTGAACTGATATCCTCGACGGATTTGCGTATGTTTACATTAAGTTTTCTTGTAAACTGTTTACGTTGTTCGTTAATTTAATTAAGTGTTACAGTTCTTTAACATTTTATAAGTATTGATGTTGCATTAGCAGGGAGTAGTTATCTATATAGTTTTATAGATTCTAAGGAACACTTCGTAATTCTAGCGGTAAGATCGACTTTGTACATTTTCTTTATTTATGACGTCTTGTTTTTGTTTAACTTTATTACATATGCGTGTTATGTCTATTTTTTATTATTGGCGAGGGAAATAACACTTCTTCGAATATAATGCAGGTGGGTTCTTATAGAACAATCGTGTTAGAATTGTAATTTTGATTATAAATTTACTATTTTATTAACGTTGTAAAGATATTATAATAAATTTTCATTGTGGTACACATACTAGGGAAAAAAAAAACAAGTGTCTCTTCAGACCACACGACTGAAGTAAAACTTCCGAAACGTAACTCTCTCTCTCTTTCTATCTTCACTAACTTATATCTCCCTATCAACTTCCCTTCGCCTCGCCCGATCACACTTTTCGTAACGCTCTCGTCACGCATTTACGAGTTTACTCCCCAAGTCAAGCGCACGTAAAAAAGTTTACTATTTACTAATCTGTGGTTTTACTTCAAAAATGTAACAAAAAAAATTGCTTGCTCGCAACAAATGTCTGATCATTATACAACGATTGAAATCGTAGGACTATGTGAACTAGTTTTTTAGTGCATGCTATGTGGTTGTTACCCGAAGTCTAACTAATCAAATATTTTTCGTCAAATATAATTGACAAAAATATAACAAACGTTGGAACTTGGAAGTATTTAATGGTTACCAAATAAAGGAAAAAATGTACTTAAATTAATATTAAATGGTATCCTTAAAAGTATAAATGTAAAATTTAAATCAGTAAAACAAACTTTTAATTGACAAACGAAAACGATCGTGCCATTTTATAATATATTGTGGAGTAATTTTTAAAAAGTTTCCGTTCGTCTCCGTTTCGAGCGCGTTTGTTTTTAATTTTTCCATTTAATAATTTACATCTTGACGCCTTAATATATTCTATGTCTGCGTAAATTGAAAAGTTTCCGAGTGTCCGCGGTACCGATATCATTCTACCCTCATTTGAATATCAGAGACGAGTCGCTCGCACGCGACTTTGTTCGCTTTCGTTATGAATATTCAAACTAAATATTTTTTTTGACAATATTTGAATAAGGATTTCTAAATCTTTAAATTTTTTTTAGGGAATCATAGACTATGAAAAATGCATAGGTGTTTTAAAAAGAAAATATATACCTAAATTTAAAAATATTTTTAAATTTTTTATGCATTATGGAAATGCTCATGAAATAGTTATGTTGTTAGTCTCTAAAAAAAGGTTTTTTTAAGTGACGTCGGTGAAATTAATGCATAAGTCACGGAAGAACTTATTTTGTGTTAATGTTTAACGTAAATAATAGATACTTTGTGTCTCTGATATCCTTATTTTTACAATCAAAACACTGGTGTTTCGTCTAAAACTTTTTTTTTTTATGTAACTAGGTTGGCAAACAAGCGTAAGGCTCACCTGATGGTAAGACCGTAGCCTATAGACGCCTGCAACACCAGAAGCGTCGCAAGCGCGTTGCCGACCCAATCCCCAATCCAGGAGCTCTGGTCACCTTACTCACCAACAGGAACACAATACTGCTTGAAAGCAGTATTATTTAGCTGTGGTCTTCTGTAAGGTCGAGGTACTACCCCAGTCGGGCTGCTCCATATTTTGAGCAGGAAATTTCCTGCTGTGCCCTACCTCAGTTAAAACTTTCATTTTAAAAGGAATACAATATTTTACCGTTTTATATACTTAAAAACTTCATACTGGAAACATGTTATTACATGTTATGAGCTCACATAGAGGGACTATGATAAAAAATAATCTTTCGATTTTGTGATAATACGGGTACGTCAGATAACAAAAAAGTGTATTTTAGACAACACGACTGAAGTAAAACTTCTTTAGCAATAGGCATTCACTATGTCTTAGGTATATTAAACGTAACTGGCTATGAGAGAAAGATAGAACGAAAGTGTGTGCTCGCACGATCACACTTTTCGTAACACTCTCATCACGCATTCACCAGCTTATTCCCCAAGTCAAGCGTACGTAATGAAGTTTTGCTTAAAAATTTTAACATTTACAACTAAGTAACGATATAATTTCATTGTTAATCGCATGTGTTACCGTTACATTATAAGACTTATGGCGGTTACCATAAGTTGCAAATATATTAGTCTAATTGTGGACAAGATAGTTAATGATTAGAAATACACGTCAATAGATATTAAACAAATTTAAATAATTGTACAATAAATAACAATTCCACAAAACATAAATTGACTAACATTCGAATAAAGTAAGAATTAAATGAAACCGTCAGACCACCATATATAGTAGAATAAAATAAGCAAGGCGCAAAAACCACCCTCAAACTTCCATTACACGTTTACCTCAACAGTGGTAAACTAGAGGTCTAATACATATTTTTAATAGGCCGGTATAAAAATTGTGTATCGCCCCACATCGATGGCAACAGATAACCTCGCATATCGACGCAACGCATAAATTTGCATACATTTCATATCCAGTGAACAGAGGAATAAAATTAGACGCACATGGGTCGCTTTTTTTTAAAACCGTTGTTTTTACTTTTTTTTCTATTTCGCTTCCCAACGGTCACCGGACGAAGGCTACCTTTCTCACAGCCGTTTTGGTATGGGGAGGTATGTTCTGGTTTTAATGTTTAAGGTCCTATTCCAGCGGTTGTGAACAAGGTTTATCCTGCAAATAAGTTACGTATATACTAAAACAGCAGGAGGTAGAGTAGACCATTAGAAGCTGTTCTCCTGAATAAACAAACTACAACCTGTAGATTCAGATTTGCGAATAGAAATCTATACTAATATTATAAAGCTGAAGAGTTTGTTTGTTTGAACGCGCTAATCTTAGAAAAAACTGGTCCGATTTGAAAAATTCTTTCAGTGTTAGATAGCCCATTTATCGAGGAAGGCTATAGGTTATTTTTTTACAGATTAATGCTTGTGAAACCGCGGTGCACAGCTAGTATATGATAAGGATGAAGAAGCTTAGTAATCCTGTCTTTCGTGCGAATATGTACGACTGGTTTTTTATCGAATATTTTTAAGGTTTAGGTGCAACAAGAGTTGAATTTCTTACAAGTTCTTCCATAACTATGTACATTTTGAATTTGGTGGTATCTTCACTTTAAATTAGGATTTACTGTGACGATATCTTAATTATTTAATTTTTTAATTATATCATACTAGCTGTGCCCCCGGTTACACCCGCGTTAATTTGAGGAAAATCATAGCTATAGCCTTTCCTAATTTCAAGTTTGTAGGTGTATTTTTCATTGGACTTTCATAAAACTATCATCCCCTGTTTTAACCCCAAAAGGGGGTTGATTTTTCAAAATACATTATTAGTACACCTCAACATCATCTATAGAGCATACATTTTAAATTTCAAGTCTCTTACTTCAAAAACATAGGACTTTCATACAAACTTCCAACCCCCGTTTTACCCCTTTAGGGGTGGAATTTCGCAAAACCCGTTCTTAACTGACCTCTACTCGGTGAAAGGAATATTCCTACCAAATTTTAAGTCTCTACGCCTTATGGTTCCAGAGATATCGTGATGAGTCAATGGGTGGATATCTCTTTTATATATATAGAAGATTTAGTAAAAAACAATAACGTATCGTAAATTATTATTTCTTGGATACTGTTATCTACCAAATATCGTTACCCACACCAGGTGATACAGGCCATAAGCAGCTTCATTTTTTATACTTGGATAATATAATAGCTGTGTTCCTAAAGTTTAGTTTGCTAGTCACTCCATGTGGAACGTAAATGAGGCTCGGTTTGAAGCTGCTATTCAGGCTTTTATTTTGTTTTCGATTACATATATAATACCTGAATAAACACAAAGTATTTTTAACACATTTCTTAATTTGAAATGAAATATCAAGGGTGAAATAAGAAGGGTTAAAATTTTCAGGTTTCGATTGAGTTTAGTGATAAAATACGGTACTTATGGCAATGTTGAAGAAACGAGAGTGATATATTCGTTTTAAATTATTACTATGTATGTACTTCATGAGTCATGACAATTCAAAAGCACTTCAAGATCGAATTAGGTATACATTTTGTTTACCATAAATTAAAAAATAATAATAATTGTAGTGTCGTTAAAATCATTCTGTGCTAAATTTTAAACGTTATACCAAGTGAATTTTCTCAAGAGACTTACAAGTAACAATTAAGGAATGTATGTAACGTTTTACGCTCATAATCGTCGGGCACAAGAGTCGCAGAGTTTGATCGACGGCAGGTGTCCTGCCTCGCGGCGCTCCCGGGACCAAGGTTAGCCCGGGATAGTTTTATTTTGAGGCACTAAACGTTCAGATCCGCTACGGTGCATTATAAGTAATATTTCTTGGAAAGACATTAATTATACTAGCTGAAACCCGCGGTTTTTGATCTTCCAAGATGGTAGTATAAATATACACAAAATCTACATGACAGACATAAAGAGTAGTTTGATTCATTATGTATATTAGATTCATATAAAATCAGTTAAACGATTTATTTATGTAACAGTAACTAGTGTCAGAACGCGGTTTACCTTTTATTGCTTTTGAAACGCTCAAACAATTTAAATAAATAAAAATATTTATCAAAGTAGGTATTCAAAAACACCTCAGTGTTAACATTTAACGAATGTTTCGTATTTTTGAAATTTGAAAATTAAAACAAAAATCTCATCACAAAATATTTCTTAAGTTGATAATGATAATATGTAGTCAGTTTTATATAATTACATTCTGGAAAAAAAACCGTTTCTTCCATAATAATTTGATGGAGCCTGTTATTAACTGAGGTAGGGCACAGCAGGAAATTTCCTGCTCAAAATATGGAGCAGCCCGACTGGGGTAGTAACTCGACCTTACAGAAGACCACAGCTAAATAATACTGTTTTCAATCAGTATTGTGTTCCTGTTGGTGAGTAAGGTGACCAGAGCTCCTGGGGGGGATTGGGGATAGGGTCGGCAACGCGCTTGCGATGCTTCTGGTGTTGCAGGCGTCTATAGGCTACGGTCTTACCATCAGGTGAGCCGTACGCTTGTTTGCCGACCTAGTTACATAAAAAAAAAATATATATATATATAAGTGTAGTTTTAAATCATAGCGAAATATTTTGGATCAAAGTAATAAAAAAAGATTATTCAAATATGTTGCAAAAGCACCTTCAAATCGTCATCTTACAAATTAAAATTTTAGTCATCATTAAAGGTGAATCTACCGCCGTTTCGAAATGTAGATTCTGCTGAAAAGAATCGGCAAAAATCCAACAGTGAATATTTCAATTATACACAGTCAACAAGTGGCAGTAGCTTTTCATATTTATATATGGTTCTAATATTTATTACATATAAAAGTATCAGAAATAGAAGAAACACTGAGTTAGACGAACTTGTGATACAGTTATCATGTCATGATGTCCATATTGCTGCAAATCTAATGTAGGTACTACTCGTAGGATTATAAAGCTGAAGAATAGGTTGTTTGTTTAATTAAGCTAATATCAGGAAACGCTGGTTCGAATTTTTCTGTATTGGATAGCTCATTTACCGAGGAAGGCTATAGGCTATTTTTGTACTTAAATTAATGCGTGTGTAACCGCAGAGTACAGCTAGTATAGTGTGTACGAGTATGTACATCACAGACCACATGTACATGAACTCAACCGTTGAGAGTTCTCTTTATTTTCAACTAGAAACGGCCGTCATTAGCTGTAATGTTCGCTTAATTATAATTTAACACATAATATAAAATATTTATATTATTGTTCTTAATTACACTTAAATGTGAAAGATTATTTTTTACAAATTTATACAGTTATTACCTACTTTCACGATAAGATATAGGTGCGTGAAAGTACATAAAAGTACGATTTAATTAGTTTATATGTTTATAAAATAAAAAGATAACGTTTTCTATGAATATATGAATAAGTAAAGCTGTACGCATTTAATAGCGAAAAAAAGTTAATATTCAGAAAGCACAATTTAGCTATTCGTCGATAGATGGCGCCTAAAACTTCGAACGTTAATTTTATTTTTAAATCCTAAGGCTTACTTCTAGGATAGATATAGATCAAAACAATGATGAAATTTGTAGATTAAGGCTGACATTACTTAATCTGACTAGTATTTATTACAACGTGAAAGACTTAACTAGACATAAGCAATAATTACTGGTAGTATTAGTACATACTTACCTAGTTTCTACGTTATGTTTTAAAAACTTTGAAACACGTTGTTTTTTTTAATCTTTTCTACCTACCCTAGCTTTATTTTTAGGTAGTTAAATCAGTATTGTAAATTAATAACTGCCAGTGGCAACATATTGTATCGTTACTTTAATTTAACTACTGACAAATTATGCCGAATAGCTCCTAAGCTCAATTATAATCAGCAAAATCAACAAAAATCAGATCATCATTGCCAGCATTCTTGGCACCATTCCACGCGGACATGACTTATATCCCAACTGTACCGATTGTTGCGATAAAAGTAATGTTTAGTTCTTAAGTTGAGGATAATAAATATTAATAATTCTGTATAGGTAGATATACATTCTTCAATTATCATAATATTTTTATTTGATTTACGTAAATTAAACTTACAACAAAGCAAATAAGAAAGCCTTAAAAATTTATGTAGATGCAATAAAAATTAAAAATACATACGTGCTATTTCTAGACAGTTAAAACAGTTTAGCTTAGAACTCCTTTAATATCGATCGAACACAAAATAAGAAGATCAAAGAGAAAACATTTTCGTCGGGGGTTAAATAAGACCAATTTATTTATTTTAATTACCTAATACGTTTTGATAGACCCTTCATGCTATTATAAAACAAAATGAAGTCCAAGGTTTACTAGTTCTATAAATAAATGTTTGCCTGTTCATTGATAAAATGAATACATCACGCTAGAACTAAGAGGAATGGAAAAATAATTTAAGAAAATTGCAAAATATTTAGTTGTTAGGCAACAACAAGTAAAGAAACTATGTAAGAAACTTTTTATTATTATTCAACTAGGTCGGAAAGCAGGCGTACGCCTCATATGATGAAACGATTGACGTAGCTCATAGATGTCTACAACACCAGAAGCATCACTTGCGATGCTGACCCTACTCCCAATGCCCACAGGAGCTCTGGTCACTTTACTCACCACAGGAAAACAACACTGTTTGAGAGCAGTATTATTTAGCTGTGATCTTCTGGAGGTATTTCCTCAGTCGGGCTGCTCTAAATTTTGAGTAGGATATTTCCCGCTGAGCCCTACCTCCTGTCTACACACTCTATTTCTTATTTTATTACTAAAAAGATAAGTTTTAAATTACTTTATATATACATAGCGATACTCGTAAAATTTGAATCCAATAAAAAAGTTTTTCCGACTTCATTTTAAGCTTTTTACAGTCTAAATTACATTGTCGAAACGAAAAAATACAAACATAATACTAGCAATTATTCTAAAATCGGTCGAGTACGCTGATAACTTAGCAATCTATAGATACAACGTACGTCGGTTTGTTCGTTACAGCGAGGGTCGCCTTCATACATATTTATGAGTAACGACACCGCCATATGCCGATGACTCGCCTTACATTTTTCTTCGTGGGAAATCGTCCACCAGCAACGAATATAACCAACATATCTTGAGAGTTATCAAACGAGCAGATCTGATTGTAACTGCCTCGAGTTACTTCTGCCGAATTTTAGGGTATTTTTCGATGGTATAGTGTGTAGTTTTTTTAGATTAACACGGTTACTTCTATTACGAAAATTATTTGAAAACGGGATATTTACCATGTTTATTAATTTTTCTTCACGGAGCTCGATATTTCGACATTATCTGCGAATGTCTTGTTCACGAGACTCTCGTGATAATTAATAAACATTGTAAATATCCCGTTTTCAAATAATTTTCGTAATAGTGTGTAGTTGTTTTTTTAATTCATTTTTTAACGAATTTTTTAAATTTTGATATCATACCGATATCAAATCGATTTTAAGCGATTTAGAAAATAATTAATAATATTGTGAAAAAAGTTTTCATCTTTCTATCTATCTATCTGTATCTATATACCTAGTTGGTGGAAATTGTCACAGCTAATCTGTGTTATAGGAAATGCGGGTTAGGTATGGGTGGTAAACATTTCTTACAATATGATTGAGTCCGTTACTCGGTGCAAATATAATACATATTTTGACTCTTGCGTTTACAATAAGGATTGCTGTAAAAG
The DNA here is from genome assembly GCA_905220545.2 of Melitaea athalia. Lineage (NCBI taxonomy): Eukaryota > Metazoa > Arthropoda > Insecta > Lepidoptera > Nymphalidae > Melitaea > Melitaea athalia. The sequence continues at coordinate 372,237 of HG992180.1, forward strand.
CTTAAGCAAGTTAACGCACTGCTATATTACTCAAATGTATTTTAGTCTCACAGCGATTGATAGAGATTATAATGAAAATGAATCATGAATTCATCAAGAAGAATCATGATTCAGTATTCCACTATAAAAAAAAATAAAAATTATTTTAAGAACTGCCAAGTTTGAAAGTATTGGATTTCAATTTGATATTCTTTAATTTCAGATAATAAATAAGGTACCTACCCTATATAGAATTATAGAAAGTATTAGTTTTAATTATGTTTAAAGTTTTTACAAATCTTCATTATATGTCCTACTTTTAAATATGTTTTTTAACAAAAATGAATGTAACATTATTATAAATTCATAATTAAAAATTACAACAGCAATTAAGAAATTTTAGTGGCCATTCTTGGAAAATATATATTATACTTCCTAACAAAAAAAACCTACGTACAAGTGAGTTAAATGTAGTGTAAAACTTAATTAGTTTTAAAAGGAAAACAAAACAAAGTCGTCCGAGGCGTGCCAGTGACATCGGTTATTAGGGCCCATTAGCTGTAATACGTCGTAAATACAGCCTACAATATACTCCTATAGCATGCCCATTACGGCCTACAAATAACGTATCGCTTTTATATAATTACCAACATAGTATAGTGCTTTGAAACTCCCGCGTGTGGTGTATCTAGACGATATTAGAACTTACGAGATTATAATTATCTACATAGTTAAATTGTAGATCACTACATAGTATAAAACAAAGTCGCTTCCCGCTGTCTGTCTGTCCCTATATATGCTTAGATCTTCAAAACTACGCAACGGATTTTGATGCGGTTTTCTTTAGTAAATAGAGTGATTCCAGAGGAAGGTTTATATTTTAAGGTTGCTTATAACACTGGGTTCGTTAAAACAAGTTTGTAATGTACCCAATGTTAATGTATACATTTTTATTTTATTAATATTTTGCTGCCTTAACTTTTTTATTATTGTTTAGTTTTTTTTGTAAATGACATTTTTATTTTTATTTTTTGACTTTCGTTAAGTGTGAGAATCACCTTATGACGAAAAATAAATGTTTTCATTTCATTTCATTTCATATGTAGGTATAATACATGCATAATATAGTAGAGGAACACTGATAGTTTTTGCAACCATGCGAAGCCGGGGCGGGTCGCTAGTAGATTATAATATGGGAATTTATTTGAAAGAAAAAATGTGTCCTTTAGCAGAACTATGTTTTTTTTTAAATTTAAATATAAAAGAAAAATTTTATATATACAAAGGAATAGCTGGTATTTATGTCCGCGCATAATTTTCGTACTGCACATAATTGGATTAGACTTATTTTGTGATATTTATCAATTCATAACTGTAAAAAAATCCTTTGTCTAAAGAACAATTATGCCTCCGCGACCAAAAATTACAAAAAAAAGATTTAATATTTCACCCAATACTTCCTTCAGAACGGGGTTAATTCTGGCACGCGAACGTTCAATTGTTAACAGTTTCATTTCGGTGTTATTTACTTACTTACCGTGACACCGCTTGTTATCGCCCTACAAGCACGCGACGGAACACACATAAATACCTCATACGATAACTACCCTAATTAACTGAGAGATTACGGACAGTTTTGCTTGAACTAATTAGTGGGTTTGTTAATAAATTTTTGAAGAAATTTTGTTTTCGTTTCGGTTATGTGTGAAGTGTTTTTCGAGGTTAATATTATCTTAATCTGTACACTGTAATAGCCTAAAATAACTACACGTTTAACTTGTTAAGATATTATTCATGATGGAATGATTCTTTGTAGCAAGACATTACTATAACGTAGTAATTATATACATGTATGCTGTGTGGTTACGGCAGTAAAGAAAATAGCCACCCCTTTTCTTCCCGTGGGTGTCGTAAGAGACGACTAAGGGATAACAAAATTCCACTACCACCTTGGAACTTATAAAGTCGACCGATAGTAGGATAACCATCCATTGGCTTTGAAATAAACAGGTCGGAGACGGGCAGCAGCGTCTTCGGTGCAACAAAGCCAACCCTGCGGTCACCAACCCGTCTGCCCAGCGTGGTGACTATGGGCAACACACGTGAGTTTACGCCATTTTTGGCACGAACTTGGGGAGGCCTATGTCCAGAAGTGGCCTGTGATAGGCTGAAGTGATGAATTATATAGTAGTATTAAAGCTGTAATTAGCGCTGAAGTTGCAATACATTCTTTAAGATGGTAAGTATACTCATTATTATTAGTAATTATTAGTAACAAATTTGTATGTTATCGTAATACATATTTGAATTTTTTACCGACTTTATTTACTATATATCCAAACTATGAACGTAAACGTGGTACCTATAAAATATAGGTAAAATTTAAGGATTGAATCTAGAATAGATAATGCCAGGCTAGAATTTAGATGTATAACTAAATGTCACTTTTTACTTGGTTTTATACAAACTAGTGGTCGCCTAGAGGTCGAAATTCGACCAAAATTAAAAATTTAAATTAAACGAAAATAAATAATTATGAAAAAAAGAACCTTTTTAAAAAAATTTCAATTTAACTACACACTTTGACAATCAACAAATTATAATAGAATGCGTGTGTGTGTCAAATACATGGTAGTGTGTGTATGCTTAAATTGCTTATATATGCTTTTTATATTAATTTAATGTATATTAAAAGAATAATTTATTTCTTATATATACCTTTTCCCTCTAGATATCTCAAGGAGATAACAATAAGCAAATAAATCTTAAAATAATAATAAATCTTGATAAAAAAAACCTTACAAATTCCGGAATAAATTTTTTTTAAAATCAAAACTATGATTGGTATTTAGCAAGTCTTTGCCGCCGTATCAAAGCTATCTTTAACAGGTTTACATCGGTAATTGAGTAAATGGCCCTCGAGGAGTGACGGCATTTAGCTGCGGAGCTGATCAGACTATCCATTATAAGTTATTTATGATCTAACTTACACTGACAAACGCGTTAGAGTTGCAAACCAGCTACTGTAGGAAAGGACATCGACCACGGACGTAGAACAAGGAGAGCCTACATTCATATTTAACACTAGCTTCTGCTCGCGACTTTGTCCGGATGGAATAGGAACAATTTTGTCATACATGATTTTTTCAGCAGCGCACGCAGCGGAAGCTCTCAAAAGGAAAAAATACCCCGGTTTTGAAACATTCTTCATTGGTGCTCCGCTCCTATTGGTCTTAGCGTGATGATATATAGCCTTCCTCGATAAATGGGCTATCTAACACTGAAAGAATTTTTGAAATCAAAACAGTAGTTCCTGAAATTAGCGCGTTCAAACAAACAAAATCTTCAGCTTTATAATATTACTATACATTAAAAATATATAATTTTAATTTGTAAAATTACTATAAATGAAAGGACTTGCTTTTGAAGCCAACTTGAATGGTGTAATTTAGACTCCGATTTTGCATCAATTCTCTTGTTGGGCGTCTCATGTCTAAAGTACATATATAATATCACATATACATATTATATCTTCATCGTGGTAGACACCCTACAGAAAAATTTTTCAAAATTTTTTAAGACAGCAATGTATACATAATTATGTATCGAGGAAGGCTTTGTCCAGTTGTCACAATACTGGCTGCTGGGATAGCGAGTTATGAAACTTCGAACCTGAGGAATATATTTAAAGGCTATATAAAATACATATAAATCTTTTGCCCTGACAAAGATTACCTTTCATCTTTTGCAATTTCATTTGCAAATAATTTTTCATCGCGTTTCTTATGTAATTATTACATTTTCAATTAAATGAGATAGGGTACAGCAGGAAATCTCCTACTCAAAATCTGGAGCAGTCAGAATGGGGAATTACCTCGACCTTACAGAAGATCACAACTAAATAATACTGCTCTTAAGCAGTGTTGTGTTATTGTGTTGAGTTAGTTGACCAGAGTTCCCGAGGGGGATTGGGGATAGGGTCGGGAACGCACTTGCAATGCTTCTGGTATTGCAAGCGTCTAAAAGCTACGGTAATCGCTTGCCATCAGGTGAACCGTACACTTGTTTGCCGACCTAGTTGTAATTCTTTTAAAACAGCGAATCTCTTATAATTTAAAATATTTTGGGAAGGTGTAAATGTAGGTATATATATTAAAATGTATCACTCGAACTCAGGGAAGGGGTCAAGTAAATACAAAAAATCAAAGGAAACAAAAAAGGGGGCCGAATCGACGTCACTCGGCGCGTACGCATAATTAGCGGAAGGAAGTGGTGCCACCGATCAGGAGATACATACATTAGCATACATTTGCATATATGCGTGCAACGTTCGCTTGCAGCGCTTTGTTTTATTACAACGTGGACTGTTTTACGATGATATTTGTTATGTCATTTGTAAGATAATCAAATGATACCAGATAACACAATCTTGTTACGTTTTTGCATAGTTTTCTTTTGCTTCAAGTTTCGTTTTCTTTATCTACGTGTGTATCATGATCTAGTTTTGCATTTTAAATTGTATTTTATAACAGATTCATTACTCTAGCGATTACAAGAACGTGAATTGTTAACAGCTCTTCAGTTTTTTGTATAATTAATCATTTGAAACGAAACAAATTGTGTTTAAGGCGATGTTATATTCTTATTTATAACATGTTAATTAAGTCAATATAATTACGTGGATACCCGATGAATATAATTTATTAGTTTACTTAATATCATAATCATTATGTGTTTTATAGTTTATTTGACATTTTTACAACTGGTTAATTAAAAATAAGTACACAATTATTTAAAATGTTATATGTGTTAACTAATTAAAAAAAAAAGTTATGTTTACATAATATATTATATGTACATATATACCAAATATGATTATAGAAAAAATTTGCTTAAATGAAACTTGTCCGACTCTTAGGGATCGGACTGCAATCTTGACTTTCTTGCTTGAGAATTATTATAGTTTGAAAATAAAAGCCAAGACTGAAATATTATAACTTTGTATTGAAATTGAATATTGAACTTTAACAACAAGTATAGTATAGTCTTATAGTTTTAGTTTTGCACGACACAAGAAGATATAGGGAAGAGAGCGAGTTGACACGCACTTGCACTTTTATAGAGGATTTGACAGTTCATAGTAAAATGGGGGAGAGTTCGATCCGTATAGTCTCAGGAACGCCCCCGTATGTAATGTTCCACTTAAGCACTCCACGCTCACGACACAAGTTTGCACTGCATGACCCACGAAACGGACCGTGACACACAGTGCTGGCTTGAATGATGATGTTGCCGCTGTGGACATGGCTGACGTTCCTTAACATACTCCCCCCGTTGAAGAGTCCAGCTTCTTCAACTGTATGTCTTCATCGTCGAGTAGGGGGCAGAGACGAACCAGAGGACGGCGATAGCTTCCCGTCTGGCCCTGGCTGCAGCTTGGTTTGGCGTTTGGTGCTCCAACACAACGGAGGCAGAGAGCCTTCGCTTAGAAGCACCAAGTCTCCAACCCTTAGTCTTGATTTGAATTGTATTCCATTGGTACGTATTTGCAGCTCGAGATGTCCTCCTATGACACCTCAGCTGAAATTGTTGAGAGGCGTGCGTGACGCCTGGTTCCTTTTCGTTCACCGGAGCACGGACCAGCAGTGTGGTAGTGGTCTTCGATTGAGAAGTGCCCTGGGAAGAGGAAAAGGAAATTGTCAAAGGATGTGGATAATGGGCACAAGGGAAGATTGATGAAAATAGCTTCCACTTGTGCAAGTAAAGTTAGAATTTCTTCGAAGTATGAATTAATATGAATGAATGTTTAATTATAGCAAAATAAAAATGTTTTAATGTTTTAAAAATGAATTTAATATTGTGCCGATTTAACACCGGCCTCCCATATGCCGCCGAAGTGAGGAGCGTAAGACAAGAGTGAAAAAATATAATATTTTGTCGAGCTGAAAACTATATGTGATGTTAAATTATATGTGATGTTTTGTATAACAACGAAATTATTGAGCCCCTTGCCGCTCCTACAAAATTGTACTAAAACTTTAAATAAAGCTTATAGATAGCGATGTGAATTTTGCATTGTTTATAGAATAAAATAAAATAAAAACCATTCAACTTTATATATAGGTTAGGCTATCTATAATTTCTATGACGATTATTGTAGCGGTGACTATTGGTAAATACTATGCTATTGAAACCTGTGTATATTTCACCGAGACTATCAGCTGACTCGGGCAATGGTAGTCCCACATTAAACCTTCGGGGAGGAAATCGCGATGTATTAGACTGACAACGCTTACAAGTTAATTTTGTTTGAATAAATCTTGTTTTTTGAGGAAGTTTTCTTGGATTTCGAAATTTTGTTGAAAAATTGTCAAATTTGTTATTGTTTTTGAAATTGTTGTTAATTGAATAATTGCAAAGTACTTGTTTAGTTTGATATGGTATAGGACCACCAATTAACCAACCAAAACTAGAATATTGTAAAATAGGCTTGTTTGCACCTAAATAAATGCGATTTTTCTTTATAAGTCGCCAGAATAAATCGGCTCCTATTAATAGGTCAACAGGAGCTGGCTGATTAAAATCGGGGTCAGCTAAATGCAAATGCGTTGGTATATTTAAATTTTGTGTATTTATAGGTGCTTTAGGCAGATCTCCAGTCAGCCTGTCAAGCACAAGACAATTTAATTTAGTCTTATAATTGTTATAGATAGATTGTAATTGGATCACACAGCTTTCTTTAATTTTATTGTCTGAGTGACCGATACCAACTGCTTTAATAGAGACTGGATTTGAATTTATTGCGAGTTTTTCTTGAAGAGATTTTGTAATGAATGATGACTGACTGCCTGAATCCAATAAGGCCCGTACTTTAAGAGGCTCTCTTGTTACTGGATTCAAAATGTATACTTGGGCAGTAGACAGTATGACTTGACTTGAATTCTTGTTTGAAAAGTTGACTAAAGTCTCAGAGACATCACCGGAGGCATTGTTGACCTCGGGTGTGTCATCTGGATGCAATAAAGTATTGTGTGGCTTTTCGCATATCTTGCAGGGCCCTAACCTACATTCGTTTAAAGAGTGACCCCGCCTTAAACAGTTAATGCATAATTTATGTTTTGAAATATCGAGTAATTTATCTTTTCTAGACTTAGATTTGAATATTTGGCAATCATAAATCCGGTGATTTTGATTGCAGATAATACACTTAAATGAACTACTATTATCGTTTTGATTAGAAGTATAATATGATTTTGAAGTTAATCGATCATGCTGATTATGATGATGATAGCTGACAGGCCTTGAATGTTGAAATCTGCTATTGCTATTTGTTGAAATGTTACTAGAACCTTGGTCAGCTTTATTGTGACGCGTACATTCCAGAATGTAAGCACGGTCAATTAAAAATTTATTGAATTCATTTAAAGTAGGAATTTCACCTAAACTATTGCGTTGCTCTTCCCACTTAACAAGTGTCTGCGTATCGAGTTTAGATGAAACTAAATGTATAATTAAAGTATCCCAGTGATCAGTAGGTTGACCTAGGTTAGCTAAAGCACGTAAATTTTTTGAAACATGATCGACTAAAGAACGTAATGAGGTGTCCGATTCACGATTTATTTTTTCAATATTGAATAATGATTTAATATGATAATTTATAAGTAACCTTTTATTGTTGTAACGATCATAAAGTAATTGATAAGCGCTATTATAGTTGGCTGCGGAAACCTCAATATTTGAAATTACACGAGCTGCATCGCCTTCTAAATAAGAAACTAAATAATGAAACTTTTGAATTAATGGAATGCGAGTATTGTTATGAACTAAATTATTAAAAGTATCACGGAACTCTAACCAGCGAAAGAACGAACCGTCAAACTTAGCAATTTGTATTTGCGGCAAGGTTATACAATTTTCATTATTGTGATCGCGACCACATTGAGCATCTTGGAACAAGGATTCACGACGTTTCTTGTCCTGTTCAAAGTTCTTTAACTCATTTTGTTCTTCAATGATATTTTTTGCCATAGCCGTGCACATAATAAAGTCTTGCTCAATGCGTTCACGTTCATCGAGCTCATCATCTAAGTTGTCAGCGTTTGCTAGCTCAATTTGAGTTTGCAGCTCGTCATATTTAGTAGACAGATTCTCAAAGCGACTGATCTTTAGTGAAAGCTCAGCTACCTCGATACCCGTCAGTTGAGGTTGCTTTGTAATATTGTCTAAATAATTTTTAAATTTAGTAATTTGTCCCTTTATGGAACTGCGCTTTACTATCAAAACTTTTAAACTGGATTCTTTGTACATAGTTGCTGAAGGTTCGGACATTGTAAAAAAATATAGAAAGTATAAACTTTATGTAATTAATTAATTATAGTAATATAGTAATAGTAGAAAAAATAAAAAAAATAGAAAATTGTATGAACTAGGATATTACTAAATTTAAAAATAGAAAAACTGTATTAATTAGAATAGTACTAAAGTTATTTGAATATAAATGTAAACTAGAATTATGATGTTACTAAATTTAAAAATAGAAAAGCTGTATTATTATTAGAATAGTACTAAAGTTATTTGAATATAAATGTAAACTAGAATTATGTAAACTTCAATTGAATTTAAGTTAATTAATTACAAGAAACCTCAACAACAAAATAAAATAAAATGAAATAATGTAATGTCTTATTCTTATCTGACACTCGCTCCCCAATCGACGACACACCGGAGGCCGACTCGTGTCACGACAAAATGGCCGACACGATGCACGCGGCGCGCTCTAACAGGAACGCTGAAATTGGTCGGCGAGATTGCTTAAGGCGGTATGCCAAGCAAATAACCTTGAGCATTTGTTCCCTCTTTGCCGCACCCCACCTCTCGCGGCACATCTAGCGGCATTTGGTGAACAACTTTACGAATACACGTAAAAATTACAGATCTAGGGATCCGCAGACCGCACGGCATTCAATAAAAAAATATATTATTTTTTTATAAGAAATAAATGTTAATTGGTGCGTATATATTTTAGGTAATGAATTCAGTGACTACACTTACGTTCAATAAATACTAACAATGAAGTATAATTACTTAAACTTATAAATAACTAGCTGACCCGGCGAACTTCGTACCGCCTAACAGTCGATTCTTTAATTATTTTTTTTAAATACTTATTTTGCTATTCGGGATAACGGCAATTTGGGTCAGCTAGTAAGATAAAAAAAAAGAAAAAAGAAAGTTGATAAGTCAATAATTACATTATGTAAAAAAAATAATTATAAATTAATATATTGACAAATATTGAGATTAATATTTATACGATACTAACGTCACTCAATTGCTATTCGGGATAACGGCAATTTGGGTCAGCTAGTAAAAAGATTAAAAAAAAGAAAAAAGAAAGTTGATAAGTCAACAATTACATTATGTAAAAACAAAAAAATATATAAATTAATATATTGACAAATATTCACATTAATATTTATACGATACTAACGTCACTCAATTGTTTTGTCTTACTGAAACCCCTCCACTAAAACTTAAACTTTATGGTATGGTATTAAAGTTCAAATTGACTTTTAAGTATTATTACGAAACTTTTGTATGGGAATATAGAATAGTGTTGTTTTCAGACTTTTCAGGCAATTTTTCTAATTTTTCGTAAGAAAAATCTGTTCAGCTGCTCTCGAGATTTGCTCTTAGCAACACATTCATCACATTTCATTTCATTTCACAGACATTGTAAGTAGAAAAATAAAATGAAAACAATAAATTAAATTTTATTATATACTAGCTGACCCGTCGAACTTCGTACCGCCTAACAGTCGATTCTTTAGTTTTTTACCGACTTCCAAAAAAGGAGGAGGTTCTCAATTCGACTGTATTTTTTTTTTATGTATGTTAGCTCAGAACTTTTGACTGGGTGGACCGATTTCGATCAATTTTGTTTTAATTGAAAGGTGTTGCGTGTCATGTGGTCCCATTTTTTTTAAAATAAGATCTGACAAGTACTTTTAGAGTTATATCGAATAATGCGTTTTTACTTGACTAATTTTTCGTCGACCTACGTTGTTTTATACCGCATAACTTTTTCCTCGGTGTACCGATTTTGATGATTCTTACGTTAATCGAAAGCTAATACTTGTCATGTAGTCTTCGTGAAATTAGATCGAGATCTGATTACAACTTTTTGAGTAATCTTTAATAGCGCGTATTTACTTGACATTTTTTCGTCTTATTATGTTGTATTACTTGTCGATGTAATTGAAGTCGGTTTTTTTTTCGTTTTAACACAATTATTAATTTTTTAAATACTTATTTCTGCTATTGGTGACACCGGGTTACTGGTTAGCTATAAAAAGTTAAGAATATATTAAAATATTGACAAATATTGACATTAATATTTATACGATACTAACATCACTCAATTGCCTTTCCGGAACCCCTCCACTAACTCTTAAACTTTATTGTATGGTATTAAAGTTCAAATTGCCTTTTAAGTATTATTACGAATCTTTTGTATGGGAATATAGAAAAGTGTTGTTTTTAGACTTTTCAGGCAATTTTTTTTAATTTTTCTCACCGTAACAACCATCCTCGTACTTCAAGGAATATTATAAAAAAAGAATTAGTGAAATCGGTTCAGCTGATCTCGAGATTTGCGCTTAGCAACAAATTCAGCGATTCATTTTTATATACATATATAGAGATTTTTTTATTTTAACATAGGTCTAGGTAAAAAGTAAAAACCTATACATGGTCAAATTAAATTAGCTAGCAAAACTCTTTATCATGGGTGTCGTTTCTATAATTTTCAAAGGTGCTAAAACCATTGTTTAGATACCTACACAACAATAGCGTTTTTAAAAAAAACTCAATAGTTTTAAATACACACACAGAGCAGCGTCCTTTCACAATAAATAACAAACAAAAAAAACTAACCCAAACAAAAGTCAACAAAAAATGCTAACAATATGCTAATAAATTATTATTGTTTACTAGCTGTGCCCGCGACTTCGTCCGCGTGGAATTAAAAAAAAATATTGTTCAGTTCGCAGAGATACAAAATAAAAATAAAAGTAACACAGCCTATTACATCAGCTATCTGTCTGTGAAAGTCCCGTCTGAATCGGTCAAGCCGTTTCAGAGATTAGCCGGAACAAACTGACAGACAGACAGACAACAATAAATTGTAAAAAATGTAATTTTGGTATATGTACCGTGTATACATGGATATGCATTTAGTAAAATGATATTATTTTATTATTACAAACGGACACTCCACTTTTATTTATTTGTATGTATAGAGTATAGACGTATAGATTTATAATATGACGTGAGCGTGCGCTAGCCGAGACGGTGACAAACGACACAAGCTTCTCCCTCCAAACCTTGCGGCAGACTGAATTCCAATACAACCGCGCTTGAGTACAGTAGTGAATACGCCCAGATTTTAGAAAAAAATCAATAACACATCAAATTTAGGTCTTTTCGAAAAATTTTTTCATGCGAATTGTTCCTTATTAAATTGTCAATCCATTAGTGTCGGTAGCAAAATAAAATAATGTTTACTTCACGAGGGGACGCACAGTATCAGTAATTATTTCTCATTTTTGTGGTTTCGTTGTAAGGCGATTATTTAAAATGTAATCCTTTAAAAAAATAAAAAAAATGCACCATCATGTAATCAAAGTTATGTAGAAATTAAATGTGTTTGTATTAGTTTGATATTTCTTTCCAATAAAAAGTAGATAGCTTCAAAAAACTGCACAAAAAACGGCTAGCGCGGCGTTTTGCCCCCCCAGGCGCCTTAAGCATCGCACGAAAAAATGGGATTGAGGCATAGCATCACGTTAGACTTGAATTAATTTTGAAATGAATTGAATTAAGTTGTTGACTTAATGTAATTTAATGTATTTTAGGTAAAAAAAAAAAATTTGATGCTGTTGACTCTAAATCTAATATAATAAACGTTAAGTTAAGTTTGTTGCAAAGGAATTTGAAGTTAAATAGAATTAAATTGAATGAATGTTTGTATAAATATTTGTATTAGGCGTGATAACGCATTTGTATTGAGAAAAAATATATAATAAAGAAGTACAAAATCTTATGCGGATAAACTAGTATTATAAAACATTAAATTTAATTTAAGTAAATTTGGAATAAAAATTAAATGCAAGTAAATTGAAAACTACTGTTATAAAATTATTAAATTTAATGTTTTAATGAAAGAAATTGAAAAATAGGTTATTGTGACATATTATTTGTATTGCATTATGCAAGGAAATTTAGAACAAAGTTAAATAAACTGAAGCTAATGTTATAAAATATTATGCAACGTATTATGTATTGAAATAATTTTAGAATAAATGACACGTGGATAAATAGAAAATGTTATTATGAAATATTAAATGTGATATATGTATTATGTATTATGAAAATAAATTTAGAGGTTAAATTGAAAAATATTAATGTTTTAAATGAAGAAATTCGAACAAGAAAATTTTGCTTAATGTAATACGGAAATTAAAAAGTTAAACCGAAAATCTTTGTAAAATTTGCAATAGCGGAATGCTAATTTTGAAATAAAAATGGATTTAGGAAAAAAATGAATATCGATGTATGAGATTATGATGGATTAAAATTTAGGATTGAATCATGATTATTGCAAATAGATGGATTGGACTAATAAAGAATGGCAAGGGTTATGTAGGCGCGGATATATAGGGCACTTATCTCATCATGATGCTGCGAGGTGAAGATTTTGGCCCTTCACTGCCCGGCGATGATGAGATGGCCACCACGTGGTCGCCTTGCTGCCCTGATGCTGCGAAGTTGCGAGCTGATGCGCCTGCGCTACTGCTCGGCTGGATACGCTGGTGCTGGCCGCCACGTGGATTCGACGATTTGCTGCTGCATGCTGCCATGTCCTTGTGCATGGGCTGAGTCCTTTCACGGTCGCCAAATGTCCGACTCTTAGGGATCGGACTGCAATCTTGACTTTCTTGCTTGAGAATTATTATAGTTTGAAAATAAAAGCCAAGACTGAAATATTATAACTTTGTATTGAAATTGAATATTGAACTTTAACAACAAGTATAGTATAGTCTTATAGTTTTAGTTTTGCACGACACAAGAAGATATAGGGAAGAGAGCGAGTTGACACGCACTTGCACTTTTATAGAGGATTTGACAGTTCATAGTAAAATGGGGGAGAGTTCGATCCGTATAGTCTCAGGAACGCCCCCGTATGTAATGTTCCACTTAAGCACTCCACGCTCACGACACAAGTTTGCACTGCATGACCCACGAAACGGACCGTGACACACAGTGCTGGCCTGAATGATGATGTTGCCGCTGTGGACATGGCTGACGTTCCTTAACAAAACTCATTCTTATAATTTGTTAAAATTTATTATTAATTATATTAATAGACATTTAAAGTTAAATGTTTGTTTATATTAAAACATAAACCTGTTTAAGAAGTACTAGGAAATCATGGCTAACAAGGAGTAACATTGTTGAGAACAACTTTTACGTAAACAAGCGCCCTTGTAATGACTTCGGTATCGACTATTAGATATTAAAACGACTGTATTACGCCCACGGCTCCGTCTACATTATAATTTACTCGACTAGCCTTTTATTACTTATTCATCTGTCTGCATCATATAATCTATAATATGTATATTTGGATCTATCGGTTTTGTCATGATTTTCAATTATATAAGATACTAGCTGACCCCGCAAACGTTATTTTGCCATATATGACATTAACCCTCGCAACTTCCTCTTGTGGGTGGAATTTCGTAAAATCCGTTTTAAGCTGACCTCTACTCGGCAAAAGGAATATTCCTACCAAATTTCAAGTCTCTACGCCTTATGGTTCCAGAGATATCGTGATGAGTCAATATATGAGTGGAAATCTCTTCTATACATAGATTGTTTTAATTTTTAAAATAAATGTAGGTATGTGTTTTGACTTAGATGATTTGATGATGATGACACGCTACTGGAGTTTCCCCTTAAGAATAATCAATGTGATATTAAAAATGTATTCATATCTTTCTTGCAAAAGTGTTGCGCGGTAAAACGTCACTAACAGGGAGGGATTTTGTCAAATTGTTTTCCGTATCACCGGCCTTTTATACTTAAGGAGTTAACTCATATAATTTATTTTTAATTTGTTAAATGACGATTCAAAAGACTTTTTAAAGACAATTTGAATAAAGTCGTTTCTGATTTTGTCATAAATATTTTTTTATACGACTAGCAGTTACCGTAGCTTATAGACGCCTGCAACATAGAAGCATCGCAAGCACGTTGCCGACTCTATCCCCCAAACTCTCCCCAGAAGGCCTGGTCACCTTACTCATCATAGAAACACAACACAACTAGAGAAGCAGTGTTATTTAGCTGTAATCTTCTGCAAGGTTGAGGTCCCAGTTGGACGGCAGATTATGAGCAGGATATGTCTAGCTTTGCCTAACTCTATGGTAGAGAAACAATTTCATGCGTCACACACTTGTAGCGCGAAAATACAGACATAACAATAAACTGTCCATAATAAATGTCGAATAAATCAACCGACAGACACACCTCGTTTTTATATATGCACATTTAATCGTGTTCAGCTTCCTCTATTACGCGAAATTGATTTACGACTGCAAGCGTCTATTTATCTTTGTTGCACCTTTATATGATAATATCGTATTTATTCGTAGCGATTATATATATTAAACTAGCTGACCTGGCGAACTTCGTACCGCCTTTTTTTTCTTAAATATAATAATTACATATACCAAAATAAAATATAGCCTATCTTTCAAGTTGGATCAAACTGCACACGGTGTGCAAATTTGATTAAAATCGGTTAAGCGGTTTAGGAGTCCATTGAGGACAAACATTGTGACCTATGATGTTCAAATCTGCTATAAACTATAAACATGCTATAGACTAAATGCTAAAATTTTTTAGCATGCTATTTTATATGCTATAATTTTAGCACATTGTTACAAAACTTGGCCGCGCTGCTCGATACTCGATATACGGTAATCTGTCTCAGTCACACGTTAGTATTCGTGCCACTATCTCTGTCTTGAGCTCTATCGGCTACAAAAGTTTTCGTTTTTATTGTTGTTAATTTTTATTATTAGTATTAGTAATTAGTTTATTAGTGTTATAGTATTCAGTTTGTTTTATTTAGTTTTAATTGTTTTATCTAGTGTTAGTATTAATTTTGTTTTATTTAGTGTTAGTATTAAGTGTGATTTGATTTTGGGATTTCCCCCCTCAGCGACAGTGATTAAATAATAATTAATAATAAGTGTAAATATGTGTTAAATAATAATAAGTGGTAAATGTGTATAAAAAGTATTAAGTGTAAATATTATTGTGTTGTTTGTGATAAAAATCTGCCACTATCGAAAGGTGAGGTATTGAAATTGAATTTTTAATTTATAAGTTATTTTTGTAGCATCTTAAAGTGTAATGATGTTTATTTTATTGGTCACTGTATTAGGAAAATTTTATTCGTACATTGATTTATAATAAAAATAAAAATGGGTAATGACAGTTTTTTTTCGTGAGTGGACATACGCAAAAGTTCGCAGAGATGAGACGATAAAACGCTAAAAAGTAATGTTATCCCGCTCTAGCCTCGCTGCAGCGCACTGTGTACGTTTAGCGTTTGAGACGTTATAGATTTAGCACGAAGTCATAGTCAGTATAGCAAATGCTATCTGCTATAAACATTTAGCATGCTATACTTTTATGCTATATGCTATATTAACCACCACTAATTGTGACACGAGATTTATATATATTAAGATTGTAGGTCGATGCGCTATGTTTGTTAGAGGAGTTATGAAAGGCTAAGTTTGTGATCGTGATGAGTTTGTTATTTATGTCAGAATTTTGGTTGTATTAGTTACTATTTTCTGCTCGCGACTTCGTCCGCGTGGAATATTTACTTTGGGCTAACGCTAACTTTAATCCGCACTTAAACTGTTTTCGCAGCGCGAGCAGCGGAAGCTCTCAAAAGGAAAAAAAAAACCCGATTTTGAAACATTTTTCACTAGTGCTCCACTCCTATTGATCTTAGCGTATTGATATATAGCCTATAGCCTTCCTCGATAATGGGGCTATCTAACGTTGAAATAATTTTTCAAATCGGACCAGTTGCTTCTGAGATTAGCGCGTTCAAGCAAGCAAACAAATAAACAAACTCTTCAGCTTTATAATATTAGTATAGATATCAAGGTAAAATCTATGTACTACTATAGGAGCTGAAATCTCGTGCAGATCGGTT
This sequence comes from Melitaea athalia, assembly GCA_905220545.2. NCBI lineage: Eukaryota > Metazoa > Arthropoda > Insecta > Lepidoptera > Nymphalidae > Melitaea > Melitaea athalia. Next base: position 388,519 of record HG992180.1, read on the forward strand.
TAAAACATTGGCTAAGCAGTGGTTTTAAATATATTTTCTTCAATGCTGCCATTTTCTGCTGTCCTTGTTCAGCAGATTTCTTAATTAGGCAAAAGTTGACACATACTATTCCTTATCATTTAATAATGATCAATCAATTATCTACAATAATAACTGAGAGTATCTCCTTTATATGTTCGTCGTAACATGGTGGGAAGGACCACGAAGTCTCAAGTCCGATATAATAATAATAACTAAATATCTACAACATACACACGCGGTCGTCTGTTCCTAAAGTAAGCAACTTAATGCTTGTGTATATTAGGTAACAACCGACTGGTCTAGCTACATTTTTTTTTCGATAAACATACTTATAAATAATACATATATAAATATATAAATAAATATGTATATTACACCCAGACTCGGGGTGGGAATCGAACCCACAACCCCCGGAGCATAAAGCAGGGTTACTACAAACTGCGCCAACGTGCAACGGGCTAGTCATATAGATATAAAAATTTGTAAGTCCAGAGCAGAAAACAAAAAACTAGATCTTAACTGAGGTAGGGCACAGCAGGAAATTTCCTGCTCAAAATATGAAGCAGCCCGACTGGGGTAGTACCTCGACCTTACAGAAGACCACAGCTAAATAATACTGTTTTCAAGCAGTATTGTGTTCCTGTTGGTGAGTAAGGTGACCAGAGCTCCTGGGGGGGGATTGGGGATAGGGTCTGCAACGCGCTTGTGATGCTTCAGGTGCAGGCGTCTATAGGCTACGGTAGTTACTTACCATCAGGTGAGCCGTACGCTTGTTTGTCGACTTAGTAACATAAAAAAAAAGAAAATCTTAAGATCTTAAGATTTCGCTCTGCTACACCAGAACCATTATCTGAAGAATCGCGTAAACAAAACTAGAGCAAAAAATACAATTAATATGTATTAACAATCTTCGTTTAATGATACGTCATCAACCATGTTTTTGCTTTTAAAGGAAAATTTTCTCCTCGTATTTGTGTATGTATGCGCGTAGCCGTGACGTGTTATGTCAACTTCACTTACCTCCAAAGTTCCAAACAGACTAACCATACCTCATTGCAGCGCTAATTAATTCAAGAGATTTACGTTCTTATGTTAACAAACATAAGGCGTTATGTAGCGTCTACGTTTTTGTAGCTTTATGTGGTTAGTTGCGATTTCATAGTATCGTAAACACGTCAAAATTGTTTACTAGTTGTAAAGGCGACGAGACGTAAAATCGGCCTGGATTGTGATGCTCTAGATTATTCATCGATATATTAATATAATAATAAACTATTGTATACTCTATTTTATAAAACGTTAGAGTTTATAAAGATTGATACTATTTTGAAGAGTTGGGAACTGCTAAGTTTGTTTTCGATTATTCTCTGCAGAATGTACATTCCGAATCGGTGGTACCTTAGTAGCTAGACAAGTATAGTTCTAATGAACAAAATGACAATCCAAAAATGCTTTTGAAGCCTAGTCGATTACATTTTAATTTCATAATCGTTATATAATTGCCCATAGTCACCACGCTGGGCAGGCGGGTTGGTGACCGCAGAGCTGGCTTTGTCGCACCGAAGACGCTGCTGCCCGTCTTCGGCCTGTGTATTTCAAAGCAGCTGTGTATTTCAGTTGGATGGTTATCCCGTCATCGGTCGGCTTTAACAGTTTCAAGGTGGTAGTGGAACTGTACTATCCCTTAGTCGCCTCTTACGATACCCACTTGCTTTTGCCTTTAATATTCTTTTTTAAATGTTAACGTATACTTATATTATAAAGCTGAAAAGTTTGTTTGTTTGTTTAAGCGCACTAATCAGGAACTACTGGTTCAAATTAAAAGCTATAGTTGGATAGCCTATTTACCGAAGAAGGCTATGCTGCCTATATACATATATCGACATTATACATCACTACATGTGCAAACGAGATTTTCTTACGCGTGCGGAAAAAAAATGTTGTTCATTGCGCACTTGAATAATTTCGCGATAAATTATAACACAACAGAACACAACTTTTTTAATCATCAAGTGTTGCGTTCTTGGGCAACAATATTAAAAAAAATACTACAACGTATAAACTATGTAAGCACACATAAAAAATTAAATACTAAAAAACATGATAAAAGTTTTGAAGTTATATTTTTACATAGACTTAGTACCTATATTTGATTGAGGTTTAAGGAAATATCGTGCTCAAATTCCGGAGTAACCTGAACAACAATAAGCTTATAAATAATGCTCTCGAGTGTTGTGCTCCTGGTAGCCAGAACTCCTGGGGATACGTTGTGATGATAGCGGGTACAAAACTCAACTGAGGCAGGGCACAGCAGGAAATTTCCTGCTCAAAAAATGGAGCAGCCCGACTGGGGTAGTATATCGACCTTACAGAAGACCACAGCTAAGTAAGCTGCTTTCAAGCAGTGTTGTGTTCCTGTTGGTGAGTAAGGTGACCAAAGCTCCTGGGGGGAATTGGGCATAGGGTCGGTAACGCGCTTGCGATGCTTCTGGTGTTGTAGACGTCTATAGGCTACGGTATTTGCTTACCATCAGGTGAGCCGTACGCATTGAAGTAATATGTATGGCCGTACGCTTGTTTGCCGACTTAGTTATATATAAAATAAATAAATAAGACTGGTCAAGCGCTTGTGATGCTTCTGGTGTCGTAGAGGTATATAAGCTGTAGTCACCGCTTGCCAGCGGACCGTTTGCTTCTCTGCTGCTTTTCTTGCATAGGCCTCTTTCCCCATGTAGGATAAGGATTGTAGATTAATCCACCACGCTGCTCCAATGCGGGTTTGCGGATATATTCCCAGCTATGAGTAACCATCGCTATCGAGCGTACATGATAACAACCGGAATCGACACCTTAACGTGCTCTCTTAACGTGCTTTTTTTTCAAATATTAAATAAAAAAACTCGCGAGAGGAGCTTTGAGAATGATGGTTTCAATAAATCTGAAGATAGGTATAAAAAGATTTATTTTTTGTTTGTATTGTTTCATTTATCAAATTCTTGTCTATGTTTCGATCACGATTCAGCCTGTAATATCCCACTGTTAGGCATAGGCCTCTTCCCCATGTAGGAGAAGGATCGGAGCTTAATCTATCTCTTCATATCTATCATCTTGTGTTTGTGTCTATCTAATTATTTTCATCTACTAAGCGAGCGGAGCTGCGTTTATAAACTAGTGTCACTTAACGCCTGATGTCCGAAGTAAAAACAATGTCGGTAGATATGTGTTATCTCACCGTTGTTATTTCAACTCGCGCTGCGCAAATACTCCACTCTCCGCTGGCCACTGAGGACGAGAGCTTATAATGTATTTATACATACATATTACATACGAAACGAAGTATATATACATTAGACAATAGAGCAAGTTATAAATAAATTATCAAATTTTAATTATAAAATCGTCCCTCAAAATTAAACGAATGTTGTACTCTCTACCGTAACAATCAATCTATTTCGTGTTTTCTCTACCGTATATGATAATTGTAAAGTCATTTGTGCTCTTTTGGCATTATTAGAGCCATTATCAATACATGTTAAATGAATGAGTTATCGAACGAATGAACGATATCAGTAAATTGAAAACCTGTCTCTACAACACGTTACATTTATGTATTTCGTAGACATCTTTTAGTGCCTCAGGCGAAATAAGTTCTACGACGTATCAAGTTAATTTCTGCCTAATTTTGCTTTTGTGCTTTTATCTAGCGGTATTACCACTACAGAGGTTGTAAGCCTCTGTAGATTATCTTATATATAAAATTATCGTGTCACAATGTTAGTTACCATACTCCTCCGAAACGGCTGGACCGATTTTTATGAAGCTTTGTGTGCATATCGGGTAGGTCTGAGAAACGGCCAACATCTATTTTACATACCTCTAAGTCATAAAGGGCTCCATAAAAACCCCCTCCGGTTTTATGGTGTTAAAAATATACATATAGGTATGGCAAAACAACGTTTGCGAGGTCAGCTATTAATATACGAGTATAACTAATATGTGTATAGATTTAGTAGTATTGGGTTTAAGTAGATGCCAATCTTAGAAAACTAAATTAAGCGTTAACTTTGATCTTCAAATTAATCTATTACTATCTGCATCGATATTACTAGTACAAAGCTTTTAAGAATAATCGATAGCTCAGAGACTGGTACAGACAATATCATGATATATAACTGGGCTTGTATACATATTGGTTTGGTTTATTATATACAGATGGCTACAGTTACATAAATACGTATATAGGATCGGAATAGACCATAACAGTTTATTAAAAGCCGGCCGGAGCGTGTACTCGCCCGGCGGTATGATTCGAGCTCGGCCGATTACGACGACACCTGTCGCTTTTCCCATGGAATTTATAATTCGTCGGATTGTGGGGATCGCTTAATTGTATTCACCAAACACCCGGATTTACCCACATATACGGATATATCCGGCTACCGTCATCATTTCGCGAATATTCGAAGCTTAATCGATTTCGTTCTGTGTGATGTTTCGTTGTTATTTAAGGCGTATTTATTGTTAATGTTTGCGACGTTTTTTTGTCGTTTAATGTGTTTATTGTAGCAAATGTTTACGTTCAAATGGTTCAGCCTGTAACACCCCACTGTTGGGCATAGGCTTCTTTCGCCCACATCGCGGTAGGAGAAGGTTCGAAGCTGAAACTTATTTATAGTATTTTCTTAACTTTTTTTCAATTTTCTTTCAATTTTTAAACGACTTCCAAAAAAGGAGGAGGTTCTCAATTTGTTTGTTTTTTATATTTGTTTATGTTAGATCAAAACTTTTGACTGGGTGGACCGATTTCGATGAATTTTATTTTAATTGAAAGGTGTTGCGTGTCATGTAGTCCCATTTAAATTTAATTGAGATCTGACAAGTACTTTTAGACTTATATCTAATAATTCGTATTTACTTGACTATTTTTTCGTCGACCTACGTCGTACTTACTTGTCGATGTAATCGAAGTCGGTTTTCGGAGCAAACACAATTATTTTACATTTCTAATGATTTTATTTATGTTGCCGTAGTCACACTGCTGTGTGGCTACGGCAAAGAGTTTAGCCTCCCCCTCTCTTCCCTTGGGTGTCGTAAGAGGCGACTAAGGGATAACATAGTTTCACTACCACCTTGGAACTTAAAAAGCCAACCGATGGCGGGATAACCATCCAACTGCTTTGAAATACACAGGCCGAAGACGGGAAGCAGCGTCTTCGGTGCGACAAAGCGGTCACCAACCCTCCTGCCCAGCGTGGTGACTATGGGCAAAACACATGAGTTCACGTCATTTTTGGCGCGAACTTGTGTAGGCTTATGTACAGCAGTGGACTGCGATAGGCTGAAATGATGATGATGATGATGATGATGATTTTATTAAATGAATGTACATGTTTGATGTTGTTAACAACTTATCTGGTGTAATGGTGCAAGTACTCACCTAAAACACCAACGGTTTGCGGGTTCGATTCCCGCTCGGGTTCAATGTTTGTATTTGTACAGATATTTTTTTTTCGGTTTGGATGTCTATCCTTGTGGGTCTCCCCACCGTGCCTCGGAGAGCACGTTAAACCGTCGGTCGCGGTTATTATCAGAAATACTTGATAGCGATCGTTACTCATAGTAGGGAACATATCCGCCGATCAGCAGTGGAGCAGCGTGGTGGATTAAGCTCTGATCCTTCTCCTACATAGAGAAAGAGATACCTATGCCCAGCAGTGGAATGTTACCGGTTAAACGCAATGCAATGCAATGTTTAATTTTATTTTATACAGTACTCAATCAATTTCACTCGCATCGACCCAAAAATTACCAAATTGTGTGAGATACGTGGTTACTTTTCTGTTGCCTCATCACGTGATATTATAGCCTATTATTTTATAAAATAGACAAGATATTTAACGCAATACGTTTTTAAAATACTTTGTAATAATAATATAAAAAATAAATTAAAATAAATATTATAGTATGAAAAATATTATTTAATACTGAATTTAATAATGAGTATATGAAAATTGTACGCATTTACTCCTGTACAGGAAGTAGTTAAGTAAACGTCATTATTTACTTACTGGTATGTACTTTCACCCCACCTAATGAGACGCATTGGAAAAACAAAGCGACAATTAGCCCTTACACACTAAAATAACTCTTATTATCACATAATAAAGATTAGAATCATTTGTATCTTGTAAATTATACCATAATTACTTTGTTTTACCCCATAGTGGTTTTAGTCTAGCGGAGTTTGAAATAGAGTTCGTTGTACCTGCGATAATATAATTTTAGGCTCGTTTCTATTCTTCGTTAAGTTAAATAATGATGTTAAGCTGTTTCAAACATTTTTACCGCCTAAATAACTCTTTTAGCGATAGTGATCTTAATATCATTTGTTTAATTTTAATAATTGAGGATTTTCTGATATACTTAATTTAACTGAGGTATATTTTTATTATATAAGGTAGGATTTAACTGAGGTAGGGCAAAGCAAAAAATTTAATGCTCAAAATATGTAGTAGCTCGACTGGGGTAGTGCGACCAGAAGTACACAGCTAAATAATACTGTTTTGAGTATGGTGTTGTCACCTGTTGGTGAGTAAGGTGACTAGAGTCCTGGGGGAATAGGGGATAGGGTCGGCAACGCGCTTGTGATGCTTCTGGTGTTACAGGCGTCTATAAGCTACGGTAATCGCTTACCATTAAATGGCCATACGCTTGTGTATTATAATAGTGGTATAGAAAAACGTCCAAAGAAAAAAAAATGTACCAAAAGATTAACTTTAGTAATAATATGATCTATAGTTTGGCTATGTGAACTTACCTTTAACAGTCAACTTACATTACATATTATACATATACAACTACATATAGATCCACGTATATGGACGCCATTGTCCGTGCGTCTGTCTGTGAAACCTTCATTTCACGCATCGCGTTACCGACAAATAGTCAGCGCCGGCGCACGCACCCGCCTATCATTGTTGCCATAAATGACATACATTTACCTCGCATTTTCTTATGTTTCGTACGATGTAATGTTTTGGCAATTAGCTGAGGTATTGTGAGTCATTTCTTTGTTAAAGGTTAAGGGGTCATTTGCTACTGCATACATATCAGTTTGAATATTATATTAAAAAGCTTCAGTCTTCATTTAATGGTATTCGCTTTATATATACCTAATTATCTTTTTAATTCCATAAGCTTTTGCGTGATGTTATTTGTTGTTAGCATTCTTGATGTACTTTTCATAATACATATTTACAATCGAAGCGTACATTTATTGGCCTGTTTAAACTTTTTTTTTTCAAACTTTTCATAATTATGTAATATAGAAATATATTTGTAGATTTTGATGATAAGTGGAAAAGGAAACTTAGTAATAGTCCATATATTAAAAAAAAAGAAACGAGTGGGCTTTAGAAGTAAAAATTCTGCACAATAGACCTGCACTGTGTTTTAGATATACAAAACGTAACTGCCTATGAGAGAAAAAGAGGAAGAACATGTGTCCTCGCACCTCTCTCTCTTGCTCTTAAGCTTCTTTTCCTTTAAGCCTCAGTATTGATAACCGAAAGCTATAATTAATTAATTAAAAATTATGAAATGAAAATACTTAGGTATTAGTAAAAATTCCTTTAGTTCAAGGTTTGGGTGCGAATTTCTTACTTCAAAAATTAATGAGCAATATCCAATTCTTAATGATTAAAAAATAGTAATGAACAATATTTGTCAAAACTTAATGATTTATTTACGATTAATTAAAAGCTACATTTTAAGCGACGTTAAAATACTTTACTCCTAATAAGTGTTGTAGCAAGTATGATTTATAACGCGTTTATTGCGAAATTTAGAATTATACCGTAATAAAAGGAACTTTTCGTTATATTAATGCAATTAAAAGCCTTTTTCCTTAAATGATTATCTGTATTGAGGACATTACCAGGTTAGTAAAAAGATGGTTAAAAAGTATTGGGAGTCGACGAGTTTAGCAGCCCAGGACTTTCAGCTTTTTATACCTACAAGATTCCGGAGAGAATGTACTGACTGTTTTGTAGGGTACAATCTGCGTCTACACCTTGACTCCACCTCGTGTCGACTGGATCAAGATCTGGATTCGTAGAGAAAATCTTCTAAAGCCCGGGTGACACGCAACGATAAATTGTAACAATCTGCACATTGTTACAATTTATCGTTGCGTGTCACCCAGGCTTTAAATGCACATTTGTTCGTCACTCATTTTCATTTACAATATAATTCTGTGAAGTTTCCTTTTGAAATGCTAGCGTATTAAGTGACGGTATTGAAAAAAATTGTAAGTGATAGCCACAACTCAACAGTTTCTAGTTTCCAGACAATTGGAACCATAATTTTAACCCTATACTTGGCAAGAATTTTTTTCCTAAAATTTTATAATTTTTTGAATTGATTATAGTTCTAGGTACATAGAGGACAGGTGAAAAAATAATAAAAAAAATTTACACTAATTAGTTTTATTATTATTAATAGTATCTTATAAGATACATTGCCAAGTATACGTGCAAATATAAATTAAAAATTTAGTATCCACACGGATACACTGTCAAAATAAAATTATTCTTTAGACATTTAAAACTTTACAAAATAACGAGATCACATTAAAATATGTAACATTTTTCAACATATTATTTATTCAATCGATGTAAAAAAGTTATCAAAGCACATAATTTTACATGCAGGTTGGCGAATGGATTGTTTTTTATTTAATATATTGCTTACGACTTTCTGCTCTGGTACCTTTATGAGGCACTATCATCTCACAATTCAGCTTGTAATATCCCACTGTTGGGCATAGGACTCTTCCCCATCTAGGAGAAGGATCAGAGCTTAATCCACCACGCTGCAGAAATGAGGATTGGCAGATATATTCTCTACTATGAGTAACGATCGCTATCAAGTGTACATGATAACAACTGGGACTGACGGCTTAACGTGCTCTCCGAGAAACGATGGGGAGGCCCACAAGGACTGCACAAACACCCAGACCATGGCAAACATCTGTATGGCCAATACAAATGTTTGTCATGTGTCGGGATCGAACCCGCAGCCGCAAGCGCAACAGCCACAAACCAGTGCTGTAACCGTTGCGCCAACGCGGCGTCAGAAGTACTCAATAGGCGTTAATCCTATATTCAAGTTCTCAATCAAAACGTCTTCGATTTCAGCTACACCAGCGAACCTTTTGTTGCCCATTTGGGTTCAAGTTTCTTGATATTTTTGCGCCTTTCTCTTCGCTATTACAACTCTAGATTTAGACCGAGTAGTAGGTCCAGGTGACGGTACGCTCAGTGGCAAAGCCACTTGTTCAGAGGTTCTCGGTGAAATGGATCGTAGTGATATACTAGATATGCTAAATGGTGATGGTACCTGTTGATAGTTTCCCAAAGCGGTGGGTCTCGGGGACGGCTCAGGTGGTGATGTTATTAGTAATTAGTAGCAAAATGGATGGAGATCCTGTGATTAATGACGATGACTGGAAAGTTTGTAATGATGTTGAGGCTAGAACCACATTCAAATCTTCATCTTCATCTACGTCTTCATCTGAGTTGAGAATCTTTAGTTTTTCAAACGAGGACGGCAATTATGGCAATGTAGAGCTGTTGTCTGATACGTTAGTTCGAAGTGTGGAAGGCTGGTGAAATTGTAACTCATCAGATGATGAGTCAGTGTCGTTTAGAAGAGGTACCTACACCCATAAAAATACATTTTCATCAAATCAGCTGCAGATATTAGGCTTTAAATTTTACTACATATTTGACAGTGTATCCACACAGATACATAACAAATAAAGCGTAATTTGTAGCCAGACTAGCAATGTGCATGTGGAGATACTATCACAGAAATGTGATCTTTTCATGCTCTTCTTACAGTATTATAACACAAAAAAGCACTTTTACATAAAGTGAAATCTCTAATCTACAAGATAAGTAACTTTTTTGATCCGATTACGACTAAATAATATTTTATATCTAATTTTCTTACCATGCGTGCAGTAGACGCGTACACCCTGTCTGCCATTTTACAATTTACTGACGATTTGTGTCTACCAAAAACAGTATAGTATTTTTACACTACTAAAGCACAAAAATATCCACTATTTTAGTTGTTTAGTTTTAAATAATGTGACTTCCGACGGGTGTAATATTTTTTTTGGTTTAACGTATCCGCCAGGATACAATGCCAACTATAGGGTTAAGAATAAATACTGCTGACATTCTTGGCATTTGTCATTATTTTACGCAGACAAAGTAATTATTTAATTTATTGTTATTGGCTATTTGTTTTACATAAAAATGTGTGTATAATTTTTATTTAAAATAAATGTAAAGTTTAAAAGCAATCGCATGTACTTATGCCACTTATGATCACTTACCACAAGGTGCTAAGTCCAACTACTATTTATTACATTAATAAAATTAACCCTTCTTTGGCAACGTACGGCTAAATATATACCGTGTATGTATTTTTATGTGACTACCGTTGTTTGACTGAAATTAATTGTTAGTATTGCTACTTAATTAAAATTGTAATACATATACATATCTATGTAAATAAATGTATAACTGTTAGTTTTTTTATATGTTTAATTTAATCTTAAAAGGAGATGAGTCCGTTCTACAGCTGTTGGTTGATTACAAACTGCTAATACAAGAACTAACTGCATAATATCCTTTACGTCTATTAAAGTTGAAAAGATTATAATGAGGAGTCTTTTTACATTAACATGCGTCGTTAAAGAAGTTGATGTAAAAAAGTTAATGAGAAAACATCCGTATATAAGTTACGTAGTATTTGTTCAATAAAATCAGTGGGACATCTACAACATCAAAGCGGTCTTTGCATGCTTGCAGTTAAGGGTTAAAAGTTTTACTCGTACTAGTTAAAAGTTCGAAGTAATTATAATTACGTAATAATTACGTAGGTAGTATAGTAATTGATTACCGTAGCCCAGCGGTCGGCAACGCGCGGCCCGCGGGCCGCGTGCGGCCCGCGGAGGTCTTACTTGCGGCCCGCGAATGTTTTGTAAATAAGTTATAAATATAAAAATAAATGCATGAACGAACCGCGATCGCGTAACACGTAGAATTAAAACGAAACTGGCAGATATAATTATGATGGGACATTTTTCATACAGCGACAGATTTGGTGAGTTTGAAAAGTTTCAAGCAAAGAAGATTTTTGCAAACCCTTTTTCCTGTGATATTCAGGAAGTACCGAGTCATTTACAAATGAACGTGATTGATTAATCACAACATGCGTCTAGAAAGACCTGTGTAAACAATCCAAATAGATTTTGTTGCATTTGTGGCAAATATACCTTCAAAAAATTCTGTTTAAATGTGTCAGACTTCGTTAAAAATGCTTACATGGAGTACTATCGACGGCCATTGGAAACAAACAACAAGCACTGGATACCCAATATAGTGTGTAAAACGTGTGATTTTTTTTTAAAAATAAAGTTTGAACGTGGTGTGAACAAAATTTCACAGAGCTTAATGTTTGCATATTTCAAGTTTTATTGTTAAAAATTTTCGGCATTGAGGCAGAAATAATAGTAATTATTAACATATTCCTTGTGCATAGCGTTTTTAGAAACCAATGAGAAAAAAATATCAAAAATCTTGTGCAGTAAGGTCCGGCAAATTCGTGAATTGCGATGGCCCAATACTTTTGCGCACTGTTTAAAGTCATTTACCGCTGTACAATACTATATTTTATATAATTATTAACGTTATAATCTTTATTATGGTCCTCTCAAACAACTCGAACAAAGAACAAGTGAAAGAAAAAAATATTTTGTCAGTTATATGGAAAAAACAGGGTGGCCCAAAACTTTTGCACGCCACTGTATATCCAGATCGTTTCCAAAATTAAGTGTTGAGAATTTAAAAGCTGGAATTTTCGAAGGACCACAAATTAGAAAATTACCTAATAAACGATGTAAATTTTACTGAAAGTATGACAACTGCTGAAAAAATACCTGGAATTAGTTTTTTTTGGCTTGTAAAATACTTTTCGGGAAATAAGAAGTCCGTCGACTTTCCTGAACACATCAAGCAGTTACCATTATACGTTCAGCACCGTGGATACAACATGAGCATTAGATGCATTTCATTTATAGCCACCTTGATCGATTTTCTGTAAATCTTGGACATTTAAGCGAGAAGCAGGGAGAACGCTTTCATCAGGATATTCGCTTCACGGAGGAGCGCTACCAGGGCTATTGGAGTGAAAGTATGATAGCTGACTACTGTTGGATTATCCAGAATAGTAGTAAAACTCCAAGTTATTCAAGAAAGTTACATAAAAGAAAATGTTGTTTAAATAAATTGTTATATGACGGGAAACCATGTTTTTTTGACAAAAATAGCTACCCTTCATATCTCAAAATGTAGAGCTGCTAGCAAAAATCTGAGTACAAATTTAGAATTAGGGTAGAAAATGCAGCTAGATCCATAAAAAAAAATCCATACAACAAAAATGCTGTTGTGCTGTATAATGTAAGTATTACGAGTACGTATAAAATTCCATGTTTTAAAAATTTTAATAGCATTTTCATTTTTTCTATGGGATATATTATGGGATAATTATATGTAGGTATCAGCTAGAGTCTAGGGTTTAAATCATAAGTGCGGCCCGCCTTTAGTTTATTTGGCCACCTCGTGGCCCTTGCCTACCAAAAGGTTGCCGACCACTGCCGTAGCCTATAGACGCCTGTAACACCAGAAGCATCGCAAGCGCGTCGCCGAACCTACCCCCAATCCTCTCAGGAGCTCTGGTCACCTTACTCACCACAGGAATACAACACTGCTTGAAAGCTGTAATATTCAGCTGTGATCCTCTGTAAGGTCGAGGTACTACCGCAGTGGGGCTGCTCTAGATTTTGGGCAGGATATTTCCTACTCTGCCCTGCCTCTCTTAAACTTAAATAGCATTATTGGGAACTCTATTACCTAAAGTGTGTTTGGTATCTAAGCGTACGTATGTGGGTGTGTGTAAATGTGCATGCCCTTTGTTTACGAAGGACTCGTTATGCATATAAGGCAGCTGTGCTATTTCGTTCATTTCACGGTCGGCGCGCTGCGCTGCGCGGGCGCGGGACAATGCACGTAACTGTACTGTACATAGGAAATATGTTGACATGGATATATCGACACGAACATTATTTACGGGTTAGGGGGAAATAGTGTTTTCCTTTTTTTAAAAATATGGAATTGGCTAAATCGCTTCGGATATGCTTGTATAGTTTTACTTGTATTTAATTTAATTTGTATATAATTATAGTTTAATTTGTATTTAATTTGTAAAAATGTATTGCTTTAAAATTTATATTTGTTAAAATTTATAGTTATCGATTTGTTAATATCAGTTTTATCATGACATTTTATAGCTATTGCATCACATTATTCACATATTAAGTTATTTAAAGAAACATGTATTGCCTAGCATTTTCTATTCAGCTTAATAATGACAAAATGTTTAATTTTATCTGTGTTGTATTTATTACCTCGAAGCATATAAGTCCTCCCTCGCTTCAGTCTGTAATATCCCACAGCTGGGCATAGGCCTTTTTCTCCATGTAGGAGAAGGATTCTGCTTTGAGCTTTGGGAGTTGTGGGTCCGATTCCCACCCCGAATCTGGGTGTAACATATATATTTATTTAACCGACTTCAAAAAAGGAGGAGGTTACTCAATTCGACCTATATGTTTTTTTTAATGTATGTTCGGGGATAACTTCGTCCTTTATGAACCGATTTTGATAATTTTTTATTTGTTGGAAAGGGCATATCCCAACTTAGGTACCTTAATAAGGAAACCAGGATCTGATGATGGGATCCCAGTGAAATCGAGGGAAACCCTCGAAAATCGTATTGACGACTAGTGCGTTTGTTAACTTATTTATTACCTGCCGATGCAATTGAAGTCGGTTTTTTTTTTCGTTTGCTAGCAAACACAATTATTTATACATATAGGTATGTATCATTAGTATGTACATGTATAAAATAAAATCTAGCTATATCAGTCGGCAGTTACCTATAACACAAGCATTAAGTTGCTTACCGTAGGAACGGAGGACCGTGTGTGTATGTTATAGATATTTATTTATTATATATTTTTAATCATATGCAATATTGAAAACAATTTTTAATAATTAAAACGCAACAATGTTATAAACTATAGAGATAGTACTAATTTATGTAGCATTTACATTGTTAAAACAACAAGTTCATTACGTCACAATCTGTAATCATTTTAAATTATGCTTTAAGAGTCGACAGGTGTCGAGCCGATGTGAAAAAGCAGAAACCTCGAACAATGATAATGTAACTTCATGTATAATTTATGTAACGCATTAATGAGGCAAGGTCATTTGAATTCGTTTCCTTCGCTTCGTAAAGCTCGGTTTTTCACAAAAGCTTATTACTTAACAACTAATAAAAACTAATAATACAATTTTTTTTATTAATTGATTTTTATTAAACAATTTAGCATCTTAGATACAAACCCACGCGTTTTCAAGTTCCGCTACTCGCGAATAGATGGCGCTGTATGTATCGTTTTATAATCTGGGAATGTTATGATCGTTTCTACTCGCTCCACGTAAATGACGCGCGTAGATATTTTAATAAAACTTTTGTTAGGTGTTTATTTTGGACGTCGTCGTGTATGAATATCACTTTGAGCGTATTTAACGTAGATTATGTCGCCGTTTTATAGTTTTCTTTGAGCGAGGGCACTGACCTCACTTAAGTTAGACAACGGTTAGTTAACGCTCGTCTGCATAAATTACTTACAAGTGAAAATACTTTGATTTTCATTATTCACCAAGTTTATATGGAAACTCTGCCGTGTCTATTTACAATTTTCGTAAAACTATAATATAATTATAATTGTATTTATAAATATACATTTAATATGGAATAAAACTTTTAAAAAAATCATATCAAAGTTAAAACCTTTAAAAATATAGGTTATTTTACATGATTATTAGATAATATGAAACAATGCTAGTCATATAAAACCTAAATCGATTATCGTCACACAGACAGACTCTACCGTTCAAACAAATACTATAGACGCGAAACGAATACAAATTAAAAAACTACTTGAAATTCATATCACAAAATTTTGATATTACGGGACTCGAACCCGCACCCCTCGGCATTCACGGCCTATTACACGACACGGGAAAATGTTAGTTAAAACATCTTGAATGAAAACTTCAAACTTATCGCGGTAATTATTCCATTGAAACTGTAAATACTGCATAAAAATTCATAATATTAATCTTAAAGTGCTAAAATAAATATACAACTATGTAGTTATATTTACGCTAATTTATAAATAAAATATAGTAAACGACCTTCCGCCTCTAACAAATAACGCAAAAACTCTTCAAAATACTGAATGCCATATTCTCGAAGATTATCACTGATTATTTATAGATTATTTGTAATAGAACATCGCGAAAACGTCCACAATGTACAAAACACGCAAACACATAGACCGCCATCGTTTAGAACCTAACAAATTAACAACGTCGTTCGAAATTAATAATTCCCATTATCGAAAGTAAATGGAAAATCACTGAACCCCCTATATAATAGTCGAGGGATGGAATCATACTCGTACATTGCAGTTATCAACTGACGAATACCTACATTCATTTCCGTACGCGTGTCTATGTAGTGTGGTTTTTCCTTACATCTGTGTGCTGTCTTCCCTCTCACTCACACCCATACAGCTCCCTATATCGCATGTTCGCCTGGTACTATATTATAGATATAGTATATCGTTCAAAAGTCCATTATTGTGTACTTAGAGCAGTGTTTTGTAAATGTCCTCGTTACGGAACGTATTATTGTAATGAAAAACGTTTGTTTTTGTCATATACATTTTTTTTGTAAACGTTTCGACTAAATCGTTTTATTATACGTGTTACACGTAATACTCGTAACCTTGAACAATAATACTATCGTAATAATCATAATAACATGTAGGAACTGTACTTCACAATTTACATATTATAGTTGTGAATTATCGAATTTGTTGTATTGTATGATGAATGATCAAATCAATTTCTACAAATTACATCAACAAGCATGTTTAGAAGCGGAAAAAAGATAGACTGAAAGATTTTGGTCGTTGTAACGTAAAAAAAAATTTATAATCAATTAACAATCAATTAAAGGCATAATTAATTCATAATCATTTAATGATGGCTGACCGGCTGAGGACGTGTCGTATGGCCGTTAGGAAAAAACCTGCGATGTCCCATAGCCTGTCTTTCAATGACCAATCATATAGAATAGATTTGCTCGGCGTGCTCTTGGCTCTGGTCGAGGGGGGAGGGAGGGTGGTAGGCGGCGCCACGCATGCGTCTCGTTGCCAAGACGACGGCACGTAGCTCTGTGCGTGTGTGGGTGGACGTACTGCGATCGGGATGTCTGGATATTTTGTTGTGATATACTTTTTTAATATCTAAGCATTAACTGTACCGTTTTTGATGCCTTTGGATATATAATTTAATGATAATTTCAAAATTATGTGTCTTTTGTCTTTATAAAATTGATTACCTTTTTTGAACTATACGTTTTGATTGTTTTGTAAGTACCAAACGCTATTGTTATCGATCAATATGAAACTATGTAAATACAAAAATTGCAACAAGTTAAAATCAAACACAAATTTAATTAACGATAAACTTTATTTTCAGATCGACATATCACATATTATTATTGTTTAAATACAACAAAATCGTTCTAAATCATTTCTAAATACACATTTATTGATTCCCGCAACGCTCCATCAGAGTGTGACGTCACCAGTGCTCACAGACCGCTCAGTCGCACTACACACTTACTCCCGTGCACCGCATTCCACGCACACAGCGTCGCATTCGTGTCACGTACACTCACACACACGGACGCATCTACGCCCTCACACGTACATCACACCAACATCACACTATCTATTTTTATGTGTATACGATGCTCACTTCTACGTGTAGTTGAATTCCTTGGAGATCTGAAATGGAATTTTACAAGGGCGCCTTTTCTTTTGAACAAACCTTTGCTTGTAAAACGGGGGCTCTTAACTGTAGCACTGATGCGATTTCGTCCTTTGTACTCTGAAAGTATTGTGATCGTGAAATTTTTTTCATGTGAAAATGTTATTCTAAAACTTGGATGTTCAGAAATATCGAACTGCTAAGTATATGAACATATCTGTATATGATTACAAGGGTTAGGTCCTAAACAAATAAAATGCTTTATTTCGTTTCTGAAATGCGAAATTTTTGACAATAATCATGTTTTACGTAAAAGAAACACACAAAAGTTATGCTAAGACATTGCAAGCACTTAGAGTTATTGACTAATTATTATAAACTAGCTGACCCCGCAAACGTTGTTTTGCCATATATGTTACTAACCCCCGCAACCCACTCATGTGGGTGGAATTTCGTAAAACCCGTTCTTAGCTGACCTCTACTCGGCAAAGGGAATATTCCTACCAAATTTCAAGTCTCTACGACTTATGGTTCCAGAGATATCGTGATGAGTCAATGGGTGGAAATCTCTTTTATATATATAGATTATTAATAATTCTGAAGGTGTTTAGTATATTTCAGGAGATAATAAAATATTTGAATCCATAATCAATCGTCTACTAGTCTAGCAATGGTAAACGGAACGTAGTCTGGTGGTAAGCGTCGAGCACGCGTTCCGAGCCCCCCAGTTAGGTCACCCAGACTTCCAGGTCCCGAAAAAGTCTGAAAAAATCGTCGCAGGAGGCAAATAAGAGGCATTGCGAAGGTCACGGCCTCATCGATCCGCGTAGAAAGTGAGATTGGCTGCCACTACTAACACCGTCCCGTTGGCTATGCAGGCTGAATTAATCGCGCATATATTTGAATACATTTCCAACGCGGTTCGGCGGTGTCGTCGCCCTCTTAAGTTTTAGCGATTTTGTTTCTAGCTGCCGTGTTCACATCTGTACTCTTTGCCTTGTTTTTTTTCGATGTTTCTGTATGCGTTCTGATGTCATCTTCATCCATAATCTGCGTGTCATAAGTCTATTATGTCGGTGTCATAATTTGTGATTTGTGTAGGATCGGTTCTCATTTCATATTGATGGTCGTGAGATCTGTAACAATAATTACCGTTTTAGTTATGTTTTAGAACTGATATGGAAAATATGTTCTACATCAGCAACTTTAATTTTTAAAACGCGCTGACATTTTCATTAGTTTACGTGACAAAAATGTCAGATATGCTTACAAAAATGGATTACAAAATATAACACCATAAAAGTGTGAAAATATGACATATTTTCACATTCATTTAAAAAACTCAACAAGTTAACCTTTATGAATGTGATAATGACTCAATTTTTTTTTAACAAACATCCTGGCAACAGTGGATTAGGTCAAAGTGTTATGGACAAAAAGTGGGGCTATTAAGTACTATTCTGTAGGAAACAGAACTACGGCAGATGTTGCTCCAGCATTAGCTTATGTACATTATTCAAACGTTTCTACACTGGATGCAATATAGT
Organism: Melitaea athalia; assembly: GCA_905220545.2. Classification (NCBI taxonomy): domain Eukaryota; kingdom Metazoa; phylum Arthropoda; class Insecta; order Lepidoptera; family Nymphalidae; genus Melitaea; species Melitaea athalia. The sequence continues at coordinate 407,132 of HG992180.1, forward strand.
TTTATAAATAAAAATACTTAAAGAAAAATTGTACATTCTTCAAACTGCTTATATTATTTAAAAGTAGGGTGTCATGTTGATTTTAAAGTTTATATGGCCAAGTAAATAGCCAAGTAGGTAATATATTATGAACTGTAAGTATGTACTTGCTTATTAATTTATATTTGTTTATTAATTTATTTATTATAGGTGTTTCTTCATTTCTATATAGAAAGGCGCATATAATTGAAATACAAGTAGGTACGGGTGCAATCATCCCTTGAAAAGACACACGAAATAGGACATACACAGACAGTACTGTCTGTGACTGTACCTACACATTTCTTTTATGGTGATGAAAATAAAATGAAAATGAAATGAAAGAAAACGGTGTTAACTCCTTTACAAGCCGTGTTTTCTATATCGTAGTTATCGCACTGACATTTACTGATAAAACATCTAGATAGTAGGTATTACAAAATCTTATAATTTCTAGATTGAATACTAAACAGTATTGCTAGGTGAAGTGACTTGATGACGTGTAAAGCTGGCATTAAAATCTTTAACAGATAAAGCTTGTTTGGTATAGCTTTAAATCCATACTAATATTATAAAGCTGAAGAGTTTGTTTGTTTGTTTTTTTGAACGCGCTAATCTCAGAAAGTACTGGTCCAATTTGAAAAATTCTTTCAGTGCTAGATAGCCCATTTATCGAGAAAGGCTATAGGCTACTTTTTTCTCAAATTAACGCGTGTGAAACCGCGGTGAACAGCTAGTATATGATAAAGATGTAGAAGCTTAGTAATCCTGGCTTTCGTACAATATGTACCTACGACTGGTTTTTTATCGAATATTTTTAAGATTTAGGTGCAATAAGAGTTGAATTTCTTACAAGTTCTTCCATAACTATGTACATTTTGAATTTGGTGGTATCTTCACTTTAAATTAGGATTTACTGTGACGATATCTTAATTATTAAATTTTTTAATTAGGTATATCATGTTTAGTATTAAATCGTAGTTTACAAATTAATTATTTATATTTAAAATAAATTTGCGTCAGATTCAATTTTATATATTAAGTTTATTTTGAATTGTTTTAAGGACTTTTTATAATTGTTACTAAAATCGAACACTGCAAGTTTTGTATTTTTTGTTTGAAATATGTTTCCGAAAGTTTAGAGGATGAAAGTCGAAATCAATAATCCTCTAATAAAGAATCTATTATCCGCTAACGAAGGCAGTTCAGCTAGTGGAAATTAAAATCGAAGTGTGAAAATCATGTCAGCCACTTTAAGCCTATTTATGTCTTAAGGGTCTAACACCAGCCTCTCGAGCTATTGCAGACGAAGCTGATAGCGAACTGTTTAGACGCCTAGACTTCGGTCGACGTCTTGACCTAAAAATTAGATATGAAATACGAAAAAGTTTAGAAGCGCTGCTTGTATCGTTGACACTTGTCGACTTTTTTCTATAGGAAAAGTTGAGAAAGGAATATTTTTAGATAAGTAAGTAGTGCTAGTATAATGCTGTTATGTCACATCATTAGAAGATCGAGAGCGGTTAGCATTTTATTTAGTTTTAAGAAAATAACGCCGTCAATAGTTTAAAGAATACAAAATATTTAGAATATTAAGCCAATTTGTGGTTACTTATTATGTCGACGACGCGTTGGCGCAGCGGTCACAGCGCTGGCGGTCGCGGGTTCGATCCCCGCTCACGACAGACATTTGTATTGGCCATATAGATGTTTGTCGTGGCCTGGGCGTTTGTGTATTGCGTCTGATCCGGACCCCCGACACAAGAGAAAATCCTACTGGGATATATATACAGTTGTTAAATAGGTTGGAAGAAGATTAACTATGATCAGTTATCAAGATCATGAACAGAAGCTCTCTTTTATCCCTCTCACTGAATGTACATAACATTAACTGAGACGGAGGAAATATCATATATATTTCATGCAAGGCACCTAATTACAAATTTTTATAGTAAAACACAGTTTTTGTTTCAAAATAGTAACTGTGTAGTTACTTGCAGATTCTTCTCTGCAGAATCTATATTCCGAATCCGGCTTCACTTTTTTTTTTATGTAACTAGGTCGGCAAACAAGCGTACGGCTCACTCGATGGCAAGACCGCAGCCTATAGACGCCTGCAACACCAGAAGCGTCGCAAGCGCGTTGCCGACCCTATCCCCAATCCCCCCCCCCCAGGAGCTCTGGTCACCTTACTCACCAACAGGAACACAATACAGCTTGAAAACAGTATTATTTAGCTGTGGTCTTCCGTAAGGTCGAGGGGTAGTAACCCCAGTCGGGCTGCTCCATATTTTGAGCAGAAAATTTCCTGCTGTGCCCTACTTCACTTTTAACCATAATTAAAATTTTAGTTTGTAAGAGGAGGATTCGAAAGTGCTTTTGAAGCCTATTTGAATAAAGTTATTTTTGATTTTGATTTTGCAAGTGTGTGTGAAAGAAAATTAAAGAACGTAAGTATTGTCTACGTAATTAGGTATGTAAATGTTACCAAACAGTGTGTTGTAGGTACAACTATGCAGCAAAATATTACTAGAAAATATTTAAACACATTTTCATTCCGTTTTCCTCATTTTATCTAATGAACTGAAGTCATTTTAATATCATAGTAAGTCTAAAAAACGATGTCTCATCCACACATATTCCATACAAAATTACTTGTATGAAATTAAACTGGTGTTTTATGTATGTATTTAAATTAATGAAGGCGATGTCGATATCGCGCCACACACAGAGTTAAACCGATATTGATGGAACAATGGTTTCATTTATTCAGTTTTACGTTGCCCGCCGGGTGGGGGTGGGGGTTGGAAGGGGCGTCGACCTTGTCATTACGATGCGCTCCACGCGCGGTACTTTTGTCGCTCGGAATAAGGTCATGCTCATTGTGGTATATGGGTTATTTCGTCTTTATTTCAACAATGGCTATGCCTCCTTGGACTGTAAATAATAAGGTAGTGACCCTTTGCGGACAATGTTTGTACATGAATAAGGTTCCATGTAAGTGATCCTAAATGGAATTTGTGGAATGTTTTGCTGTCATTATAAATATTATATTGTTGGATTAAGGCCCTTTTTTAATAATCTATTTCAGGTTTTGCCTACTAGTAAAGGTTTGACACAATGTGTATGAAGCTTACGTCAAAATTCTATCTCTAGTAAGAAAATTCAGAGATATATATAGAATAATGAAAATGGCCGTCAGTTATAGTGACTGTTTTTTAACCGACTTCCAAAAAAGGAGGCAACCATGGTCACGGGAGGCTGCTGTAAAGTATCCGAAACGTCGGAAATTAAAAAAAAAACTCAATAAACCTAGATAAAATCAGAAAAAGTTTCATTATAATGAGTGAAATTCGCGTAAACATTAGAAAACAACAAGAGATCGCTCTTTCAACGTTATGACTGCCTTTGTACATCTTTCATTTTATTTTATTATTTTGTTGTTTCTTTTAATGGTGCACAATAAAGAGTATTATTATTATTTAAAATAGGACCTCATTTTGAGTAAAATTGATGTTTGTGTCAATACAAATAAATAAAATTGGAGCGTCTGTTTGGAATATTAAATTAACCGTTTTTTACTAAATGCATTAGGAAAGTATACACGGTAGGTACATGTAACAAAATAACATTTATATTTTTTTTCTGTCTGTTTGTGTGTCTGTTCCGGCTAATCTCTGAAACGGCTGAACTGATTTTGACGGGACTTTCACTGGCAGATAGCTGATGTAGTAAGGAGTAACTGGTAGCTACTTGTATTTTAGAAATATATTTATTTTATGACTCTACGAGCTGAACAATGACTTTTCGTTAAATTCCACGCGGACGAAGTCGCGGGCACAGCTAGTTAATAATCTGTATAGCTTAATACAAAATTCTTTTAACCTATACAGATTAATTGTGTCAAATACATATGTGTATATTTTCGTAATAATAAGGTATTTCAACTAATTTCACAACTTAAGTTCTATAAATACTTTTGGTAAACCTGTTATTTTATCTAAAATCATTAGTTCGTACAATTCTTACTTTTTATTCAAGATAGTGCTAATCAGGCAGTCAACAACATTTAAAACATGCAAAGAATTTTCACCCCTATAACATTACAATATTTGCTATTATCGAGTGTGCTATTTGTGAATTGAATTCTTAGTATTTTAAGTATATTATCTGAAATAGTTTGTCTGGCGAGTTATCTTCGAACATTTAAGTTGGTAAAAAATTATGACGATAAAAGTAATGGCTTGCTATTATACAACATACGTGTATTTTAAAAATACTTTTTGAATTTATATTTTCCAATTATTCTAATTAGACTATGATTCTAGATGATTTACGCAATAAAATATTTTTGAAGTAAAACTTCTTTACGCATGCTTGACTTGGGGAGTAAGCTGGTAAATATTTGTATTTATTCGTAACACCAGATTATTTATATACATGCAAATTTTGTCATAACAATAGCGAACAAAGAAAAAAAATGAATTATCTTTTGCGATTTGTATGAATCCGATTAGTGCTGTATGGATCGAGCTACAAGTGCCTACGGTTTGGGCGTATATGCCCAGAAGTGAGACGTTCGAGGTCTAGATGATGCAACATTAAAATTTCAGCGCGAACTTTTCACGGCCACAAAAATTTGCTTTCACCAAAACATCTGTGCGTACCAAGACAGCGGAGTCGGTACGAAAGCGTATCTTATGCATTTTTCATGAGACCGTACCCACACACTCTCCATTGTCGTCGACTACACACAGCTGAGGCACAGAGTGCGCGACCCAGTAGGTTGGATGCCCCATGAACTACAGTGACATGACTTGGTCATACTTGTCAATCGGAAACTAGGATTTAAGATAAGTACTAAAATTAAAATCAAAATTTAATTAATAGAAGTAGGTTTCAAATTACCTTAGAATCGTCATTTTACAAAATAAAATTATATTTGTCTTATTATTAGTTAATTAATTATAATAAAAATTTAAGCTACCACCGATTCGGATTGTAGATTCTACAAAGAAGAAACGGCAAGAATCTTTACAGTTATTATAATTTAAAAAAAAAACAATAAGTTAATTGAAAGGAAATGAATTAAGGCTGTTGTTTTTTAAGTCGACCATAAAAACAGAAAGAATGTAAACTATTTTTTTTCATCATTATCATAAGTTACCCTAATTTTATGAATGAATTTTTTTTGTCTTTAATCTTACAAAAATGTGATTTTATTTGCGCAAGTTTGTCAAAATAGGCCTAACCGATATTTAGGGATAAAATATCCTCATTGTAAGGCTCTATAGGCAACGCTTAAGCGATGCCTTTTCCCCTGTGCCATAGCGGAATCCCATTCGACATTATACGGTTTGCCAGTAGAATTACCGAAAACTTGATACACTTAAACGTCATCTATATTAGTTCCAGACGTGTTCCAGACGAAAGTGTGTAAGAGTTGATTAAAAAAAATGTAACTTTCAATAATTTACACATACCTAACTGTTTTGTTATATAATTTAAATAAACATTCAGTATATTATGTAAATAAATTGATATTTGCATAAATGGTAACTGAATGACGTCTAGAATTATGATATCAAGTACTAATTACCACTAACAGAGTATAGATAATTTTTTGAGCGAGTTACACCGGTAATGCAAATGATGTTAGTGAATTTCATTTTTTCTAATTATATTTAAAATAATTTTATTTTTGGTTTTATAGTTGCATTTTTGAAGTGAAACTTCTTTAGGCGCATAAGGGGTAAAATTTGAGTGACCGCTAACGCGGCAACGCGTCACGCGCTCAGTACTTGGATGGGTGACCGCCAGGGAACACCGCGTGACGTTGGCTTTTTGTTTTTTTTTTCAACTACATTTTTTTTTTGTATTTTAAATTCGTTTTTTTAATTCGCTTCGCTTCAGCCTGTACATAATATCACCCTGTTAGGCATAGGCCTCTTTCCCCATGTAAGAGAAGGAGGTTTTTTTTAATTACTTTTTTTATTAGTTTGCCAAAAAAGTTTCACTTCTGACATGTGTAATTTGTACGCACTCAATTTTTTTATTTTTTGTTGTTTTTAGTCATTTTCTATCTCACTCAATCACTCACTTTAGCCTATCGCAGTCCACTGCTGGACAGAGGCCTCTCCAAGTTCGCGCCAGACATCCCGGTTTTCCGCAATCCTCATCCAATCTACACCGGCAATCTTACGTAGTTTTCTATCTAATTTATTCAAATTTTTACTTAATGTGATTAGGTATTTTTTCATTTTTTTTTAAATAGTTTTGTATTAGTATTTTTTTTATGTTTCAATGAATAAATATACATTTATTGTCTGTGCGATGTAGTCTGTGGCCCGTCTCACACACCCTAATTACTTGTTTGTAAACACGTGCTAAGTCTGTGTGTGTGTGTGTGTGTGTGTCAACTTTTAACGGGCATTGTTCGGGATAATGAAGTCTTGAAGTAGGTCCGTGTCAAGGGCTCGACTCGCTTTGCATATTCCCGTTCACCCGCCTGAAAATAATATAAATGATTTTAGAATATACGATTAGTACAGCGTACCTACAGTTATTAATATTATTCCAAGAATAGATATGGAATTTTCCACTGGTATCTAGAATTTTCCAAATGATTAATTTAGAAGTAAACATATTTAGGGTTGTGAATTAGATCTATACTTTTATTACATATAGACTTTATATTCTTATATGTATATATATTACAAACAATCAATAAATACTATACTGTACTAAACTGTGTATTGTATGTATGTATGTATGGAAGCATGGTATGCAGTATGGAAGCTATTTATATTAGTAATCATTTCATTGTGATTATTTTTTTTGAGTGAGTTATATAATATACTTGGTTCTAGATCTACCAGTAGTATTAGATTATTTACTTTTATTAATTTAAATTCTTATTTATCACTTAATTATATATCTGAAGTCAAGTTCGCTATAAATTAGCCGAATTGGTCGAGCCATTCTCGAGTTATGCGCTTAGCAATATTCATTTTTATTTATATAGATTATGGGACTAATATACTTCGTCCTTATTACTAACAAAACAAATTTTTCCTATATTAAAATTGATTTAATTATACGTTCAAAGAATATATTTAAGCTTTGATTACAATGGCAACAGGATTAAATGAAGCTAGCCAAAACCGAGTAGATCCATACAGCGTTATATATAATATCAGTCATGTCCTAGGTATTTATCTCTAGTGGGGGGTGAGGGAGGGTGGCGGGAGGTTAATGAACCTGGGATGCGCGTCGGGCACTCGCAATAATATTAGCTCAGCTCTCAAATGAAGACTATATTCCTTCCTCAGAGTATTTGCTTTGGATTTGGTTATATCATTATTAGGTTTTATATAATATGTATATTTATGTAATACTCTTTGGGTTGTCTGGAAGAAATGGCTGAATAGCCATAAGTCCGCCCATTGTACTTCACAGTCTGTAACTGTCTTTAAATGTGTTTAATGTTTAAAATGTAGTTGTGGTGTACAATAAAGTTTAAATAAATCAATAAATATGTAGGTACTTAATTTTTTAAGGATTACGCGAGGAAAAATACAAAGCTTTTATGATGAATTAAAAGTATATAATTTAATCCGCCAACCCATATAGGAGAAGCGTGGTGAATTAAGCTCTGATCCTTCTCCTACACGGGGAAAGAGGCCTATGCCCAGCAGTGGGATATTACAGGGTGAAGTGAAGAAGTGAATTTTTAAAAAGCTATCAATTATTTTTTATTATTAATAACATTATGATAGACGAGAATATTAAATCAGAACATACAATGTAGGTACCTATCTAATAAATTCCGGCCGAAGTCAGATCCTCGTCCAGTCGAAGGGAATGTTCGCGTACATTTGTCTGAGATAATCCAATTAACGTAAAACCCGGTCAATACAACCTCCTAAATTCCAATACAATGTACGTCTTTGGAGGCAAAAGTTGTTTATTTTATGGACAATAAGATTTATTGCGGTGGGTTAATTTTGTTAATCTGTGAATAGAAATGACATGAATATAGTTGTAAAAATTTGAATAATATGTGCTTATTTTAAGAATCGCAAAGAAATGAAATCCTATCCTACAAAAGGAAATTTTCTACTCAAAATATGGAGCAGCCCGACTGGGGTAGTACCTCGACCTTACAGAAGATCACAGCTAAATAATACTGCTTTCAAGCAGTGTTGTGTTCCTGTTGGTGAGTAAGGTGACTAGAGCTCTTGGAGAAAATTGGGGATAGAGTCGGCGACGCGCTTACGATACTTCTGGTGTTGCAGACGTTTATAGGCTACGGTCATAGGCGGCGGAGGGCGTGGGCGGTGTGGGCGACCGCCCACGGCCTCGCGGTGCAAAGGGCCTCGCGCCTGACACCCGAAAATAAATTTTAAAAAGTATGGAAAATCCTAAAGTACACGGTAAGTGAGTAAAAGGCAACAAAAAACTTAACGAGGTCATTCTTTCAACTATTTGACACGGACCTCATATTTTTTCATACCGGGGGCCTTATATGAAAATCGATTCTTAAAGAGTAAACTCCAAAAAAAAGATCCTGAAATAGGACGAAATTTCCAATAAAAAAATCCAGACTCTCAGAACACTATCTCTATTATTTGCAATTTTATTTAACGCTGAAAATATATAGTGCTCTGCGAGGTCGTTACGACATAGGCGCGCCGTCTAAAAAGCCGGTATATCACCTAAATATTTTTTTTTATATAAAATTAAAAAACATTTTAAAAATTTGAATAAATTATGGTGTCATTTAGAATTTTAGACACTTGAACGAAAAAAACCTCGGTGAAAAAAAAATTGTCGATTTTTCAAAAAGTTACACCATTGTTAATTAGCTACTTATTTTACCATCTCTGTTTTTATAAATTACGGCATAAAAGTTTAATTACCAGTGAAGTGATTGGTAGGATAAAAGAGGCAAAATATTATTCTTTTTTACTCGACTGCACTTGAGACTGTAGTAGGGTTGAACAAATGTCGATTATCTTAAGATATTGTAATACATCAACGGGAACTATAGAAAAATTTTTTATCGGATTTCTTGTTGTCACTGAAACGACAGGAGAATATCTGACTAATGCAATACTAGGAGAGCTAGAAAAAAATGGAATAAATCCAAGAGCATTTTTCACACCTTGTGGTTGTCATAGCTGGAATCTGTTGTTGGTAGACGCAGCTAATTCTTCGGTGACAGCAAAAAAATTTTTTGGTTTTATTCAAAAGATATTTTTGCTATTTTCAAACTCCAGCAAACGCTGGAAAATAATCAAAGACAAATTAAAGCTCACAATGAAGCCTTTATCAGACACAAGGTGGGAAAGCAGAATCCAGGCGGTGAAGGCCATTTTGTTGCAATGCGATGATGTTGTCGAATGCATAGAAAACTTAAAATGCCAAACTGAACAATCGGACACGCTTAGTGATTGCGATTCCGTTTTAAACGAAATGTTCAGTTTGGAATTTATTATATCTGTCAATAACATAAGCAAATTATACCAATCTGTACAAGTCCATTTAGGCAGTACTCTTGAACATTTATTGCGTACATTTTGCAACTGGATTAAAGAATATCGACAATCTGGATTCGAAAATGCTCTGACGCTCTTTAGTTTATGAAGAAAAGCAGTTATGATTTACCCGAAGAATTTAAAAATAAAAGTTTAGGCAAAAAGAAAAAGATGTCTGATTACGAAGGCGACGATCAGCCTATAAAGTCAGCTAAAACCCGTTATGAAACAGAATTTTTTAATGCGATGATTGATTCTGTTATAATTAACATGGAATCGAGATTGATGTCTTTAAATCAACATTTTTAAAATTTCGGTTTGTTTTATGACTTAAACAAGTTAAAAAAAAACTCCAAAAGAGCAAATATTAAAAAACTGCCAGGATTTACACACAGTCCTGCAAGTAGGTGAGAGCAGTGACTTTCAACCTTATGAATTGTATGAGGAATTACAAAATATGGTCCCAAATTTACCTAACTCCATTAAAGACGTGAAAGCTCTGCTCCAATATATCATTCATACCTAACAATTTGAAAGAAATTTACCCAAATGCTTACATTATTGTAATTAGAATTTTGTTAACAATACCTGTAAGTACTGCTTACGCTGAAAGGAGTTTTTCAAAATTAAAACTTATTAAAAATTATTTAAGAAATACTATGGGTCAAAAAGACTTTCAGCTTTGGCAGTTTTATCCATTGAAGCCGATATGGCATCTAAGGTAAATTACGAACCAATAATTAAGGAGTTCAGTAAGGCCAAAGGTAGAAAATTACTGTTTCTTTAATTTTATATTTTTAACCGATTTCCAAAAAAGGACGAGGTTCTCAATTAGACTGATTTTTTAATGTATGTTACATCAGAAATTTTGACTGGGTGGACCGATTTCTATGAATTTTATATTAATTGAAAGGTGTTGCGTGTCATGTGGTCCCATTTAAATTAAATTGAGATCTGACAAACACTTTTCGAGTTATATCTAATAATGCGTATTTACTTGACTATTTTTTCGTCGTCCTACGTTGTATTAAACCGCATAACGTTTAACTATATTAATCGATTTTGATGATTCTTACTTTAATCGAAAGCTAATGTTTGTCATGTACCTAGTCTTATTTTTTTAATTTAGATCTGATGACTACTTTTTGAGTAACTTTGATAGCGCGTATTTACTTGACTATGACGAGCTACTGACGAGCAAACACAATTAGGTATATATACCCATTAAAATTTTTTTTGTTTACTTACCTACGTTGTATTACTTGTCTTGTCGATGACATTGAAGTCGATTTTGTTTCGTTTGTGAGCAAACAATAAAAAATAAATAATTTATAATAAATTATTGTCATAATAATTATATATAGGTATATATGTATATAATAATTATATATTTTAATTAAAATAAAGTATAATTATACTTTATATGGTCTAAGTCTAATATTAACGGTTTTAGCGTACCTACTACATGTAATTAACATGAGAGTGAAAAGATTTAAAAAAAAATTGCAGCAGGCATAAGCCTGGCAGAGGCTGTTTTTATAAATTCACAATATTGAAATCTTCTGGCTTTGAAATACACAAGCCGAAGACGGGCAGCAGCGTCTTCGGTGCGACGGCGCCAGCCCTGCGGTCACCAACCCGCCTGCCCAGCGTGGTCACTATGGGCAAAACACATGAGTTCGCGTCATAATGTCGGGCGCGAACTTGTGGAGGCCTATGTCCAGCAGTGGACTGTGATAGGCTGAAATGATGATGATGACGAAATGAATATTGAAATCAGCCTATAAAAAATTGTTTCATCTAATTAACAGATGAGGGAATATTTTGCTATATCCCAGATCTTAGACCATCTAATTAATTAACTGGACTAATGTCCAGGCGTGATAATATTTGTGATATAATTTAAATACCTTTATTTATTTTTTTTTCATTTATTTTATGTCCCAAAGAAGTTAAGTAAATATTTAGGTTTTTTTCTTTATTAATAAAAAACTGTTTAACTTTAAGTGATTTTTTATTTCATATTCCCTTCTTTTTGCACCATCAGAGGGCCTCGCAAATGTACCTTGCCCACATTAAATTTAAGACTTGCGCCGCCACTGGCTACGGTAATCGCTTACCATCAGGTGGGCCGTACGCCTACATAGTTATATAAAAAAAAAATAACACTTCAGTGTTCGTTTGTCTGACACTGGACTGTAATGTAACATCATGTGTGATTACCATCTTCATCATTATCGCTACAGGTAATAATTTTATTTTTAACATATATTTTATATACCACACTTACTTAAGCTAATGTGAAAAGAATGTTTTTCATTAAGCTATTTTCGTGATATTTATTAGAAAACTTAATACTAATTAATGATTAAAAATGAGGACTCAAAGAAGCTTTTAAGTCTTGAATGAATTAATTTTTGATTTTGAGGTAATTACAGAAACTATGATAATTTTGATTGTTATACAAATTACTATGAACACAGGACATACAGTTAGTCATTTATATTAAGAGTGACAATTTAGAAGGATGACATGTCACCATAAACATATGATAAAGATCTTTAATCTTAGTGTAACAATGGTGAATAAAGCTTTTCCCACTTAAATAGAGACTTCATAGGGAGAGACTACCCAGCAGTGGGCTTTCATGCAGTTTAGTTTAGATATAAATACAAGTAGGTACCATTCATGTAGTATCTCAAAAATTCCGTAGCAATCGGCGCCAGATGTGTCGCGATCAGAATGCTAATGGCGCTTATTCAATTATCGTGAGCACAGATGCCTGTAGACCTATATTTTATAGAATAAATAACTGTTACCTTGTATCAACAGAACTGTTACTAAATTAAAATCTTAAAATTTGTAGACTAAGTGTACTATACAATAAAATCTTTTGCGTAAGGTTAGACTAAGAATGTTGTGTCAAGTAACCAAAAATTTAGTTTTCTAAGAGTCAAGTATTAAGATCAATATCGATTATAAGTTAAGCTTTTGTATTAAGAGAATCGAAGAAACTTGATTTCCATATCGTTGGTTCAGAAATATAGTTCGACATGCAAATTGGATTAATCATAGCGTCGCGTTTATTACATGTTGATACTGGATCTAGGATCATTACTGTACACTTTCCTCGATCGTACTCCAGCATCCACCGCCTATCCTAATATCACCAGTCAGTATTCCCATGATTACATTACATTGCTTACATTCACGAACACATCTGCCCACTCGAAGTTATCTGTGGATTTTGATTGAAAGACAAATTATTTTCTGTTGAATATTGTTTTAGTTTTTTATCAATTTACTTGAAAGAAATTTGATTACTTCATTATTATTAGCAAAATTCACAGGTATATACTAATTTGTTTTTCAGCTATTGTTCATTACTTATTAGACCTTCACGCATAAAGACTTATTCATGCACTAGTGATTTACCTTATCTTAATTGGACAATATACCATTTAAAAATTACATCAAACGAAATAAAGAATGCTCGTATCGATAGACCGGGTCCACATCCAGGGCTCCGACATCCGCACAATGAGCCCCCGATGACGTTTCAATGGGCGACGATTCTGGAAAATTTGTTTGGCGATCCTCTCTGGTACAAGTGAATCGGCGCGCGCGCAGCCGTTTTGTCAATCCGTCTGCCGGCCACTGTTTAATCATTCGAGCATTCATCTGTACCGCCTTTGACGAGTAATTGCTACCTCGATTGAAATGTTACTTGTTACACTACAGGGTATTTTTTTTTGTTTTGTACCGGGTATTCAATGGTTTGAAAGGCTTATTCGGTAATAGTGGTATATTTAAATTACGATGTGCTCTGTGTGATGTTTGGGAACGTGTTGTGGGTATAGAAAGAGTTATGGTGGCTTCTAATATTTTCTTTTGATCAAATGAAACATGGATGAATAGTGCTGGTCCATTTATAGGATTAAGTTTTTCATTTAAATAAGAACCATTATTTTTTTTTTGTCATCATGTGTGACAATTAACATTTTTAGATTTCCATCAAATTTTGAGTCAAATTTGAGTCATGTCCCAAAGTTCAACTTTCGTTGGTTATGATATAAACGTACACAAACAAACAAAACACTCGAAATAATCAGATTCAAATATACATAGAACCTACATCTAACGTAACAAATCGTTGTCGAGTCTCCGGACGCGGAGCAATTAGTGACGGAAATATTATCGACAACTCGAGACCAACAATAACGAAGCTAACCATTAAAATAAGAGCGGAATAATAAATGAGGTTGGAATTGAAAAGAGAAAAAATCGTCGTCGGATGCATAGAAATATGGCGCTGGTACCGGGACCAATCAAAATTCTTCGTCAATTAAGTGAACGGGGATCGCAAAAGGAAAATTGAAGGAAAAACTGGGGGTGGCTTTGGACGTTAGTGCTGTTATTTGTGTATCGATGTCTTTGTCTTGTGCTGTTGATATTTAGACAACAATTACTTTATATTGAAGAAAATCGAAAGGAAAAAAGGAGATTTAGATTTTCTTCTTCCTTAAACATCGTTATTTCTTTAATAATGTTTGAATATTTATAAAAGCTTTATTATGTTTACATGATTATTATACTAATAAAATTATTAATATAAAAATAAATGCAATAGTCAGATTTTTAATGTCGATATCGATATCTTAGTACATTCTTAACGTAGTCGGTGCTCAACTCGATATGAAAGCTATGGAAATAAAGTTTGTTGGTCCCGCGTTGTAGCCGCTCTGCTCGTAAATGGATTTTATCACTATATAAATATCCGCCATTTTTACGTTACGATGCGCCGTGTTTCGTCATGTTAATACTGATTTACTTACACATATTTTAGGTAGAGTTACAGAGTATGAAAATACTTTAAATTTTTTAAATACAATAGTATTATACAAGTCTCTAGACGGTTCATAAGAGGTAAAATTAGAATATTTATAATTTTATTTTGCTAAAATATTGAACTTTCTTAAAAGCAGGCCTAGGTCAAGATTAAATAAATTAAAGTCAAAAACTTAAAAAAAACCTTTATGTTGAATACGTAAAAAATAACAAAATAAACTTTATAAATTTTACTATCAACATACACAATACACAATTTAGATGATATGAAAGCATAAAGAACTTAGTCATACATACATAAATACATACACTGTAAGTTAAATAAAAGCTTTTAAAAATATGTTTATGAATTTGTGATTGGTGTCGTGTATTTGTTTGGATATATTAAAATATAAAGGCATATCAAGTGGTATTTTTATTAGGTATATAATATAATGTTATAAAATCTAATTGATAAATATAATCGTTCAGGAAAAGATGCGGTCAGGCTGGTGATAAGGTCGTGATAATAATATGTGTAAGCGATCTCATTAAACGCAAAAGAACTTTAAAATCTTTTATTGTTTAAACCTTAATGCTCATTTTACTTGAAACAGGAAGTTTTCAATGGATTTCTTTCCATCACGAAATATTTGACAAAAAGTATAATAATATTAATAATTAGCTGTGCCCGTTTTGCGCGGTTTGACACGCGTTAATTTGAAAAAAAAGCCTAAAGCCTTCCTCGATAAATGGGCTATCTAACACTGAAATAATTTTTCAAATCGGAGATTAGTGTGTTCAAACAAACAAACAAACAAACTCTTCAGCTTTATAACAATAGTACCTAGATATAGATTTATTTTTATTTCTACTTGTTATGTAGGTAGGTACTAATAAAAGAAAATTTGTAATATCTATGAAAATATTATTTGTGGATTTTGCATTGTAAGAAAATATTTAATAAAAATCGTTTTAGGAAAACAAATAAAATCTAGAATATTCAAACGTGATTTTAAAATAAAATATGTACTAGGAGATCATGAATTTGCGGTCGTCCGTCTTCCGAGGTGTCCGTTTAGCGGCAGCCGGCGCGTGGGGCCGGTCAAATTATGCGCAAAATGACCCACGGCTCATTGCCTCTAAACGGTGCATCTCTAGTATCCCACTGACCCGACGCCTGGTGTTAATAATGAATGAGGTCCTTTCGATGCCGCATCAATGTTTAACACCTTCGAAATGGATCTCGATTTCCCTCGGCGTAAATTATGAAACGTTTTCTGATTTCACCGAATGTATAACCCATCTGTATTCATTGATTTATTTTGCTTAAAGGACTATAAACTACTGGGTTCGATCTAGAATATTCTAGTAAAGAAGACGAATAATTCCGATTTAAGCATGTAATAATATTATGTGACGATAAAACAATGCTTTCGTATTAACAGTGATTTATTCACCATCGTAAAAGAGTTGTTTACGATAGGTGTAAATCTGCAAGCGATATTAGGAGCCCTTCACGACGAACCCCTCGCAGGCGCTGAACAGCCGCGTCACCTGAGTCGCTTCGTGACCTAACCACCTCGCGTATTTAGGCTGCAGTTGCACTAACAACCGCGTACTAAAACAGAATATCGATTACTTTCGCTACTATAATGTAATCCCCCGCCCACTTTTCGTTTTTTTACTTCAGGATAATAATATAGTGGTCTCTGTCGTGCGCGCGGGAGGGCGAGGTCCCGCGGGTGGCGTCCCTCTCGCTCCCGACCCGCACCCCGCCGTATGTAAATGATCGTCTCCGGGCGTCTGTGTGCGGCCACCCTCGTACCGACGTGCCACCCACACGCTTGCACTCGACGTTTGAGGTTTACTGCTCTGACAGCTTTTGTCCTATTTTAAACAAGATTTTGATGCGACGCGACGTCCTCGACTCAGAAACGTTTTTCCCGTAGATATGCATAGTCGACGACGAAACTGTACACCGTGAACGGCACTAAACAGCGCACCGACCGTGCGCCGGTCTACTAGACATGCAAATACGTCTAACCGATGACAAAGATAAGCTGGGGCAGTTTGAGCGCAAACCGTTTTCCCCGACTTCCAGTCCTGAAGACCAATTTGCCGTCACGCGATACTACGTTCTATACGTTTAGTGTTAGGGCGTGCTTCGCTACGTAAGGTTCGGTCGCGAGCCTCCTGTGACGTCACGCGTACGAAAATGACATTTTTACGAGCAATAATTTACATTATTTCGGTGTTAAGCCTCGCGTGCGAACCGATTGATTTTATGTCAGTCGCTTCTCCTATTTGCGTTCGGTAAATCGAATCACTCGCTACACGACGGAGTTATTTCGTAATGGTTGTTTCGCGTGAGCGCATATTTTTTTTTTCAAGTTTTTTTTTTCGTTATTTATTTTTTTTTGCTTATCGTATATCGTTACGCTGGTCCCGGGGGCCGCAGTATACGTGTCAGCGGACGCAATCCGTTAGATTTTATAACGTATTGCTGGGGTCTTTGTAACCTGATATCCGTTCAGTAGGCCGTGTTTTAAATACCGTTGACAATATTTTTCGGGGACGCGAAAGGCTGTTTTAATTATTGTTTGGAGGACAGCTAAGAGCGGTCTCTGTAGGTGCAAAAAATACCATTATTTCATATATTTACAATTTAAACACAATACAAAATTTACTTTCCTTATCAAATCCTTTTTTTCAGGGCTCCGTAGACTAAATTACTAGGACATAGTCGGCCGTTTTTTTAAAGAATATACTTTTTTATTAGCCATATTTTGGTTTACAAATTATAAAAATAAAGCAGTAAAAAAATAAATAGAACATAAAAAAGTACAATAAACAAAAGGATAGGCGACACAAAAATAAAAAAAAGAAAGAAAAGGCCAATTAGGTTTCTGCCTCAGCTTTGTTTTTGACGGCAAAAACTTGTTCCCAAATAAGCTATATGTGTCACAGGGTAATAGATAGACACTCGATTAGTTCACAAATTGTGTATAATTATTGCCTCTGTAATGACAAAGGTGTAAGAACTTACAAAATAAGAACGGTCTTCATTCAAAGAAATGTGAAACATCTTACCGTGGTATGGATATCGTTTAGATGCGAGTTTGACTAAAAAGGAAATTCTCAGTTCTACTGTATTTATTTTTATGGGTACCTCATAGCTTTTTGCTCTATGTACCAATTTTATGATTCCTTTTTAGGTCAAAAGCTGGCGCTTGTCATGTGGTAGCATTAATGTGAATGAGATTTGATGAATAGCTTTTGAGTTACCACTACCACTACAGCCTATCACAGTCCACTGTTGGACATAGGCCTCCACAAGTTCGCGCCCGACATTATGACGCGAAATCATGTGCTTTGCCCATAGTCACCACGCTGGGCAGGCGGGTTGGTGACCGCAGGGCTGGCTTTGTCGCACCGAAGACGCTGCTGCCCGTCTTCTGTGTATTTCAAAGCCAGCATGGATGGTTATCCCGCCATCCGTCGGCTTTTTAAGTTCCAAGGTGGTAGTGGAACTGTGCTATCCCTTAGTCGCCTCTTACGACACCCACGGGAAGAGAGGGGGTGGCTACATTCTTTAGTGCCGTAACCACGCAGCATCTTTAGTGCCGTAACCACGCAGCACACGCTTTTGAGTTAGGTACCCTTAAAATGTGTATTGTACCATAAATTGTTGATGTAAGTTGAAGTCGATTGTTCTTTTGTTGGAGAACAATCTCGATTAATAATATTTTTTATATTTATAGTAGGAGAGCCGAACTAGAGACGAACTTCATTTTTGCTTAATTAATGAAAATTATTTTATATTTATTTTAGTTTATTAGAAAAAATGCTGACTCAGAAATTCCTGGCCAGTTGCTTAAAACCGAATAAAAATCATCATATTATCAAAAATTTCAATCTAGCGGGTACATTGTTCCATAGCTTAATTGGCTAGAGCACCGACATGGTCTGTCGAAGGCGCGGGTTCAAACCCCGCTGGATCGAATTATTGATATGATATTAAAAATATTCCTGGCCAGGTTATATTTAATTGAAAATTGTAAATTTTATTTTTATTTAAAAATACACCTACGAGTTTAAATGATAAATTTCATACCTAGCGACAGTATGAAGTCTGTAGAAAATGCTAACGTTTTGTTTGCCTTTTATATTCCTGGCATAACTACTGGGTGGCAGTAAACAGGTTTATTAATACATTGTTCTAGTTACTTTCACCCACATGTTTAATAAATTAATTTTACATCAACATGAGCACTGTTTCATTGCAAATACGATGACATAGGGTTGCCTGCTAAAAGACTGATTTTAATGGCGGTTGCCGAATATAATATAGCATGGCCAGGAAATATCCATCTGCCAACTTTTTCGCGATTTATCTTTAACATACTAAAGAAGATAATTATTTAATTTTTATCCAAATACAAAGAAAAAAAGCAAAGTACCAGAAGAGCAGTAACGTTACGGAGCTAGCACTTCACGGGACCGGCGATAAGGGCAGGGACACGCGCGCACCCAATTAAGATCTTCATTAGGGCGCCTTCCGCGAAACCTCTATCACTCGCACGAGGACAATAAAACGAGAAAAAAACACGATTTTTTTACATTGTTATCACACTAGCTCATACAGCTCTGCTCTCCTCTTCGCGTAAAACATTGTAGATTGTATCGAAGCTGCGCTAAAACACCTAATGATGTTTTTTTATTTTTACTAAAAAAAAGTTTCTATATATTTAAATAAAATGTATGTAATTTGAATGTTGCAATCGACATATTTTGATGCCTCATTTAATCAAAATTACAATAACATGTTATGGAAATAGCAAAAAAATAATACCAGGTAAACAGAAGTTATGTGAATGAGGTCAATAACAGTTACAAATGTATGCTTTTATTTTTAGGGCTAAGAAATAGAGATGTGTTGGCTATCTCACCTACCTCATGTTATTCGACTATAGTAGCTAATTGTTGATAAGTAATGGTACTGACCCGTACCATTACCAGCAAACCTATGTCCATTGTTTCTCTTGTACATTCTACGGTTGGCGTATTCACAAGGCGCAGCAATAAGCGTGTCTTTAACACAATATTCTTTGAAGATGTTTTGTGCATTTAAATGTTATGTACGGTTATTTTTGAGTAAAGATACTTCATTTTGTTAATTTATATGAACAAAAATGAATCACTGATAGGTATGTACGCGCATATTTTCCAAACGATTGCACCAAATTTGTAAACGACTTCCTAAAAAGGAGGAGGTTCTCAATTCGATTGTATTATTTTATGTATAATTATGTGTTACCTCACAACTTTTGACTGGTAGACCGATTTGATAATTTTTTTTAATCGATAGGTGGTGCGTGACATGTGGTCCCATTTAAATTTAATTGTGATCTAACAAGTACTTATTGAGTTATATCTAATAATGCGTATTTACTTGAATATTTAAAAACTCATGAGAAACGATATACTCTTCAAAGACTACCTTCCAAAGCAGCAATAGAAAAGTTCAATGATCACTATGCTAACTCCACTTCAAAATTAATAAAATTTCTCTTACACAATAACTTTTAAGGTAGTAAATTGAGTACAGAAAGTAGGTTAATAACAAGTCATATATGGAGGGACTAAAGGATTTGGATACGGGAAAATGATCTCTACGACAACAAAAATAAGTGCCTCAGAGTAAACGAAGCTAGGTTTAGTAAATTCGGGAACCCGGTGTACGATACGGTCTGAGTACAGTCGTGAAAAAAATTCTTGAGAATATTACCCTTATTATACCTTGTGGGAGATGTTGGCTTAACGCTGAGAGTCTCAGTTTCGGTGTCCGCTCAAGGCATCTATTTGTGTATGTACGTATACAACTATTTGTCTCTGTTATGGACGTCTAAGCTTGTACATTTCTTTTTTTTAAATGTAACTAGGTCGGCAAACAAGCGTACGGCTCACCTAATGGTAAGCGATTACCGTAGCTTATCTAAACGCCTGCAACACCAGAAGCGTCGCAAACGCGTTGGCAACCCTATCCCTAATTCCCCCCCTGGTCACCTAACTCACCAACAGGAACACAACAGCAGTGTTGAAGGCAGCATTATTTAGCTGTGATCTTCTGTAAGGTCGAGATACTACCCCAATTGGGCTGCTCCATATTTTGAGAAGGAAATTTCCTGCTGCGCCCTACCTCAGTTAAATTAGTAATCTAATTTTTCTAAAGATTAAGTTAGTAAGCTAATTTTTCTAGGTTTTTGTCGTAAATACCTAGTTGCCCTTATTACTCTTAGTTCGTAAGTAGAGACGATATCCAACGCGCATTGGAGCAGCGTGGCATATTAGGATCTCATTGTTGATCTATACAGAAAGTAGGCCACCGTCAAACAGTGGAACTTTTTCAGATTTTATTACTTCAGTTCAATAAAATTTGATAAAACCATTCAACACAAGCTTATGTAGGTATATTAAAAGTAAGTGATAAAAAAATTGACAACTACGCAAGGCGATAATCACACTTGTATATCAATAGTTCAATACTAATATTATAAATCTGAAAAGTTTGTTTATTCAAACGCGCCAGTTTCAGGTTCAAACTAAAAAAATATTTTTGTTTTATTTAGCCTATTAATCGAGGAAGGCGGGCTATTAATTTCCTACAAATTTACGCGTGTGAAGCCACGGGGCACAGCTAGTAGATAATATAAAATTATAAAGTGTATAGCAGTTTTCGTCGAGAGTATTCTGATTTATCATATTCCCGAGCGCAGGTTGGAGCGACAATTGTAATGTAAAACCGGTGGATTTTGAGCTCCGAATATCTGCACGTGACGGCCGTGCCTCGTACACGTACAAGTAAACTTACACACGTACACGTAAAGATGAGTAATGTGTTTCGAACGAGTTGATCCGATTTTGGAACTTCATTTTGATTATTACAGGGTAATGTGAAAGATCTTCTTTCTTTTATAAAGAAAGACCTTCTTTATAAAAGTGTTTGTAACAATTTAGAAAACACACCAGTTATTATTATTAACTGGCTGAACAAAATGGCGGTACAACGACATGTTTTTGGAGTGAAATTTTTTTAGGCGCATGAGGGGTAAAATTTGAGCGACCGCGTGACGTTGACTTTGCGTTGTTTTTTTTTTCAATTAGTTTTTTTTTCTTTTTTCAATTAGTTTTTTATAATTTGTTTATTTTTTGAATTATTTTGCCAAAGAAGTATCACTTCTGACATGTTGTGTACGTACTGACTTTGTAGGTACGCACGCAATTTTTTTTCTCTTGTTTGCAAGTTTAGTGAAATAGGTCTTATTCTGAAGGCTTCTAAATATATATTATTATCATCAATAGTTTCCTATGCCAAACACTTCCAGTTCCATTTAAATTTAGAATAAGTAACAATGCATAGTCATGACATAAAGATTGAACGAAGAGTACATGAACTGCAATAAACTGAACCTAAACGTCCCTATGTCCAACTATTTAGCATAGATCAGCTCTCTTAAACAGAAGAAATGTTGAGCTTAATTTGTCACGCTATTCAACTGCGGTGTGGCTGAAATCTTTATTAGGCGTTTATCACGACAACCGGCACACACAATTTTACGCGCTCTACGAGGCACGGTGGGTCGAAACACAAGGACAAAAACACTATACATGTACTTGACATGTACACACTATAGGTTTGAAAAAATTTGCCGATCAAAATTAAAACTTTGACAAAATACAAATTCCCTAAACAGGATCAAACTCGTAATTGTTGAACAAAAACGCGTAGACGATCGTTACAAGATAACTTTAATGAAAAAAAAAGTAGGTAAATAATTTTACTTTTCTTAGTTCGCATAAAAATTAAATAAAAATAAATTAAAGATTAAGCATAAAATTACATTCTAAATTAGAAAACAGTCGTAAAATAATGATAAGCGCAATATTAAAAGCCGGTTTATCCTATAAAGTAACATAACATCATGTATTGCGTATTAGCGCCTCGTAAAATGTCATCATATGTGGCTTTATATTTAATTGATGGTAAAATTTTAATTTCAAGAATGAATTCATATAAAATAAACTGTCTTAAGTTTTGATACAATAACATAATAAACAATGCGAAGCTTTATAAGACGCCATAAGTTTTTCTGGCTGTCAGTTTATCAATGGTCAGTCCAGAGCCCTATATGATTTCTCGGCATTAATTAGAGGCTGTTAAAGAGATTTGGTCTCTATTTCGTTGGGATAAGAGTGACGGAAAAAACCGACGTGGCACGAATGGTAGCACGTATCGGAAGCAACAATGATGTACCACGGCCAGTTCCATTGCGAACGATTTTTTTATCAGTATCCTTTTGGACATGGATGTATAAAATTATTGATGCGGCATTACGAAGATTTTATTTATTTATAAATTACTTTATATTGTTATCGTATAACCAGTTCAAGCGGTTTTACTACATCTAATCATGAATTAGTTCAGTAGGTAAATGTAAATTTCCCACTATTTGATTACGGCCAAAAATATATTGTTTTGTTTGGATTCAACTCTCAAAAATTGTTGACAACACATGATCGCCATATGTAAGTTTCTTTAACTTATTCTCTTTACTATTACCCTCGTTTAATTAGCCTAAAACTTTACTTTTAATTTACGGTCATTGGTCGAGATCGATAAATTTTATTACAAAAGCATTTATCTTAAAACAATAAATCACAACAAGATTAATGGTTGCCGTCATTATACTTTAGTACGTCTTCATCAAACAAGCACACTTCATTGACATGCGTTAGTTCTGTCCTACAGCTGCGCCGGCGCCTTAAATGATCGCTCTATCGTCAATTACAACCACTCAGTCACTACCGCATGACTGCAAATTCACTCATTACTCGTTTGAATATCGATAACATTGTCATTGTGAAGCAAATTAAGACTGTGAAGATTTATAGCGATTTATATAAACTTGATTTAATGTTATTTGTGATTCAAGTACTCAGTAGCATCGTAAATATTTGTATTTATAGCAAAACTGAGTCGTTTTAATTCGTTTAGTGCACAAATATCGCATCCGAAGTTTCACGATCCGCGCGCTTCGAAGACAATGAGCGCAGGCCCCCACCGCGTCACTCCTTAAACCTTTTCGCCTTATTTCACTAGCCTTCCTTTTGTTTCGAGGGCACTTCTTTATTTTGTTGTGCGATCTTATTATTTAGCTACCGTTGGCCGCATTGCGAGTTTCGTTTCGTTTTTGTTCACGTCGCCGCTGCCTCGCCGGTGCTGCCGCAGCCGCGCGCGGAATGAAGTAATACAGCTCACAACTCTCCGGTATTGTGTATTTGCGATGTTTTCTTTTTGTTTTTCATAATGCAACGTCAAGTTTTTGTCGTGGACGAGTCGCACTACGTTCGTTATGTAACGCAGTCCCCGCGTCCAGTTTACCCGTCTATTCCACCAACCTAGTTAGTATTTACGCGAACTCGTTACACCGACTACGGTCGAATAATTAAGGACGAAAACGAGAATGTATATATTAAATATTGTCGAGAATGTTCACCCGAATAGGACAATCTATATTGGATCTCGAAACAAAACGAACAATCGCGTAACACAGGCGTCTACTTAGGGCTAACTGAGATCTCCTTTTTAGGCCGGCCTGAGTGTGAATACGGCGTGTCTTTGGGCTAATTAAGTGAAACAAGCGCGGGTGCAGCGTTAATCACAGCCAACGTGGCGCCCCCCAGCGCGACACAGAGTTGCTTTTAGTGTAAGATGTCGCCGTAATCTCGGGAATTCCAATTATATTCTGTTAATTAGATCGTTTCGGAGACGCACTCGGGACGAATTTTACGGAGTTTATTGGACCTTTCGTCGTCTGATTTATTCGCTCGCCGCTGTAATAATAAAGCATTCGTCGAGGAGATTTTAACCTCCTGTTTTTAATTTAGCAAATCGTTTGTAAAATATCGAAATTTCGTCGACATTTCGTGCGTCGCATTGTTCCACTTCCTCACAATTACGAAACAAGTCTAAGAGATTCCGTCTCGTTACTCGAAGGTATGTCGGAACGTATAAAAAACCGAGTATCAGTTAGTCGTTATAATACATTTTATTTCGCATGACAGTCGATAAAGCGTCTACAAAAAAGAATCGGAGCGGCCACAACCGCGAGACAATGTCTGCAGATTTTTTAATACATCCAACATTCGCTCCCGGGTTAGGAATTTATTGACTCGTATACAAAATAAACGATGCACTTCAACCGTTTGGATTTTCGCTCGAATTTGTACCATGTACTGAAGTTTTAAGGTTGTATTTTGTTTGTGGTTTGTGTGGGTCGTGTATAGGGTGTATGTGGCGACGACACGAACCCGTCGCGCCGGTAGCAGCCAGGATTGATCTTATACATCAGCTGTCCATCAGAACGTCCGCGGCCGATACGGTATCGACAGTTCGTTTTAATTTATGTATCTTCAGCTATTTTTGGCTCGAGGTATCTTAATTAAAGCATTTTAATGTTTGTTTTGTAAATTCATCTCGGTCCTGTAATTGTTCTAATCAATATACTATTTAGAGTTTACGCTTCAAATATTTCTGTGTCAGACTCTAAATCGGCATCTTATTGAGATTTTAATGCTTATGGACGTATATATACTTAGTAATTTTGTTTCCAAAGAAATATTTTGCAGCATAGAGAAAATAAGTAACATAAGAATTAACAGGGTACTTTAGTTTCACCACAGATTATGACTGAATTATTTATAAAAGTTTTTTTTTTTTGACTGTGCAACCATAGATGATAAATCGTAACTTTTATTCCGATACCATGTCTAGACATGGGAAATGATGAACACGCTAATTCAACGCGTATAAAGCTGCAGGCGTTGCCGAGTTTGAATGATATAGGTCATCATCATCATCATTTCAGCCTATCGCAGTCCACTGCTGGACATAGGCCTCCACAAGTTCGCGCTAATAATGGCGTGAACTCATGGTTTCTGCCCATAGTCACCACGCTGGGCAGGCGGGTTGGTGACCGCAGGGCTGGCTTTGTCGCACCGAAGACGCTGCTGCCCGTCTTCGGCCTGTGTACTTCAAAGCCAGCAGTTGGATGGTTATCCCGCCATCGGTCGGCTTTTTAAGTTCCAAGGTGGTAGTGAAACTATGTTATCCCTTAGTTGCCTCTTACGACACCCACGGGAAGAGAGGGGGTGGCTAAATTCTATGCCGTAGCCACACAGCAGGAATGATATAGGTACTCGTAGCTATATCGATATACTAAATTGGGTTGTCTGGAAGAAATGGCTAAATAGCCATAAGTCCGCCCATTGTACTTCAAAGTCTGTAAATGTCTTTAAATGTTTTTTTTTTTTTTTATTAAACATTATACATATTTACAAGACACAACTTAAGAACTAAATATTTACAGATAGTTTTGATACAAATCATGTCCGCGTGGAATTAAAAAATTATTATGTTTAAAATGTAGTTGTGGTGTACAATAAAGTATACATAAATAAATAAATAATAATAATAAATTATATCTATCCATATTTATATTACTACACGCGTCTGACAAGGTTTTTTAGAACTATGTAATGCTTGTTTGATACTTTAATTTTATAGATTCATACAAGGAAGGAAAACTAAGTAAAATTATTTGAGAGCTTAAATTAATTAAAGTAATACGCTTCAGCCTGTAATATCCCACTGCTGGGTATAGGCCTCTTTCTCCATGCAGGAGAATGATTGGAGCTTAATCCACCACGCTGCTCCACTGCGGGTTGGTGGATATGTTTCCTACTATGAGTAACGATTGCTATCAGGTATTTATGGTAACAACCGTGACCGACGGCTTAACGTGCTCTTCGTGGCACGGTGAGAAGACCCACAAGGACAGACATCCAAACCGGAAATTATATTTATACAAATATAAATATCCATTACGAGCGGGAATCGAACCTGCAAACCGTCGGTGTTTTAGCACTTGCACCACTACACCAGAGCGGCTGTTAAGAATACATAGGTATATAAATAAATGTACGAGTAGGTATATTACGTTTAGATTCAAAGTGGGAATGTACAACTCCGAAACAGAAAGCAGGATCAATACCGACTGCGTCAATGGGTTCAAACAGAGGTTACTAACACGAAAATCATTAGAAAACACACACACACACACACACACACACACACATAAACACTTTAGCCTATCGCAGTCCACTGCTGGACATAGGCCTCTCCAAGTTCACGCCAAAAACGGAGTGAACTCATGTGTTTTGCCCATAGGTACTCACCAAGCTGGGCAGGCGGGTTGGTGACTACAGGGCTGACTTTGTCGCACCGAATACGCTGCTGCCCATCTTCGGCCTGTGTATCTCAAAGCCACCAGTTGGATGGTTATCCCGCCATCGGTCGGTTTTATAAGTTCCAAGGTGGTAGTGGAACTGTGTTATCTCTTAGTCGACTATTACGACACCCACGGGAAGAGAGGGGGTGGCTATATTCTTTACTGCCGTAACCTCACAGCATCATTAGATTCATAATCATTAGATCACATAACATTAATCTATATAGTTATATAAAATGCTTTGTTAGTACGTAAATACACAGTTTTTCTCTATCACCACCAAACGCAATCAACTTCCCGTTGGTGTGGTAAATACCCCTTGGTCTCCAGGTGGTAGTAAGGGAGTTTGGTGAAAGTGGCTGGTGGTGGGTGGTGATTGGTGAACATGTTAAAACATATATTTTTGTCCTTTTCTAACGCATTAGGACATCTGAAAAGATCTCAAAATTTCTGTAATGGTCTAGAAAGTTTCTGCGATGTATTTTAACCCGAGCAACGCCGCGTTTCGCTGCTAGTACACAGCAACAGTAGTATACAGCAACATTGCAATAATCTCGAACTCATCCGCGAACGCCCGCGTATCAAAGGCGCATAGCTCGGGAAGTCGTCGTATCTGAGATAGTTGAGCGTGCGTCCACTTCCCTTTTGGATTCCGATGTCGCTGTAATTACTTTTTCTTGATTTACAACCTAAAGGGTTTGACATCTCGTTTGATGAGTCTCTCTTATCTATTGATCTTGTATGATTGGAAGTTTGTTAATTCTGTAAATGTATGGGTACAAAACTTTTCATGAGTCAAATCAATTTAAAATATAGTTTAGTTTTAGGAGGTAAAGTTATCTATGTAATTTGTGGTTTGATTTGTCTTCCGGTCGCTGTGTGTATAGTTTTAAAGAAGGTTTTAACGATAACACAGATCACATTATGTTCATTAAAATATACAAAAAAATAGTGATAGTTAGGATGAAGGAATTAAGAATGTCAAACTTATGTGGAAGAGTTTGCAAATCTTATAGTATATGTTCAATCGCTGTATAGTTACCTATAATATTATTGTGTGTTGAGAAATTGTCATATTACACATAAACAACAATTCCACATTTTCCTTATGTCATTAATTAAAAAAACTTAAACAAGAAATACTTTAAGCTTTCTATATCAGCAATATTCTGAAAATTTCATCAAGTAAATGTGTTACGTTTTAATAAAGATAAGCATAACGATTAATTTGAATATCTATTATTTGAAATAACAATTATATTTTTAAAATATGAAGTAAATATTTCAAACATTGCACTCAAATATGTACACAATTCTATATTTTAAGTCATATAACTGTCAATGTTTGATGACAAAGTAACAATAAGTTAGAAGCGTCAGCCATAACCAAATCATTAAAATCTAGGAACGCTGTTCGATGCAAATTATATATCGGATAGACCGTTTGCAAATAACCGAAATACGTGACCCAGAGACGACGGAGCAAATTGGCTCGCTGGTGTTAAGGGTCTGGCAAGGTCATCGGGTAATTAAGAGTCCCTCAAGCAATCAAAGTCGAACCGGCCCGGTCCGGAGCGACCCGGTGATTGGTCGCTGCTGCCGACGAGATCAAAGACCAGGGTGTCAAATGGAATATTTTAGGACGTTTGAAGTGCTCAGAGGTTTTGGGGGTATTTTTGGATGGTTGTTTGTTTACTGACTTTTATTTGATGTGAAGTATCAAGTACGTAACGCTTGACGTTTTGTAGTAGTTCGTAGTTCGAAAGAAAAAGTATTTTCTAACGTGTAATTTAATTTCACATGACGTGAAAAATACGTAGCTGCGGTAACTTCGTTAGTGTAAAGAGAAATTAAGTAGGTAAATGTGAAGGAAGTTGCAATTAAAACTTTTTTTTTTAAAGTTTAGGTAAGTGGGTATAAAGTGTACCGCACAACTGACACCGTAAGCCTTAACACCAAAGGTATTTTAGGGTTAAAAATTTGCGTACACACGTTACACATGTCAGACGTGAAACTTCTTTGACAAACTAATTAAAAAAGTAGGCGGTATCATTAAAATTAAAAAAACGAATTGAAAAAAAAAACAAATTACAAAAAGTAATTCAAAATACAAAAAAAGTAATTGAAAACAAAAAGTCACGAGACGCGTTGCCGCGTTAGCGGTCGCTCAAATTTTACTCCTCATGCGCCTAAAGAAGTTTCACTAAAAAAATTATTTTATTTAAGAAATCGTTATTAAAGAGCTACATAGAACAACAAAATACATACAAACACATTTATATTTTTTCTCACACAGAAATAAGAGGCTTAAACAAAGCCGTATATTCTTAAAAGTGAGTACGTAAGAAATAGCACATAGATTATTTAGCATGTTTAGATGGAACGCTATTCCTATGTAACGGAGAGAGCCGTCCCCGGAGGCCGGTCCACTTCCGCAAATGTACCCGGAGGACTCTGTTTTAAGGAAACGTACAGATGCTGCTCTTAAAATAATCATGACGAATAACATTAAACGGAAATTCGACCTACATAAAGTACAAGTTAGAACATAAATAAATTACTTTATATTTTCAAATCTTTGTTCTTTTTGAGAAGGTAAAGGCATTTCTGGGTATAGGCCTTTCCACTCCATCTCCTTCATGGAGTGAGAGGCCTATGTCCAGCTGTGGGATGTTACAGGCTGATTTGTGATGTTCTTTTCGAAGCTCAACTGTGATTATTGTAAATCCCACTATATTTTCTCCTATGAGGAATATTATTCAGATTTCTAATTAATGATTGTTTGTAGAATTGGTTACAGAGAGTGTTAGGTATATTTCAGTATCGTACTTATGTATATAAGTTAATGTATGTAATATTATGTAGATCTACTAGTCATCACATCATCATCACATCAGCCTATCGCAGTCCAATGTTGGACATAGGCCTCCCCAAGTTCGCGCCAGACTCTACTAGTGTGAAGGTTATTTTGCAATTGGTATGATTCAAAGTAAGGCAATTTTTGAAGTAAAACTTCTTGACGCTTGACTTGGGGGGTAAGCTGGTGAATGCGTGACGAGAGCGTTGCGAAAAGTGTGATCGGGCGAGGCGAACGGAGCAAGAGAGAGATGTGCGAGCACACAGTTTCTTTCTCTCTTTATCTCGTAGCTAGTTACGTTTCGTATATCTAAGACACAGTTCAGGCCTATTGTGCAGAAGTTTTACTTCAGTCGTGTGGTCTAAAGGACACTCGTTTTATTTCGTTAATTTTTATTTCATTTTTTCTTCCCAAATCTCAATCTTTACATATTGCTGGAGGCGATCATTTGATAAATATATAAACTTTTCATATATACTATGTAAGTATACATAACTTTGCAAGTCCGTATTATCTATCCGTACAAGAGCCCATCTAAATAAGATATTTTGCAGATACTAAAAGACATTTAGCCGCCCTAAGGGATGACGCACTATTTTAAAGGGCTCTTAACACCTCGGGAGATGCGCCCTAACCCTATCGCTGCGGCCATCTAAACATACTTGCTGTTATCTGCTATTTTCTTCACTAGTATTTTGACAATAAAAATATATACCAACTTAACAAAAATAAGATTAGCATCTCGTATATTTTAGTTATATATAGTTGACATTTTAAAAGAATTATTTATGGTTAAGTTCAATGATCAGTAGTTTTTATTATCTACTGCCTTTACTTTTTCTCTTAAGTAAAACTTGTATTACATCGTCTCAAACTTTTTTTGTGCGTATCGCATGTCGCATGACGGTCGGCCATCTCTTATCATTTCCTAGAACAAAGCACTAATGACAACATACAGCTGATGTAAGTTACCTATTAAAACATAGATGGCGTGTAAAAGTTTCACTTTTATCATGGTTTCATAAAACCACACAGAGGTTTTTATATTTAAAGATTTATATTTGAAAACCGCACTGGTGTAGTGGTGCATGTAGTCGCCTCAAATACCGTTTGCCGGTTCGATATGCGCTCGGGATGGATATTTGTATTTGTACAAATATTTCTTTCTAGTTTGTGCCTGCTACATCGCACTACTGGACATAAGCCTCTTTCTCCATATAGGAGACGTATTGGAGCTTAATCCACCAAGCTGCTTCACTCCGGGTTGGTCGCGAGTTAACTTTTACATATAGCATAACATTCATTTTAATTCTGTGAAGTCATTCCTTGTTCCAATATAATTATGATAAAAATTAAAATATTTTGAACGGTATTCGGTTCAGTCTGTTCAGCCTACTGCAGTCCACTGCTGGACATAGGCCTTTCCAGGTTCGCGCCAGACATTCCGGTTTTCCATAATACTCATCCAGCCTACACCGGAAATCTTACATAAATGAATGGTATTCGTCGAATTCCAATCAGTTAAACTATTTACATTGCAATTAATTTCTTTTTGTAAAGATTGTATAATTGTATATTAGTACTTATTATAAGTAAAATTAAGTTCAATAGTCACATTCATTTACTAGCAATACGCAATGTAGAGTGTGAACTATACATATCTCTTTCCATTTTCACGTAGGTACATAAATCAGGAAAAATTATAAGAACGTCTGTTAAAACATAAAGTAACAAAGTTCTAACACATTAGGCTCGCTCGAGCTCGTAAATCGCAATAAATACACCTGATATTCGCAATAAAAACCGATCCGGCGACAAGTCGTCATCCCGCCACACAATGGGGCGAAATTAAAGCAAAACTTTGTATAATTAATTTCAAGCACCGACTCAACGCTTTTGTAATAAATCGTTTCGGCGGAGTATAAATTATATCCGACGCGAAAGCGGATTATCGTGTTGTCTCTTTTACACGGGCACATTTGCATAATATCATGTCACCTGTCCCTTTCGATTCACAAATGATTCTCCGCTTTCAGCTCTTCGCTAATCACGCGTCTTGTGAGCAAGTTATTTTGAAACCAATCTTGTAACTATCGGAATAAGGTTTAAACTAGCTCGTCATCTGATCGTATGTTGTTCGTTAGGTAAAGTTTGCAGACAATTCTGTGTAGATATCGTAAGCGAATAGCCGACGAGTTGTCGACTAGGGCTACAGATAAGCCGTAATAATTCTTAATCTCTCGTTTGAGGGTAGGAGTTACAAGAACTTTGTTCAAATATTCTATTTGACGTCGCATTGTCCTCGAGTCGTGTCTTAAGATTACGAAATCTAGATTTGACTTTTATTTTCTTAAACTAATCTAATTTTAGAATGTTATGCTGGTTTAGACAATTTTAGTAATACTTTTATAGTTCATAGCCATCTGAATGCGATATAAATATAAAGATATTAGCAAATTAAGATGGATTTTCTTTCTATTAGAAATACAGTTTTGTTTCCAATTATTTTTCTATATGTATACGTATAGACTCTACTCTGTACAAAAAAATGCATATGTGAGCAGGTAAACGTACAAGGAAAGCTGGCGTGACAACAAAAAACAATGTGACAAGTTTAGTCAAGTCGACAAACAGAAATCGCGGACATAGGTCATTTACCTCGGATAAGATGTCGGATAATGACATCCGGTTCCGGGTCGGCCACGTCCGGTGACCGCCGCCATCACGACCGCATGACGCACTTCCGCCACAGCCAGCAATCAGGGTATATTTCAGAACATGTCTGAATCGTGAACAATTAAACTTTAAAGCTTTAGGATTTTTTTCATATTACGTTTGAACTAAATTTTAATTTTCTACTTATTTTTGAATAAATTCTTTACTAATTTTAATAGTAAGAAACGCCTTACATCAACTGTCAAAGGGCGAAAGCATGTGTTGAGAGTCCAGAAACACTTTCGACAAAAGCATAAATGCCTAGACCACGACAAACACCTTTGTAGCCAATATAAAGATTTGTAGAGCAGCGATAGATTCCTTGACAGCTAGAAGGCACCAACAAAAGCCAGTTGCTGTGATCACAGCACACACACAGCTAAGAAGAATAATTAATCCCCATTACTGTCATCGAGACTTGTTTGTACTCGTAAGAGATCGCTGTATGTGTTAACGCTCCCTTTGCATACGTATATTTGTTTTTGAATAATCTAAATTATATATTTTTTATATATGACATATCCAAAGATTTAACAGAATAAATAAAATAATATAAATGTCGGAGACAGTCATTAATATGGAATGAAAAAAAATGGCGCGGCCTCAAGAGGCTGGCAAGTGGCAACACTATCGGGAGACTTGCAGAACTGACGCACTGAATTCTCTGATGAAAAGTCTATCGTTTCTTTGCTCGATTACACGACTATTCGCCCACATGATGTCTGACGAGAGAATATCGCTGTCCTCGATATATCTGTGCTGTATTGTATCACTTCAGTCTATCAGTCCACTGCTGGACATAGGCCTCCAACAAGTTCGCGCCAAAAATGGCGTGAACTCATGTGTGTTGCATTGTAGTAACACGTCAATATCTGATTGCACGTTTAAAACTTTTCTCTTCTTTTTTCACACAAAGAGGAAATAATTTTCAAGCAGTTGTATATTGAAAAGCACCAGGAATCGAGAGGATTTTACAACAAACCATTTCCATATATTTGGTCGAGACCAAATATGAAATAAATGTATATACGAAATTGTACGAATGGTCTTGTGACATTTTCATACATACATGTCTTAAAATAAAACAAGTCACTACTTAACTCGTTAAGTTAGTTACCAATAGCCAGCAGTGTACAGGAAATATTACTGAAACGTTCAATGACTCTAGGTAGAGACATTAACATTCTAAAAGCCCAAATCCTTTTAAGTTATAAGGTACTTATTTTAAGTTAGATCACGGTAAGTGTTTATCCTGCACCATAACACTCGTCTAACTACGCTTAAATCGCACGACGTAAACGAAAATTAAATAACAAAGTACATAACTCAAATCTCCGAAAGCAGAGTTTTATTTGACCAGGTTATCACACGTGTACCGCAAAAAACGCGGAAAAACACGAATCCAGCTCATGTTAATATTTGAGGCGTTTTTATTTGAAATTTCCATTTACACGCCGGCGCCCCCCTCCCGCAGCCGCCCCCTCCCCCCTACGCCCTCATACATATTCATCGGATGCACCCTTGTTCACTTTCTCCCGGGGAGTTCATATTGCATATGATGTGCTCTCAAATCCAACAGACTCGATAGTCGTGTTGATTTATGGTTTACTTTATCTTATTGCTTCTGTATTAATAGAGTCTTCCTTCTTATTTTGGTCGTATAACAATCTGTATACGTTCATCCTCAGGATAAACTACAAAAGGGTTTCCATGGGACACGGTTCACTCAATATAAAGTTTTTCTAATCAATAAACAAATTCTATTCTAGAAGACAGTACGCCTTGGGAATGATGTAATCGCCGCCAGGCTATTTCAGCCTACAAAATTATTGTTATTTTCAATCTGATTAGAAAAAAAAACATTACGATAGAAAAAAAAAATGATAGTCCCGCTGAGTTTCTTCCGCCAGTTCTTCTCAGATCAGAGGCTTTTTTCCGAACTGGTAGTAGACTCATGACGTTCAGTAAGAAATTGTAATAATTTTATGCTGAATAAAATATTTTCATTTTGATTTTAAAATACATTTAAAATCCGTAATTAAATATATAAAAGTGATTTTCGACAACTTAAACAATAGTACTTGAATAAGATATGAATTTAGTCTAGTTCTAATTCAAGTACGAAATTGTTTCACTGGATTCTTTGTACCTGAATTAGCGGTGTTGAGAATGATTGTTTGTATTGAAACATTGAGGTTGAAACACAACAGGAAATATGCTGCTCAAAATCAGGAGCAGCCCGACTGGGGAAATATCTCGACCTTACGGAAAATCACAGCTAAATAATACTGTTTTTAAGCAGTGTTGTGTTCCTGTGATGAGTAAGGTGGGATGGAATTGGGGTAAGGTCGGCAATGCGGTTGCGATGCTTCTGGTGTTGCTGCCGTCAATAGGCTACGGTAATCACTTACAATCTATTTTTAAATTCTTTTGTATGTTTTTATAATAATTTTATGGCAAAATGTAATTGTCTATTCAACTGTCAACTCCTCAAATATAAGCTGATTAAATTATTATTTTAAATTACAAAAAAATAATACGGGTTATAAATAAGGTAAAGAGATGTTATCAAGCTAAGTATTACCATTGTAACAGGTGAAGGAATAAAGTTTTAGGTAAGAATATAATTTAGTTAATGTGCCGCTAATTATATTCAAGGAATTGCCGATAACATCGTCTTACACTTTCACGCGTTCTAATAAAAATATTAAATCCGTTCCACTTGTTATTACGTTCGACAAGTTTGTTTACTTTAATATTACATTGTAATTACTATTTTGTTATTACAACACTATGTATATATGAGTAAATTATAAGAATGACAAATCTAGATTTTTTTCTTTTGTATGTTGAATATTAAATGACTGACTAATAAGAGTTCAACAATCGTCACATTGAGTTCTTGTAATTGTTTCTCACTAATCACAAATTATATAGTCATAGTTATTTCGATTTGAAATATATAATTATGTACATACGTTCTTCAAGATTTTGCCTAAGAATTTAAGAAATTGTTTTTTTTTATAGCTTATTTAAACGCGCTAATCTCAGGAACTACTTACAGGTGCGAGTTGAATAATTCTTTTTGTGCTGAATAGCCCATTGATCGAAGTAGGCTATAGACTATTTTTTCCTCAAATTAACGCGTGTGAAACCGTGAAGAACAGATGGTTATTTATACATGTTAGGAATATGATAGGTACGTGTTGATACCATTGGTCACCAACTTGCCCCGTTTGTTTGTATTTGTACAAATATTTGTATTTAGTCTACTACATGAAGGCCTATGCCCAGCAGAGGGATGTTACAGGTTGAAACGCATTATAAAGCCATCGGTCCAATTATTATATACTAACACCTGATAGTCATTGTTATTAAATAATGCATAATTAATTATCCGCTAATCGTAGTAGAGTTATGTGGCGAAAAAATCTTCTCTTGTTATGTGGCGTCTTGTACTTTGTCTTTGCTAACCAATGTAATATTTACAGGCTGCTAGTGGACCCGGCAGACGTTGTCCTGCCTGGAAAACAGCGACCAAATTTGATTGCTTACATACCGATAGCAGCTCCACCTACCGGGCCCAATTGATATTGAAACTACTCTATCTCCCAAGTTGGACCAAATTACAGATGATTACAAAATTTGATAAACATTGGTTCAGTAGTTTCGGAGTTTATCGCGAACATACATCTTGACACGAAACTTTTATATAATGTATAGATTTTAGTTTAGTTCAACTTATGAGGAAGGGGGAGGGCATTTGTAATGTTCCTGGTGTTGCAGGCTGTTGTAACCGCTTACCACCAGACACCTTATACATGATTGCCTCACTAGTGATATAAGAAAACCCTGTGTTAGCTAACGCTGTAGTCACTTGGTCCCACCTATCTCTAAAACCTTGCCAACAAAATAGGAACTATCTAAAGGTTAAATTACTATCTAGTCTAATCTAAAATAAATATATTAATCACTTCAAACTTGAAGTTATAAATAAAAGTTGTGAGGTATATCGTTAGTTTCGGTTTTCGTGAAATGGAAGCCATTGTACCGGAGTTGTAGCGATAAGATCACGTGTGGCCGCCACCGTACTGTGAGTTATTTGCCTCGTAATTTACGAACTGAGTAATTATTACAGGCAATATACTATGTATATTGTATTGTTTAATTGGTATATTAACTGGCCTTAATGGAACACTTAACAAAGCTCTTTTATTCCATGAAACTCTTTACGAAATTCTTTTAAATTTAAGTAACAATTTTTTATTCTGTATTTTTTTCAATAATCATTCTCAGTAGCATAAGTTTTTTTTTTGTAACTGTTAATTATCGTTTTAATTTTAATTTTTGTATTATACTAAACAGTTGTATAGTATTTGGCTAAGGCATTTTTTCGTGACCACTATTGATTTTGACGTGACAAAGTCTAATAAATCGATGGACGCCGGCGGCATGCACGAAAATAAAGGATGACTCAATGTAACGTTACGCTCATTGTCCCGTTACGTCCATTGTACGCTTGCGCCGCATCTATATCTCTTCCACTCGATTGGCCTATGCGTCCGAGGAGATGTTTTCTTATGATGTTGTCACCTTAAATTATCGTCCGTAAACCAACTTTACAGACAACCAATTTTTAGTGTCTTAATGCTACTTTATTACATTTTTACAATTTAATCAAATTTGTTTTAGGGCACCTTGACTTTCTTTTGTACTTTTACAATACTTACCTAAGCACGCTTGTTCTGTCTGTTGAGATGTACTTAAAAATACTTATAACTTTGCTTTAGTAACAAACACAACATTTTCTATTACAAAACAAGATCTGTTACGTGCCCAAAATTATAACGTTACCCGTCAAACACTAAAGAGGCGCCAGATCAGCAGAACGAATCTGTAACGTTCGTTGCAAGTTTTTTACTATCTGTATTTTATTGCCGAGGCGAATTGGCTCCTCGGCCGGCTGTGATGGTCTGACGATGACAGCTCCCTTATTTCGAGTACTCGAAGACTACTGTCTAATCTACATAAGTTCTCTTTGTGTTTTAGGCATGGGTTCATTATTAGATGGGATGGAATGATGTATGTATATTTTCAGTACCTAGTGTGTTGGAGAGACAGATAGATTTTGATACTTTTAATTAGCTGTTCTTTTGTAGGTTTATATAGTACGTAGACACAGCGAAAGCTTCTTTCAATCTTTTCTACACACATCTAGTGAAATATTACTAGAAGACTCTTTGCTTTTTTTATAGTTTATTATTACCCGACTGCCAAGGAAGGGTTATGTTTTTCGCGCGTATCTTGTATGTATGTATGACTGTATGTAATATTCTTAATTACCTCATTTCTCTAGAACCGCTGAACGGATTTGCATAATTGAGATATCGTTAGATTTGTCTTAGCAGCCCAAGTGTTCTTAAATAGGTGACATTAAAAAAAAACAAACATGGCGGCTGTGCGAAGCCATTGTAGTTAATGAAGAAATAAATTTTTTTTAGAATACTATAGTATGGGTATCAAATTAAAGGGCTCAATACAAGGATTTCGAAAATGTATATTATGATTATTATTACCGTAATAATAATAAAAAAACCTGGCAGCTGTCAACTATAATGACGCTTATTTTATCTTGTCATTTAATTTAATATTTTAAAATGTTTTTAAATACGAAAATACGATTAATACATCACAAAAATGACTAATAAATAGGAGATAAAATGAATAAAGCCAGAGGACAACACGCACAATCAACATCTAAGGCACCATCGTGCTCCGAGACACAGTCGTCAACAGACGATGAGTATGAAACACCGCCGTCTACCGCGGAATCGGATGCTAACGATGCTTACTCGCCTACGAGAAGACCTAAACGTCGACGAGTCATACGCCCGCCACCAGTCAGCTTGGACGTTCAGGGGCAACGCGCCCCAACAAGAAATCCCGCTGCCGGTGGTGCTGTGCGCCGCATGAGATGGACTCATAAAATGAATGAGAGTGTCATGCGAGCGTACTATGAGGCAACAGGAGGGGGAATTAACCTCACTGCGTATCGTTCAACGATGCTGTCTCTGTTTCAGGCGCTTGAACCAACTGTCACCGTAACCGCACAACGATTATCGGATCAAGTACGAGCCATTCAGCGTTGTCACCTCCTGGATGAATCTGTACTTGAACGGCTGCGTACAAATTTACCACAACTTAATACTGTTAGTCACATTCGTGCTGTACAAACGTCACAAAAAGAGCAGAGAGAGGTAATAAATTTAAATAATATATCTCCTAACAGTGTTGATTTGTCGGTAAACAAACAGAATAATGAGCATATGAGGAGAGCTTTGGAAGATGCTATTTTGAAATATAGATCCATGCCATCAAATATTAGGCCACAGCTACCTCGTTTGCCTATTCATAGACGTAATTTGGCTTTAGTAGGTGTTATGGATACAATTTTAAAAGAATATTTAGACAGCACTCAAAATTTATCTGATACTCACTCAGTTCTGTACTGTGGAGCTGCAGCTGTGTGTAATGTAGCTAATGTGAAATTTATATCAAATAAAATTACTTTACCATTGCATACAGCTCCAGCTTGGCAGGCCAGGATTGAAAAACGAATTAATTTAACTAGAACTCTAATAGCCAAATTAACATGTTTCAGAGCAGGTAACAGGCGCCCGAAAATCATGCGGTTTGTACACCAGGCTTTTGCGGGTACAAATATAACATCCAACGAGTACATAACATCAGTTTCAGATCGCATTGATTTTCTGAAACAAAAGCTCTGTGCATGGGCAAAACGCATTAAGAGGTATAAAAAACGCAGGGATCGGTATAATCAAAATAGGATGTTTCAAAGCAACCAACGAAAAGTATACAGGAATTGGGAACAGTGCACTACTAATGTGGTCAATGGTGATTTACCGGCCCGAGAATCAATAACTAATTTTTGGCGAAATATTTGGTCGAACCCCATTGACCACATTGAGAGTAATTGGATGGATGTTGTCAGGAGGAGGTGCAGCTCACTTCCACAAATGGAACAAATAAAAATAAGTTCAGAAGATATAAGTTATGCAATCCGTTCAACGTCGAATTGGAAATGTCCTGGACTGGACGGATTGCATAACTTTTGGCTTAAATGGTTCCATAGCTCGCACCCCATCCTGGCATCACAATTTCAAGATGCAATTTTTAATAATTCACTGCCAAAATTTATGACAACTGGCACCACATTCCTGTTATACAAATCGGGATGTACCGCTGATCCAAAAAACTACCGTCCTATAACTTGCTTACCCACCATCTATAAGCTACTTACATCTGTTCTCGTCACAAAAATTACAAAACATATAACTACAAATAATATTTTGGCTACGACTCAGAACGGATGTAAGTCTGGTAGTCGCGGTACCAAGGAACTTCTCCTCATAGACATGACCATATGCCAACAGGTACGTCGAAACCGGAAAAATCTGGCTGCCGCTTGGATTGATTACAAGAAAGCGTATGATTCAGTGCCTCATACATGGCTTATGAAAATTATGGAGCTGTACAAAATTGATGCTACTTTATGCTCTTTTCTAAGTACGTGTATGAGACAGTGGAGCACTTTTTTGCGTTATCCGGGTGCGGTCAATGTTTCGGGATCGACTGAGCCGATAAGGATTATGCGAGGTATTTTTCAAGGTGATAGTTTGAGTCCATTGTGGTTTTGTCTGGCCCTGAACCCTTTAAGCACTTTACTGGAGGATTCAGGGTTAGGCTTTCACCTTCGTAGAGGGAGCAAAGCAATATCTCACCTACTTTATATGGATGATTTGAAGCTTTTCGCATCCAAACTACCAGACTTAAATAAGTTGTTAAAAATAACAGAAACTTTTAGCACTTGTATAAGAATGGAGTTTGGTGTGGATAAATGCGCTGTCATCCATGTAGAAAGAGGTAGAATTGTCTCAACAGAAAATTTAAAACTTGCGAACTCTTTGACCTTTAGGTCTCTCAACGAGGGTGAAACCTACAAATATCTCGGAATGTCAGAGGCATTGGGCATTGATGACGGAGCCATGAAACAACTGGTAAAGGAACGATTCTTTGGCCAACTGAAGAAAGTTCTCAATAGCTTTCTATCGGGAGCTAATAAGGTACGTGCCTTTAACAGTTGGGTTATGCCCTTAATCGTCTATACCTTTGGCATTTTAAGATGGACTCAAACGGAATTAGATTCCCTTGATCGCCAAGTCCGTAAACTGTTAACAGCGTATCGAATACACCATCCTCGATCGTCTCTGATGAGATTGTACATCCCACGAAAATGTGGAGGTCGTGGCTTTTTAAACGTTAAAAACCTCCACAATCGTGAGGTGTATAATCTCAGAGAGTACTTTTTAAATATCAAGAGTGATATACACATGGACGTTGTTGCAGTTGATAAGGGCTTTACTCCGCTGTCCTTAGGCAAAGAGAAATGGCGTAAACCTATCATAATGAGTACCGTTGACCGCGTGGCCGTATGGAAGAGCAAGGAATTGCATGGTCGGTTCTACAAAGTTTTGACAGACCCATATGTAGACCAGCCTAGCTCTATATCCTGGTTACAACATAGTAACCTCTTTGGAGAAACCGAAGGTTTTGTCTGTGCAATTATGGACGAAGTCATTAAGACGAATAACTACCGGAAACACATCATGAAAGATGGAACTCCAGACATATGCCGAGCTTGTCATAAGCCTGGAGAATCCATTAGACATGTTGTTTCCGGTTGTAGTCATCTTGCTAACGGTGAGTACTTGCACAGACATAACCAAGTAGCCAGGATTATCCACCAACAACTTGCTATTCGATATGGCCTCGTTGAAAATGAGTTGCCTTATTATAGGTATAACCCAACGCCATTTCTTGAAAATGGTCGTGCATTGCTCTACTGGGATCGGTCTATTGTCACTGACAGGTTTATTGCAGCCAATAAACCTGATATAGTGCTAGTAGACCGATCAGCGCGCCGAGCAATTATTGTTGATATCACAGTTCCGCATGACGATAATCTCGTAAAGGCCGAAAAAGAAAAATTGAGTAAATAGTAGACCTTGCCCACGAGATTACCGGCATGTGGAATGTGGACTCAACAATAATTGTTCCTATTGTTGTATCGGTTAATGGTTTATTAGCGAAGAGTTTCGACCAACACCTTAAGAAACTCTCGCTTGACGGTTGGATCAAGGGTCGGATTCAGAAGGCAGTATTGCTTGAAACGGCCCGCATTGTGAGGAGGTTCCTCAGCCTGGAGCCTTAACTACCGGCGGCCTGGGCCTCAACCTGCCACCGGAGGATTACTATTTTTATATTTTTAAATATTTTTATTTTCTTTTTTTATAAATATATTTAAAAATGTAATAATAAGGATATATGTTGAATAAATGATAGTAATAAAGAAATACAATAAGAAAGTTTAAAAAATGTTGACTTTGCTCTTTCCGTTTTTTACGCAGGCGGGTTTTTTGTTTTCTTTTAATTATATTACTTGTTTTTATTGACGAATTGATATGACAGTCATTGCTTTTATGATTGCATTAATGAAAAGTGTTCCTTTTAGGTATAGGTAAGTGTTACATGACTGTGTCTTCGAGCTCTCGACTTACTTCTATAGCAGATTAGAAAATATTATATAGGAACTCTTTTTTATAATAAAGTAGTAGGTAAATAGTTGTAATGTAGTTTCAATTTTATTATTGAATTCTTTTTGTCGAAAATTCTTTATATTAATTAAATAATCGCTTTCAAAATACAAAATAGGAATTTTAATATTTGATACGTTATTTATTGGATTCCAATGATAGCTGATGTAAATGATTCGACCGCGTAGTTTTTCAGTAACATTTGAGGCTTCCCGTCCACATTGCGGATTCAGTGCGTTTTTACCTATTTATATTCAAAGGGGTAAGCGTTAACATGACCCGAAATGTATTAAAATGTTCAATGTCCGTTGATTTTAAAGTAATCGCCGGGGGAATTATAATATTGCAATTTGTCGCGGACCCCGATGAGCGCGCAGATGGTGATGGATAGCGCTTAGATTTCATTTTTTGATAACGTTCGAGATTTAGATGTCAGTTTTTTACGTATACATTGTATGAGGGCTTCGACCTTTGAACTTTTCCATTTGTTTTAATGAACAGTGAATATATGACGACGAAAGAAACTAAAATTAAGCGTGCTTAAAATATACGAATGCTGGTTAACCCTTACAGCGCCGCGTCAATATCTTAATCAATAATAAATCTTTTACAGAACAAAAAATGTAGAAAATTGTATTGTTTAAAAAATATTTTTCTGTTGTTCTTGGAATAAAGAGTCCTTTCATTTGATAAGGCCACGTCTCAGCGGAGTATACGTATTAGGTATTTTTGTGTAATTTTCCGCATCCGCGAGTAATGCAACGAATCCAATATCACGTCCCCTGCGCTGTCAAAGTTATCTTTTTATCTACAATTAGGATTTCGACACCTCTGGAACACGACGGGGGAGGCATCAAAGGCCGTCCTCTCATTATGCGACGTTATTGAGTTATCAAACGCCGCGGAGGGAGATTAGTTCATACTTCCATACACAAATCCTATCATACAAGCTGACGCCTTTCACTAAAAACAGGCTCCATTTTGGTTCACCGCAATATCATCACACTATAGGATTTTGGGTGTATTAAAACATTCCACCGCAAACTAAATGGAACTCAATACCCTTCGATGAAAGCTTAATTTCGCATGTGTCAATTCAAGGTCTATAGAACCGTGTCGAAATGGAAATCCCTGTCCCTTATACAAGTCCGCTAACAAGGAAGTTGTTATTCGCCAATGCAAAGGGATGATTTTGTCCCTTAATTTAAAACGGGCGATAATGAGA
The DNA here is from genome assembly GCA_905220545.2 of Melitaea athalia. Taxonomy (NCBI): domain Eukaryota; kingdom Metazoa; phylum Arthropoda; class Insecta; order Lepidoptera; family Nymphalidae; genus Melitaea; species Melitaea athalia. The sequence goes on from HG992180.1 coordinate 450,340, forward strand.
TGCATAATTCGATTACCTTTCTATTTTTGTTATTTTGGGTTCGTGGTTTTCATTTTGGGATTGTCTTTGATTCCGTTTAGTTAAAGATTGATTAGAACAGTGTTTTTGCGGGAAACGTCGTATTTTAATGAATATTACTATTTCTATTTGTTATATATTAGCATTTTTATGTTCAAATAACAAAACTAAATGGTTTTGGGAATACGTCACGTACGCGCTTCGCTACGCTTCAGCCTGTAATATCCCACTGCTGGGCCTAGGCCTCTAGGCGGCTAGGCCTCTTTCCCCATGTAGGATAAGGACCAAGCTTAATCCACCACGCTGCCCCACTGCGGGTAGGAGGGGATATGAATAACGATCGCTCTCAGGTGTATATGATAACAACCAGGACCGACAACTTAACTTCACAGACATCAAACATCAACAAACCGAATCGAACCCGTAAACTGCCGGTTGTAAGGCGCGTACATGGCAGACGCACCCATCCACCATTACCAGAGCGGTTACATAATATAAAACTAGACTGTTATAATTTTCTGACATTATGATACTAATTATGTTTTATTTAAGTAGTGTTATGTATCCTTAACATTGTCGATTTGTGACTGGTAAATGTGTGAACTGGCAAAAAACTTAGTTTCTTAAGTCTTGTAAAATATTTAGGTTTATTTATTCATCACTACATAGTACCTATAAAACAAAGTCGCTTTCTCTGTCCCTATGTCCCTATGTATGCTTAGATCTTTAAAACTACGTAACGGATTTTAATGCGGTTTTTTTTAAAAGATAGAGTGATTCAAGAGGAAGGTTTATATGTATAATAAACACCCGTGCGAAGCCGGGGCGGGTCGCTAGTTTATTTATACTTTATTGTACACCAGAATTACATTTTAAACATTAAACACATTTAAAGACATTTACAGACTGTAAAGTACAATGGGCGTACTTATGACTATTTAGCCATTTCTTCCAGAAAACTCAAACTTTTTTATACGTTTAATGACAGCTTAATTAACATGTTTAGTATCATACTGCTACTGTTATAGAAAAAAAAGTGTGTGTGTCAGCTCCGACGCACGACTGTAGTTTTCTTCTTCAGATCGAATGTCTTAATATGCACAAAAAAGACTTTATACTTTAAAAAAAGATTAATACCATATCAAATGGTAAATAAATAAATCGAATAACATCGATGGCATTATTAGAAAACGTCGTAACCGATACCGTCGTAATCGTCGTAGCCGGTACCGTCGTAAACATCGTAGCAGATAGATAAAGCACAAAAACGTAACGATGTCATTCGTTCAGTAGATTTTACTCCTCATATTTTTTTCATACTGGGGGCCTTTAATGAATATGAATCGATTCTTAAGGAGTAAACTCCAAAAATAATTAATTTAGCTTATTAATATTTAAAATAATAAATTGTGGGCTACGATTTTATTTTAATAACTTCTTTACATCTATGACGTAGTTCAATGTGTATATAATTTACATTTTTAAATGTAATCCTTTCGATTTAGAAAATTAACAAAATAGCTTTAACTACTCGTATATGGCGGGCAATATAATTTTAATTCACAAACATATTCATAAATGATTTAAAAATTTCCTCGTTCCTCGAACGGTTTCGAAACGTCAGTGTTGGAGAGCTTTTAATCGCGCGCTCCCGAGGGACCGATTCCATACTCGTACGTTCCTACCTTCTCCCGCGACGCTCGCAGCGCGTATGAATGCGAAATACTTCAAATGTTTACATTACTCACCGCGAGACTCGAAACGATATTTCATTATTGCGATTATACCTTTACATTACACCGTCCTTACATTCGACAATGACTGTATTTTTTACTCTCTATTATTACAATCGAAATAATATTTTACTCATTTTACGATTGGTTTAATATTTACACAGAAAATATTCAAATTAAATAAGTACCACGGGTATTGTTTCAGCGCGAAGGCTTTATAAACAAATCCGAACCGAAATGTAATTCATCAGTCCATACACCGTAGACAAGAACGTAATTAACAATCAAATTCAACCCTCGCCCGCTCCGATTGGACGCACAGCGGCCTCGGCGACCCGGCGCGCAAATTTCAAATTGGGATCCGTCCATAGGTCGTAGGTAAATAGTGAACGTTTCGTGTAATACCTGCGTGGGTGGAGGCGCTGCGATCTAGCAGACGGGTCGACGGGTCGGGGGACCGAATGATTCGTTAGGAGTCAGTCGAGCGTTCACTCGTGAGCGGGGTCGGGCTATATGCCTACCTGTTATGTGCTCCGATACTAAATATTTGCATACATATCAAACTTGAAGTATTTGAGGGCAAATACGTTCGGGATTTTAAAGAACCCGTTAGATGACGTCTATTGCGTTTTCGAATGAATCTCTCGGCTCCATTCTGGCGTGGACTCGGGGTACTTTCTGCCGTTTCGCGAGATAATTCGCGCTCACCCCATCAACCCCGATGAAATCGGACCCGCGAAGTCTCTTGGTAATTAACTACCGATTTCATTTCTTGATGTATTTTTAAAAGCGTCGGACGGCTTTTTAATGGTTATTTTATGGTGACGGATCGCTTATTAAGTTTTTATGGCGGCGCGGGCAGTGACAGATGGGATGTAGTTTGACACCAGTTTTGAGGGAATACGTCGTCGTGGTAGCGGGGACGGTTGTGTGTGACGAATCGCTACAAATCTGCAATTTATTTTTATTTATTATAGCTTAAATAAATGATGATAAAGTTGATATGTTTTGATGTTTTATTTGTGTTGGTTATTTTTTTTTATGTATTAAGTTGCGTCGTCGTGAACGAAACCGTATTAAATTTATTTATTTATTGTACACCAAAACTACATGAAACGTATTTTAAAATAGTTACAGACTCTGTAGTACAATGAGCGGACTTATGGCTATTTAGCCGTTTCTTCAAGACGACCCTAAGTACCTAAATTATTTTTAGTTTTTATAGTCTATACTTTTTGGCCATCAGTGGTATGTTACAGGCTGACTCGTTATTTAATGAGTAGGTACATTTGAAAGTATTAAAATAATTATTTTAATTGTTCATTCATGTGAGGCACAAAGTATAGGTATAATGCTATAATTTTTATGGTATTTACATTTTATATATTCAGGATAACCACGAAATGATCATTAAGTAAATGTATTTAGAAAAAATTAGTAAAATAGTGAATTAAAAATTTATTTCTTTTTTTTCTAACAAGGTGCATAAATAAAATGCATAAAGTAATCTCAGACTAAAGTAGTAGGTATATTTTATGAAGTTTTACATTTTTTTTAAATATAATAAATACACATGACAATTTATAATGTCAACAAAAAATTAACTATCACAGATAAGATAAGTAAACGAGTAATATTAATCATATTTTATTCCAACAACGACAGTCCCGGTAAAGGTACACTACTAAATAGCAGTATTAAGTTACGGAATTAAACCTAACGTTCTCATAATATCATATTTGTTATCGGATTCCCAAAGGCCGGGGCGAAAATTAAAACAGATGACGTAGCGGAACCGTCACTGGGCTATAATTAAAAAGATAAGGAATATTTTCCTTTCGCATCGAGATTATGAAGGAATACCCCTTCTGACCCCCGGCGCGGGAGCCTCGTTTTGGGGCCAGTTAACCGGTTAAGGGGCCCCAGAGACCACACGCCGAATCGGTTGCGCTCAACTACTGATTAAGTAAACTAAGATAACATTGCCGATGTAGTAACGCCAAAAGTCAACAGGGGCGTTCAGAATGAAAGGTTAAGTTGATTCGGTCGTATTCTCAAGGGTTGTTCGAGTATTGTTATCTCAGATAGTTACTGTTTGAGATGATTGGATTGGCTCTCGGGATGAGTGCTTCATTGTTTGCTCCGGTGTTTGTGTTGGCGGGAACGGGTTATCTGTTGACATTGAAGATCGCGACTGTCTGATAACTTTCCAATATCCGTTTCAATCTCTCCGGTTCCGATGCTAATATACAAAAATAGCTCATCTTTTAACAAACTGCCTTTTCGTACTTGTCGTAGCTTAACATATAGCCCTAAACTTTTCTAGAACAGTACCTAATGTGTCAATGCTTACACAACACATAGTTTTATGCAAAACTTTTCTATATTTCAGTTTTAAATGAAGAAAACAACAGTAATGTTTTTGGATTATGAAAAGAAATATAATTACAAGATCGTAGGATCGAAGGATAGTGCAGGGAGACGGTCGACAGCACCTGTTTAGTATTCTGGGCGAGCGCTGCCCGTATTGATTGCCTCGCCCGATGCGGCCCTCGGTAGGGCGGCCTTTTTCAAAACAATCTAGGGAATAATGATTTTTTTGCTATCGACTTCATACTTATTTCCTTGGTTATATAAATTTGGAGAAATATTTTAAATATTTATTTCTGTATAACTGTCTGCTATGTGTTAAACTATGTAGTAAAGTCAAATTTTAAGTCTTTTGTTAAACATCGTTACTGCTCGTAATAGTCCCACTTCTGTGCGAAGATTACTTTCACCTTTTAATGGTAGTATTTAGTAAATGTTGAACAATGTGGACCACTGCACAACAGGTAGTTGTATGTGCCATGGAATATCATGTTAACGCGTTTAACAATCTTTTCCACTAGACTCAAAATTAACTTATCACATATTTAGTGTATAACAACAAAGTTGAAAATTTTGAATTCTGTGACGAACTAATGGATGAAAATTTGTATTTAAGCGAGCAGATATTTTTTGAGACGATAACCAGAGGTGATGACAGTGCCTGAAAGTATGTTTACTAATGGATCATAATATACTTGTAAATTACTGCGTCCAATATTAACAACTATTGTAGTAGTTGTGAATATTGCAGTTAAGTAATAACATTTTTTAAGAATCTAATAAATTTTATTGCACAATCGTGTTACGTGTAGTAATTAATGTTAAATTCATAATATAAAAAAGTGTGTATGTACAATTCCCACACGGCAAAAATGAAAATTCTCAAAAGTAACCTACGGTGACCTTTACGTGTTTGTTTCTTTATCGTGATGAATTTTCGTTTCATCTAGTTTCAAATTACAAGGATTCTAAAGAAGTTTCACTTCAAAAACAGTTTAAATTAATGTAATATCTTATGCAACTTTATAATCGTAGGAAGGAAGGTCGTTACGATTTATTCTATCAACGATGATCACGGTTTCGTGAAAAAGGTCATAAGCGCCAGGCAAAACGAGTTGTTTACTCGTTTTGAGCAAGTAATGTGTTCTATTTCATTCTCTCCTATATATAAGTACTATTAATAATTATACCATTTGAAGTGAAACTTCACTTGATGATGATGAACAATGTGAAGGTTAAATTCAGCAAATTATTCCTTCGCGAATCTTCGATCAGATACGAAAGTACGAGGGGCTCGTTTTGACCCGAGGCAGCATTTTAAGGGTTACTACGCCTGGTATAGTGCTAATGTACTGTTACTGGGCGAAACTTTGAGACGATGACGTGTTTACTTCGGCTAGTACCCAAGTCCTATCAAGTAGTTGGAATCAAGTTTCTATATTTAGGTAATGAAACTGACTTCTAGCATTAAATGAATGTTGCACTTCTAGTTTATAACGATTAATACAATATGAATTGTACTACATCAAAATGTATTTATATCAGAAGAGATTGCAATTATGAAATAAAAAATAAAAAAACTTCTTCAAAATTTCTTGAAGGTTTTGTGAAGCCTTTTAAAGTTCTGTACTCTAAAATAAATAAAAGCTTCACACTCAACGGCCCCCAGTAAGATTTTCTCAGAAAATCTTAAAAATCAATATAATCAACACATAAGCACAAAAGCACAGACCACGACAATAATTTATGTGGCCAATGTAAATGTTTGTCATGTGCGGGGATCGAACCCGCGACCGCTAGCGCAACATACAGTGCTGTGACCGCTATGCCAATGCGTCCTCAGTATTTTTATGTTGGATAACCCATTTATCAAGGAAGGCTGTAGGCTATGTTTTCTTCAAATTAACGCGAGTGAAACCGCGGAGCACAGCTAGTGTATGCATATGTTTATAACCTGTTATGTTGCATTTATAAACTGGTACTTGATAATTATATCGATTAAAGCGATTATGACGCAACATTGCGTCAGTCGTGACAAGATTTATAGGTTTATTAATTTTGCTAATCTTGGAAAATAGATACTATGTATGTATATATAATTGTGCAGGGCTTTTTATCTCTGACTGAACTATTTTTAAGTCGGCTGTCACATATAACAAAATAATTAAAAAAAAGTTTTTTCGAAGTCAAACTTCTTTACAATCATTGTGATTTGATGGAACGAAAATTCGTCACGATAAAGAAACAAACACATAGGAGATAATGAGAGAACACATTACTGCTCAAAACGCGTAAGCGACATTCCTACCACTTTTCAAAGTTTGTCTTCTGCCGTGTGTGAATGCACGCACACACTTTTTTTCAGCATATTTTTAATTCTGAGCAGTAGGTAACTACTTATAAAGCAATGTCATTTAGATTTTTGAAGTGAAACTTCTTTAGGCGCATGAAGGGAAAAGTTTAAGCCACCGCTAACGCGGCATCGTCAATGACGGTCAGTACTTGGATGGGTGACCGCCTGGGAACACCGCGTGACGTTAACTTTTTGTTTTTTTTTTATTTTTCAATTAGTTTTTTTTTTGTATTTTAAATTAGTTTTTTTTAATTCTTTTTTTTTTTAATTAGTTTGCCAAAGAAGTATCTATTCTGACATGTGTATTTTGTACGCACGCAATTTTTTCTAATAATTTTCTTAGTTACGTAGTACCTATGTAGATTTGCTTATAAATATTTTGACTTTTAGAAGAGGAGGTAACGATTTGATAAATAAAATAAAACCCTGTTCAATTCTGTAAACTGTTTAGAACATACAATACGTGTAAACCCGTGATAAATCATGTTTTATGTATGTATGTAAGCAGTATTATTGTTTATCACATCATGAAAAACGTGTAAAGAGAAACGGTGCTTTTATAACTTTACTATTGTTAGAACATCTGCTAAGATAATGGTCAGGATTTTATTATGTTGGGGATTATACTTGCATGATTTTGATGATAATTATGTTACCTTTTAATGGTGTTAAAAATTGCTTTTTTATAAAATTTGATACTTTACAACAAAACATTAAAAATTTTTGTCTAGTGGACTATGTATATGCAGGTAGAAATGATACTTGGTGGTGAAATAACTGGTATAGATAGACCATTTACAAATAACAGTTTTGTAGACTTTTTAATATGTTTCTGGCATTTAAGAAGATAAAATCGCTAGTTAAGGTCCACTGGAGGATTGCGATCGTTACTCATAGTAGGGAATATATCCGCCAACCCGCATTGGAGCAGCGTGGTGGATTAAGCTCCGATACTTCTCCTATATGGAGAAGAGGCCTATGCCCAACAGTGGGATATTAGAGGCTGAATCGTGGAGGATTGCGAACAACAGAGATATTTGAGACAAACTTGGGAAGGCATATATTGTGCAGTGGACTGCGATAGGCCGAAGGTTATTATTAATATTAAGCCTCGTATTTATAACTAAGAAAGAATCTAATGATTACATGGAAACAAAACAACTAAATAAAAAATAAAAAATGTTAGACCCATTGCATCACAGACTAGTGTTGTTACAAAAATCGATATCAACACCACAAAGGAACGGTGAGATTAGTGGGTTTTATCCCCAATTTGATCTAAATACCCGCTATAATCCACTCGCATACAATGGTGACAAAAATAATAAATATTCCCGGTTACGCCCACCGGCACACTGCCGACTGTGTTTCAATATTTTCGTACGGGGGTGATTAATACTGGGGGCTATAGTGCAGTAAAACTAACTAGTTATTGATACGATCGTGTACGGCATTTGTCCATAGACGTAAATGTCACAGCTTGTGCTTAAAACGTTCCAACGGAAAAAATTCATCAATTAAATGCAAGGCAAAGATAGCGTCATGCAGTTGTTTGTGCATGGAATTTGTCGTGAATGTATTTCTAACGAATGTCTTAACGTTCCTTATGTCTTTATAGAGAGTAAAATTCCCTTAAATAATAGAAGTAATTAAGAAAATTTAAACATATTTTTTCAATTAGAACCAGTAGTTTCTTAGACCTTCAAACAAGTTCTTCAGCTTTATAATATTAGTACAGATTTTTTGTCTATAATTTTCGTACGTAATGACTATAACTACCCAAATTGTAGTATCATCATAATCACTTCAGCCTATCACAGTCCACTGCTGGACATAGTCCTCCCCGAGTTCGCGCCAAACATCCCGGTTTTCCGCAATCCTCATCTAGCTTACACCGTAATATTACGTAGCGGGCCAGAGGACGTCCTACGTTGCGTTTGGCAAGACGCGGTCTCCTCTCCAAGACACGTCTGCTCCAACGGCCATCGGTCCTGCGACACAAGTGATCAGCCCACTGCCACTTCAACTTACTAATTCTGTGGGCTATGTCGGTTTTTAATTAATTTTTATTTTAATTGCAGTAAGCAAAGTCAAAATGTTACTATCGAAACATCCCCATCACTGTCCGGTCAGCGTATTGCAAAAATTAAATTTTAAATTCACATATAGCGCTACTAAATGTCACTTAAATCAATAATATAATGCTATTTATATATCGATAATATATGCAAACGGCTTGCATTAGAACTAATATAAAAATTCAGTGAACGTCATTAAAAATGTTTAAAAATTTCATTAATGTCATCGTAACGTCAACAAGAATTCGTGAATGTTTATTTACTGCCCATTAAGAAGCACCGCTAAGCTTGAAACTTATGATATTATTCAAATGAGTATTAAAAGTATGCTGGTGTCTAATGTTCCGCGATTTTAAGTTATTTATGTAACTTTTACGCTGTTCTCTCGTTTTCGAAATTTGATTCTTTATTGCTTGTTCTAGATGTGATTAGAAACATTTTGACTAAAATTCGACATTTTTATTTTGAAACATTTTGGAATCACGCTGAACTTTCTATTTTATTTAGGGGTTCAGGCGTTAGAACAGCTTTAGTTACATCACTATCGTTATTTTTTGTGTTCTGTATTTGTAGACATAAATCATAATCAATGCCTAAACTTGGCCGAATAATAATTACCTAATGTGGATGTAGAGACTTAGGAGGTTTGACTTTTTAGTTAGCACGTCATTACCGCTAATTGCGCTAGTCTCCTAGCCTAGCATTGAAACAAGGGTTTTGCTTTTTCTCTATACACTTTTTTCGGTACCTTTTCAAACCTCATCAACTTTTGCAATAGACTAAATCCTCTGATATAGGTAGTACTAACCTAAGTAAATAAGGATTATTGCTGCAATTTTTAATTATGCCAATTATTTAATGTACCTATATTAAAAAACACAATCTGCCTGCTATAGGTAACAATTGAAACAAATCTATTTTGTAACAATTTTTATTATTTTTGTTACATTAAATAATTATATGATTAGTCATCAACGTTATTTTATAGTTGTACAATTATTTATCGTCATATGTAACGTTAATATCTCGAATGAAAATAAAGGATATATTAAATACCTCGCCCTACTCACGCCTAATCTCCTAACAAAGCGTTGTTGGAACATTTTGGCGCGAAAATAATGAAAGACACGTGTCACGGACCCCGGACTGGCTACCGGCACAATGGCCACGCGACCGATCGCTATCACCAGATACGAAAGTTCCCAGAAACAAAACGCACAAACGGACAGACATTTAATAAATGTGCGTACAGAAATACCATTAATCTGATGATGAAAGAACTCTGTGACAGTAGTTCTGTGTGATTTTTTTTGGTTAATTACTCGTGTGAAGTTTCGGTCTAAAATCGATAGGATATCGTTCAGTCTGTATCGGTCCACAGCAGGATATAGGCTTCTTTCTCCATGTAGGAGAAGGGTCGGAGCTTAATTCATCATATCCTAACGTGCTCTCCGAGGCACGGTGGGGAGACCCAAAAGGATAGGCAACCTAAGGAATATTTGCAGGAATACAAATATCCATCCAGAGCGGGAATCGAACCGTGCTTACACGGCATACGCACCATTACTTCATAGCGAGGTTTATAATCGAATGTTGTAAAACTGACGATGAGTTGGTTCAGTTGTCACTGCAAGTTCCGCTAGTGGTCGCGCTATAAGTGAGTGGTGGAACACCGATTAACATTGATTTGGAATGTAAGTTCTGGACAGAAAAATCGAAAAAAAAACTCCGCAGTTACGCTTAAAAAAAAATAAACTGTTTTTAATAAAAAATACGACAAAATAATAATTAAAAAAAAAAACAATATTACAGTTTAAAATTGGAACATAAAAAAACAGTCACAAAATGAATAGCAACACATAAACTTAATTAATACAAAACAAAACAGCGAACAGACGAAACATACGTACGTATGTGCACGCAAGTGACTTGCATTCAGAGCTTGGCAATAAAATAATTTTACACATGCGACTTATTACTTTCTACCAATCATATTACCTTTATCCCTGTGCAATAAAGTCGAGAATCGAGCGAAATGTACATATAATCTTTTACAGGCATGATAAGCAAAACAACAATAGCTCTAACAATGGCGCGTCATATCATTTGTTAAGCGTCCCTCTGATGACGACTATTATTTTATGAATGATGGCGGGACGGAATAAAATACTTTACAAGCTTCCTTTGTATCGCTAAACTTTATTTAGTTTTGCTATGATTAAATGGTTTCACGAAATACCTATTACATTTTATCAATCCTAATACATAATTATATTGTTTACGCGAATTTCATGTATGTCCTCCCGTGACCATGGTTGCTGTAAACTATCAGAAACATCAGGCATCTAAAAAAATTAAAAAGCCTCGATAAAATCCGAAAAAGTTGTTTCGTTATAACTAATACCTATAAGAAGTATATAGGAAGAAATAATCAAGATAGGTCTTTTGAGAGCAAAATACATATTGAAAATATTATTCCTGTGGGTCACTGTTACGTCAATGCAATATCTGCTTAACGAAACTTGTTGCAGTACTCAGCGTGCTCTTGAAGAGTATTAAGTAAGTGGATTTATTACATACTCTATTTAAACGATTTTTATGATTTTTTAATTTTATTCTAAACGTGACGCGGACGAAGTCATGGGTACAAGCTTGTATATGAATAAGCGTATAAGTTTCTTGTCCGCCTCACGCAGAGATTACAACACCAACAATTAAAGTTACATTTCCCATACAGGAAAGTATTGTTGTGTTTTTTGGAGTGAAACTTCTTTAGGCGTATGAGGGGTAAAATTTGAGTGACCGGTAACGCGGTAGCGTCATGACGTTCAGTACTTGGATGGGTGACCGCCTGGGAACACCGTTTGACGTTGGCTTTTTGTTTTTTTTTTTCAATTAGGTTTTTTGTATTTTAAATTCTTTTTTTTAATTAATTTGCCAAAGAAGTTTCACTTCTGACATGTGTACTTTTTACGCATGCTTTTTTTATTATTATTCAACTAGGTCGGCAAACAAGCTTAGGGGCCTATGACGGTTAGCGATTACCGTAGCTTATTATAGACACCTGCAACACCAGAAGCATCGCAAGCGCGTTGCCGACCCTATCCACAATTTTCCTCTGGAGCTCTGGTCGCCTTACTCACCACAGGAACGCAACACTGCTTGAAAGCAGTATTATTTAGCTGTGATCTTGTGTAAGGTCGAAGTAATTCCCCAGTGGGGTTGGTCCAGATTTTGAGCAGGATATTTCCTACTGTGCCTTACCTCAATTAAGTTTCATTACCGTACTAATTACCCTAAAATAATTATCTGTGACCGGTAAAAGATGGCCATAATTTTATTCGGAATGTCTAATCTCTAAGAGGAAATTGTATATTATTTATTATTATACAAATACCTACTAGCTGTACCCTGCGCGCGTTGATTCGCTTTTTTTTTGTCGTACCAACTCAGAAACCTTTGTGGGCTCATGCACAACACTTTGCTGAAGATCATGACATGATCAAATGGACAGTTTACGAATCTATAAAGGACATACAGACAAACATTCATTAATATATACACACAGACATGTGTATTTTTAGAATATTTATTAGACTATTCAATGTTATTTCGTATCTTTATTGAAACGTAAGAGGAGATCTTCTCACTTCCGGCATTTCGGTAATGTAAATGTCATTGTAATTTCATTCAAGGAAAATTCTGGTATAATATATCACTTTATTACATCTATCTATTAACTTGATCTTAGTTTTATTCCGACTAATGTGAACAAAAAGTGACAATAAAACAATACATGGAATTGGAAAAATAATTTATAAGCGCGGGGAAATATTGTCACACGGCAGCTCCATAAAAAAAATATTGCTATCTTTTCACAATAAAACAGCTTAAGGCAAATCTTATACCATTCAAATTTGCATCTTATTGTGAAATCATTAAGGTTTAAAATTGATTGAAGGTTTGTTCGTCTTGTGTTTTGTTACGTCATGGGCTACGTCATTTGACTAACGATATCCTAATGCAGAGTCACTGTAGAGCAGTGGTCGGCAACCTTTTGGTAGGCAAGGGCCACGAGGTGGCCAAATAAACTAAAGGCGGGCCGCACTTATGATTTAAACCCTAGACTCTACCTGATACCTACATAATTATAATTGGTCATATCCCATAGAAAAAATGAAAATGCTATTAAAATTTTTAAAACATATGGAATTTTATACGTACACGTAATACTTACATTATACAGCACAACAGCATTTTTGTTGTATGGATTTTTTTTATGGATCTAGCTGCATTTTCTACCCTAATTCTAAATTTGCACTCAGATTTTTGCTAGCAGCTCTACATTTTGAGATATGAAGGGTAGCTATTTTTGTCAAAAAACATGGTTTCCCGTCATATAACAATTTATTTAAACAACATTTTCTTTTATTTAGCTTTCTTGAATAACTTGGAGTTTTACTACTATTCTGGATAATCCAACAGTAGTCAGCCATCATACTTTCACTCCAATAGCCCTGGTAGCGCTCCTTCATGAAGACAATATCCTGATGAAAGCGTTCTCCCTGCTTCTCGCTTTAATGTCCAAGATTTACAGAAAATCGATCAAGGTGGCTATAAGTGAAATGCATCTTAATGCTCATGTTATATCCAAGGTGCTGAACGTATAATGGTAACTGCTTGACGTGGTCAGGAAAGTCGACGGACTTCTTATTTCCCGAAAAGTTTTTTACAAGCCAAAAAAACTAATTCCAGGTATTTTTTCAGCAGTTGTCATACTTTCAGTAAAATTTACATCGTTTATTAATTTTCTAATTTGTGGTCCTTCGAAAATTCCAGCTTTTAAATTCTCAGCACTCAATTTTGGAAACAATCTGGATATACAGTGGCGTGCAAAAGTTTTGGGCCACCCTGTTTTTTCCATATAACTGACAAAATATTTTTTTCTTTCACTTGTTCTTTGTCCGAGTTGTTTGAGAGGACCATAATAAAGATTATAACGTTAATAATTATACAAAATATAATATTGTACAACGGTAAATGACTTTCAACAGTGCGCAAAAGTATTGGGCCACCGCAATTCACGAATTTGCCGGACCTTACTGCACAAGATTTTTTGATATTTTTTCTCATTGGTTTCTAAAAACGCATACTATGCACAAGGAATATGTTAATAATTACTATTATTTCTGCCTCAATGCCGAAAATTTTTAACAATAAAACTTGAAATATGCAAACATTAAGCTCTGTGAAGTTTTGTTCAAACCACGTTCAAACTTTGTTCAACAAAAATTTCACACGTTTTACACACTATATTGGGTATCCAGTCCTTGTTGTTTATTTCCAATGGCCGTCGATAGTACTCCATGTAAGCATTTTTAACAAACTCTGACACATTTAAACAGAATTTTTTCAAATGTATATTTGCCACAAATGTAACAAAATCTATTTGGATTGTTTACACAGGTCTTTCTAGACGCATGTTGTGATTGATCTGCAATGTAATGACATTTCAGATCAAACACGTTCATTTGTAATGACTCTGTACTTCCTGAATATCACAGGAAAAAGGGTTTGCAAAAATCTTCTTTGCTTGAAACTTTTCAAACTCACCAAATCTGTCGCTGAATGAAAAATGTCACATCATATATCTGCCAGTTTCGTTTTAATTTACGTGTTACCTGATCGCGGTATGTTCATGCATTTATTGTGATATTTTATAACTTATTTACAAAACATTCGCGGGCCGCAAGTAAGACCTCCGCGGGCCGCACGCGGCCCGCGGGCCACGCGTTGCCGACCACTGCTGTAGAGTATTTAGTCGGGCCGCGATGGTTTTATTGTGCCCGGGTAATGTATTGGATAGTTTTAATTTTGGTTTATGATGGGTGTCATGCCCCCGGGATTCACCCTTCGCTTTTTGGTGACATTTAGAACTTTTTGACATTTCTTTCAATTTTTCCAATTATTATATCTATACTAATATATAAAGCTGAAGAGTTTGTTTGTTTGTTTGTTTGTTTGAACGCGGTAATCTCTGGTTCTACTGGGCCGATTTGAAAAATTCTTTCAGTGTTAGATAGCCCATTTATCGAGGAAGGCTATAGGCTATGTATCATCACGCTAAGACCAATAGGAGCGGAATCCACGCCGACGAAGTCGCGCGCAGAAGCTAGTATTTAATATATCTGTAAATATCACCTTTTTATGCTACTAGGGTGGTTTATAAGCTTATGGTCCTTCTGATGGTAGGCATATTCTTCCTCTAACCCTCCTCAGGAATTCCAGTTACCTTACTCACCACAGGATACAACACTACTTGGAAGCATTATTATTTAGCTGTGGTCGTCTGTAAACTTTCTGCTCCAAATTTTTTATGATGTTCTCTCACAATATTGACCACGAGCTTGATTTTATTTTCATGCTAAACACTTGAAAACTTAACTGTATTAACTTGTATTTAAAACTGCTTACTCTCATTCAGAACCATATGCTGAACTGCCTCTGATGTTACAAAAAAACCTAATCCAAAAAGTCACGACAAAATTTCAAACTTATCTTCATTAATTTATCAACCTTCTAAGCTTCGTATTTTCCTAATACGTTCGCATCGATAAGAACAAATCCTCTTTTACTTAAAAATAAGTATTAGCAAAGCAATAAGGGGGAATGGGATTAACCGTTTTAACGCCATAAAGAAAGCTATGGTCACTGCGGGGTGCTTTTGTAGTTTTATTGGCGACTCCCCGAGGTGGCGTCATTGTAGCCAGACGCCTGTGGGACCCTCCCGGTAATGATACGCCATATTAACTAATTGCCGTATTAGGATAGGCAGAGTGAATGTTGGCGTCAATAGTAGTTTTAGTAGTACGACAAACTTTTAATATTTATGCCATTTGAAGTAAAATTTCTTTAGAATCTTTTTAAAAAAACCTCTGGGCATAGGGCCATATGACATAGCGGTTAGGATGAGTAGGTACCTAAAATAATATCGAAAAAAGTTTAAAATAATTGCATTAATAACATAATCTACATTCTGATTATATTGTTATCAACATAAAAACAAGAAATAAATAAAATTAATATCAATCAATTTAACAATTAAATCATTCGTATCACTTTATTAATTTACATAAAATTTAAAACGAAATTTGCAACAATATATCAAGTATTGAATCAGTGTAAAAAATTAATAATATTCATAAATGTGAAGAAGTGAACCGTGAACGAGTATCGCCGGCGGCTAGCGATATGTTCACATCGAAAATTTAATTTTATTAAGTACAATTATTATTGTTTGATGGTACTTGTGTAGCTCGGTTTTTTGTACTGTTCTTGTATTTATGACTAGCTCTTACTCGCGACTGCGTCTACTTGGCTTATTATTTACTATAATATAATAATTACACAATTATTGTGTTATCTCGCAAAGGACAAGAAACCGGAAAATTCAATTACATTGACAAGTAATGCAACATAGATAGACGAAAATATAGTCAAGTAAATACGCGTTATTAGATATAGCTCGAAAAGTACTTCATAGATCTCAATTAAATTTAAATGGGATCACACGACACGCACCACCATTCGATTAAAATAATATCGAAATCGGTCCACCCAGTCAAAAGTTCTGAGATAACATACATAATAAAATAATTTTTAACAAAAAAAAACCGACTTCAAACAGGAAACTAAAAAGTAACAAATAAATTTACTTAGCACAAAGTAATTCTTATTTTGATTTAGTTAATCAGAAATTATAAAATAAATATTTTATAACTTTGAAGTCGGTGCCTTCAGTACTATATCCACCACAGATATTCACCGAATTTGTGAACTTTATGCCGTGCGCGGTCTCCGAATACTATTATAAGAAGATAATTAATTACTACAGGATAGATATTCCGTAATAATTACCTGCCAATATTAGCTAGAGGGGTGAGAAAAATTGATAATACCTCATACCTAGTTATTGTTTTACTTGGCACCGACTTCAAAATTATAAAATATTTATTTTATAATTTCTGATTAACTAAATCAAAATAAGAATTACTTTGTGCTAAGTAAATTTATTTGTTACTTTTTAGTTTCCTGTTTGAAGTCGGTTTTTTTTTGTTAAAAATTATTTTATTTTACAATTTTTAGTGATGTGTAGACCTAATTAGGATGCTTCTCGGCAGTATTAAGTAAGCCCAACAAAATAAAACGCTTCAGCCTGTAATATCCTACTCCTGGGCATAGGCCTCTTTCTTCATGTAAGAGAAGGATCAGAGCTTAATCCACCACGCTGCTCTACTGTGGTTTGGCGGATATATTCCTTACTATAATAAACAATGAATAAACGCTTCACACTCAACGGCCCTCAGTAGGGTTTTCCCCTGTGTCGGGAGTCCGGAAACATACACAACACACAAACACAAACGCCCAGACCACGAAAAACATCTATATGGCCAATACAAATGTCCGTCGTGAGCGGGGATCGAACCCGCGACCGCCAGCGCAACAGCCAGTGCTGTGACCGCTGCGCTAACGCGTCGTCATAAGTACCTAATATATATGAGTAAAGATCGCTATTAGGTGTTCGTGATATACAACCGGCACTGACAGCCTAGCGTGTTCTCCAGGACCGAACCGAAACCTACAGACCGAAAATAAATATTTGTATAAACATAAATATACACTCCGAGCGGGAATCAAACCCGCGACCGTCGGTGTTTAGGCGCCGCCGACACGGCACATGCACCATTATATCAAAGCGGTCGTCAAACAACAAAAAGTAACTGCTGTAAATTATTGAGGAATTCCCTCGACTATTTATGGGCTCCATCATCAGACCTGTAATGGCACTTTTAACTCATATGGGTGCAAAGTTCTCATCAATAGAAATGAATGAAGCTCAAACAGCAGGTGATTGCTGTAAATAGTTGAAGATTTCCCTCGACTATTTATGGGCTCCATCATCAGACCTGTAATGGCACTTTTAACTCATATGGGTGCAAAGTTCTCATCAATAGAAATGAATGAAGCTCAAACAGCAGGTGATTGCTGTAAATAGTTGAAGATTTCCCTCGACTATTTATGGGCTCCATCATCAGACCTGTAATGGCACTTTTAACTCATATGGGTGCAAAGTTCTCATCAATAGAAATGAATGAAGCTCAAACAGCAGGTGATTGCTGTAAATAGTTGAAGATTTCCCTCGACTATTTATGGACTCCATCATCAGACCTGTAATGGCACTTCTAACTCATATGGGTGCAAAGTTCTCATCAATAGAAATGAATGAAGCTCAAACAGCAGGTGATTGCTGTAAATAGTTGAAGATTTCCCTCAACTGTCTTTCGACTCCATCATCAGATCGACTCCAGACCTTCATTAAATAGTAGTGCTTTATAGTAGTTAAGGAAAAAGTGATAAAACGCACTAGTCGTCACTACAATTTTCGAGGGTTCCCCTCGATTTCTCTCGGATCCCATCATCAGATCCTGGTTTCCTTATCATGGTACCTAAGTTGGGATATCTCCTTTCCAACAAAAAAAGAATTATCAAAATCGGTTCATAAACGACGAAGTTATGCCCGAACATACATAAAAAAAAAAATATATACGGTCGAATTGAGAAACCTCCTCCTTTTTTGAAGTCGGTTAAAAACAAATAGACTCGATTTGAGAACCTCCTCCTTTTTTGCAAGTCGGTTAAAAAGAAGCAAGAAAGCACTCATAAATGAACGTGTAAATGTAATACTTGTCATTTCTAAAAAGTTTTACAGTTTTATAACTACATTAAATTAGCTGATCGAAGACCTTTGGACCGCCTTTGAACCGCCTAACCGAACTTTGAAATTATTTTTTCTGCGTCATATCTGTTTTTATTTAATTTTTGTTACACACTTTGTCTTGTATGAAGATTAATCTATGAAGTATTTTTTATTTTCCATGTAAAAAAACAACATAAATTTATATATTCGCTCCTCTAATAACTATACAGCTATTTCGCGCATCTAGTAAAGAGCAGAGTGGCGCAGTGGAAGCGTGCTGGGCCCATAACCCAGAGGTCCGTGGATCGAAACCACGCTCTGCTAGAAATCTTTTTTTGTATTTTTCTTTTTACATTTTTATGCATTTCTTTTATTACTTATTTTTAGTGTAACCATTACTTATATTAGTTATTATATTTTGTCGTAATTAGTTTTTATTAGATAGATGTAATCTCATGTCTTCGTACGCGTAATATAGATGTCGCTAGTGTTGTATGAAGATTTTTTACTATAATTATTTACAGATAAAACATGTATAAGTCATTAAATTGATACGTAATAATGTAAATAACAGTAATAGTCGGAGTGCGTTAAAAGTTGCAGGTGCAATTCACAACAAGTGCAAATTAATTTTAATTCCTTCTGGTGAAGAAAGAGGCCTGTGTCCAGCTTGGAATGTCACGCGCTGGATCAATCTGTCAATTAATTTTAGTAGGCTTCAAAGCATTGTTGAATTTTACATTTTATAACTTAAAATGATATTTTTGTTTTAATCAATTAATTATTATTATGAATATTGAAGCTACCACAGATTCGTAACGTGGATTCGGCAAAGAAGAATCGGCAAGAAACTCCGCAGTTATCTACCTACTCTTAAAAAAACTGTGTTTTATTAAAAAATTGGAAATATCTGTCATGAAAAATAGTGCCACTAAATCCACACATCTTTGTCATTAATATTATTAATCTTGAACGGAATAACAACTTTTCGCTAATAAAATATATTTGATATAAAATTTTGATCAATTTCTCATCAAGGAAAACAGTATAAAAGAATTACTCAAAGTTATATTTTTGTATTATTAGTAATAGTGATATTAGAAGGCATTGAGTATACTAACGTATCCCATTTGGCACATAATTACCATTGTTCGCCTGCCAACTACATTGTATTGTTAAAAACATTACGTCACACTTATCCGTCTACTAACAACAACGTTTTAACAAGTAGACTCTACTTGTTAAAACTCTTTAGCCGACGTCAAAAAAGGAGGAGGTTTTCAATTCGAATATTTTTTAATGTATGTATGTTACCTTAGAACTTTTTAATGGGTGGACCGATTTCGATTATTTTTTTATCCAAAAGTCGTGCTTGTCATGTGGTCCCATTTTTCCGTTATTACCAGAGCTCCTTCGGAAGGTTCGGTAACGCGCCTGCAAATCTTCTGGTGTTCCAGGCGTCTATATACTATGGTATTGGCCGCTTACGTGGACTGTACGATAGTTTGCCGAGCTAATCGCATATTGTGTAATCTATGCCTTGGCCCTTGACTATAAGGAACAGAAAAATAAACATAAATTGTTTTTATTCCATTTGGTGCAGTCCTTTGGAAGTAAGGCGTGTACATACATTCCTAGTTTCTACCAACATTTACTAGCCGATATCTTTATACCTTTTATATTTCTAAAGCATCCTAAAAATATATATTATTATTTTAACTCCCCTAGACTGTTCGTGATATGGCGGTATCCTTAGATTGTTTTAAGGGTCTCGAGACCAGCCGACCGCGAACCGGCTAGCAGTCGGTTTTGTTTAAAAACAAGCCACAAACAAACAGAAAGGTTTGTTTTATCGTGGGATATTGATAATGTGTACCACGTGCGAGCGATGTTTTTTTAAAGCGAACGTTATTTTAGCGGGAAATATTGTGATAGCGGAATGTGATGGCGTTACATGTAATGTGTAAGTTGTGTCCAGTTCGTAATTCTGTTGGAGTTTTTAACAATATGCTGTCAAAAATTATGCTTAAATACTTATGTGGAGATATATATTTTTTCTGTTTATTATTAGTATGATAAAGGGAATTAAGTATATTTTCAAGTTGGGTCTACAAAACACATAATGTATTTGCATTTTGATTTGCATTTTGTTACTTGAATAATATTAGGTATGCTTTACGTAGTCTATATGAAATCATTATAGTATGATGAAAAACAGGCAAAGCAGGATAATTTTATATAGAATGTCGTAGTATGTCTTTTTCAGGATTCAGCCTCTGAAATTTAGGAATTGAAACATGTTTTCAATTGACAATTTTTTAAAAAATGAAAATGCTTCTTTTCAACGACGCGCCCGTCACCCTCCCAGCTTCATCACACACCCTCAACATTATTATGTAGATTCCAATTTAAAACCACTTGTTATCTAGTTAGCGACGAAAAATACCTAACTACGGACCCCTAAATTAGCCTCCGGCTGCCAACTTCACCATACATAATCGATGGCAATTGACAAACGAAGCGTTCTGCTGTCAAATTCTAGTTTTCAGAGTAACAAAAGATGTGACAACCCTTAAAATTAGTTTGAATCGGATTCAACGAACGATTTTGATTCTTGCGTCTGTATGATAGGGTTGTGCGAAAATTAGGAAGGGCTTGGGTTTAAGTTGGTGGAGCAGAGCCTTGCTGTAGGTGCGTAATGGGGGTCTTGTTATGATAATCGCTGCCCTGAGGCTCGGTGAGGGCTGCATGCTGCTAAGACTGTTGGAGTGGTCATCGATTGAAACCGTTATTTCGATCGATTTGGGAACAATAAAACGTTTTGTATTATCGATTTAATATCATTATTATTCGAGAGGATTCAACTGTCTGCAGTTGTTCGGACCATAACCTGAACATTATATTATGTAGACCATGGCAGTTTACAATCTATTACTTTCTAGCGCTCGTTGTTCTAAGCTCTCATATATTGTGTATTTTTTTTTGAGAGCTACATAAGTTTTCCTTTGTCTGTTAAATGTTCTGAACAATATCTATATTATGTTTTAACATAGTGTGTGGCATAGCATTAAATAAATAACAAGGTACCTTTCTTTATTACACATACATTGGAGCTAACTTAAGCTTTATTGTAATTACCAAGGTCATAGAAGTATGTACTAATGTATGCAGTAATTTTAAAAATAATTTGAAAAAAAAAAATAATTGTAAAAATACATTGCAACTCACAGATACGAAATTAATCTAGTATATCGTCGTCTGTTTCATAGGTTTTATGTTTTATTGACATGACAACGTCTAATAAATCAACGAAGGCCGGCTGCATGCACGAAAAAGGATGACTCATTGTCCCGTTACGCTCATTGCACGCTTGCGCCGCATCTATCTCTCTTCCACTCGATTGCCCTATGCGTCCGAGGAGATGTTTTGTTTTAACGTTGTCACGTTAAACTATCGTCCGTAAACCAACTTTACAGACAACCAATTTTTAAAAAAATGATAACTCAAGATAATTATGTGAATAGTAAGTAAAACAGATTACCTTGCTATCTATATCGCTGTTATCATTGAGATAAGAGTCACGGAAACTATTCGAAAACGGGATGTTTACCATGCTTATTATTTTCGTTTTGCGGAGCTCGATATTTTGATATTAACTGCGAATGTCTTGATCACGAGAATCTTTTAGTAATACGAGTAGAAATAACCATGTTAATCTAATGTTATAAAGAGTGACGGAACTTCAGCATAGAGTACCTATAAATATATGTAGGTATGTGTTTGGTGTACAGTAAAGCTGTGCTGTGTGGTTACGGCACTAAAGAATGTAGCCACCCCCTCTCTTCCCGTGGGTGTCGTAAGAGGCGACTAAGGGATAACACAGTTCCACTACCACCCTGGAACTTAAAAAGCCGACGGATGGCGGGATAACCATCCATGCTGGCTTTGAAATACACAGGCCAAAGATGGGCAGCAGCGTCTTCGGTGCGACAAAGCCAGCCCTGCGGTCACCAACCCGCCTGCCCAGCGTGGTGACTATGGGCAAAACACGTGAGTTCGCGTCGTAATGTCGGGCGCGAACTTGTGGAGGCCTATGTCCAACAGTGGACTGTGATAGGCTGTAGTGGTGGTGATGGTACAATAAAGTGTAAAACGTGAAAAAATGTTTGTACCATTAAAGCAACAAGCAAACGTATGTTCCACCTGATGACAAGGGGTTTTTGTAACCTATGGGTGTCTGCAATACCAAGAACATTGTAGGTGTGTTGCCACTTACCCTCGACCTTCCTCAGAAGCTCTGGCTACCCTCAATACCCTTACTTAGGAACGTAACATTACTTGAGAGCAATATTATTAAGCTGTGGTCTGCTATAAGGTTGTGGTACTATCACAAGCGGTTTGATCCGATCTCCGCTCATTGCTGTCAACATTGCATCGTTGGGAGCTCTAGCTACCGTATACAAGACATCAAATAAACACTAGTTAAGCAGTTATTTTTTGGATGTGATCTTCTGTATGGTGCTACTGATCTTAAGCTAGATTTTTCCAGCTGTATCTCAATAATAATGACGCCGCGTTGGCGCAACGGTGACAGCACTGGATTGCGATTGGCTGTTGCGCGGGCGGTTGCGAGTTCGATTCCCGCACACGACAACAATTTGTATTGGCCATACAGATGTTTGACGTGGTCTGGATGTTTGTGCAGTCCTTGTGGGTCTCCCCACCGTGCCTCGGAGAGCACGTTAAGCCGTCGGTCCCGGTTGTTATCATGTACACCTGATAGCGATCGTCACTCATAGTAGGGAATATATCCGCCAACCCGCATTGGAGCAGCGTGGTGGATTAAGCTCCGATCCTTCTCCTACATGGGGAAGAGGCCCATATGCCCAACAGTGGGATATTACAGGCTGAATCGATCGATCGATCTCAATAATAGCTAAATAGTTAATTGATCAATTCTTTATCGTTAAACGTCCTCCTTCCCACTGGACAGACAATCATCGTAAGAATGCCGGTGGTGGCTGGATGAGGATTCCAGAAAGCCTGGATGCTTGGCGCAAACTTATGGAGGCCTATATCCAGCAGTGGACTGCGATAGGCTGAAGTAATCGTTAAACCGGCAATACAAAATACTGACACAAAAAGCATTTAATATAAACAGTGCAATTAGACAAATTATCAAAAAGAGCACAGAGTACATTAAAATCTCTTGATAATAATGAGGAGGTAATGAAAGAAGCGAGTGGTTGGAAAATTTCCTGTCATTACCGACCACCCTTCGGTCGGAGATCGACTGCTGCACTGTCTGCTAATTAAATTCTAATCTTCTACCCTTATTAATATACACTGGTATGCGCGAAAGGGTAGCGTACTTTAAAATCTATACTAATATTATAAAGAGGTAAAGTTTATAACTTTGTATATACGGGGTAATCTTCGCAAATACTGATCCGATCATGAAAATTCTTTCACTAACAGAAAGCTACACTATTCAGGAGTGACAAGATAAAAGGAAAAAGATAAAAATATATAAATATTTTAAATCACCAGGATTTGAACCTGCGTCCTCTGACGTGCCGTGTCAACAATTCAATCTAATCAAGCATTATTATTTGCCTTAGAAATTAATTGGTGATTTTAAAACATTTATATTTATCTGATTTGCTGAAAATAGTGAAAGGCTACACTATTCAGGAGTGACATAGGCTATATTTTATTGTAATTGTACAAAAAAATTCAGTAAAAAAGAAAAATATTAAAATATATTATGAAAATGACAAAGAAACGAACGCCATCTATCGCTGTTAGATTTAACTATTTAATACTCTATTTTATTTACTGTCTATTTGAATCTATCGATGACGAAGTTTTTACGCTTTTTGATAGATGGCGTTGGAGCAACATATTATTTATTTAAGTGGTTTAAAATTTGTTCTTTATAGTATGTTATTTGGTTCTGTAATTTAAAATAATAGATACACGATATTATTACGATTTTATTCATCGCTGTAGGCGCCCGCTGCCGTTTTTTTTTTTATTTTATATATTTTCTCTTTACTTTCTGTTTTACTTTATCGGTAGGTACTCCGGACGTAGTTTTGGTCAAAAGTTTTCTTCAAAACTATTTTTGCATTTTAATTTCTACTAAGTACTATAACTACTTCTGTTTTAATATTTCTTATAGTTATTATTTGTTGTTTAGTCTTTTCAGAAATAATTCTAATTTGTGTTTATCATAATTTTTTGTTTCAGTCTTACTTTCTTCTCTTTACTTTCTGTTTTATTTTATCGGCTTAGATACATTACTTACAGGTAATTAAAATTTCGGGATATTTATTTCGATTTTTCAATATTACAATACAAATATTTCTCTATTTTATTTTTGTCTAACACTTCGTCGATCTGAAAGCAAATTGCATTATTGAAATATATCGTCACGTGCACTATACCCCGTCCGGCGACTATACCCCGTCCGGCGACTAATGATCTTTTTGACACTTCAAGAAATTTTGACATTAGTGACTGCCTCACACGTTATTTATTCGATTCGAAATAATAATCGATTTTATTTAAGAAGAACTTTCAATCGATTTAATTAAATACATATAGTTTAAAAATATTATTTATTTATGCGTTTATTAGTTTTTTAAATTATAAATGAAAAATATAAATAATAAATAAATGAATTATCAGAGTTATTGCTCTTTATTCTTGGTTTGCAATTAAATTTCAAGATTTCGACTTAATTCCTTGCAAGTAATCAATCTTGGGGTCATAGATACTATTTTTATTTCCTTTTTTGTATTAAATTAATAGAAACAATAATCACATGACGTAAAATTATTTTTATCATATGATCGATTTATTATCGATTTATTATTTCAAGAACTGTTTCATAGTCTGTGGTTGTTTGTTATGCACAGGGTACTTCACTCAATCAATCAAATCGTCAATAAAGTATGACATTACAGTAGAATTTTAGTACGTTATTCCGAAAAAAAAACAACTGTAATTTATAGGCGTGGGCTGTCAAAAAGATCATTAGTCGCCGGACGGGGTATAATTAGCTTTTTGACAGCTCATGCCTATAAATTACAGTTTTTTTTTCGGAATAACGTACTAAAAATTTTACAGTAATGTCATACTTTATTGACGATTTGATTGATTGAGTGAAGTACCCTGTGCATAAGAAACAACCACAGACTATGAAACAGTTCTTGAAATAATAAATCGATAATAAATCGATCATATGATAAAAATAATTTTACGTCATGTGATTATCTATACTAATATTATAAAGAGGTAAAGTTTATAACTTTGTTTGTATATACGGGGTAATCTTCGCAAATACTGATCCGATCATGAAAATTCTTTCGCTAACAGAAAGCTACACTATTCAGGAGTGACAAGATAAAAGGAAAAAGATAAAAATATAACTCAAAAATGGTAAATGTACTACCATCTCTCGCCGCCATCTATCGCCATTAGAAGACTATTTATTAGTCTATCGACGTCGTTTTCGGGATTTTTGATAGATGGCGTTGAAGTAACATAATATTATTTATTTTTGCTGTGTGGCTACGGCATAGAATTTAGCCTCCCCCTCTCTTCCCGTGGGTGTCGTAAGAGGCGACATATAAGTGCTATAAAATTTAGTATGTTATTCGGTTCTGTAATTTAAAATAATAAATACACGATATTATTACGAGTGTATACGTCCAATACTTGCTATAAACAATGAACCTAATAGAACTTAGTAAATACTAAGAACTACACAACATAGGTAATGCATCACAAAGAAAAAGATAATTAACGCCCAACGAAGTGGGCACGGGTCGGCTAGTACTTTTATAAGTACATTAGTGTGTTTTCAAAACGCGATAGATTTAAACATTTTTTTTTATTTTTTTTCTACTAGGTAACCTCTACGGTGACGATCGCACTGGTGTAATGGTGCGTGTGCTGTGTCGGCAGTGCCTAACCACCGACGTTTGCGGGTTCGATTCCCGCTCGGAGTGGATAGTTGTGTTTATACAAATATTTATTTCCGGTCTGGTTGTTAGTCCTTGTGGGTTACCCCACCGTGCCTCGGAGAGCAAGTTAAGCTGTCGGTCCAGGTTGATAACATGTACCACGTGTGTCTCTTATATTATGGCCAATGCAAATGTTTGTCGTGTCGTATCTGTGTCAAATCATATAAATTTTCATGTTCGAATTTCTTTTTTTTTCAATTGTCAAATCTTTACACATCCTTACAAATCAGAAATGGATTTACTTTTACATATAAACCGTTTCAAAATTCCTTTATAGAAGCCGTAACAGCATTTTAAAAATGTACAATAAGCATACTTCTATTGAAGTTAGTAAAGATAGATTACCACGAAGTTTTTTTTTTGTATTTTTGAAATCAAAGAATGCTGAAGTGTGATCAAAAGTTTATTTTTAATTTTGATGTGACAGCTATCTAACAAACATTACATTGTATTTATCATAAAGAGATGCGATTTACATGGACTTGCGTACAACCTGCTTATTCAACTTTAAGTGACTATTTGTACAATAATAGATCCAATTTCGTATTTTAATTAAACTTTATGTCATCTTAATATCATCGTGATAACCGGTTGATAACAATAGACTAAAACTAGGACGAAGGCGCCGCGTGTCACGTTCACATGACACACATGGAATGCCATTCTTATACACGGTGAGGTCATACCTCTTCTAAACATAACTTCATTGCTATAAATTAATCCCCGTGTCACATCAAATAACAAAACCTTTTATCTTACAGAACTTTTGTTTACTTACATGCACGCAATCACGCCTTCTCTTTCCCGCGCCATTGTCTATCTCTTTCTCATTTGACAGATCGTAGCACGTGACACGTCACAGTTTATCGTTTACGTGATTAGAACGGTATAGCGTCACGATACGCGATAGAAACGCGATAGGTCTTTGTTCAGAGTAACGATTCTAGCAGCGCAATGGCTGAAAGACGTGGGAGCACTGCGATCTCTCTCTCGTTCGACTAAAATTTCGATTCAACCAGGGACTTTATAAGGGTAGTGACGCTGTACAAAATTTACATATCGACGTAATAAACCAAGCCGGCGCCCGTTTTAAATTCGACGAGCGTTCCGCCGGATCTCGAGTCGGTAAAAGTTTTCTAGTAATGAAAAATCTTTGTTAAGGTTAATATGAGCGGACGCGTAATTTTTATTCTCTGTACGCCTGTTTCGACTTGATTTGATGGTTGTAATATGCTTAAGTAACACTTCATTATACTATCATTACAATGATAAAATTGAGTCGCTTCCCGCTGTCTGTATGCTTAGATCTTTAAAACTACGCAACGGATTTTGATGCGGGTTTCTGTAGTAAATAGAGCGATTTCAGATGAAGATTTATATGTATAATACATGCATAATATAATAGAGGAACGCTGATAGTTTTTGCAACCGTGCGAAGCTGGGACGGGTCGCTAGTTATCTAATAAATATATTTTTAGAAATATTTTTAAAAAGTGCAATGCGTTTTATATCTCTTTCAATTTCCAGTATTGCTTTTAAAATGCTTCATTATGACACTACTCGGAGTATTCTATTTTAAACTGGCAATTTTCGATTATTAATAGGTAACAATAGACCAGATAATTATTTACAAGAGTTTTAATAAATACAAGTATAATGTTATAGTTCGTAATAAATCCAACATTTATATTAAAAAAAAGACAAAGCGATTGATCGCTATCGGACCGTTTATGTAAATATATAATTATCGTAATAATATCAACAATATATCGCATACGTTATATAAAGTTCAATGAATATTTATGTTTGATTACTAGTTCTTGTTGTCTTATAATTTTATTTAACAGGTAAATATTTGTCTATATTATCTTTTGTATGTTTTATTTTATTTATTTTTTTATATTTTATAAAACAAAGTCGCTTCCCGCTGTCTGTCTGTCTGTATGTATGCTTAAATTTTTAAAACTACGCAACGGATTTTGATGCGGTTTTCTTTAGTAGATAGAGTGATTCAAGAGGAAGGTTTTTATGTATAATACATGCATAATATAGCATAGAAACACTGTAACTGTAACAATAATTTTAGAGGTTTCTAATGTGATGTCGTAAATAAAAACATTTTTGCACTTACATTAGGTACACATTACATTAGGTTACATTTTCCCAGAGCAGCCATTTGGGGGATGTGTCTGGGTAGTTGTGGCACTCTATGTGACCGATTCTGTCTGCCCATCACTGCCGCATCGGGTGCCTGGCTTCGGAGGGTAGCGGGATCCGAGGCACGGTGCCGCCGCTGGCCGACCGTAGGAAGTTGGGGGCCCAAGTAGCAGGATAGCCACCTGTGAAAGGCTGCCCCGCCACCTGACGAAAAATCCCAGAATGATCTACCTTGCCGGTTGGCGACCGGAAGGGAGGACCAGGTAGCCATTCTGGGGGGGCTCGGGCGTCCCCGCGGTCTCCGCGTCAGGCTCCCTCCGTGCGGCGGTGTTGAGTTCGACACCTGGTAGGTAGGGTGCCGCCTCGCCCAGTTCGCGTTCCCCAGCACCTATTCACTCCCCATGAGAGCACAGAAGAGTAAAAGAAGATATACACAGCGGCTGCACGTCCTCCCATTGAAAGTGCACCTCTCTAACATCCGAGGCCTACACTCTAATCTTGAATCTGTCCACCACCACCTAGAAACAGAAAAACCGCAGCTGCTGTTCCTCACTGAGACGCAGATCAGATGTCCGGCTGACACGGCGTACCTCAGCTACCCTGGGTATTCTCTGGAGCACAGGTTCATACCTCGTGCCGGAGTCTGTGTGTACGCCAGTGATGACATTTGCATCAAGCGTCTCAAGCACCTTGAGACATCCAGTTACTCCATCCTATGGGTTCTGATGGACACAGGACAGGAGAAAATCCTGTATGCCTGTGTCTACCGTTCGTACAGTGGAGACGTGGAAACAACTCAGTTATGTGACCATCTTACCTTAACGGCGGATGAGGCTCGAGAGCGTTACCCTTCGGCACAGTTAGTCATCCTGGGGGACTTCAACGCCCACCACCAGGAGTGGCTGTACCCATACCAGGTGACCGACCATGCTGGGAGAGAAGTACGTAAACTAGCCTTGACGCTAGACCTCACCCAGCTTGTAAATTGTGCTACCAGGATACCAGACGTAGACTCTCATACCGCCAACTGCTTAGACCTGCTCTTAACAACTGATCCAGACAGATACTCAATAACAGTTTCTGCACCACTGGGTACTTCTAACCACTGTCTGGTAAAGACTATATCCGTTTGTTCCCCACCCGAAGAAGCCCCATGTGGCCCAAGACGTGTGTGGCGTTACAAGGCAGCAGATTGGGATGAGATGCGTCACTTTTTCTCGTCCTATCCTTGGCGAGAGGTATGCTTTTCTTCTGATGATCCGTCGAGCTGTGCTGAAGCCATAACCACGGTTATACGCCAGGGGATGGAATATTTTATACCACACTCTGACGTAGCGACGAATGGAAAAACTCGCCCGTGGTTTGATACGGACTGCTATCGTGCAGAAGCTGAAAAGCGGATGGCATACACTGCATGGGCTGAAGCCCGAGCGCATAAGTCTCCGAATTCTCGGAATTTGAAGAAAGCTTTTAACCAAGCCGCCAAGACATGTAAAAGGACGTTACGCAGGGCTAGATTCAACCATATCAGCCACATTGGGGCCAAACTAGCTTCTTACCCTTCTGGGAGCAAAGCGTTTTGGTCCCTGGCAAAAGCCGTTGAATCTAACTTTTGTCGGCCGTCACTTCCACCATTGCTGAGGACTGATGGATCACTGGCCCATTCTGCAAAAGAGAAAGCGGATTTATTTGCATCTCTTTTTGCTGAGAACTCGCGTCTGGATGTTGCAGGAAAAGCTCCACCAATCTCATCTCGTGCTGACTGCATTATGGCAGAAGTACGCATACGCCAAAAAGAGATCCTTAAAATCCTGCAAACTCTAGACGTGAACAAGGCCAGCGGACCTGATGATATACCAGCGATAGTCCTGCGTACATGTGCCCCTGAGTTGTCTCCACCTCTTACACGCCTGTACCGCCTGTCACTTAAGACTGGCAAAGTGCCGAAGTCTTGGAAGCTTGCCAATGTACAGCCTGTGCCCAAAAAAGGTAGTCGTGCAGACCCTGTCAATTACCGTCCCATCTCGGTCACGTCCATACTCTGTAAGACTATGGAACGTGCACTAAACAACAAACTCCTGGCCCACTTGGAAGGTAACGATCTCCTCAGCGACCGGCAGTACGGTTTCCGCCAGGATCGTTCGACTGGGGACCTTCTAGTGTATGCCACACATATATGGAGTGAGGCCATCGACAAACACGGTGAAGCACTTGCCGTGTCTCTCGATATCTCGAAGGCCTTTGACAGGGTTTGGCACGCGAGCCTTATAAGCAAGCTTCCTTCATATGGTATTCCACCTGGCCTTTGCACTTGGATTTCTGACTTCCTGAGCGAACGTTCAATACGAGTTGTCCTTGACGGGTACTCGTCGGACCAAAAAGTTATCGACTCCGGTGTCCCTCAGGGATCAGTCCTGTCCGCTACCCTCTTCCTGTTGCATATTAACGATCTGCTCGTCCCCGGTACCTTTGGGTATGCTGACGACAGCACAGTGACGGACAGATACTTTTCGAGTGCAAAGGCTAGTAAGGATGTTATCCAGTCTTGTCGAGAGGATATGGTCAGCCGCTTGAACGTCGCCCTCCAGGCAGTCTCCGATTGGGGCGATGCCAATCTGGTCACGTTCAACGCTACAAAAACACAGGCGTGTGTGTTCTCATCTAAACGGAGCCCTTTACACCTGGCTCCGACTTTCCGGAATGTTTCTGTAGAAATTACCGACTCCCTACAGCTCCTCGGTGTAGAGCTATCGTCCAATCTGAACTTTGGGCAGCACATCGAGTCCAAAGCAAAAACTGCAGCAAAAAAACTTGGTATTCTCTCTAAGGTCAGGCGATACTTCACTCCAGAACAGCTGCTTCAGCTATATCAAGCACAAGTTCGGACCTGTATGGAGTATTGCTGCCATCTTTGGGATGGATCCGCCAAATACCAACTGGCAACTTTGGACTCGGTGGAAAAACGAGCTAAGAGACTCATAGGTGACCCTACTCTGACAGACACCAAGTTGCAGAGTCTCGATCATCGGCGTAGGGTAGCTCGTCTGTCGGTGTTCTACAGAATATATTTCGGTGAGTGTGCGAAGGAATTGCATGATCTAATTCCCCCAACAACTTTCCACCATCGGAACACTAGGCGCGGTCGATCGTTCCATCCTTATGTCATCGATATGCCACCTACGCGTACAAAACGCTTTGCCAATACTTTTTTGATGCGCACGGCTAAGGAATGGAACTCATTGCCCGCGTCTGTGTTTCCCGAACGATACAATCTGGGAGTCTTCAAGGCCAGAGTGAATAGGCTGTTATTAGGCAGGCATGCTCCACCTTCGACCGCATCGTCACTTAACATCAGGTGAAATTGCGGTCAAATGCCTGTCTATTAGCCATAAAAAAAAAAAAAAAAAAAAATTAGGTATTTATTTATTAACGCCCAACGAAGTGGGCACGGGACGGCTAGTTTCTTTTAGTTAATAAGCGTAATATAATGATATTACGCTTATTAATTTTCTTTGAAAGGCTTGGATATAGACTTGATACAATTTTTTACATAAAATTTATATATTTTTATATGTATTTTTTATTATTGTTACAAAGTTAGTATTCGTGTAACTCAGTGAATAGTAGACAATAATTGTAGATTTTAATGGAAAGGTTTGTTCGAATTGGTGATAGGAAGCGCTGCATTTTTTTGTGCCTAATTTGTTTTATATATGTCCCTATTTGTGTTGTATTTAGTCTTCAACGTTTCGTTCTCGGTACGTTTATTAAACTTGAGTAAGATAGTCTTGTAAACGCTAGTAAAAGTCATTGTTTTTATAAACTTATATCATAATTATTTAGATAAGCCTTAAATGCCTATGAAATAACACTAGAGTACGCAATATATATCTAGTAAATTTACCGCGGTGCGGGCATTACGACTGAGCTGTATACCTTTAATTATCTATAAAAATTAATATAGATTTATAGAAAGTTAAAATTGAGACAGACGCATAACGATAGACAAGCGAACGCCGATCGAGCCTGCGTTGCGGCCAGTATCGATCCCGGCGCCCCCAACTTTGTTGACAAAGGCAGGTTCTTAAGCCAAATGAGATGCACCCCAAAGAATATTATGGGCAGACTTCGTCCCACTATCGCTGGATATATTGAGATCCACGACCTTATATCTGTATTGATCTTTTAACTGAGCGTAACGCTTCTATGCGTAACGTTACATTTTAGGAGATTAACTGCTTTTTAATGTTATTGTGTGTGCCTAGACAAAGGATACTTTTTTTATTTGTGTGGATAATCTGATAATTTATTTATAATTTTATTGCTGTCGTTAGGGTTACAATACCTTGTCACTAAAAGCGGTTTTTTACAGGTAAACATAAATAGGGACTTTTTTTGAGCTATTAGTGACAAAGTACACCTAGTGAGGAATAAAGATTAGTTATAATAAGTCACATAGCATTATTAGGAAAATTTTATTGTGTATTTTTCATAAATTTGAAGTTACATGTAGGTAAGTAGGTACCAGATAATAATATGAGACCCGCTAAAAGGCGATAATTCAACAAATATTGCACTCTTGTTGTTTTGCTTGTTACAACAAAATTCAGGTATTGTGTTGTAAACCAATAAAACAATATTATACTCTGATGTGTTATGTTATCATATGTTACATAATAAAGATAATTTAAAACTACGCACGAATACAAGAAATTTCGTTTGTAGCTTGCTAAATGGAAGTAAGATAGGAAAATTTCCATTTTCTGTAGGATGGAAAGGGATAGATGTGATTTCTAGCTTATTCTTTAATGATAATAACTCATCTATCTATAGTAACTTTTTCACACTGATTTTCTATGAATTTATGGCATAATCGAAATAAAAACAAACTACTGTTATCATGATTTGCAGTAAACTTTAGTATGTAGTATCAAATGTAATTTCTAGTAAAAGAAGGAATGAAGCATAAAACAGAAGGTCATTGAACTTTTGATCTCCGAGCAGTTGTATGAGAATCATTGTCATGTTTAAAGTATTATGCAGAAGCTTAACACTTTTACTAGTATTTTTTACAATTTTTACGACTATTATCATATTTATATATTGGTTATCAATATGAGGATAGTCGATTGTCTTGGCAATGACTCGTCGAACGTATGCCACGAATTCTGTGCCAAGTTCCTTTCTAATATGTAGGCAATAAAAACTATGTTTGTATTATAGCTGTTTGTACTAATATTGGCGAACATTTAAGCTGTTGTTAACTTGCGTTAACTAAAACATTCTATTTTTCTATATAATTACAACTAGTTTGGCAAACAAGCGTACGGCTCACCTGATGGTAAGCGATTACCGTAGCTTATAGACATCTGCAACACCAGAAGCATCGCAAGCGCGTTGCCAACCCTAATTTCAACAACCAGGAGCTCTGGTCACCTTACTTATCACAGGAACACAACACGGCGAGAGCAGTATTTTTTAATGCATAAAAAATCTTTGTAATTAATTAATTATAAAATAAAAATATTTTAGTGCGCTGTCTCATCTGTAGGTACCTACATAATAATCTGTACATAGACATCATCAAATAAATAATTATTGTAGATCATTAAATTAATTTAAACGAATTAATCGTAACACAAAATTATCATGACGTAACATTGAATTCTAAGTTCGCAACAACTTTACCTTTTGTATTTCACTTTAGATTATCGGTAATTTTAAGCTTATTACCATCAAAGCTCACTATTTCAGCGTGAAAATAATGACATACATAATTGAAAAGCATAAAGCACACATTTTTATGTAATAAAAAAAAAGAATATTGCAATTTTATCCAACAGACAATATTTATAACGAAAAAAAATGTAAAATAAATTCGTTTAGTAATAACGATTTGTTTTTGTAGGCAATACGTAATTATAAGCGATATATCAAGCTGATAGGCACGTGAGCGCTGTCGATGCTCGCTCTGCGAATGTTTTTTATAAGCGCAGTTAATTCACCCGAATAAACTCCCGCCCGAGGCAATGTTTATCTTTATTTATTTACGTGTTAGCGAATACATTGCTATAATGCATCTCTTTGATCCGTCCATGCAAACAT
The DNA here is from genome assembly GCA_905220545.2 of Melitaea athalia. Classification (NCBI taxonomy): domain Eukaryota; kingdom Metazoa; phylum Arthropoda; class Insecta; order Lepidoptera; family Nymphalidae; genus Melitaea; species Melitaea athalia. The sequence goes on from HG992180.1 coordinate 484,944, forward strand.
CCATTCCCACTGTCCCCCGAACATGCAAATTCGTCAAACAAAAACAAGGGTGTCCATAAAGCTCTTAATGCTGAAAACGCCATTAATATTTCAAATCAACTATACAAAAATATTCAAATCGAAGCCACTTAAGCTAAGCTGGGAACGTCGCAGTTTTTATCTCTTAAACCTTTCTCTGTTGACAGTCTTACGTTTACTACAGATTTAAAAAAAAATTGAATTCTGTAGCAAAATTTTGAAATTGGAATGTAAAAGTACGTTTCACGTTTTTGAAAGTACCTACTTGAACGGTTTTACATACAATGTAAAGTCGGATTCCCGCCGCCAGTGGCTAGGGCCGATTAAAATCTATTAGTGCCATCACGAAAGGGGAGTGCTCATTAATATTCACATCACGCACGATTCGTATACGCAAACGTGTAATCTTTTTATCGTCGCGTCTGGTCGCGGCGTGCGGACAAAGCGGAGCATCGATAGTCGATGAAACGTCACGCGCATCACTAAGCTTAGTAAGCTTTGACGTCCTACTGACCTCTATGTCGTGACAAACTACCTCGACAGGACATCTTAGCGTCATGCTACACATTGATGACATTCAATACACTTGCAAGTTACAAATCAAATCTAAAATGACTATTCAAGTAGGCTTAAAAGGCACTTTTGAATCCAGATTTTACAAATTAGAAATTTGTTTGTTTTAAATACATCAACTATTGTGTAAAAGATGCTACTGCTGCTTCGAGGCGTAGATTCGAGGAGATGCGAGGAGTAGATTAAATTCCTCTATTACTCTTTAAAAAATAACGCGTAATTATTATATACTAGTGGTCGCCCAGAGGTCGAAATTCGACCATAATTAAAATTTTAAATTAAAGAAAATCAAATAATTATGAATTTAAAGAACCTTTTTTAAAAAATTCAAATAGACAACATATTTTAACAATAAAAAATAGGGTATATATGCGTGTGTGCGTGTGGTAGTGTGTGCAATGCTTTTTTTTATTAATATAATGTATGTTGTATGTATAATTTTAAAAACATATTAGCATTACGCACTCCTTCCTTATATAAACTATAAGTGTGCGAAATTTCATACTCCTACGTACGCGCAATTTCCGTAAAAAGGGGTACAAAGTTTTTGCTTCACGTATTACTACCTATGTATATAGATTTAGCGATATCTTGCATGAAATACAGCGCATGAAATCAGACTAATTTAAGTTCTTTTTTTATAAAATTCTATCAACAATTAAACTTTAATTTTTTCTAGTTCTAGCGCACCTACAGAGCAAGCAATTATAATAATCATATAGCAAAGTTTGTGCATTAATTATTAACTATAGAATTAATTATTCCATTTCGAATAATTCGATAGGGGTACATTTGCAAATTGCGATCCCGGTGTAATTGTGAAAGTTGTCGCGGATCGTCTATACAAATCCCGGTTTACGGGATTCGGATCTTAGCGCGCCTAACTTGCCTCTGCTTACAGTGTGTATGCTGTTTACTAGATCTGCAGGTATCCGAGGCGTTTTAGAAGACACGATCGATGTTTCGTTGTCACGACATTTTAGCACAATTCTTGAACCTACTAAAGTCGTTTACAGTAAAAAAGTAGTGTGTTTAATGTAATATTTAATATCATTTAATTTTTAATAAATTCTAAGGTAGACAATGTCGCAATAACTACAATGCAGCTTATTTGTTTTTATTAAAAAGTTATTTGGAATATAATAAACTTTGAAATATATTTTGAGTCAAGGCTGCAAGGTTAGATGGCTGCTAAAATGAAACCAAAATAAATGTACGAATACTAAAATCCTACTCAAAATCTGGACCATCACGACTGGGGAAGTACCTCGACCTTACAGAAGATCACAGCTAAATAATACTGCTTCCAAGCAGTGTTATGTTCCTGTTGGTAAGTAAGGTGACCAGACTTGCTGGGGCGAATTGGGGATGGGGTCGGCAACGCGTTTGCGATGCTTCTGGTGTTGCAGACGTCTATAAGCTACGCTAATCGCTTACCATCAGGTGAGCCGTACGCTTGTTTGCCGACCTACTTGGTTATATGAAAAAAGCTATAATAGCAAGCTATATAGAGGAAAGAAAATTATTATTCATTTACTCTTAGAAGTTTGCCGTCCGTTGATATGTGTGACGTGTCCTGAAGTGGAGACAGCGTGTTGGCAAACGCAGTGTGGGACGACTTCCGGCCCGTTGGACCGACGATCTACGTAAGATTGCCGGTGTAGGCTGGATGAGGATTGCGGAAAACTGGGATGTCTGGAGCGAACTTGAGGAGGCCTATGTCTAGCAGGCCATGTCCAGCAGTGGACTGCGATAGGCTGAAGTGATTACTCTTGGAAGAAATTAAAAACATGAAACTAAACTTCAAAGCAGTACACTTGACGTATTTTGATAATATTTTATTATATCTATAGTAACAAAGGTGAGACCGCGAACGTTAAGTTCTTAATACAAAGGGTAAATATGATATGTAGGTTTATCTAAGTCACAAGACGCTCGAGTCTAATGGAATCATCCGTCGTGGGCTGTAAACGCAGCGGAAGTCTCCGGCTTAAATAGAATAACTTAAAGCCGAAAACTCGATTAGTCTTCCAGCTCGAAGCGACTTGTACGATGTTCGCTATATACTCGGTGGCTGTGTGATTAATATGAATACGTTGTTATACCTACGTTGTGAACTGTGTTATATTTTACGTGTGTCTTGTCGTTAAATTATATTGTTTTTTTTTAAATGAAATTTCTTTAGAATTGTTGCGATTTCAAACCGGATGCAACGGAAAAACGACAGGGAAGGGCGCGCCGCGCTGCACGCCGCGATACTTTGTAAATCTATGTAAATAATTTTAAATTAGTTTGCCAAAGAAGTTTCACTTCTGACATGATTGTGTACTTTGTACACGCAATTTTTTTATTATATTATATTTTTGGTAGTTTTGGAAGTTGTTCATCATTAAGGCTTTGTTTTTGAAGTGAAACTTTTTTACGCATGCTTTACTTAGGATTAAGCTTGTGATTGCGTGACGAGAGCGTTATGAAAAGTGTGATCAGACGAGGTGAACGGAAGTTGAGTGGAAGATATAAGTTAGTGAAGATAGAAAGAGAGAGAGAGTTACGTTTCGTATATTACTGTAGGGGCAACTATAGAAGTTATACTTCAGTTGTGTGGTCTAAAGCACACTCGTTTTTTTATGTCTCTGTTTAATTTAAATACTAGCTGTGCCCCGCGATTTTACGTGTTTCTATTTAAAGAAAACATAGTTTTTACCCTTCTTCGATAAATGGGATATCCAATACAAACATATTTTTACAATTCGAACTAGTAGTTTCTAAGATTTGCTCGTTTAAAAACAAACAAATTTTCAGTTTTAAAATATTAGTATAAACGCAAAAGCGAGAAAAGTTTAATGATTTATTGTATTTATACTCGTAATTATAACATTCATTGTTGATAACATGCACTATTTTGAGAATGTTTCTAAATAATATTTCAATGGTGAAAGCTAAATCTGTCAAATATTAGACCTACCACGCATAGGCTATAAAAAATCACGCTATGATTACGATAAAAAAAATTCTGAGAAAAGTAAATTCTTCAGTAATAATACATTTTTAGTAATGTAATAATTTTGAACGTATTGCAACTTTTTGTGTTTTGTTTTAATGATTATTTAATAATTTTCATTTAACTGATTGATTTTCATTTTACTTTCATTCAATTTCATTTTGATATTGATTGCATTTTCTTATATCGACATTGAAAAGTTTATTTAATCTGTATAATTATATGTATCTCTTCTTTGATTTCGGTTTTTACACGCTTTTTATTAGCTTCACCTGTAAATATGTTGACCCACTTCTAACGTTCAGATTTCATTTAAACTTAGTAGACTTATCGTGACCGATACAATACACTAATTTGATAAGATTATTTTAGTTTGGTTTATTTATAAAAACGTGTTTTTTTGTTTTTTTTTAATTATTATTTATAATTATTATGTTATATTGTTTTATTATGTTTTTTTCTTCTTCTGTTCTTCTTTGTTTCTACGCCAACTATTTTGTATAGGTACCGCTTTTCATTGTATGGACATTGTCTGAAATAAACGATTATACTGGTTTGACATCAATCTAAAAATACGCAATAGGTAGTTTAAAGTACTAGTTAGGTAACATTTATTATTTCAAATGTCCGCCATAGTTGTGACGTCACAACATGGTTGTCCCGCACGGTTCGGAAGGAAGGGCGGGCCCGGCACATCCGCTCAGCGGCCTCATCCGGAGATATATCTTATGTTTTCTTGTGTTATCTGTATCATGTCAAACTAATTTTGGACTACTTCTTACCCTTGACCACTGTCGTTGGTGTTGTTTTCTCGCCCACGATTTTGATTACAATAACTTTTTCCAATGTGAATATATAACTATGAATTAAGGCTTACTGAAGATTGATATGATTGATAGCCGACCTATGGCGGGATAACCATCCAACTGCTGGCTTTGAAATACACAGGCCGAAGACGGGCAGCAGCGTCTTCGGTGCGACAAAGTCAGCTCTGCGGTCACCAACCCGCCTGCCAGCGTGGTGACTTTGGGCAAAACACACGAGTTCACGCCATTTTTGGCGCGAGCTTGTGGAGGCCTATGTCCAGCAGTGGACTGTGATAGGCTGATGTGTGTGTGTGTGAAGATTGATGATGAAGGTTAAACGAGATTCCATGTATCAAGTATTTTCGGTTCAGTATTCTTGCTCAAAATCTGGAGCAGTCTGACTGGTGAAGTACCTCAACCTTACAGAAAGTCACATGAGATACTGCGCTCAAGTTGGTTTGTGTTTCTATGAGTAAGATAATCAAAGATAAAATTAGCTTTACAACAAATCAATTCCTAAAAAGTCACCAATTTATAAATAGTAATTAAAAGAGCTCCATTACAATGACAATGAAAAATAAAAAATTGCGTGCGTACAAAGTACACCTGTCAGAAGTGAAACTACGTTGGCAAACTAATTAAAAAAAAACAAATTAAAAAACTAATTGATATTTTTTTTAATTTAAAATACAAAAGAAAAAACTAATTGAAAAAAAAAAACAAAAAGCCAATGTCACGCGGTGTTCCCAGGCGGTCACCCAACCAAGTACTGATCGTCATGAGAAGAGAAGTTAAAGAAGTTTCACTTCAAATACACTTCATTCATAAAACAATAGTTGTAATCATTGTAACAACTGATTACTACTAAGCAGTGTTAAACTACTTGAAAACCTCCTCTTCCACACACGATCCTAACGATAGCTACCGGCTCGATATCAACAAGTAAAGCCGAGTGCACACAGGGGCACAGAGGGCAGCTCGTAGATTGATAACGCGTGCCCATCGACATTGACCGCGGTAATCACGTGATCACTCCGTGTTTTCCTCGTCTAAGGTTTTCTGAGGGCGTCAGGCGATTACGGTTAGCGATAAGGCGGAAACAATTTGAGACATCCGCTTTGGGTTTTTGTCGAAATCAGCGTGTTTTATATTGTCATTTTTATTTTCACGGGACTGTCTTAAACGGGAATGGCTTAAGGTTCCATCTAAGCGTCTTGAAAAGAAAGGTCTTTTTAGTCGGCTTAGGGACTGTTTTACTAGTTGTGATGACGGTAATCAACAGATAAACGTTTTTGATGTATTATTCTTTTTAACATCAAATTCCACAATTTTGATAAAATATTTCTTTTCGCAAATGTGAATTTAAAAGTTGTAGTTTATTCATTGAGAAAAAACAGGTCCTAATGGTCTATTCTACCTCCTGCTGTTTAAGCCTATTCGGAACTTATGTACGGAATAAACTTTATGATCTGGTGAATCTGGTCCTTAATATTCCTCACTTTCGTACAGGAAACATTACGGAATTCGTAATTATTAAATAATGAAAAACACCTAACTATTGTATTTGGTATTTTGTCAGAATTTATTAAAAAAATTGATGGTAACTTGTTATTGCTTGTGTGCTTACTAAAATAATAATAAAAGAAGTGTTTTTAATACATATGAGATGTATAAAAGACGAAGCTGGGAAGATCTTGACGGATGATGAGGAAATAAAAGGACGCTGGAAGAGATATTTTAATAAATTAATGAACGAAGAAAATGAATGGAGCGGAGTGTTACAAAATGTAAGTAGTAATGAAGGAATTGTGAAGGAGGTAAGTATAGAGGAAGTGAAGATGGCAGTGCAGAGTATGAAGAATGGAAAAGCAGTTGGGCCAGATGGTATACCAGCAGAAGTATGGAAGTTTTTGAATGCGGATGGATGGAAGTGGCTGACCTTGTTCTTCAATAAGTTGTTGCAAGAAGAGGTTATACCTGAGGAATGGTGCAACAGTTCACTGGTGCCCATTTTTAAGAATAAAGGTGACATACAGGATTGCAACAGCTATCGGGGAATAAAGCTCATGTCACATAGTATGAAGATATGGGAGAAAGTGATAGCGCGACGAATGAGAGAAGAATGTGAGGTCACACAGAACCAATTTGGGTTTATGCCGGGCCGGGGAACTACGGACGCCATATTTGCACTCCGCCAACTTTGTGAAAAATACCGACTCGCACAAAAAGACTTGCATATGGTGTTCATAGATTTAGAAAAAGCATATGATAGGGTCCCCCGTAAGGTTCTGTGGTGGGCTATGAAAAGGAAAGGTGTGCCAGAGAAGTATGTACGACTTGTTCAGGCGATGTATGATAGAGCTAGTACCCACGTCCGGTCCGAAGCCGGAGTAACTGGGAAGTTCAATGTGGCTGTAGGTTTGCACCAGGGATCGGCTTTAAGTCCGTATTTGTTCCTCCTAGTTATGGATGTTCTAACATCAGACATACAGGAGGAAGCACCCTGGTGTATGCTGTTTGCCGATGACGTTGTTCTTGTCGGGGATAATGCTCTTGAGGTCCAGAGCAGACTGGGAAAATGGCAGGAAAGACTGGAGGACGCGGGGTTGAGGATAAGCACATCCAAAACCGAGCATTTGTTCTGCAATTTCAGCGGTTTGTCTAGTTTTTCCCATATTGCCTTAGATGGTGTATCCCTACCAGTCTGCTCCGACTTTCGGTACCTTGGTCATTAATACAAAATGACGGCAATGTAGACCGTGACGTGAAAAATAGAATAAATGCGGGATGGATGAAATGGCGACAGGTCTCTGGAACAGCTTGTGATCCACGAATGCCTCTTAAACTTAAGGGGAAAATCTACAAAACGATCATAAGACCTGTCGTAATGTATGGATCAGAATGTTGGGCAACGAAAGTGACGGATGAAAGAAGAGTACACGCAGCCGAGATGAGAATGTTGAGATGGATGTGTGGAGTGACAAGGAGAGATCGAATTAAAAATGAGTATATAAGGGGAAGTTTGAAAGTAGCACCCGTGACGGAGAAAATAAGGAGCAGAAGGTTAGCGTGGTATGGGCATGTAATGAGGAGGGATGAAAGCTATATTGGTAAAAGAATGTTAGGGATGAATGTCGAAGGACGAAGAGCGATCGGCAGGCCAAGAAAGCGATGGATGGATTGTGTGAGTGAGGACATGAGAAACAAAGGAGTATGCGCTGAAGTTACGAATAATAGAGAGGAATGGAAGAGGAGAACATGTTGTGCCGACCCTATATAAATAGGATAAGGGCAGGGAGATGATGAAAAGAAGTGTTTTTAACTTTTGATATAGACAGATTTTCTTACAGAAGTGTCAACGAATTTGCATTTAGGTATTACCTAGCTCGATATGAAGATACAAAATCCCTAATTTCAATTCAATACACATAACTGCGAAAAAAGTAATGAAAACAAAGTCCAAACAGAATTTCATTACAATACAATACATGATATAATTTTCCCCGAATAATAACAACAAAAGACAAACAGTAAAACCAATCCAAACCAGCTAAGTCAATAGCTTCCCGATATCAAGAAACACTCGTAAACCGCGTATCACCTTCATAACTGCGGGAACCTCAAGGAACTTTCCAGAATCGGGCCCAGTTAAAAGACCGTAAAGGATAAGAATGGGGGTTAGGGTGACGTGTCAACAGATAGGGCCATCTACTCCTAAATGCACTAACTATTTTTCCAACGGAGACTGTCCTTTTGTGATACGTCAGTATGGAAAGGATATTATTTATTATAAAAACTGGATTTTCTTTGTGTTTTAAATTACATATTTTAAAGAATTATTTGTTTTATTATTTATACTATGTTAACTACACTGTATAGAGTTTATTGTAAAATTCCTACTATAGTTGAGAAATTGATCTCATAAATTACTTTTTGAGATGCGAACACCAAGCATTCAGATAACTTAACGTAAATTTATTATGACTTGGTATTTCTCTTGTATCAAAAAAATTAACCACAACTAAGAACTCATTTTAGACGTATGGTATTAGTAAAGATATGTAGGTATGGTTTGTTTTCAATAAGTTCTATTTGATGACATAAACATCCCAGTGTAGTATAAAATTTTCGATGAGTATAGCGTGACATTATAATTATAGCCTTAATATACATTTGTATGTCTTTGATAAACAGATTTCTTACCAAAGAAAGACTTAATACCTGAATGTGCATTTAAGTCAATACACAATTTAACTTATTATAATAATAGTTTTACGTATATAATTTTTAGCATTATAATAAAGCCTCCTCCACTGTGACGTGAGTGGGCAGTTCGAACGTTAGGTAAAGTCGCCCTCAAATGACCGCTACAAATAACACTGTGTCGCTTGCTCACATGACACCATTATCTAATGGGTTGATTAGGGGAGGGCTGCTACATAATAGTCTTAGGTAAATCTTATCACTTTTTAAGAGACTTCTGAATAAAGTTACGTATTGTAAATCAAGAGCGAGTTGGTGGAAACAGAAAAATAATTCAAACGGTCCACAGATTATAAGATGTGTATAATTTACACATTGTTATTTACACATGTAAAACTGAATGTCAATATAAATTTTGAAAAAGAGTAAGTATACTACAAAATGGATGTACAAAATGACTGGTTGTATTTGTAATCACTACATATTATAAAACAAAGTCGCTTCCCGCTGTCTGTCTGTCCCTATGTATGCTTAGATCTTTAAAACTACGCAACGGATTTTGATGCGGTTTTTTTTAATAGATGGAGTGATTCACAAGGAAGGTTTATATGTATAATACATGCATAATATAGTAGAGGAACAGTGATAGGTTTAGCAACCGTGCGAAGCCGAGGCGGGTCACTAGTAAATAATATGTGGGAATAAAATTGTAAGGGTTTTTTTTTTAAATTTACATTTTCGAACAAACGTTTCGTTTCTCTGAGACATTTGTGTACTTTCTCATATAATCGTCAGTTGAATGTATAATAGGGACTATTATAAGGGCTTTACCGTAACCACGTAACCCTGTGGTAGCACGTTTTGGTAATCTCGCTATCTGATGTAACGATTATGATCAGGTGTTAGCGATGGTACAGAGTGTCTTGATGGGGCCTGCCTTATCATCTTATGGTTACATAATATTAAGGTAAAGATCTGATTTTATATGTGAATAGCTAACACCTTTGTATTTTGTTTATAATATTATGTATACTCGTATACAGTAAAAGATCAAAAGATCGAAGTAACACGTTTTTTCTTGTAGTGAAACTTCTTTAGGCGCATGAGGGGTAAAATTTGAGCGACCGCTAACGCAGGAACGCGTCACGCGGTCAATACTTGGATGGGTGACCGCCTGGGAACACCGCGTGACGGTGGATTTTTTCAATTAGTTTTTTTGTTTTTATTTTTAATTAGTTTGGCAAAGAAGTTTCACTTCTGACATATTATGTACTTTGTACGCACGCAATTTTTTTTTTTATATACAACTAGATCGGGAAACAAGTTCAGTATTAATATAACTTTTTTATACAAGTAGGCCGGCAAACAAACGTATGGCCCAACTGATGCTAAGCGATTACCGTAGCTTATAGACACCTGTAACACCAGAAGCATCACAAGCACACAACCCCCAATCTGCCCCAGTACTTCTGGTCACCTTACTCACCACAGGAGCACAACAATGCTTGATAGCAGGGTTATTTAGCTGTGATCTTCTGTAAGGTCGAGGTACTTTCACAGTCGAGCTGCTCCAGTGGGACCACATGACAAGCACCACCTTTCGATAAAAAAAAAATAACTTAGGTAATATTCACAGTAAAAAGTTCCGATGTAATTAATATTTACGAAAAAAATCTCCCCTCCTTTTTTGAAGTCGGTTAAAAAATTAAAGCACTCTGCCCGCAGATAAAAAAGGTGCGGTAATTTAATTTCAACCGAAAAATTATATTAAACGCGCTCCTACCAATTACCGTGTTGAATAGAGCCGAACGTTTATCAATCATCGGAGTGGCGAGTCAAATGACATTAGCGGTGATTACCGAGTAATTACCGCGTGGCGATGGTAGGTGGTAGGTGGCCACGGTTCACGCATCGCTGTACACGGTCAAAAACTTTTAAACCGTAAAATTTTTATCGAATTTATTTTGAACAGTCGTTGTTTTTTTTTAATTTCTTATCGAATAATATATTATGTTTTATATTTTTTAATCTTAAAAATAAATTTCCCGTCGGTATTTTAAAATCCGTTCTATTTTTGTTTTTTTTTTTTGAATATGCATATAGTAAGACTTATTATCTTATTATTTGTTCTACCCACTGGGTATGTTTAAAATGTCGGTAGGAAGTTCGCCGGTTTAGCTGGTAAGTAATAATCTATACAAATAAATGAAATTGGAGTGTCTGTTTGTAATATTAAGGTAACCGCTTTTTACTAAATGCGTATGGATCTATACACGGTACATATACCAATATAACATTTTTTACAATATTATTGTCTGTCTGTTTATTGTTTGACGGAACTTTCACTGGCAGATAGCTGATATAATAAGGAGTAACATCTGCGAACTGAACAATAACTTTTTTGTTAACCCTAGAACCGTACCCTGGGGTACAAATGAAAAAAAGAAATTAAAAATTGTCTATAACATTTTTCCTCTTTGATGGTTTGCTTCGCTCGTCCGTGTATTTACGGGGGGCGAGGGGACTCGCAGATATCTAAGTCGGACGTTGGTTCTGCTTGCAAATGGACGTGACACGATGCTTGTGGGGTACACCAGCACCCCAGGGTACTTAGAACGTAAGTATTTCGTTATTATTATTATTTTGTTATTTCGTGTTTTTATGCTGCTTATATTATTTACTGATATTGTATGTGATGTTTGGATCTATGACATCTTATGTGAACAATTAACTTGCTGAAAAATGAAGGCTTTTGCTGTGTAGGTTTTTTTACTAATACATTTTTATATATAAGATAGACGTATGGCTCTCAGTGTTTGCGTTTTGTTAGTATTTTTTATTTATTTATTTTTTTCAGATGACGTAACGTCGCAATTTGAAGGAAAGTGAAATAGTACATGTTCTCTACTTACATATGTGGCTTCAAAGCTCACGACACTCGCATTTGATCTCATCAAACCTCACCTGGAAGTTAGATTTCAGTATCGTACTTTGCCAACATCCCTAAAAATAAGTATTAAGTATATATTAGGAAAAAAGCGATCATTAGCTGTGGTAACTAATGAAAATTCAAAATCTGGAAAATATTCCTTCTGCCAAGGCTCAAGGACCATAAATCATGCACACAGTGCGTGACGTACAAAACTTTCCTTTGTAATGAGCACCAAAAAAAAAATAATTGCCAAAATTGTTTAATTTCCTAATTTTATGTGCCTCAATTGTGTTCATTGAGACCAAAACTAGTGTCAGACAGCATATATACGTTAATTTTTAATAAAACTTTATTACCTATTGAAAAATGTGTCTTTTTATTTGGGGTGTGCTTGTACCCCAGGGTACCGTTCATGTAAATTTTTATATGGGTACGGTTCTAGGGTTAAATTCCACGCGGACGAAGTCGCGGGCACAGCTAGTCGTGAATAATAGCCCATTTGTTTCATGTCGAACTATTTGTCACACATTCGCGTTCGAGCGCAATGAATCGCGAACAATCGTCACAGAGAGCGCCGAACGCTTATAAAACCATACCGCTCGCCAACAAAAAAAGGTAAACTTTTGTTTCTCTTAACGCGGCGTTTTGTCATTATACCTGGCACGTGGTCGCGAATACATAATGTTTTATTATTAGACGTTACGACTTCACGCTTTTAGCGGCGGTCGCTGATAATACGTTCGTTCCGAGAAGTGGTTATCTGGTCCCAGCATTGTTTTAACGCTTTTCGATGTAGTACGGTACTGTGTTACGAGTACTATTAAAATGAAAAGAAAATTTATCTTTACTAAAGACTCTAATGTGATTTTTAAGGTTTAAAAATTTCGAATTTGTTTTTTCGGTCACAAGCTAGTAACAAGTATTTGTATGGGCCATACATCTGTGCGTTTATGCTTGTGTGTTCTTGGATACTTGACGCGTCACGCGAGTGAGAAGCTTTCAATGTTTAATGTTCAAAGGCTGTGACGACGCGTTGGAGCAACGGTCAAAGCACTGGTTTATGGCTGTTGCGCTGGCGGATGCTTACCGTGGTTTGGGTGTTTGTGCAGTCCTTGTGGGTCTCCCCACCGTGCCTCGGAGAGCACGTTAAGCCGTCGGTCCCTGTTGTTATCATGTACACCTGATAGCGATCGTTACTCATAGGAGGGAAGATATCCGCCAACCCGCATTGGAGCAGCGTCGTGGATTAAGCTCTGATCCTTCTTCTTCATGGGAAAAGAGGCCTATGCCCAGCTGTGGGATATTACAGCCTGAAGGCTAAATGGTTTAGCAAATCGTTCAGATATCCAATTTTCCTACTTGCTTAATTAAACTTTTATCATGTTAATGTTTTCTAGTCTGTGGCGCCTACTCAGTAATTTTCACGTAACAATAGTATAAAGGGCTGTGATGTTCAAATCTGCTATAAACTAAAAACATGCTATAGACTAAATGCTAAATTTTTTTAGCATGCTATTTTATATGCTATCTTTATAGCACATTGTTAACCATATGTAAACACAATCGATCCTTTAATCAACCGAATTGCGCAATCGATTAGTTTTATTTAGGATTTATTGATTTTTGTTTATATAAGATATTAAACGATTAACGATATAAGATATTATTAGATTTACAAATATAGTTAATTTTGTCATTAATAAACGAGATTTCGACATTAATAAAAAAAAACTACAAAAATTAAATTTTCTCAGTTGAAAGACACGATTTACTTGAATATCAGTTATCTATTAACGACTACTTAAGTAACAACTATTTGAGAAAACTTAAAAACTCGTAACAGAGAGGTAAACTATTTTGATAAACCTTGATGTTCTCGTTGATGACTTGCTAATCGAAAGCAGCAGTTCATGTGATAGCTTACTTGTACAATCTTCTAGTACTCAGTATGAAAACCCACAACAGTTGTAACACAAAGCTTCGCCACATCAAAAAAATAAATAAAAGAGATTGAATTTACCGTCATTAGCCTGTGATCGTACTGGAGTTTCGGATAGAGCCGCTGCCATTATAGCTTCTTCTGTGTTAAAAGATGTTGGCATTATTTCATCAAACCATCTAAGTCATGTTATTGATCGTTCAAAGTTGCACAGTGAAAGAACTAAAGTCAGATCAACTTTACAAGAAGCTGACTGCAACAAATTTCATCGTGGTATGTATTTTAATGGGAGAAAGGATAAAACTTTGTTTCGTATTGAGAAAGAAGGGAAATTTTACAGAAAACGGATAATAGAAGATCATTATGTGATATTATAGGAACCAGGAAGCAACTATTTTGGGCACGTCACGTGTGAGTCGGGAACTGCTAAAGATATAAATATAATAACTTGAAATCTAAGTTCTTAAAACTGAGTGTAATAGCTGTTATTGGCTGCGATGGAACAGTAGTGAATACCGGTTTCAAAGGAGGCGTTGTTCGTCTGATGGAGGAAGAACTAAACAGACCAAGACCGAGACAGAGTGGTTTATTTACCAAATGCATTCTAATGAAATTACCACTGCGACATTTGTTGTTACATTTGGATGGCAAAACTACAGGGCCCAAATGCTCTTCAAGTGCCATCGGATCTCATTAGAGCAAAACTATTTTCGTGTAAGCGAATGCTTAGTTTCAATACAAAAATCAATTTAATATTTAAATTTGTTTTTTAATGTTTCTGGCAAAGTTTTAGAATAAATGAAAAAAAAAGAAAAAAAATGTTTGTTATTCAGCTGTTCTGGGGCACCTCTAAACATTATGACTGGTGGGTGAAATTTTGTATTTTTCTTTTATATATTACAAGACAACTTTTAATCGCTATGCCGTTGAAATAAAAAGAATTTTTTTAAACTCCATACATTATCGCTCCACCCTATTGCACATCCCTTCTTGCTTACTTCATACAGCTTCGTGCTTATTCGGAAATGTTCGGTATACGGTAATCTGTCTCAGTCACACGTTAGTATTCGTGTGTTGTTTCTGATAAAAATCTGCCACTATCGAAAGGTGAGGTATTGAAATTGAATTTTGAATTTAAAAGTTATTTTTGTAGCATCTTAAAGTGTTATGATGTTTATTTTATTGCTCACTGTATTAGGGAAATTTTATTCGTACATTGATTTATAATAAAAATAAAAATTAGTAATAACAGTTTTTTTTCGTGAGTGGACATACGTAAAAGTTCGAAAACGCTAAAAAGTAATGTTATCCCGCTCTAGCCTCGCTGCAGCGCGCTGTGTACGTTTAGCGTTTGAGACGTTATAAATTTAGCGCGAAGTCATAGTCGGTATAGCAAATGCTATATGCTATAAACATTTAGCATGCTATACTTTTATGCTATACGCTATATTAACCACCACTAATTAAAGGGAATTAAAAAATATACAAAAAAATACCACTATCGTTTTTGACAAATCGATCCACATTGTGATTTTTATGCGTGAACAAATTAGAACAGTTAGCAGTTAGTAATGCGTGTTTGATAACAATAGCGGGTGCGATTGTAAAATGAATCAAATTAAACGAATTTCGGCCATTAGTCGGTTTTGTCGAGATTAGTCATCAATCATTCGTGGGCAGCGAACGGAGCGAGGCGCAAATCATAGTGTTCGCGCGTCACACTGACACCCACATCCCGTCGCGGCCTCGTGGGAGCTTCACACGAACTGCGGTGCCGCTGCCGTTGCGATAAACGCAATTTCATACACGTCAAATACAACAAATTAAAATATATTATCGTTCTAAGTTAAAAGTTAACAAAAAATATTTTTTGTTTCTTTAAAGTATTGACACTAGTGATTGACGTCAAAAAATTATGCTCTTTGAGGACAATGGAACGACCTCAACACAAATGAATGAAATGTATAATGTAGTTCAGTGAATTAATACAATTGCGGATGCATCCGACTTAATTACACAGGTAATGCAATGCTACGTACGCCACAGTTACTTATTAACCAATATTTTATGACATAAAATAAAATAAATAAAATATAGTTTAAACTATGTATAACAATTATTATTTAATAATAATTGTTATACATAGTTTAAACTATATTTTTAAATGCCTCAAACGGCCCTTACTGGGATTTACCTACTCCTGTGTTGGGGGTCTGGAAACACACAATACACAAGCACAAACACCCAGACAACGGCAAACACCTGTATTGCGAATACAAATGTAAACCATGTGCGGAAATCGACACCGCAAACTCCAGTGTAACAGCCGCAATCCAGCGCTGTAATGCGTCGTCAAATAATTATTTCGTATGCAATCTGTTACATTATATCAACAATTTGAAAATATAATTTACCATATCTGAGGTCTGTTACTGACCTATATCTGTAAAAAATTGTACTTTAAAGATTTATTACAGCACATAAATAACATAATTCTTGATAGAGTTTCTATATCGATCGATCAATTCAGCCTGTAATATCCCACTGTTGGGCATAGGCCTCTTCCCCATGTAGGAGAAGGTTCGGAGCTCAATCCACCACGCTGCTTCAATGCGGGTTGGCGGATATATTCCCTACTATGAGTAACGATCGCTATCAGGTGTACATCATAACAACCGGGACCGACGGCTTAGCGTGCTCTCCGAGGCACGGTGGAGAGACCCACATGGACTGCACAATCACCCAGACCACGGCAAACGTCTGTATTAAAGAGGTTCTATATATGTGTATATTAATATAATCTTTACCCCTGCGCGGGTGTTAGTCTGTGCTTATCGAGACAAGTCAACAACGCACAGGAAGTGTCGACTAAATCGAACTACACAGCTTGACGGACAGACAATGTTCGACGCGTCCTCATTGTTTTCAGCGTGACTCGCGCGTTTGATGACGTTACGTGTGTGTAATTATTAGTTTGACGGTTGGTTTTGCTCTGCTTCGTGTAATTACGACGATCTGATACCGGCGACTTTATCTGCGTGTAAACACTAAAAATATATCTAAGGGTACATATTCACATCACTTCAGCCTATCGCAGTCCACGGCTGCATATAGGCCTCCCCAAGTTCACGCCAAACATCCCGGTTTTCCGCAATCCTCATTCACCCATACAACAACATACATCCAACACCATATGGGCAAAAAACCATGGATACAGATTACTTTAATTTAATAGATAGTCAGTACTAAGTATATACCAGTAAACTTTGTAGTAGGTATATTCAAATTCAAATTCAAAATATTTTATTCACCATAAAATTATAACAATTTCTTACTGAACGTCATGAGTCTACTACCAGTTCGGAAAGAAAAAGCCACCATAGGTAACCCTTTCTCTCCGTGATGTCGATCTTCAATGAATTTTCTCATTTGAACCATGTTAAGCTGATAAAGTAGGTATGTATAAATAAAAATCAAAATTGTTTTATTGCAAGTCAAACAACGTAAGTTTAATTAAGTATCATTAATAAATGAACTCTTTGTGAATGAAGTTTTTTAAGTCAAACTTCTTTACGCACGCTTGACTTGGGGAGAAAGCTGGTGAATGGGTGACGAGAGCGTTACGAAAAGTGTGATCGAGCGAGGCGTACGGAGGTTGAGAGGGAGATATAAGTTAGATAGAGCTAAAGAAGTTTTACTTCAGTCGTGTGGTCTAAAGCACACTCGTTTTTAGGGTTCCGTACCCAAAGGGTAAAAACGGGACCCTATTACTAAGACTTCGCTGTCCGTCCGTCCGTCCGTCCGTCAGTGTGTCTGTCACCAGGCTGTATTTCAAGAACGGCTATAGCTAGAGAGTTGAAATTTTCACAAATTATGTATTTCTGTTGCTGCTATAACAACAAATACTAAAAACAAAATAAAATAAATATTTAAGGGGGGCTCCCATACAACAAACGCGATTTTCTTGCCTTTTTTTGCTCGATATCAATAATGGCAACAGGTAGGCACTTGAAATATTCACAAAATACTCAGTTCTATTTTTACTTTAATAATCTATACTAATATAATAAAGCTGAAGAGTTTGTTTGTTTGTTTGTTTGTTTGTTTGATCGCGCTAATCTCAGGATCTACTGGTCCGATTTGAATAATTCTTTCAGTGTTAGATAGCCCACTTATTGAGGAAGGCTATAGGCTATATATCATCACGCTAAGACCAACAGGAGCGGAGTCCACGCCGACGAAGTCGCGCGCAGAAGCTAGTAAATAATAAAATTAAAATAAAATTAATATTTAAGGGGGCTCCCATACAAAAAAAACGTCATTTTTGCCTATTTTTGCTCTCATACAACAAAAGTGATTTTTTAGCCGCTTTTTGCCCGATATTAAAATCAATGTACCTAGTCAATGGTACGGAACCCTTTGTGCGCGAGTCCGACTCGCACTTGGCCGATTTTATTTAATTATCTTATGTGAGTCTCATCCTTTCAATTCGTTGAATTTTTTTACAAAACACCTTTTATTACAATGTTTATTTTTAGCAATGAACATTAGATTCAATATTAAAAATAAAATTCGATCATTTGAAGGGACTTACCGTATGACGATTTAGTTTTGATTCACAAATATTTGAAGTAACAATACACCGATAAGATACATACAAGTTCATACAGGGATATGAGAAAACAATGGTTTATTCTAACACTTAAATCATACTCGGTCCTAACACAAGCGTATTGACAGAAAGATTTGTCGAAACCATTAAACAATTCATATGGAATATCGTCCCCATCACGATGCAATATGCCAGCCCACGTGTCCGAGAAGCAATTTCAGTTCAGAATAACCAGCAATAGAGCACTGCCCGTTCTACGAAGTCCACGGGAGCGCCTTATCGCGTCTGTAAATCAATATATGATTACAAATTTAATGCTACTGTTGGGTTATAAATCAGTTATTTTAAATTACGACCCGCAAGCGACGTATCACTACGCGTGAGGCCCCCTAGTGTTGCGCGATGTCGACACTCGATGCTGCGTGTAGGACGAGTTAGTGATGTGCCTGGATGTATGTCTAACGAGGTTTTCGATTAATTTCGAGGTATAAATAATAGTTCGAGAGATCATTAAATATTAATGATTTTCGATAATTTTTTTGCATGTTTTGTGCTTCATATTGGACGCCGCGTTGTCGCAGCGGTCACAGCAGTGGATTGCGATTGGCTGTTGCGCGGGCGGTTGCGGGTTCGATCCCCGCACACGACAACATTTGTATTGGCCATACAGTTTTTTGCCGTGGTCTGGGTGTTTGTGCAGTCCTTGTGGGTCTCCCCACCGTGCCTCGGAGAGCACGTTAAGCCGTCGGTCCCGGTTGTTATCATGTACACCTCATAGCGATCGTTACTCATAGTAGGGAATTTACCGCCAACCCGCATTGGAGCAGCGTGGTGGATTAAGCTCCGAGCCTTCTCCTACATGGGGAAGAGGCCTATGCCCAACAGTGGGATATTACAGGCTGAATCGTGAATCGTGATCGTGCTTCATATAATTTCACAATACATAATTATAATATGACATAATTTTCTTCAATTGGAATGCTGATTTATAGTTTTATAGAAAATCATTTATAGAATAAGAATTAAAAGTATGTTGCTTGCAAAAAAAAAAAAACAAATATTAATACAAAAATTTACAAATACACTTTTAACACAAATTGAAATTATACACAAACTTACAGTATTATGTCTCACAAACTTACAGTATTATGTCTCACAAACAATTCAGTAGTAAACGCGTTTTCTCTCGAATGTCACTTAAATAAATATCGGTAATATTTATTGGAACAGCCGTCGATAACGCCAAGTGCAATACTCTTGCACAATCGTAAACACTGAAATAAAGGGAACAATTTCCTTCGCTTGTACTTTCACCGGTTCGATTCTTGCGAACGATTGACAAGCGACCTATCTGCGAATATTGCGATCTGTTAGCGATTACGACTGTCATAATTCAGGTAAATCTGTTTTACTGACAGTTAGTGTTATTTTGTTATGACGTAAACTTGGGTATACTTAAGAGATTGTTCAGGACTTTGAATAAATCTATTAAATTATATTTTAGGGTAGTTTAAAACTTTAAACCATTAAATCAAGTGAAAGAAGGTTTATAAACATTTTTAAAATCATATCAAAAATTTTCGATCCAGCGGGATTTGAACCCGCACCTTCTGACGTGCCGCATCAGCGCTCTGCCAACTGAGCTATGGATCCACATCAAGCTGGGTCGAAATTCTTGATATGCTGATTTTGGTTTTTAAAGAAGTTTTATTTAGTATTGTTGTATTACATAGTTGGCGTATTTGTTATATTTATTTTAATTACTAGCTAAGTGCTATTTTAGTACAATATAAATTATAAAAATAACTTTTATGTTTTACACTAATACTTAAAATAATAAAATAGGGCCTCGCCATAGCTGCTAGAGTATTGTATACTCTTGAAATATCAATAATTTAGAATACTCAACAACAAGAACGACAAGTTTGATAGACGGTTGTAGATCGGTGATAGTTTCACCTTGAACGATAGTTAAACTTTTAATTTGCAAGACGGCGATTATAAGGTGCTTAGATGTCTATTTGAATAAAGTTATTTTTGATTATAATTTTGATAGCTTACTTAGAAAGATTGAACAATTAGACGATATGAAATTAGCATACAAAAGTAAAGATTGAGCTTGTTTTAATTTAAAATTTTCAGATATTAATATTTTAAAAGAGTAAGTCCCACGTTTGTCGAGACGCGGTCCTCCTGGTCACCATTGTACAGATTTATCCACAGTAAAGCTTCAGTATTATAAAGGCATAAGTTGAGTCGTTGGCGCAGTTTGTAGTCGCCCGGATTTCTGCTCCAGGGGTTGTGGGTTTAATTCCGGCCCGAGTCTGGGTGTAATTTTTATTATAATTTATTTATGTATTATTTCAATGTGTGGTCATCGAAAAGAAATTGCAACTGCTTGTACTGTAAAGTATTATTTATTTTAGTTAGTTTTAGTATTATTATTATATTAAAACGTCAGGCATCTAAAAAACTTAATAAACTGCGATAAAATCCGAAAAAGTTGTTTCATTATAAAAAATACAATCAAAATCATAATAATTGCATTATGTATAAGAGTAGTGTTTACACATAGTTTTCTTTAAGGTCTCTCTAGCACACAAACATGTAATGTTGCATGTCATCTAACACGACTTTGTTTGTTGAATTTAAGTTTATAAAAATGCACTTTGTTTTTTATTTTAATTTTAATTAAACCTTGAAAATAGTAAGACGATTAAAGCAATGTGAATTCGTGGATCTAGTTTACCTATCAAATATTTGCACTGACAGCAACTCACGGTCTAAATAGAAATAATATGAGATTTAATATGTACCTATACAAGTTACTTGTATGATATACTTAGTTTAAGAGTATTTGTGAAAATTACGCAAGAGTACAAAATTGCTTTTTATTTAATTATTTTATTTTATTTAATCGACGACGCGTTAGCGCAATGGTCACAGCACTGGCTGTTGCGCTGGCGGTCGCGGGTTCGGCTCCGCTCACGACAGACATAGGCCATATAGATGTTTGTCGTGGTCTGGGCGTTTGTGCATGTGTATTGTGTGTGTTTCCGGACCTCCGACACAGGAGAGAATTCTACTGGAGGCCGTTGAATGTGACGCGTTTATTTATTAATATTATTTCAAACGTGTGATGTCTGAGTTATAGCTTTATATACAAAAAGTTTTTCCAAGCAGTATCATAACCCACATGCATAGTATTATTACATGTCAGTCTTTGTCACAATTCTGTATATTCCCTTTATACTCACCTTTTATGGTGCAATAAAGCAACTCGGAATTTTATTACACAAAAACAATCATACTTGCAGTTTTAACCTTGCATGCAAAATACTTGATAAAAATCTTCAAACTTTCTGGTATGAAAAATTGCCTTGAGCTATTCTAGAGCATAACCACTCTCTTTCCCAAATATTAGAAAAGAAAGAACATGGATCTGCAAGCCGATTGTCAAAAAAAAAGTTTGTAAGCCAGTTAAGTTTGTGTTACAGAAATTACTAAAAAAGCCATAAATCCGTAAATGGTACTACACAATCTGTAACAATCATAAAACTATGCGTAATATGTCTTTTATAGTTCTGGTGTATAATGATGACAATATTAAAAATGCAAAAAAAATCTCCAGACCCTTCTCCTACTTGGAATATGAACCTATGCCCAGCTTTGGGATGTTACAGGGTCAATCAAGCCAATCAATAAAATAAAAAAGTTTATCGATATATATAACTCCAAGGTGCGGCCCATCACTATTCCATGATGTAGTGCAGACAATATCTCGTGTTACTCTTTCCACGCTATCAGATGTTGTATCGGCGCGAATCGTCGCGTGTCTATGAATGAGAGGAAATATTTGCTTGATATTATATTTGCTTCATCATATTCGCTTCAACTTGTTTTATTACTTGCTTTTGTTTTGTTTATGGAAATTTGTTCCGAGATGTATAAATAGAACTCCTATAGCTTTTATAAGATATGAGTCGTTATTTATGGTATTACGGTTATGTTACGGTATTAATTGAGCACAGTAGGAAATATCCTGCTCAAAATCTGGAGCAGCCCGACTGGGGTAGTACCTCGACCTTACAGAAGATCACAGCTAAATAATACTGTTTTCAAGCAGTGTTGTGTTCTTGTTGGTGAGTAAGGTGACCAGAGGGCCCTGTGGAGAATTGGGGATAGGGTTAGCAACGGGCTTGCGATGCTTCTACTGTTGCAGGTGTCTATAAGCTATGGTGATCGCTTACCAGTAGTTGAGCCGTACGTTTGTTTGCCGATTTAGTTACATAAGAAAGATATATAGTTTTATTATTATGTTTTCATAGTTGAACGTCACAGGGATTATAGAGTTTCATTTTAAATGACTGTTCTCTAGATTTTTGATTAAAATATTGAATGCTTTTGTCACTCAATTTCATTGCATATGAAGTTGGAACAGTTACAATAATATTATTGTAATCTAATTTGAGTAATATTTCTTAGAAAATGTTTAAAGAACATTTTAATTTAAAATATATTTTAAGAAATTTATTATTGTCAAAAACATTTCACATTAACTTTTGAAGCTAATATAATTGCAATTGCAGCATCAAATTAATATGAAAGTCTTAAAAAACACAAACTAACAAATAACAAGTGCTTGAAGCTAATGTAAGGTAAAGGTCAGTCAAACGTCTGCAGCATTACTTAAGGGATAGCCCCGAGGGTGCTGTCACTGCAGCTTGTTAACACTTGCTTTTTACAATATTTATGTAATTTTGTATCTCCGGCGCCTCCGCTCGGCGCGAGTTATGGTGTTCTGGTAATATACTATGTCTATGTCAAAATAATAAGGAACGTTTTTATGTTTAATTTTTATCCTGTCTGTAAATGGCGTTGTCTTTTTGGTACTCAAATATATGTAATGTGTAATTACATAGAAGTATATAATTAGTATGTATTAATAGAATTTTTTTTTAAGATTTTTGATGTGACAACGTCTAATAAATCGGTGAACGCCGGCGGCATGCACAAAAAAGGATGACTTATTGTTTTTCTGTAAAGTTGGTTTACGGACGATAGTTTAACGTGACAACGTCATAACAAAACATTTCCTCGGACGCATAAGCCAATCGAGTGGAAGAGAAATAGATACGGCGTAAGCGTACAATGAGCGTAACGGGACAATGAGCGTAACGCTACAATGAGTCATACTCTTTCGTGCGTGCCGCCGGCGTTCATCGATTTTTTAGACGTTGTCACGTCAAAAAATAATACATTGTAAGTTGAACAATTAAGCAGAAGTAGAATAGGCTTCTCCAGTGGAGAAACATTATTTACTTAGATATGGGATGATAACAGGTTGTATTATTTAATAAAGTAACCGTGTTGCTAACGGATATTTTGCGATTAAACAATTAGGTATATAAAATTTTAAATAATGTGTTGATCATGCATATATTTTGAACATACAACGTGCAGTTTTAATAAAAGATTACGGTAAATTGTGTGTGATTCATACAATTCACAATACAATAAAATACACAATATTAGGCTATAATTGTCAAAGTTTCAATATTTATGACTTTGATGTTAAAAAAAATTTCACCGTTGTAAATAAAATATCGAAAAATACATTTTTTGTAAAAAAAGCAGCGCGTAACTTCGAAAAATAATAGCGCGGGTTGGTAAAGTTGTGTCGTAAATCTCAAGCGAGACAACATAACCGCGATGACCAAATATTTTAAAGTAGTTTTACCCATGTAAGTTAAAAAATATATGCAAAATTTTCGGGAATTCAGATACAAAATGAGGTATCACTATATTTGTGAGACCGGGAAAGAATCCGCTGACAATTTCTTTTAGGTACCTATAAAACATTTGTCGATTGCATCTGCGAGTGATTTATTTAAACGAATTAATATTTCAATAAGTAACTTCTTTATTTTAAGGCTTTATTATTTTACTTAGAGATACTACTCATCGTTATATTAAAATACTAGCTGCTGCCCGTGACGTCGTCTGCGTGCGTTTACTGCTCGTTCCCCGTAGGTGATAGCGTGATAATATGTAGCCTATGTTCTGACCCGACTTCTTAATAATATTCGTGCCAAATTTGAAGTAAATCCATGCAGTACTTTTTGAGTTTATCCCGGAGATACATTGACTTTCCTATCATTTTATTACATGTATAGATTTGTCGATTGTATCTGCGAATGAATTATTTAAACGAATTAATATTTCAATAAGTAGCTTCTTTATTTTAAGGCTTTATAATTTTACCCAGAGATACTAATCATCGCTTTATTAAAATATTAAACAAACGCTAAATAAACAAACAGAACGTAAATTTTTTTAATTGACATGTTACCAATTATCGAAACGTAATAATACACCAAAACTCTAGTCATAAGTAATTTATTTTGTTGTTCTGAACGCATCTTTATTACCAAATCATTTATCATCGTATCCAAAAACAATGATGAATGGCGAATTTGTCCACTTAAATACAAGGCCATAACTTCACCGTGAAAGTCCATGACTTATGTCTGATAATCGCTACCAATTTTACCAACGCCGAGATTGAGAATTTCCTTTAACAGTTATACGATTTTTATACCGTTTTCTCTCAACGAAACTTTCTCTATAAACCATCAACCTCGGTCCCATTGTCTACGGAACGATGTGTATCAAATATATTATTTAAAAGTCCACTACCACTTCAGCCTATCACAGTCCACTGTTGGACATAGGCCTCCACAAGTTCGCGCCTGACATTATGACGCGAACTCACGTGTTTTGATTTAAAATTAAAAAAGTTAAAAAAGTTAAAAGGATAACTAAACAAAGAAGGAGAATCTGTCAAATTTGAACAATACGAATGTAAAACGAAAACAGAACGCTGGTACCACTAATGACTTAGCGAAACCGGACTCCTTCCAAAATTAAACAAGATAAAAAAAGCGAGTAAACGATCGATCACCGCTCCAAACAAAACACAGAAAAAACCACGTGAAAGGATGTATGGAACAAATTAAAAGCACAGCATGAGGCTGTGCTTGGTCGGGCTTAGGGCAAATATTAAAGCTGTCAGTTTTGTGTAATTTGAAGGCTCGTTTAGGAGTTATAAGTTATGTTATTGAATGTTTTGGGGGCAGCGTGAATGACGCAATGACTCTCGGTCTAACGAGGTAATGCGGTCAGTTCGAGGAGAATTTAGCTGAACAATTTTCAAAGTAAATAATTACCTAGTAGGTTCTGATAAAAAACGAGTGTGCTTTAGACCACACGACTGAAGTAAAACTTCTTTAGCTATTACTGCTTGGCCTGAAGTGTGTCTTAGATATACGAAACGTAACTGGCTATGAGAGAAGGGGATAAAGAAAATGTGTGGTCGCACCTCTCCCTCTTGCTACGTTCGCCTCACCTGACCACACTTTTCGTAACGCTCTCGTCACGCATTCACCAGCTTACTCCCCAAGTCAAGCGTGCGTAAAGAAATTTTACTTTAACACTGTTAGCAACTGTAGAATAGCTGAACTGTGTTGTACTAATGCAACCCATAAACAGTAATGCATTTGCGGCTGGAAGGCCTGTTATTCTACGAGTATGACAGAAAAAAATAAACAGCCTGCTCATCTGAGCAGGGTGGTGGAAGGCTGGTGTTTTTAATTTTTTTAATATTACAAATTTGATATTGTGGCTGTTTTTTAAATATGTATTTTTTTATATGTAACTAGGTCGACAAACAAGCGTACGTCTCACCGTAGCGATTACCGTAGCTTATAGACGCCTGCAACACCAGAAGTATTGCAAGCGTGTTCCCGACCCTATCCCCAATCCCCCCCCCCCCCAGGAGCTCTTCTGGTCACCTTACTCACCAACAGGAACACAATACGGCTTGAAAACTGTATTATTTAACTGTGGTCTGTCTGTCTTGTAGAAGTAGAGATATTCGATCATTTTGAGTATTATCATCTCATTACGTTAGGCCAGTTCAGAGATGAATATTAAAATTACCACTTGAGAAATCATCAGTTATACTTCAATAGCTTTTGAACGCAACCTTTTTGGTACTGAAGCTAAATTACTTTTTTTTAATTATCTTGTTTGTCGTATATTATTTTAGTGTCATTAGAAATATTTTTATGTTATAATATGATGTATAAAAACCAATATGACGGAGCCAACGGTTGAGGCTTATTATAGGTATATTGTTGATGCGTACCTTAACATTAGATTTTAAATGACTTTTTATACAAATTAAAGGTACTCGAGCTGAACCTTATATTTAGTGAATATAAATCTTTAGAATAGAATTATTAAAGCGAAAGTCACTGAACCGTTTATAATGAATATTGTTGTCTGGTGGAAGACCCTGATTAAAGTGTAGACTATTTTTTATCTTCTGTATCTCGACAGTGATAATTATTTTATATATAATTAATTGGATTTAATGGCTAGCACTACTGTTAAGATAGATCAAATTATTTATCCAATGTCGTATTGAAGGGATACAAAGGAGATCGATTGGTCTGATCACGATAACAATATAAATGAATTATTCGTATTATTTTGATATTTATGTTTCCCACACATGAGGAAATTCTAAAATGTTTTTATTATCATGTCAAAATTTCGATCCAGCGGGATTCGAGCCCGTACAATCAAAACCGAATAAAATCATATCAAAAATTTCGATTCGACGGGTACATCGTTCCATAGCTTAATGGCTAGAGCACCGACACGGTATGTCGGGGGTGCGGGTTCGAATCCCGCTGGATCGAAATTTTGATATGATAATAAAAAACATTTTAGTATTAAGTATGTCAAATTTTTTGTATGTTAATATCTACATTAACTAATATTTCAAGTATAAGTACCTACTATTCAATTTATTTACTATGGAACTATTTTTGCATCGAAATCGCTTTTAATAAGCTATCATTTGCCACAAATGCGATAGAGAGCTGATAAGGAAACTAAACGGTTAAATTGTTATAAAAACTTCTAACGACTCAATCGACGCACGGCTTCATAGATTCCTCGCTAAATCGACAGTAATTATGTTAAGAAAAAGCCAATTTCTAACGATTTGACGATAATGGGCGCGTCAGGTGGAGCAGCGATGCACTCGCGCCCTGATACTTCCACTTTTTCAATACAAAGGCAATAAAAAACCGCTAGTCACGCACTAAATGCCTCCTCCACGCGCTCTCGACGCGTCGGACGAATGAAACAAATAAAAATGATAAAAACGCACCATCACGCACCCACGAAATTATTTTCGCCTCGTAACACGTGTCAAGTTTCAATTTTTACTATTCGGAATTAACGGTGGGCGTAAACTTATTATTGATATTTTTTTTCAGATAAAAAAAGTAATCGATGATCGGATAGACTAGAGCCATCGTATTGTTATCGAAAAAAATCCATTGTTGCGAGCGAGGATCGAAGTTTTTCACGACTAAAGATATTAAATGGACGATGTTTTATACAAAAAACGTTGAGTTCATCAATCAGAGTTGGTTTATTCGACAATGGCTCGTCACGAAGTCGCTCATGTGATCTGCATCGATTCCACGAATTTTACGTAATTTTTATTCTGTTAAATGGGATCAATTTGCTGGGTCGTGGATTTCAAGAAAAGATGATGTTGTCCTGTTGAATCGTGCCATTATTTTAAAATGATCTTTTATTTATCTAATGTTTTATAACTTCACATTTTACTGTTATAATAAATGCGAAAGTTTTGGTGGATGGATGTTCGTCACTCAATCACGTCAGAGTAACGCCAGATTTATATGATTTGGCGATGAAATACATTACAGTCAGAAATACAAAAAATAACATTTATTTCTAGTCTAAGATACGAACTAAACGTAATGTTCGCCAATCTGCATAATAGGTAAAAAAAATTTTTTGCATTACAATTAATAGTTTATTAAACATTATACATAATTACAAGTCACAACTTAAGAACTAAATATTTACAGATAGTTTTGATACAAATCATGTCCGCGTGGAATTGTGCCAAGAATGCTGGCAGCATTTCCCCGTTGAATCGCTATGCCGATTCTCTGGGCAAAAAATGCACCAGCCCTCTTATCACCAGTGGAGGCAATAAGGCGAGGAGTTATTAGATAAAAATAATATAAATAATTATATTCTTCAGTATTTTAAAGGTAATTTGGGAAAATGTTGACTGTAAAATTCCTGGCCAGCCTATATTTTATTCGGCAACCGCCATTCAAATCAGACTTTTAGCAGGTAACCCTATGTCATCGTATTCGAAACAGCGCCCATTACGTTGTGAGACTCATTTATTAAAATGTAGGTGATAGTAACTAGAACAACATTTGTTAATATAACTGTTTATCCTGAGAAACCAGTGGTTATGACAGAAGAATAATAGAGAAAATAGTTATTTTAATTTTTAATTAATTATAGCCTGGCCAGGAATTTTTAGTTAACCCTTTCTCGTTTTTTTTTTCTAATAAACTGAAACAATTATATAATAATTTTCTTCCAATAAGCAAACTCTAGTTCGGATCTCTTACTATCTGAAAAAAACTGTTCACAAGAACAAAGGTGTGTGCCACGAGACGATCTTATTAAAATTCACCTTCCTCATATTTTAATCACATACCAAAACAATATGTATGTTGTGTTATGTACAGTAAAAAGATATTCCAAAACTTAGAAATTATAATAACTTCAAATTACGTTGTAATTTAGTTCCATCAATACAAAAGGGTGAAATAAAGAATTTAT
The DNA here is from genome assembly GCA_905220545.2 of Melitaea athalia. NCBI lineage: Eukaryota > Metazoa > Arthropoda > Insecta > Lepidoptera > Nymphalidae > Melitaea > Melitaea athalia. The sequence goes on from HG992180.1 coordinate 513,783, forward strand.
ATTGTCATTTAACTATAACTAGCAATTCTACAATATGAAGGAGGTTTTTCGCCACAAATGTGCCCTACTGTTAGTAATGCCGTAATCATAGGTTTGACACCATTTCACCAAGTTGCAAGTAACGTTGAAAATAGTAACTTATTTTATAAAACGTACATTGCGCGATTTGTAATGAAACCGTTGCAATTTTTATGTTAAAAGAGCAATGGATGTTGAAGTGTGAAATTGTTGTCAACAAGTATTTCTAATGCTAGACTCCTGGTTCGCGCTTTCAAAGCCGAGGCAGCTAATATGGTGGATTGTGGGGGACTCTATGTAATTATAGCAAATGTGCCGTATTTGTGTTGACAATAGCGGCGGTTAGCGTCTCAGATATTCTCTTGTTTCTAAATGACAGTTTTAGTCGGCGAGGATTGAGCTGAAAGTTACTGCTCATTATGATTTCTTTTCATAGTAGAAGTTTCTCGACGACATACCTATAGTTGACATTGGGCTAAACCAAATCAAATAGTTTACTTATATAACTTGTATGTTTGACAGACAATATTGTGTTCAGGCGTAGAGGAAAATTTAAAGGATTAGGTATTATGTTGTCCTATATATAATAAACTGAGCTGCAATCTGGAAACCAAGAGCCACGTAAGGGCTTCAGGCAGTAGTTTTCTAAATGAATCTTTTATTGAACACGCTGTCATCCGTTGGTTTGTCAGTCTTAAGGCTTGTGTCTTGTTGTCCTAAAAATACTTTTCGGTGTTTGAAATATGTGTACCTAATGCTTAACCATTTATAGTGCCATAGAGCCCTATTCGTATTATGGTAGCAATAAGCCCTTGGATGTTTGATCGCTTTTTTTAAGGCTTATCTCTTCAAAAGTATAAAACTTTACTATACATTTGAAGAAATTGAGTAAAGTGAAACTATCATATATGTTATGAGGAAATATGAAGATTTATGCATAGATTGATGGTTGAAAAAAGTTTAAATGATTTTTAATATCTAAACGTTAAACATATCGCTATCCTCACATTGCAATTTAAAATGATCTCATGCAGTCTATAAATCAAATCGATCGTACGGTGTCACAACGGTTCCGGAGCCCACGGGATCGCCTACGCAGGAGACATAGTCTGAATTAGCATACCGGGGTGGGGCGGGGTGTGGCCGTGTTAATCACATCCCGGCCCGTGCCTGCGTCTGCGCAGGACCTGATGATTATCGAGATTCTGACGTGCGAGATTTTATCCTTTAATACCTATTGTGTCATTGTCTCTGGTAAGCAGAAATCGTTTTGTTATTACTTTAATATGAACTCTCAGAAATGATGAGTTTCATTTGTAACATTATTTTTGCTTTAGATTTTTTTTTTATGTAACTAGGTTGGCAAACAAGCGTACAGCTCACCTGATGGTAAGAGTGGTAAGACCGTAGCCTATAGACGCCTGCAACACCAGAAGCATCGCAAGCGCGTTGCCGACCGTACCTATCCCTAATCCCCCCCAGGATTAGATGACCAATTCAATACAAAAATTAATGTCCCTCATAACGTGCACATGGGATTTTTAATAAAGTGGCAGAAATTCGACATTAATTGAACGATTGGAGACTTAAATGAGTACTACTAAGAGTATTATAGACATTAAAAAAAGTTTAATATAAAATATTTAAGTCTTATAATATTGATTTTACGATTTTTATTTTTCGCTTAATCTTTGCCTGGACGAGCTGACTGGCAAGTCATCGCTTGTGTTTCTATAACGAACGTTGAATCAAAATGTTACGTTTTGTTTATGACTGTTGTCAGACATAATAATTCATGTTGACTACAAGTAACAATTGTTTTATTTTTAAAACAGCACTTTGTATGCTTGATAGTATTTTGATTTAGCTAAATTGATCTGAATAAGCCTGTTGCTATCCAATTTCTAGGCACATATATGTATAATATTTCTCCTATATAGAATGAAAAGGCTACAGTGTACAATTATTTTCCACTAAGGCTTAGATGGTAACTTACCTCCTATGAATGAGGAAATTTATCAAATGTGTATGACAATGATTGAAATCGCAGTTTTACGTTCTCTCATAAACATAACAGAGACCATAAGGGAACAAACGTTTTGACCATAAATTGATGTTAGTGCTATTAGAACCTTAGTTAATTTCGTACTATTTTAATCTTTAACTCTACGTAAGATAAATAGTATATAACATGTTTCTAAAAATTTCTAGGTCATTTGACGACTTCTTCCACAAAATTTCTAGGTTATTGATCGATTGAAGAATCGTAAGAAGAATTTTGCAATGTCAAATTAGTTTTCTTTTTGAAATTAATCTTGATCTTAAGTTTTATTTCAAAAATACTTGAACTGAAGAATTGTAACATTTTTATAATAGTATTTATACTAAATTTTTCCAATAGCTACTTTTTACTATTATAAGCAAGCTTTGATCTCATTTCACAATGTTATGAATGAAATGAATGTTCCATTCACAACACGAAGCGATATCAAAACATGAATGGTCGTTCATGAATGGGACACATGAAAGCTTATTGACGTGCACTGTGTGCTTCAAGTAAAATGCTAAGTATCGCTAACGCTCTAAACAAAATACATTCAAAATTGAACTTTATAAGTTATCGAACAGCTTCTATATCAAAATAGCAGTATAATACTAACACTATTTTAGAAGGTAATGCCCAGTTGTACAATAATGCATATGATACAAGCGAAAACGAATCCTAAACAGGTGCAAATAAAGTTGATGTAGACGGTATTGCTAATGTCGGTAGAGTAAAAAATTACAAGTCATCAAATGAAGGGAGTGATGAAGATGAAGTTTGATAAGCTACGAAAGTCACAATGGAGTTATTGGGAATCGATTTAAGATGTGACGATGTTAAAACGCTGGATGCTGTAGCGATCGCTGATACGGATACGTCGATACAATTGTAAGAGGGTACATGCGTGATTTTATCCGTATAATCTTAGGTAAGCTTTAATGGGTTTTTATATGAAAGGATTCTCTCTGATATAGAAGTCTGTAGTACACTTATTGATAAAAATAATGTTTATATCATTTATTAAGGCGTTACTGTCGTAGTAGATATTATGTACATATGAGATAATAAGCAGTTTAAAATAATTTTGAAATATGAATTTAAGTATGTGCTAGTGGATGTCAATGCTGTCAAAATACTCAGGAAATATATGTAAATGTTTGAGACGAGGAAATTGAACCATCAAGAAATAGTATCAACTACGATTATGACCACAAATTAGAAACTCCGATAACACAAACAAAAGGATTATCAAATAATCTGAAACCGAACATTATAACACGTGAAGATCCTTATTAGGCCGGTCTCGTGCGCTCTTTGTTCACTTAACCACAGAGTACGGACAATACGCCGTCTTGTGGGTCTGCACTTTTTGTCTTCGAACCTTGAGCTTTACTGCCCTTTATATTCTTGATGCACGAAGAAATTACGTCCGATAAGATATCACTGAAAATAATATAGTTTTAAGTAATAAGTTACCGGTAAATCATTTGGCGTAATCTGGAATTAATTGGGCCGGTGAGTGTGAGGCGTTTATTGATTTGATAATTAAGTAATGGATCTTTACATAATCTTAGATTCTTCTGACAATGTTTAAAAAAGTAACTTAGTTAAAAATCTCAATAAATTTTAAAGGGACTTCAAAGTTTTAAGATACCGAATTATGATATTTTACGGGAGTCCTTTATATAATGTAGTCGAGTATTCAGTGAATATTTTTGATTACATATCCTAAATAGTTCGTCGTTATTACTCGATACAGTAATTTGATTCTTTATGAGATAGAAATAAAAAGAAGATTGTTGTCTGACATTGATGACATTTAATTGACAGTTATACTAACAAGATATGATTACAATGTTTTAATTTTTAAACACAATGTTATTATATATATTAAAATGGATGTCAAGTTTTCTTGTTTCTTAGCTCGATGTGAAAAGCACATTTTGTGAGGTCGCGAGCGCAGGCGGGGCGGGGCGGGGCGGTGTCGTCTCGAACAAAGACGTTTAATTGTCGGTTATTCGACAATAAATCCATACAACCACCCATTACCGAACTTATCGAATCATTGTTAATTGAAACTTGATTTTTATTTTCGTAATAATATTTAGCCGTGACAAAACGTGTAGGCTTATAGGGAAGTTTGAGAGATATATTGAAAAGATATGTACGTGGCCATAAAAATAAAGTTATTGTGATATTTCTCCATAAAACATTTAAAACTAGCAAACAATAGTCATTAGTTATACGACTAGAATTATAACACAGAATAGTATAAGTGATTTATCCATTTTCTCATAATACTCAAAACATAAATCAAAAGAACAACACTAAATCACTTATAAAACGAACCAAAAAAACTATAATTCATCTCATCCACAGTATTAGTTGTTAGTTTTGCTTCAAATTATTTTCTTGCGTAAAAAAATCGTCGAGAAATCGCAGGCATATCGTTCTCACCTCGAATCGGACACTGATTTATAGATGGTTTATTTGATTCGATTGTATCATCAGAACGTCATAAATCCAGCTCCCCTCTATCCGACTTGTTACGTCCCCTCTGTATCAATGTCGGTATTTTCTATACGTTTTTCCTGATGCCATTATGTCCATATATAGGTGATAACTGAATCCGACTCGAGTTTGCTCTGCGACTTATTAAAGGAAGTTGGATTATTTATATTGTTTTCTTTTGTTTGTTAGATGTTTATGATAGAAGTTACGCTTGTGTTGAAACTATTAATCACCAACAGTAAAGATTTATTAGGTACTTATAATTATTTCGTATTTAACACATTGTTTTTGTATAAACTTGCTTAAATTCAATTTTACAATAAATTGATTAACACATAAACGTTGCAGGTGTCCGGAGATTTTTGTTAACTGTTCTTCTGATATTATGCATAGTGTGAAGTTACAAAGCCTGACCTACTTCGATTTTAACGCAAAGTCTACCTGTGTAATCTAAGTCTAAATACACATAAACAAATATTGCTTGAAAATAATTGAAGATCTTTATATTGAACAAATTGATAATTTTATCTGTGTCAGTAAATATAACTTATGGTGTGGTTTCTCAAATAATGTTATCAAATTATGTTATCTAGTTGTTGTTTTATTTTTTAATTTAATGTTCTACCTTATTAGACTAAAACTGTACGAAATTATATAATTTAATGATGTACTTCTAAAACAAGCAGTTTGAAACGTCAATAAAACTCATCTTGAAGTTCCCCAAGCAAGCGAACTTCGCCCCTGACCGAAACCACATTTTTACTCGTCCAAATAAATTAATACAGCGTCTAGGGGCTGCTCGTAGACTTGTCAAATTAATTTCTTCTTGCAAGACAATTTGTCTGTCGCCGAAGGGCACACAAAAAAACTCCAATATCGATTGCTGGCCCATTAGTTTGGGGAGATGGCCCTAGTTCTGCGAACTTGTGTTTGTGTCCTGCGGGAACGTGTTATTATTGTACCTCATTATTTAGTAAGAAACGCTATTGGGGGCTGTTGCATTCTTTACTTTTTTAGAAAATATATTTCTTCAATAAATTATAGGTACAGTTAACTTCGTGAATCTTCTTTATACGTGATCAACTGAGTGGTTTACGATTTGTTTAGCTGACTTGAGTAGTGATAAGAACAGGAACTTTTCAAAAATCTGACTTTTTATGCTTTCATTCTATCAATTGTATCTATCAACGTTTTTACTTGTACGTTACTTACCGCTATTATAAATTTTATTTAAAATATGTTTATCATGGTATTAAAAATATGTACAGAGTTCGAAACGCTTCAGCCTGTAATATCCCACTGTTGGGCATAGGCCTCTTTCCCCATGTAGGAGAAGGATCAGAGTATATCTTACTATGAGCAACGATCGCTATCAGGTGTACATGATAACAACCGGGACCGACGGCTCAACGTGCTCTCCGAGGCATGGTGGGCGATCCACAAGGACTGCACAAACATCCAGACAACTGCAAACATCTGTAATACAAATCTTTGTCATGAGCGAGGATCGAACCCGCAATCGTCAACGCAACAGACACAAACTTATGCTGTAACCGTTGTGCCAATGCAGCGTCAGAGTTCGAAAACTAAAATAAAATAATTATATCGATGTAAAATAGCAAGTCTTACCAGTAGATAGTATTTCTTAAAGAAATAGACAGAAAACAGAAGTTGAAAAAATTGTATACAATGCTTCCAATTGAACTGGCTTGAATGACTTAAGTACCAAACTGATGAACGAAGGCCTCATAGGAATCTTCTATATAGAGCATTATTTTTTCTACTGAATTGGTAAAATTAAGTCAAAGTGCTATTAACAAATCATTGAAAGCAGGCGACTACTTACAATCTGTATCTTTAGGTTAATCATCGTATCTTGATTTTTCTCTAAAAATGTCGTACAATGATAGCTTTAAATTTCAACAGAGCGTAAAAATTAAATATTTGCACATTGAAGAGATTTAGTTGGCAAAAAAAAAAGTAATGAAATTAATAACGTATTCAGATCAAGTATTAGGTCGTAGCGAAATGTCTTGGCAGCGGCTGAGAACGTTTTATAGGTAATCAAATAAGGCGGGCGTCACGCACGGCCGCCGGGACGAGGGAGAACGCGGCACGGGCGCGGGACGCGGGACGGCGCCCAAAATTAAAGTGCGCTTTTTTGAAAGCGCCAATCTTCTCGTCACACTCGATAAAACCGCTCCGTGCCGATTGCGGTCGGTAAGGAATCTTTAGGGCAATGCCATAGGACCTATAAAGTAAATATACTAGCAAAATGAACGATGGCTGAATGACAAACCAATTTGAAGTCAAATTTAAGAAACCTTCCTTTGCTATAAATACAGTTTTTTTTTAAACTTATATGAGTTTGAAAATAAGTAAAGAAAATATTCTGGTACCCTCATAAGGTAGGTAACTATAAATCTATCTTCACACTATAATTATATGATTACTTTTTCATTTAATCGTTTTCGACCTTATGCTAAATAACCAGAAATTTTAATGTTTTGGCTTTATCTTAGATTTGTTTATATTTCCTCACAGCAAAATAGTTCAGTATAAAGCGTACTTTACACAAGTCTCAGATCGCTAATTAAGTAGGGATCGTGACCTTTTAAATTAGCGTGACTTTTTATATACTGTGGACTATCGTGAAAACAGCTAGGTTCATCAGTTACTGCAGCTGATGAATTTCGTATATGTATTTAATTAAATTTTTATGTAATCTAAATTTTCAATTATAATCTACTTGGATTAAAAATGTATAAAAAAGTTTTTAATTGTTTTTCTAATTTTCAACAGATTGAAGCGATGAGGGACAGAAAAATTTACGGTTATGTCGATCACAGCTAAATAATATCTCTCTCAAGCAATGTTGTGTTCCTGTAGTAGGTCTAGTTAAGTAGTTGGCAACACGCTTGCGATGCTTCTAGTGTTGCACGCGTCTATAAGCTACGGTAATCGTTTACCAGCAGATGAGCCGTATTGATTGCCGATTTAGTGGTATAAAAAAATGTCCCCAGAAAAAAAAATACCTAAGAATATTACGAAATGTCTCGGGTTTCATTATTTACTATTTTATTACTATTACGCGCTTTCTACATACCTATATTGAAAGTGAAGTTGTAATTCATATTTTATTTTTGTTTTTCCCGTATCAGATGTAACAACGCCTGAACACGCCTGAGTTCTCAATATACGCAACACTTGCGGTTGACAGGCGACAGGGCTTAGTTGCCACAGATTTGGGGTGTTCCGTACAAATACTATACATTAAAATTATTTGTTATATTAAAATGTTATGTTCTTAATTCATCTTAGATTATACACAACGTTACAAATGGTTTACAAATGGAAACAAATGGTTTCTTGTTAGTTTGACATCCTGAGTTTAGTTAATAGTAGAAATCTTCGGTTTCCAGATAACTTTCGAAAATTACTTTATGTTTTTTTTCTGTTAGTTATTTATGTTAAGGAATTTATCAACCAACTCTGTGTAGGAGAGTGGTGGAAGGATTAAGCTTCAACCCTTCTACTATAACAAGAAAAAGCCTTTGCCTACTAGTGGGACCTTTGCAGACCGATTCATTTAAGTACAGAATTTATTTTGCCTACGTGCAATTTGGAGTTTTGGACTTTAATAAATTAATGGCGAACTAACTATATTTGAAATAATTCTTATACTTAAGTTAAATATTAATGTAATTATTTTTAATTAAGTAAGCAATATTTGTAAGTTAATTAAATTTATTACTATTAATAAGATACACAATTAAAATACAGATTATCTTACTTATAAGAGAATATAAGTCTTTATAAAATATCAACAAGTGCAAGTATGACGTGAAACTTCGTAATGACTGAACCACGTAAGGGGTACCTAATTAGTGTTCCGTGGTTCATCAAACCAAGATATTGCTTTAATGGCTCAAGTTACATGTCTTGGGGGTTGTGGATGTATATGTGAGAGATTGAGGTGTGTTTCTGGTTGTAATGGAAACTTCTGGAGTTTGGTAAGTTTAACATGGTTATTCTGGTTTACTGAGTTATGCAGTAAGGCAATGTTTTATGTGGTGTTGTGGTAGTATTGTTATGGGGTTAGTGTATGTTATGGGATTGTGAATGTTTACATGTATTTGAAATACTTGAGAATATTTTTAAGCAATAAAGATTTGGTCAATAAAACTTAACGAGTTTTTTGACAGTTTTTTTTTAAATTTCGTTTTAATAAATGAAAAAGTAAAAAAAGAAAAACCCGTTCTTGTGACCTTTGACCCCGAATACAAAAATTTACAGATGTCAGATCGATGAGGACTTTTCACATTTCATTTATAATGGTGTCTTGAAAAATCCTACCAATTTCCATCCAAGTGTGATTTATTGTAAGCTCACCCCTATCATTTGGTTTAATTTGACCGGACTAAAACAATATAATTATAACAAATACTAAATCACGTTTATTTTTAGTTATTCCAAACTACATCGACTCTATTTCTCTCTCCGATACATTTCTCCCGATGCCTTCATACATCTCGCGTCACGATCCATCATAATCATCGCCCCGACTCCCCTCGCTTTATAATTTGATTTCAACAAGCTGTCGTGGTGAAGCCGCGGACGCTTTTATTATTATTAATCTTTTCTTTTACTTATCGTTTCATTTGTTACAGAGCTTTGATTTAGATGTCTTTTAAATAAGTTTTCTGATTATGTAATTTTTCATTTAATATTTCAAAGAAACCTGATACCGATCGTTACTCATAGTAGGGAATATATCCGCCAACCCGTATTGGAGCAGCGTGGTGAATTAAGCTCTGATCCTAACCTATATGGGGAAAGAGGCCTATGCCCTGCAATCGGATATTACAGGCTGAAGCGAGCGATTTAAAAGAAAGACAAAATTTGACTCGTCCACTAAGATGAAAATCTACTCAATTTTAGTAAGACCATGCTTAACATTCGCCGGTCCTGTTTTGTATAGCACACCATTCCTACCATCGAAAATGAAGCTATTAAAATTGCCTCTAAAAACCGATTTCAAACTAATCTTCCCTGCTCAAAATATGGAGCAGCCCTACTGGGGTAGTACCTCGACCTTACAGAAGATCAAAGCTAAATAATACAATTTTCAACAAGTGTTGTGTTCCTGTTGGTGAGTAAGGTGACCAGAGCTCCTGGGGGGATTGGGGAAAGGGTCGGCAACGCGCTTACGATGCTTCTGGCGTTGCAGGCGTCTATAAGCTACAATAATAGCTTACCACCAGGTGAGCCGTACCCTTGTTTGCCGATATTTAAAAAAATATATATATAAAAAATATAATGACTCTTTTGAGCTAGGACGTATATGTTCATAAAGGTGGGTTAGCATAAAAATGTATTAAAAATATGGTGTTAACAATAAGTGAGCTATTATAGTACACGTCCGTAAATAATGCACATCGACTTTTAGAAAGAGACAATCAGCTAATTTGAACTTTGTAGAGCGTTATCTCTGACGCACATTACCTTTAAGACGTATCGGACTGTCAGTATTTCATATGACAGATCTAATAGTGTAAGAACCCAGTTCCCAGATCACCTGTCATATTTTTTTGAAGGACAAAATATATTAAATTCAAATTCAAAATATTTTATTCAGCATAACATTATTACAATTTCTTACTGAACGTCATGAGTCTACTACCAGTTCGGAAAGAAAAAGCCTCTGACCTGAGAAGAACTGGCGAAAGAAACTCAGCGGGACTAATATCATTTTTTTTAATCATGTTTTTTTTCCAAAGCAGATTGAAATTTACAATAATTTTATAGGTTGAAATAGCCTGGCGGCGATCACATCATTCCCAAGGCGTACTGTCTTCTATAAAATCGTTAATCGAATAATATCCTTTAGTACACAAACGTTCTTTCACAATTTTTTTAAATTTGGCTGCTTTATATACGTAAAAATGTTATTAACCAGCTATTTTAGTATTTATCGCCAGACACTAATTATATTACTATATTTTAAAACCTGTAGAAAATATTTTAGCAACTCTATACTACGATGTATACTGTAATGTTTTGTCAATCAGAAACAAGGAAGTCTGCGGTCTGGGATCTTGGACTATAACGCTCTACGAAGTCGAAATTAGCCGATTGTCTCTTTCCAAAGGTCGATGTGCAATATTTATGGCCGGGTACTATACTTAAATGGATCAATCTATATTGATTGACATTTAAACATCAATCAAAATCAATCAACAGTAATGAGTTGATTTATCACTTTCACTTTAAAATATAATCATTTTCTATAATGCTGCAGTAATGCTGTTGCTTTAAAGTAAGCTGAACTATCAAACATTTTATCATCATCATTTTTATCACATTGGTATTGGTATTAAAATCGATGCAAACTATTCGTCATTTTGTTTCTGTGCACAAACCTGTGTGTGTGTGTGTGTGTGTGTGTACCTAAACGATATCATGACAAACCACAAAATCTGGACGTTGCTCTCAAAATACACACCAGTCAACAGCCGCTCGTTAGTCGTTCAAAATATTATGAACAAAACGACTAAGTGGAACTTGTTAGGGTTTCGTGTTAACATGTTATATATAACAACGTATAAAACATGTTGTGAAGTCCGGAAAATTAGAAAAAAAAAGTTAAAATAAGCACATTGTGTTTTGACGATACGATATATTATTTTTTGTCTTACTGTCTCGTAATAAGCACAATAATGTAGAAAAACAAATTATATTCCTACTATTTATATACTTTTTTCTCCCAAACGAAACTAAAATTATGTAAGACGATAAATAGCATCAAGTGTCATCCACAATAATATATTTATATTACTTATAATCTTCTTAATTAAATTGCATTTTGCATTTTAATTAAGAAGATTATAAGTAAAACCATCTACACTAATCTATCTTTCATCAAAAAATCACAAGTTTCCAATCGCAGTTTACGACAGCCAAGCTTGCTCGTATTGCCAAAAATTCGTACTAAATTAGGAAAAAAAAAGTATAACCTTTGAGGGAGTAAATTTCTATAATAAACTACCCTCAGATATAAAAAATCTAGACTCCCTTAACATGTTCAAATTCCAATTACATAATTGTAAACTACTCCAACACCACCACCACTTCAGCCTATCACAGTCCACTGCTGGACATAGGCCTCCACAAGTTCGCGCCCGACGTTATGCCGCGAACTCATGTGTTTTGCCCATAGTCACCACACTGGGCAGGCGGGTTGGTGACCGCAGGGCTGGCTTTGTCGCACCGAAGACGCTGCTGCCCGTCTTTGGCCTGTGTATTTCAAAGCCAGCATGGATGGTTATCCCGCCATCCGTCGGCTTTATAAGTTCCAAGGTGGTAGTGGAACTGTGTTATCCCTTAGTCACCTCTTACGACACCCACGGGAAGAGAGGGGGTGGCTACATTCTTTAGTGCCGTAACCACACAGCAATATAACTACTCATACTCCGAATAATAATGTCAAATGTATGTACCTATATATGTGTATGTGTATGTCCATCTTTACCTATTTATTGTAATGAACTTTTGTTAAAATGCGGTGGCTGTTGTTTTAATTAAGTACTTATATCATATGTATTGTTCTCATGTAAGTGGATTTAATGTAATCTTTTTATGACAATAAATTCTTTAAACCTAAACCTAATAAGCCAAAAAATGTATTTGAATTCAATTGTATTAAAAAAAAATTGCGTGTGTACAAAGTACACATGTCAGAAGTGAAACAAAAAAAGGCTAAAAGCCAACGTCACGCGGTTTTCCCAGGCGTTCACGTATCCAAGTACTGAACGTCATGACTCATGAAGCTGCCGCGTTACCGGTCGCTCAAGTTTTACCCCTCATGCGCCTAAAGAAGTTTCGCTTAAAAAATATTATAGGTAGAGTGTGAACTAATAACAGTAATTCATACATACATACATACATATAATCACGCCTCTTTCCCGTAGGGGTAGGCAGACCACTTCTTTCCACTTGCTACGATCCTTACATACTTGTTTCGCTTCATCCACTTTCATTATTCCTTTCATACACGCTCTACGGTTTAGGGTACTCTTGACCTGGCCTTTTTTCAAGACGTCTCTGATCTGGTCTTGAAAATTCATTTTGAAAATTCAAATTGAACAATAATTTAGTAAGGATTAATTCGATCATACACAAATCTTATAGACAATGGGTAAGAGAAGCAGTCACATTTCTGGATTTAGTATAACAGTTCTCTAGAAAGTTAATATATAAGTATGTATAAGAGATTAGCTGATGCCCTTATCGTCCCTCTTCCAGTAAATTAATTAGTGTCGGTCTGAAATCAAGAAAACAATAACCGCAAACAGAAGGGCCGTAATGTCAATATCTAACCCTTTATTGTCTGCATCTGCAATTATATAGGGAGTGTGGCGGATTGGATTAGCTCTACCTATTTTGATTGCGAATTACCTAACGACATATTGTATACTGTGCCTATGTTTTGTACATTGTTTTGTGACGAAAGTTTCCTAAACCAAACTTTCTATATTCTAGATGTTAGTTTTATGATGTCTAATTGGCGTCACATAAGAATAGAAAACTTAGAAAATTTTTAGTTTTATTTGTCCTTGATGTTTCTTATACTTACTAAATATTTTTACGTATACTTAGCATTGTTTTGGTCGAGCTATCCAGCTTTGAAGAAGACGTTAAACCTTTGGTCCAGTTGTACATCACAAATACGTGATAATAATTTATATTCTTGATGGAATAACATAGCAGATTAAGTTCCAATTACTTTTGAATAAAAGAGCATACCACTATCCAGTAGTTGAACGGAACATTCTAGTACAGAACCCTTTAGACCTTACAGACAAACTACATAATCAACAAGTTAGTTAGGAACGAATACAGTAGGAAAATGGAGGAAAGATACGAGCTCCAGATCATACAATAGCGTTAACGTTCTCTGCTTAAATTTTAAGTCCCCCAAAGTGAAATGCGCTAATATCGTTAAATTTATATAAAAGTGTTGACATAATGGTTCGGATTAGAGGTAATTCAGCAGACGACGGAACATCCACTGGAAATTGACCACATATGGCGCACCACCAATCGCCCTCAACTCACCAATACCACATAACAAACGCGATATGTAACCATTATTGCATCGAAAATATAACTAAATATTCAAAGCAATAAGTTTGAATTTTGTGTGGCAAGAATTTGTTGGTTAAGACGTTTAGTGTTGGAAATTATTGATTTGAAATTGTACTTAGTTTAATAATTCATCTTAATACGTGTGAAATAAATCAAATATGTCGATTTTCTTTCGTTCTATAAATTCGCAAAGTTTATTGCAAACAACTGTTCGATTTGAAATTACTTGGGGTACACTTTGATGGAAGATGCTTTAGTTATCGTTGTTAGACTTCTTCTTGTATATGATAAAAACTATGTAGAACAGTGTCCTTTACGATTGAAGTCATAAAAGCTATTATCCGTGATAGGTACTGGCGGAATTGAACCGTTTGGCTTCATTGAGATCGAATAAACCAATTAAATGACTGAACTACATAAGTATTCTGAAAAGTAATTTTGTTCGCAAACAAATAAAACCGACTTCAATTACATGGACCAGCAATACAACGTAGGTAGATGAGAAAATAGTCAAGTAAATACGCATTATTAAAGGTAGCTCAAAAATTCAAATGGCGCTACATAGCAAACCCACCTTTCGATTAAAAAAGAATCAGTCCATCCTGTTAGAAGTTATGCTGTAACAAATATAAAAAATACAGTTGAAGTGATAATCTTCACCTTTTTGAAGTCTGTTTAGAAAATTAAAATTGTCTTTTGTTTTAAATTAACGTATCATTTAATGAAGATTTCATTCAAAGTCGTATAAATTTTCAAGCAAAAATTGTTAAGTATTATCAGACTCACAAAAGCCATTAAAGACCATATTTATATTATCCAGCCGAATGAATGCCCTTCAGAACACAAGAACCCACTGATTCAATGATTCCACAGTGTCATGACACACGACGTCAAGTGTGCAAACTCCGGTGCACCGCCAACGTAACATTGCGTCCTCAATCAATCCAATGGCCCTTACAATAAAGGTCATTATTCTTCGAACAATTACAAAATAACGTTGCCAAGGAACGATGCCAAGCGAGCAATTTTTGAAAACGTCACTCGAGTACCACATTTTGCTGACGACGTGATGAAGACACAAAGGGATATGACATTTGCTCATTTTAAAATGTTCTCTTCAAGATATAAGGCGTCACGTCAATAAGGGTTAGAATAATATTAAGTTATTTACACTTTTGTAAAAAAAAAAAACACAATTTAAATTGAATAACGTTTGAAATGTTAAATTCCTACTTGGTTCAGCTTTATGAAAGTACAAAGATGCGTAGCTTCATTAGGTAACGCTAATTTTCTTGCAAAAATCAGGACAATTTATATACTAGGGCACAGCAGGAAATATGCTGTTCAAAATCTAGAGCAGCCTGACTGAGATAGTAACTCGACCTTACAGAAGATCACAGCAAAATAATACTGATTTCAAATAGTGTTGTGTTCGTGTTGGTGAGTAATGTGACCAGAGCTCATGGGAGGATTAACAGGCGTCTTTAGGCTACGGTAATTGGTTACCAATAGGTGAGCCGTACGCTTGTTTGCCGACGTCACTACGTAGTATAGAACAAAGTCGTTTTCCGCTGTCTACTGTCCCTATGTATGTTTAGATCTTTAAAACTACGCAACTGATTTTGATGCGGTTTTTTAATAGATAGAGTGATTCAAGAGCAAGGTTTATACGTTTTATACATGTAAAATACGAGTATGGTAGAGAAACACTAATAATAATTTTAGAGGTCTCTAACGTATCTTTTGTTGCAGATAGTATTTAGTATCAGCATTGCATCCGTGCGAAGCCGTGGCGGGTCGCTAGTATTGTATAAATAAAAAAAAAATTGGAGATTGACTACTTTAAGAAATATTGAATCTTAGGGTGGAAGGCTATACCTACTTAGCAAAAAAAAAAAGAAATAAATGATAAAGTACACTTAGAAATGAACAGATAAACATAATTATGTTTTCAGAAATTAAATTACAAATTAATATGCAACCTGATTTTCAAAAGCAAATATTGACACAATGTTTTAAACCAAAGTCTCCCAATCCTAACTTTGGATATAGCAAACAAACCGCTAACAATGCACGTCAAAACTGCAAGAATGCAACAATTTGTTTACACTAGAAAATAGTTATCAATGGCCATTGTTGAAAATAAAAATTAGTAATTTTTATACTCGGCGTGACGAAGGGGAAGCCATAATGTCACAGCGTATAAATATACGTAGGATTTTTTTGCTATATAAGCGGTATGTTAAAGTTTTTAAGGGTATTTTATTCGTCTGTGATAAAGAAAATTTGTAGGGTGACCGTTTGAGCGGGAACACCCGTGACGAAATTGTGTGGGGTACGGTGATGCAACCCTTCAGTACTTGCATCGCACCGAATTTCGCGCAGGGGTACTGTACTGGTAGCGAACCGTCTTAATACTTAGGAATATTTTTGGTTATGTTTTGATATTTAATTTTTTTGTGTCTTTCATTATAATTATTAGATAGTTTTACTGATTTTGTTTTTAAATACACACAGTAGGTAACAAAGCAAAATATTTAAGAAGATTTTTTACGTAAGACACAGAAATATAATAAATTAATGTAGGTCCATACTGAAGACTGTGGAGTCTGTAATCAGTCGTGTTTAAAGAAAGAAAAGAAAAGAAAATATTAAGACAGTAAATATACCTTCAAAAGAATGAATTACAGTTATAAAAACATATCAAAAACAAAAAAAAACCTCGAAAAATAAGAAATAAAAAATATAAAACAAGTATCAAAATCGCAGCTCCCACCATCCCTAACCCCACTGGAAAGCGTGAAATTCGTACAATAAATGCCTTTGTATTGCGGCTGTTGACTTTTGGACGAAACCGCTAAACAATACCGCTCTGCTCCCCGCTGATACTAACTTTTTACCTCGCACGCTTATCTCGACTGACCCGGAGTAAATACGCTGAACCAACGTCAACTGTTGCTAAAATTGTTTAGTACATTTAAAGAGGTATACTGTCATTTTTAAATATTGTGCTGCTGTAACATTTTTAATCTGTTGTAATGTTTTTACTCTAGACTCGAAATTCTTAAACAAAGTTTAGAGGTTTATAAGAAACAAAGTACCTACACATGTTAGAAGTGAAACTTCTTTGGCAAACTAATTCAAAAAAACAAAAAAAAAAACTAATTATCTTCAAATCGATGTATCTTCAAATCGAGAGTGAATAGGCATCTTCTAGGCAAGCGCGCACCATCTTAGGCTGCATCTTCACTTACCATCAGGTGAGATCACAGTCAAGCGCTGGTCTATATTTAATTTAAAAAAAAAAACAACAAAAAGCCAACGTCACGCGGTGTTCCCAGGCGACCGCTTGTACTGACCCATCCAAGTACTGACCGTCATGACGCTGCCGCGTTACCGGTCGCTCAAAATTTACCCCTCATGCGCTTAAAGAAGTTTTGACTTCAAAAATATACTTTTAAGATGGTAATCAAGGTAATATAAGGCATGATGGTAAGCGGTTACCGTAGTTTATCTTCTTCTCACGGTGCCTCTTCTCTACGAAGGTTGGCGACCACCATGGCTATCTTAATCTTCGAAGCTGCAGCACGGAAGAGAAAGCTAGTACTTAAGTTAAACCATTCACGGAGGTTTTTCAGCCAGGATGTTTTACTTCTGCCAAGTCGGCGTTTTCCCTCGATTTTTCCTTGAATCACAAGCTAAAGAATCCGATAGAATCCGATCTCATTATATGACCAAAATACTGCAGCTTCCTCTCCTTCACAGTCCTTATTATTTCCAACCTCTTATTCATGCGACGCAGAACCGTAGTTTATAGACGCATGCAACACCAGGTGCACAGCACGCGCGACCAAATCTTGCTGACCCTACTCGCCACATGAACACAACACTGCTTGAGAACAGTATTATTTAGCTGTCATCTTCTGGAAGGTTCTTCTCCACTCTGATGCAGGTTTAGTTGCAAGGTCTATGTGATCAATTCCAAAATTTACACTTTCTTAAATCATCATTTTATAAAGTCAAAGGGATGTTTTTATTTTCATCCTTTATGGAGTTGGGGAGGGTGTGTTAATCCTTTTTCCTAATTTATATATTTATTCTGATTATAAATTTATAGAGAATAACTCTGTAACGATTTGGGTATTAATCTAATATATTAAATTTTTTTTTTTTTTTTGTAATAAAATAGTACATAGTGTTGTTAAAATTTAAAATCAGTTTAAGTAACTATTCATTGTTCAATCAGTCAAAAGTCAAAGTAATAAAAAAAAATCCTCTTCCTTTTTTTTGAAATCGGTTATAAAGCTATTGATTGTATTTGTTGTGTAATGACACGTATTGTGTGTCAAAGCGACGAATATAAACTGTCTTATAATAACAATAAATTGTATAGTAGTAGGCGGTAGCGCACGAACATTATAAAATATTATTTTGTAGGTACGTATTGGACTATTCAGAGAATTTATTACATAACGATAAAGAGGTAACTCTTGAGCTATCACACTTACCAGAATGCTTGGGCCCGATATTCAGCTAACTTCAGTCATAGCGTGTTATTGAATAGCCTTTTATTCTAAGCAGGCCTGCTATCATAGAGAAAGTCTTCAAAATAAAGTTTCTTTTCCGGGATCTTAACAAACAAAATAATAATGTGTTATCAAATTCACATACAGGTAATCCCGCACGGTCAGATAAGTTACAGTAACGAAAAAACGAGTAAGCTTTAGACCACACGACTGAAGTAAAACTTCTTTAACTCCTATCTGAGACTCTGATCAGAGTCTCGTGATCAAGACATTCGCAGTCAATGTCGAAATATCGAGCTCCGCAAAGCGAAAATAATAAACATGGTAAATATCCCATTTTCGAATAATTTTCGTAATAGAAGTAACCATGTTAATCTTAAATCTTATAAATTATTTTTAACTCCATCTAACTTATATCTCCCTGTCATCTTCCGTTCGCTCGCCCGATTGCACTTTTCGTAACGCTCTCGTCACGCATTCACCAGCTTACTCCCCAAGTCAAGCATGCGTAAAAAAGTTTTTGACTAGCCCGTTGGCGCAGTTTGTAGTGACCCTGCTTTCTGCTCCGGGGGTTGTGGGATCGATTCCCACCCCGAGTCTGGGTGTAATATACATATTTACTTATATATGTATTATTATAAGTATGTACGAAAAAAAAAAATGTAGCTAGACCAGTCGGCTGTTACCTTATAACACAAGCATTAAGTTGCTTACTTTAGAAACAGACGACCGTGTGTGTATTGTGTAGACATTTATTTATTTATTTTATTTATTTCAAAATAATACCCAAATCGTCCAACCCAATGTAAAGAACACTGTTTGTACTAAAGAATAAATTTCGTAAATTATCACAAATTTTCCAACAAAGTAGACGTTGATTGATTCTCGTGTTCAAGTAACCGTTTTATGTTATTACTCACTTGAAGTCTGTAGCGAAATATCGCCCTGATTTATCGATTCTGATTTATGGAATCGATTTAATATCGGTAATCGTTAGTTAGTCGATGTGACGGCCTGCCTGTTCAATCGAATCTTTATAATTTAGTTCTTCTTGCATAGTCTATGCGCCGTTTACTTTTTTATTAAAATGTTTTATTGAAGTTTTTTTGAATGTAATGTAAGAATCTTGAATGTAAATTCACATTAAAATTATAGTACCCGGCCATAAATATTGCACATCGACCTTTGGAAAGAGACAATCGGCTAATTTCGACTTCGTAGAGCGTTATAGTCCAAGATCCCAGACCCCAGACTTCCTTGTTTCTGATTGACAAAACATTACAGTATACATCGTAGTATAAAGAGTTGCTAAAATATTTTCTACAGGTTTTAAAATATAGTAATATAATTAGTGTCTGGCGATAAATACTAAAATAGCTGGTTAATAACATTTTTACGTATATAAAGCAGCCAAATTTAAAAAAATTGTGAAAGAACGTTTGTGTACTAAATGATATATTATTCGATTAACGATTTTATAGAAGACAGTACGCCTTGGGAATGATGTGATCGCCGCCAGGCTATTTCAACCTATAAAATTATTGTAAATTTCAATCTGCTTTGGAAAAAAAACATGATTAAAAAAAATGATATTAGTCCCGCTGAGTTTCTTTCGCCAGTTCTTCTCAGGTCAGAGGCTTTTTCTTTCCGAACTGGTAGTAGACTCATGACGTTCAGAAAGAAATTGTAATAATTTTATGCTGAATAAAATATTTTGAATTTGAATTTAATATATTTTGTCCTTCAAAAAATATGACAGGTGATCTGGGAACTGGGTTCTTACACTATTAGATCTGTCATATGAAATACTGACAGTCCGATACGTCTCATAGGTAATGTGCGTCAGAGATAACGCTCTACAAAGTTCAAATTAGCTGATTGTCTCTTTCTAAAAGTCGATGTGCATTATTTACGGCCGTGTACTATACATAGAATACCTACTTCCTTTATTATATTGTTGATTTTTAATCTACATCAAGTAATTTAACCTGTACGAGTAAAATTATTATATCATCATAGGTACTTCTGTAACAATATCTTTTTTTAAAGATAACACAGATTATCAAAAACATTTAATTAATGTCGGAAAAAGTAGAATATATTTTCTTAAAACCTTTTTTCTTGCATATAAAAAAGAAATGGGGTAAATTCATTTCATTTTTAATTGATGAAATAAATAGATATTTTATAAAGAGTCATTAATTTGAATACTTTTGTTTTTAATAAAGCCTACACGGTGTGTAAACGGTTATATTTGAGTACAAACCAGTACTGCAGGTGTAGTGGAGCTAGGCTGATTATTGTTACGTAATTTAATTGCCAACCATCTCGTTCATAAAGAATGGTACACTTAATGATACATAATGGAGAAATTTGCATGCCTTGAGAAATGTTGTAAGCGGTAGAGATATTCAAGTCGGTGGGTTACTTACGTGAAATTACTTTAAAATGTAAAAAGTAATACTGAAAAATTTATAACAATGTTTTATAAATATTCAGGAAATTAGCACGTGATCAGGAAACAGTCAAATTTAAAAAAAATCATAATTTATTTTTTTAAGGACGCTTCAAAATCATTTTAAATCGCCATTTTATAAACAACCATTACATGAATTAACATTCTATAATGAACCTGATGTAATAAATGTGCAGCTACTTCCGATTCGTAGAGTCCGCTGCGAACAATCGGTAAGAAACTTAATGTTTAATCTTTTAAAAACCGTAAATACAAGTTTCTCATTATCGCTTTAGCCTATAATATTCCACAGCTGGGCATACGACTCTTTCCCCATGTAGGTGAAGGATCAGAGCTTAATCCACCACGCTGCTCCAAAGCGAGTTGGCGGATCATAATAACCAAGTCATATGTATATGCAATCAGGATAGCATCACTAAACTAATACGGACTGTTAAATAAAAACCCTTAGATACGAGCAATATGAGAGATGCCACAAATGTGTTTTTTCTTTCCTTTGTATACTACTTTTACCACAATTATCGTCAAGGTCGTTTGTTCTAATGGTAGGCAGTTTAACTTATTTAAGGTAAAAGCTGACTGATATCAATATTTTTAATTTCCTTTATTATATGTATACATTATTGTTTTTAATGCTTACGCGAATTTCACTCATTATAATGAAACAATTTTTCGGATTCTACTCCTCAGTCCTCCTGTGACCATGGTTGCTGTAAAGTATCCGAAACGACAGACATCTAAAAGACAATAAACCGCGATAAAATCCGACAAAGTTGTTTCATTATAAATGTATACAATAGATAAATATATAAATACCACATCTAGACTCGGGTTGAATCTAACCCATAACTATACCGAAATCAGCTTAACAGCCAACTGTATCAACGGATTACTGAATGTCTAAAAACATAAATAATTGTTAAAAAAATGAACATTTTAGGTAGGGATCCCTAGTACATATTTTTCACCTGATTAGTATCAAGCTAATTTTCCGGGAGTAGCTTCATTTTGATGAGACGAACAAAAAGTTCCTCTTCGAAAACTCTCGATTGTGGTAGATAATAGAGTTAGCAGGAGATAGAGCAGCAGTGAGCATAGGACCGGGATAACGTACCGCGCAATTTGTGGGACAATATTACCATCAAATTATATAAATATTAACAACTAAAAGAAAAATCAAGTTGATGACCTCGTAAAGACAAGTTGATGAAGTGGTACGTTATCCCACTCCTACGCTCACCGCTGCTCTATCTCCTGCTAACTCTATTATCTACCACAATCGAGAGTTTTCGAAGAGGAACTTTTTGTTCGTCTCATCAAAATGAAGCTACTCCCGGAAAATTAGCTTGATACTAATCAGGTGAAAAATATGTACTAGGGATCACGTACTATTTGTTGAAACAGTGAGTAGTGGACAAAGGTTTTGCAAGTCCCCGGTTCATTGACCGCAAGAAACACGATTTTCTTGATATACTCGTAATAATTATTTTAAATAATTTTAATCATCGCTGAAAGAAGACTTTAAGCTTCAATAATTTGAATGTTCAAAAATGTTTGCGATGTCGGGTGATGTCGGGAAATGTCGGCTGATGTCGGGTATTAGTCTATTAATCAACGGAAATTTCATCGCGCGATTATAAGCTTTTAAAGAGAGAGGGTGCAGCGATATAAATTAGCTAGCGATGAAAACGTTTGCGTAGTGATGTGCGATGTCGATAAATTTGATCACCGAATTAATTGAAAAAAAAATTAGATTGTGTTCATAAATGAACTACGCTAGCCTATCTTATAACTTTACTGTTCGTAACAGGAATAAAGACAATGCTTTTGATGTAAACAAAATCAAACAATACAAAAAAATACACCCAGAAAAGGAATTTGTAGGTCTAGCCAAACATTGTCTTTCTACCCCCGAACGCTAGTCCTTCAATCCGTGGCTGTGACCATTTCACCAGCCCTTAGTCCGTAGAAGATTATATCTAACAAGTAACTAGTTTTCTTAATGTCAAATGCACATAACAAAATTACCTAAAAATTATAACAGGGAAGAATTATCCTTAAATCACTTAATAATAAAAATTCCCAACAGTTCAAGATTACTCAACGGATTCAAAATAAAGTGCCATAAATTTATCAAGTATCAAAATCGTATCGACAAACGCAACGCTTAACCCTTGCATCGCTCGGGGCGCTGCGAAACAGTTAACTAAATTAAACTGAGTGTGAAGACCGCTGCAGGGTTAACTATTTCATTTCGTTTATTGCGCACAATTCCCGTTTAACCCTTCTGCCTAATAAAGATATAGAGGACTATTAAGTACTGCACTTTTAAATAGTCGTCAAATTGTCGACAAATGGTCGTTTTTACATGGGGTCCCTTTGACACCTTGACGGGAATTCTTAAGACCCGTATCTGAGAAACATCTGTGCTAAAATAGCGTGTAAGTCTTGTGAGCTTTAAAACCCGTATACTTTTTGCGATAATGATAGTTGATCACCATAATGCCATATCTGTATAATGTACATCTGTTTTGTTTAACATATTAATTGTATGAAAACACACACGTTGTCAGGGTTAACATCTTCGTAAAATGTTTGAAAATAATAAATTTGTAATATATCAATTTGTTTTGATGTAGTTCGGTATATGGTAGAGATGTAAATAATATATTGTGTAAGTAGGCCTTAACGCCAGCTGTACTTGGTTTGCTTTCCGTTCGGGCATATACAGTAGGTACCTACTGGGTTCAGAAGTTTATAACTGCAAAGACTTAATTCTGGTCTGGGTATTGTAGATAATTTTCAAATGCAAAAGTCGCGGAATCCTGAAATACTTTTATTTTTAATTAAAAATATCACATTTCTGCAATTACCACTTTCTAAACAGGAAGCCTGGTAAAAAACGCCACAAGCACCATTGTATATAGGATATTAGGTGATTAATATAAGTGATCAAAAATTAAATCGAAATAAAATTTTTATTTATAATAAATTTTTATTTATAAAAAATTTCAAAAGAAAATAAAAATATTTTTATTTTCTTTTGAATTTTCATATTCTAAAATGTCAACAGACGATATTTGACTCCAATTTGATATGAGTCTTTTTTTTTTCAGAAAATAAGGAAGATTGATCAGAAAAATTCTGCCACTATTATGGTCACCATATGCAAACATGATTTTAACTACAATTATCCTTTTAAAATTTTTGCATAGATGCATTGTAAATTTTCATAAATTTAAATAGTATTCATTAAACAGTTCAGAATATTGCATATCGAGTAACGTTACAATGGTGTATGATATTTCTGTAATAGAATTCATAAATATGAATAAGTTTAACTCGAAAAACCTTCTAAAGTGTCAGTGCTATTCGATATTAATTGATTGCGCGTATATCTTCGATTGTCCGTCCCGTCAGTATGACGTTTATGACGCATATTAGTATTCCGAATCGGTAATGTTACACGGTTTTCAGATTTGCAAGTTTTTGGTTAAAACGGACGTATCGGTCGCAAATGATAATTGTCTGGACTGAAGCTATTTTTATTGATGCAAATTAATAATTCATATAAATACACTCCTGGGCTCCTGGGGGGGGATTGGGGATAGGGTCGGCAACGCGCTTGCGATGCTTCTGGTGTTGTAGGCGTCTATAGGCCACGGTCTTACCATCAGGTGAGCCGTACGCTTGTTTGCCAACTTAGTTACATAAAAAAAAATACAAATGAATAGCAGAAATCTATGTAGGTACTTATGCGCATACTTTTCGAACGACTTTATCGAGTTAGCTAATTCATTTGTGCTAGTTACTATCAAAACATGGTTTCAATAAAGGAAATTGATAAAAAAAAGGTTGCAAGAAGTTCACTAGTTATATTTACAGTGTTAAAAATATTTGTGTGATTACAATCATTTTACAAAACAAAGGTTGAGTAAAATTACAAATCTATGTTTACCACTGCGAAATCATGAAACAATTAGATGTCAGGAAACTTAGCAGGATGTGTTCTAATATTACGATCTTCATGTAAAAATCCTACTTTATTGTAATTTTACGGAACTCTCCCGCGTCGAATTTCATAAAAACACTTACATTGTTTGTAATTTGGATTACTAGATTTCTTTGTAAAATCACAAAACAAAGACAAAATAGAAATTACAATTGAGTCATTGAAAAGTTAGTAATTTTCTTTCTAAAATTTAAATTAACAGCAAATTTTATGCAATATTCTTAAATATAAATGGAACGTGTATAGTATAAGTACAATACTTCATTCGAAAATTGCTTTAGACTGAAGCTATTTTGTATTGATGCAAGTTAATAAATCAATATAATATATTATATAGTAATGTCATCAGGCAGTTGCCGTGGCCAGTGTACTAAAATGTAATCTAATAAATACGTCGATATTAGAGATTATATATGTATACATAGTAGGCTATCGAACAGTTGATTGAGATCTGCTTATCAAGTATATATACATCAATTACATAGATATATATTAACATTTGAGGCGTCTCGATGTTTCCCACCGAGTCGGACGCGAGTAAACACTGATCATGACTATGCATAAGCCCACCTGAACCGAGTTTACCTACGCATATTATATTATTCAGACAACTCCGTCCGAAAACCAACTATCGCTTCCAGAAATGTTCTATTTACTCTAAATGTTATTAGACGGTATTGTTTCAAGTAATTACGTATAATTTATAGACTGAAATTGGTTATTGAATGTAAATGGTTATGTATTTTTTATGTCAGCACGTGTATATCACTTACATACCTGCTGCCAACCTTATTGATTTGTTCAAATTTTATTTTGATGATAGTTAAAACGTCACCCGGTAAATGTTTTTATCAGATCAGATCCCGGCAATTCTACGAATCTTTTGAGATTAGTCAACCACTCTGTTGACGTTCTTCCAAAGCTACTTATTTATTTAACTGAGATAGGGCACAGCAGGAAATTTCCTGCTTCATATGGAGCAGCCCGACTGGGGTAGTACCTCGACCTTACAGAAGATCACAGCTAAATAATACTGCTTTACTACTTTGCTTACTGTGGTGATTCAGATGACCAGAGCTCCCGGTGGGGGGGGGGGGGGAGAGATTGATGGTAAAATCGGCAACGCGCTTGCGATGCTTCTGGTGTTCCAGACGTCAATAAGCTACGGTAAT
This sequence comes from Melitaea athalia, assembly GCA_905220545.2. Taxonomy (NCBI): domain Eukaryota; kingdom Metazoa; phylum Arthropoda; class Insecta; order Lepidoptera; family Nymphalidae; genus Melitaea; species Melitaea athalia. The sequence continues at coordinate 539,689 of HG992180.1, forward strand.
CGATTATCACTTTAAAAAAAAGATAGGTACATCTTGCGTTTGGTTGAATTTTAATTAATTATACACAAGATGGAAAAATAAAAATAACACATTTAAAACCAATATAAAATTGGCTTAGTTTAGTCACACTACATAGGTCATGAAAAATACATAAAAAGTCTACTGATGTAGATTTTCCTGTATGTGTAATACTAATAATATAAGCTACATCAGTGCTCAAATTAGTAGACGTGTATTTTAAACAATGAATAACATCAATTTTCTCTTACGTCAGGGCGAGTCACTGTTGTTGTAATTACGTCATAATTATGTCAGAGTCTACGATATCGTGACGTTGTTCCTCCTACTGAACCGCAGAATGAGGACACCGCTTGACTTGTAACTTGTCATACTTCAGATTTGTATTGTATTTGATGAACGAAGATTAAGAAAATGGATACGATATTTTGCAGATTTTACGCTATTAAGAATGGTTTTTTATTTGTATACATGCTCAATAATTTAATATTGGTATTTTAATATAATTAATATAAGTCAAGCTTATTAAGGTAGGGTATAGGATCAAATATTTAAACCTGTCAGCAAATCTCTGTCTTCAGAATTCTTGGTAGCTGAAGAATCATCAGTTTTTTTTAAATACCATTTATGTATTAATTCTTATACAAAATTAAGTTTTATTAAATTCTGTGTCCTTGAGCCCCTGTGAGTGATGTAACTCTGCCTATGTATAAGAATTCCCACATTTTTGTGTACTTAGCTATTTGTAATATTTATTACATATAATACTTATCTATGTGTAAAAAATTGCGTGCGTACAAAGTACACAAACGTCAGGGATGAAACTTCTTTAGCAGCAAACGAATTCAAAAATAACTAATTAAAAAATACTAATAAAATAAAACGAAATTTAAAGTACAAAAAAAAAAAAAACTAATTGAAAAAAAAAAACAAAAACCAACGTCGTGGTGTTCCCAGGCAGTCACCCATCCAAGTACTGACTGTTACCGGTCGCTCAAATTTTATCCCTCATGCGCCTAAAGAAGCCTCACTTCAAAATCTAAAATTAAGAGAATAATATTAATATAAATGACCACATCAATTCGTGGTTTCTTTAATACGCCCACGCATCGCAACACGCGCCTATGTGTCAGAGGTTTTTCACAATCAGTAGTAGTAAAGGTTAGTAGAAAGTCGGTAAAACAATATGGACGTGCAGCTCTTCCGTCACAATGGCCATTGTTAGTCGCGGTGTTGAGTCATGCTGCGACAACGTCCACACGACCATCGATGTACCGTGTCACTTATTTAATCCTGGTACTTTTGTTGAACTAGTATGTATGTTATATTGTGGATATGGTTTTTCTATGTTTGTTATATGTCACAATGTTGCATAGTCATGATGTGAGATTACGTGAATTTATTTCAATTTACTAGCTGTGCCCGCGTGGAATTTAACAAATAAGTTATTGTTCAGTTCGCATTTATAAAATAAATAAATGTCTAAAATAAAAGTAGACTAAGTTACTCTTTATTACATCAGCTATCTCCCAATGAAAGTCCCGTCAAAATCGGCCTAGCCATTTCAGAGATTAGCCGGAACAAACACAATACACAGACAGACAGACAAAAATTGTAAAAAAAATGTTACTTTGTGTGTGACAGATGATAATGACGTAATTACTAGACATTTTTATAATAGGAACTACAACATCACCACTGCAGAACAGTTATTATCTACTATACAAATAAAATATTATTCAAATAATATAATTATTTCATTTTGAAGCACATACATTTAGAAAATAATTTTACTCAAAATGAAAATGATGCAATGAATACAAAAAATTCCTTACATGAAATTTCCAACCAGAAAATTACCAGAAATAATTTTTACGTGAGATTATTTCTGTCTCATTCCAATTCGTCAGTTAAAATTATTTATAAGTACGGTATTGTTATAACAATGTATCGTATTACTCACTCGTTATCTCATAGTACTGTCAATCAAAGCGAGTCTATTTTTTGTAACGCACGCTACCGGTCACAGCTCATGGCAAGAAACAGTATTAGTATTACAAATACTTCTTAACGGTACATACGATACAAAATACCTACTTACGAATTTATCTTGGGTCCGCTATTATATATTGTCTTTACTAACATTGCTATACTTTTATTTCTGTGACAGAAAATTTTCTGACAATAACCTTTAAAATATTGCAAAAACTTTTACGCATATTGCATAAATTGGAAATTTGTAAAGGAAGTTTGTAGCAGATAAAATTGGTAATTTTTCACCTGATAAAGAAAATCTTTGTTTCTGTAATTAGTAGTACTATACAATACGATACGAAAAATTTTATTGAATTATCATAATATGAAATTATGATATTTCAAAAGATTCTTTAGCTAACATAAAAATAACTTTTACTAAACAAAAATATCATACCTAAGAATGTGTCTACCAAACCATTTCAGACTATGACCTATATGTGTCATCTTAAAACAATTTTCGTCAATACATCACTAGGAAAACCAATGTTTCTCGGCGAACCAGGCTCAGGGATAACAGAGTACTTTCTAACACGTAATTGTTTCCCACAATCGGATCCCGCCTAAATCAAGGATAAATCAGATAAGAGGAATAAAATGTTGGTGTCCGGCCGCGGTGACCTGCCCTACAGTGCGGGGCAATGGAAACAGAGTTACAGCATTAGGATTTAGCTGAGGATTTATTATTGAGATTTGCAAAAAAGATTGTTTTATTTCTGCGCCGCGGGTTGAGGGTTTGATTCCCACCTGAGTCTGGGCGATCTGAGATATTTGTATTTATATATATATATTATTTTAATGTATATTTATAAATAAATAAAACTACTAACTATATCAGCCGGCTGTTACCTATAACAGAAGCGTTAAGTTGCTTAACTTAGGAACAGAGGACTATGTGTGAATGTTATAAGATATTTATTTATTATGTAGACTGTTATTTATTAATTGTTGAAGATATTTAATGATTTTTGGTAACACTATGGTTGTGTCAAGTGCCGAATTTTGTGCTTGATAAAATAACTCAAATGACTTATGAAACTTAATAAAATTGTATGTTATAAGCAATTTCTCGCAGAATTATTAATACAAGATAGATACAAAAGGTTATATTTTTTAATATATGTATATAACGGTCGGCAAAAAAGCATACGGCTCACCTGATTTTAAGCGATTACCGTAGCTTATAGACGTCTGCAATACCAGAAGCATCACAAGCGCGTTCCGAACCTATGCCCGAATTTCCCCTAGGAGCTCTGGTCACCTTACTCACCAACAGAAACACAACACTGCTTTCTTTGCTTGGTCATAAAATGAGTGTTGCATTATTATGTACATATTATGGTTCACATTACAATATGAATATAAATATGATTCGTAATTAATTATACCAATAAGTAGAGAAGAAATGTAATGTTTTGTTTTTTCGCCCTTCGTAGGGCCCCACGAAGGGCGGGCCGGAGTACATCCGCGAGGCGGTCACTACACACGATACCACTCGTATGGAAAATACTGGCAAGTAAGACAGATGACCGCCGTGGACGCCCATTTGTTTTTAAGGATTGGAAATATCTATTTCCTTCTCAAGTACCGATGTCTTTTGTTATTTTATATGGTGCCTTTGTTTTCAATGTTTCTAGGAATCGTTTTGCAAATGTCTTTATATTTGGGCATGGTTACATTGGAAAAGTAAGTGACAAATTAGTCATAATATGGTAAACTTTATACATGCAATCTGATTGAAAAATAATTACAGTTGTTTTGTTTGAATGTTGTATTGTACTGTTTTGTAACATTATGTTAACCCTGACTGTTAGGTAACGGTTCTTAATAGGTAAAGGCAATTATTTTGCGAAAAGAGAAGAGTTTCTTATTCTGACAATGAAAATAATCAAACATACATATCAATGTTTTGAGGTTCTATAATATCATTGACGGAAGTCACTTACGATCTACTGTAAGTGTTATTTATTGCCAATAAATAAAAAAGAAGAAGGAACTTCTGCAAATTGCCATTAGGAATTCCAGTAGCATTCGGCAAGCCCTTGACATTCCGACGCGCTGCCAACCTCGTGACCTTGTTGTGATTCTTGTATAAATTACTCACTTATACAGAACAATACTATAGTAGTTTTAACCACAACTATGACATTTGTATATGACTAATTTGGAATATCAATTTTCCTTAAAAAACTCAGGAATGTTGATGCTTCAGAACAGTCTGGAGATCAAGATGTTAGCGAAGACTTTGGTATGAATATTTCTTGTTGAAACGACGTGTATACATACTATAACACTTAGTGTTAGGAATGTTAAAAGAAAAAGCAACACAAGCATTGGATAATTTGAAATTCGGAACCCTTAAAGCGCCAACTTACCCAAAACTGTAGTTTACGACCATCCACCACCAGAGACCACCAGAGATTTCCCTTCCTTAATATATCGACGCTTGAAAGGCAATAATTACCAAGCGACATTTTGGGCGATATTGAGTTATATATACCGTTGAAATCAGAAAAAAATTCTGCGTCGATTGCTCTTACTCTCATGGCGCTAGGACGAAGTTTGTTGTCGCTTGGTAACTTAAAAAAACATATTTTCACAGTTTTCCGCGTCCAAGCGACAATAATTATACCAATTTATCAATAACTTTCACTTAGTATGTATTCTATTTTTACAGTTTACACTTAGTAATTTTTGCCTAGACTCGAAATAATGCGTTTAAACATAAAGTATTTTCTGCCTTGCATACCTAGGGTATAAAACATTGCATAAGAAATTTTACCTGATTATTTTTTTTTCTCTCTCGTAGTTTAAGACTTTTTAACACATCTTAATTATGTACTCATTGTCGCTTAGTAATTTTTTACCTAAATGCAATTGTTGTTAAAAACGTAAAGTAGTTAATATTTACCTGCCTAAAAAGATATATTTTGTAAAAAAACTGATCTGAAACACATACTTGACGTGGATGATTTTTTGTTTTGATTACATAATGAATAGTAAGGTAGGTAACCAGCAACCCATTCCAATTTTAATTTATTTGTAACAATAGTTTTTGATAGCAATTTTCTTCTTTGAGAGATTTATGTGCAACATTCATGTGTTAGAGGCTTACATAGAGGTCCATCAACCTTTGTTAACTTGTTAAATTAGTAACAGGCCTAAAAACTCCACCAACCTGCAATACGACAGTGTGGCGGAGTATGCTCTAATTCGTCCCTTGTCAGATGGAGGTCCATACTCAGTAGTGAGTGATTGTAGATCACTACAACGGCTGTTTAGGTATTGATGAAGACGATAAAATTATCCATCGAAAGCCTTTATCCAAAAGTTTTTAATGTTGTGTAAATTCTTAGTTACTTGTACTAAAAAGCCCTACACTTACCTTATTTAATTTGTACTATGGTTAAAATTACCTGACAGAAAAGTTGTTCGATTTTTATTTCGATCATTTTACCTATGGATCAAACATCTGTTACTTCTGGATGCGTCATTTTGCTTCAAACACCATTATGAAAAACTGGGGCTTAGTTAATTTTACATGGTTTATGATAAAATTTTGTCATCGTTAAGTAATTTTTACCTGTTTGTGATTTTGATTAAAATTTTACTAACCGACACTATTTCTTCAAATATAGAGAAAATGAATAATCTTTAAATACCAGTTTATAAAGCTATCAAATTGGATTTAAAATTCGTTAGAATCGAGTAGCTATGACTAATAGGCGATTTTTAATAAATTTTTTTCAAAAAAAAAAAAAAAAAACTTTAAAATTCTCTAGTGTAAAGGTGAAGTTCCGAGCCAAGCGACACTGACGCCACTAACGCCGCGTTAGTATCGCCGCGACAGAGGGATAATACAAGGTTCTATATAAATACATGACGGCGTGTACGAACACGGCGATACTTGACGCGGCGTCACTGCCGCGGCGTTACTGTCGCAAGGCGTCAGCGGCCGAGCCGCGCTTCCCCTCGCAGTGTCGCCGTGTCGCGCTGATCGCACGGTCAACACGTGAAAATTTTTAGGTTATAGAGGAATTCCTTTGAAAATGGAGGCTTTTACTGAAGAAGATGATGAGCTGCTTATAGATTTAGTGTCTCAACATCCACTATTGTTTGATTTAAGTGTTGAAGAGTACAAAAACAAAAGCAAGAGATCATCATCTTCTTCCTCTTCTTCAAATAGTTTTTGCAAATCTTTCACAATAGCTTGATTCATAATCGTTTCACTGTATGTATTCAGTAAACACAAGAAAATTCGACTGTCTAGGTCACTGGTCGCAAATTGACTGGAGGCCGCAGTGATACTGTCGCTGCCCTCGGAATTCAACAGAGCGTCAGAGACGCTGCGACAGAGCCGCAGCGTCTACAAACGCGCTGACGCGGCGTCAGTGTCGCTTGGCTCGGAACTGTACCTTAAAGTTGCCAACATGTCGCTTCGGAATTATTGCCTTTCAAGCGTCGATATGTATTCTACTTTTTACTTTGGAGACCCGTCCTATATTACACTAATTCTAAGGATAGTTCGTAGTTACAGTCGAAGACTTTGTGTACCTCTCTATCTGCTGTCGTTAGGTCTAGAACGAGAAACACTTTACTAAAGACCTGCAACGACCGTCGGAGGCAGTTATCACTTAACATCAAATATTGCTCATCATCAATTGTCTGCTTGTTTGCTACCCTTTTCATATAAAAAGACAGGCGTGTATGTAATTTAGTACGCAGAAACTTTTCAGAATTATTTTATTAAATACATATCACTCAAGATTTAAAAAGATAACTAACTAGTTACTGATAGTAGGTAAGTCAGTTATCTAAGTATATTCAGTATCTTCTACAACTAGGACAAATGTCGGATTATGAAATGAGGCTAGGAAATTCTTGGAAAATCGTAAACTTATTAGTGAATTTTAAATATTATCATAAGCTTTATTTTTTCAATATTCCTTAACCGATAGCCCGCGGGTCGAGTCGGGACTAATTTAGTGGGCGGGTTTGATCAATTGACACTTTCCTGTAACGTATGGGAAACGTAAGACATTCTCTTATTTTATGTCTCAATATTGATAGAAACGATATTTCCTACCCTTCAGCTTAGTAGCTGAAATCATACCTATCCATATTTTAAATATTTTATGTTGTTAAGGAATCTGTATCAGTGCTGAAAGTATTCGAAACGTACCTATTACAAACTAAAAACAATATCACTAAAACACTCGTGAAAAATATTTATTTATTTATACTTTATTGTACATCACAACTACAAATATCATTTACAGACTGTGAAGTACAATGGGCGGACTTATGGCTATTTAGCCATTTCTTCCAGACAACCCAAATCTATATTTCCTGCTATGAGTAACGATCGCTATCAGGTGTACATGATAACAACCGGGACCGACGGCTTAACGTGCTCTCCGAGGCACGGTGGGGAGACCCACAAGGACTGCACAAACACCCAGACCACGGCAAACATCTGTATGGCCAATACAAATGTTGTCGTGTGCGGGAATCGAACCCGCAACCGCTCGCGCAACAGCCAATTGCAATCCATTGCTGTGACCGCTGCGCCAACGCGGCGTCAAAATATCAAAATATGATAATCTTATAGGAAAATCCACGTATTTTGATAGTTTTATGAGTAAAATAATATTCAACCGAAAAATAGTAGTAAAAGTGTGAATACAAAGTAAGCACACAGCGTCTATTACTCAAATAAAGTCGAGTACAAATACTGTACAAACTTTCTAGTAAACTAGCTTCTTCCCGCGACTTCGCCAGCATGGAATAGAACAATCCTGTCATACATGATTTTTGCGAAACTTTAACTGTTTACAAAACCCCGATTTTGAAACATTCTACATTGATGCTCCGCTACTATTGGTCTTAGTGTGATGATATATAGCCTATAGCCTTCCTCGTTAAATGGGCTATCTAACACTGAAAGTATTTTTCAAATCGGACCAGTAGTTTCTGAGATTAGCGCGTTCAAACAAACAAACAAACTCTTCAGCTTTAAAATATTAATTATAGATAAACAAGACATTGCAATAAAGAAATAAAACAAATAAGCAAGAGATTGACGTGTATTCGTCTTCATAATGGTGCTAATGTTACAGTCATCTGTTCCATAACCGCAGCGCGTTCCACCCTTTGCGGTGTTGCGGTTACGTTAACAAGAGACCTTAACCAAACTTCGTAAAAGAAAGACGATAAAAGCATGTTTCAATTAACAAACCACACAATGTTTACATATTTGTAAATCATCAGTGGTCTTGTATAGATAACCTACGCGACTTTAATCGCGTTGACTTTTATGGTTTAAGTTTTCCATAAGTTACATGAAGTTTTATAACGATTTATATGTTATTATGTAACGCAAAACTAACCTTTAAAAATTATATTAGGAATATTAATATTATAAAGCTGAAGAGTTTGTTTGTTTGCTTGAACGCGCTAATCTCAGGAACTACTGGTCCGATTTGAAAAATTCTTTCAGTGTTTGATAGTCTATTTATTTAACAAGGCTTTAGGCTTTTTTTCAAATTAATGTATGTGAAACCGCAGAGCACAGCTAGTTATGAATATACCTATTTGTTGAGGTGTTCTACATTACATAAAATTATCATGCATAAAGTTTGGAGCAGCGCGACCGCGAGTATCTCCATCTTACAAAGAATAATGCAGCAACATTTTGTACTTATCTCCTGTTTTTATTTTGGTGATTTTTGTCATTTTCATTGGTGCACAATAAAGAGTTTTTATTATTACGATGCTCTCAAATAGTATCGTATTCCTGTTTGTGATTAAGGTACTCGTAGCTCCTAAAGATGTACTGTAGATATTGACAGCAAGGAAAAACAATGTGTCATTGCAAAACATAATTTTTTAATATAAAAAATTAGCTATGGTCAATAACAATAGATAGAAGAAAGAAAGAAAGAAAAATATTTTATTGTTCCCAATATAAAACTTAAAACAAGACAAACAAATGTGTTTTAACAGTGATTGCGAACAATAGAGGTAGCCACTCAGCATGTGCCACACCATTGCAAGAATGGTGTGACGCTGATTTTCAGTGACTCCTCATGGTCACTCGTTTGGAGCGACAACAGCACTTAACTAAGTATACAATTTTACTAATTATAGCTTAATTAACTAACTTAACTTAATACCAACACATAATTATTAATTTAGTTCTACGAGTACGTACCTATATTGTATATATTTGAAAAACATAAACATTTATAATTATAATACGTTACTTCTACCCATTAACAGAGAGCAGTAGCTACACTGACAAGTAAGATATTTATTTATATATATATATCTCCAAATACAAATATATACATATATATAGCATATACCTAAATACAAATACACACATATATGTACACACATACACTTATCGAATACCTTCACAAAATTTCATTTTAACTTATTTTTGAGGCCAAAGATAAATTTACATATTATAGAACAGACATATAAAATCAATAAGTATTAATAGGCCAGCTAATAATATACACCCATACAGTGAAATAAACGAGAGCAACCCATTATTAAGACGGAATGGTACAATATAACATATTTCTGAGTCGTTCGATAAAACCTAGCATTCACTTGATAAGAAACATTGAGACAAAAATATTTAAAAATGAATAGTTACACTGCAAAAATACACAAAAGCAAAATATAATAATGCTATATTTTTGGCCAATTTATGAAGTAATTTACAGTAAAATCTTTTTGATATATTATTATTCAAATACTTCATAAAATGTAATATACAATGATAAAAAAGAATACATTTCTTAAGAATATAATTTGTCAAATTGTCACAGAGTGATAGTAGGCTACAATGACACCGTTTCATAATACAACAAAAATGTAATATCCCTACTATAAATTTTGAGAGTAATACTAACTGAAATACAAACAAGGGTTCCTGAGTTATAACGTGACTTTTAATAATTATTACAAATTAGTCTACACGAAAATATTATATATAAGGAGTATGCACACCTTGTGAAATTCGTTACATAACTTATTACTAAAATAACAAATAAGATATAATATACATTATATTATAAGAAGGGGAAAGTAGGTAATAAATAATTAACTTATTATTATATTCACATACTTGTCTCTCTTGCCACTTATATCACACATATATTACTTACTATTATTAGATACTGAAATACCTATAGTTCAAGCGTTATATATAGTATATAACTAGCTGACCCCTTGGCTTTTGTGGGTGGAATTTCGTAAAACCCGTTCTTAGCTAACCCCTAATCGGCGAAAGGAATATTCCTGTCGAATTTCAAGCCCCTACACCTTATGGTTCCAGAGATATCGTGATGAATCAATATATGGGTGGAAATCTCTTTTATATAAATAGATTATAGCATTCTTATGAAGTCTTATATTGTTGGTAAATTCAGAGAAATCTTTAAAAAACAATTATTTTATTTCAACATATATATCAGAATGTGCCTAAAATTCAATAACAACTGAAACTTAGATTCCACGTAAAGTAACAAGTTTGTATAAATAAAGTGATAATTTTCAATTCAGAAATTTCGTTACAAGATATAAAATGATAATATATTCGCATATATTAGGCGAGACGGTGGCCACAAAACGTGGACTGTGTTTGCGGAGAGTGTTTACAGAGTGCGACGCAATCAGGAGATACGTTTTATATATCGGGCAAGACGTTGATTTGAGCTATATTTGAGTTTCCATATTTTATTTACACAAATATGAATATTTTGTTTAGTATTTCTACAATACCTATGCAAAAGCATAATATGTATATCTCTAAAGACTTTTGAGTTTTGACGTAAAACTTCTCTACGCACGCTTGACTTGGGGAGTGATCTGGTGAATGCGTGACGAGATCGTTATGAAAAGTGTGATCGGGCGAGGCGAACGGAAGTTGAGAGGGAGATATAAGTTAGTGATGATAGAAAGTCTTACTTCAGTCGTGTGGTCTAACGCACACTGGTTTTTTTTTCTTAGATCTAAATTAGGATAAAGGTTACGCTAATTTTAGTGAATTATTTCGTTTGTCTTAAAATTTTCTCTAAAACATGTACCTATGCACACTTCAGAAACTTTTCTTTCGTAACAGAAGACAGTTAAGAAGTTTGTTCTGTTATTGATGTCCCTACAACTGTTTTACGTAGTTGACAGTAGTTTATCGGCATTTCTCGCTTATTGAAATTACCCCTTGAGGGCACAAATTTCCCAGATAGCACGTGACACATTCAATACTCGAGTAAAAAGGTCCCAGTCGTTGTCATAGTTCTCAAATAACACCCTAACCCTACACATTCCGATCGGACGTCCCCTAAGGACATTCTTAAGATGTTTCTAGAATTTTTGCAAGACAAATAGCAGTCGCTTGACCGAAATGACATATGGCCGGCGTGGGCTCCATACACCGTCCGGAATTCCCAGTTTTCCCCGAGACAATGATTTATTCGCTCGCGCTAAACTTTCAGGTCTAGCTTCGCTTTATGACCACGTATTTATGAGCTCTGTTTAAAGTTGCTCCGGACTGTGTAATATATTTCCTCGAGTGTCCTCTCATATTGTTTTCAATGAAGTTTCGGAAGCCGTGTTTTGTATGCGCCCAGCTGGAGGACCTTAGTTTATTTAGTCGTTTGAATTTATACTGAACTTTTTGTGTGGTAATTTTAAAATATTATGTCAAAATTTTGGAGTTGGTTTTTTAATTATCTGAGATAATATGTAATTATTAAAATATTACATTAAAAAAAGTGTAAAATTTATTATTACAAGACATTATCTGAGTGTTGTATGTGATCTTAAACTAGTAAGTAATTGTGAATTTTTAACAGAGACTTAACGTTACAGTCAAATTTCTTAATCTATTGAAGTATGAAGTTAATTTCAAAATATAATTAATTAGTTTTCAAAAAAAAAAAAGAAGTAAATTCTAAACCTTGTTTTGTGTTGAGTAGTATTGTAAGTAGTTCTGTTTAAAGAATTAGCAACAAATAGCGATGATGAGCTACTGCGATGAGGCTACGTAACCGCTTACCATCAAAAGGGCCGTACACTTGTTTTCCATGTAAGTACATGTATAAGCCAGAGCTCCTCCCTCCCCCCCCCCTCCCACATGGCAGCACAGACTACGCAAAGACTACCCCAGGAGGGTACCGGTCGTAAAAGCACCGGAGAATCCCTCTCTAGACTTCCGGGCTCAGGACCTACACCCGAGACCGGAAGCCTGGGCAGCCCCGCGAATTCTGGGGGGGGCAAATCTGTGCTCAACACGTTAACTGCCTGGGGTAAACGGAGCAGTCGGCAGAAGTTCCCGACCACTATGACCGTGGATTTCTGTAATATCAGGGGACTGCATACCAATCTTAACGCCGTCCACTACCACCTCCAGACGGCGAAGCCGGCCTTGCTCTTTTTGACTGAGACACAGATATCCTCTCCGGCTGATGCCTCTTATCTCTCCTGTCCGGGGTACAAATTAGAACACTTTTTTGTACCGCGGGCTGGCGTTTGCGCGTACGTCAGAGAGGATGTCTGCTCTCGTCGCCTTGGCAGTTTTGAAGGTAGGGACCTCTCCACCCTCTGGTTGCGTATAGACAGCGACGACCATCCCCGCGTCTATGCCTGCCTATATAGGTCCCATAGCGGTAATGACGAAACTGATCGACTTATGGAGCACATCCAAAGGGCTACAGATTCCGTGATACAACAGATCCCATCCGCTGAGATCGTGATACTTGGTGATTTCAACGCCCATCACACCGAGTGGCTCGGCTCGCGAACAACCGATCATGCGGGAAGATCTGTTTACGACTTTGCCTCAGCATATGATCTGACACAATTAGTAGCATCTCCAACTCGTATCCCTGATGTGGAAGATCATACACCTTCCCTGTTGGACCTTCTGCTGACCTCTCACCCGGACAGTTATGTGGTTACTGTGGACGCTCCACTTGGCTCATCGGACCACTGCCTAGTCCGGAGTTCTGTGCCAGTTATACGCCCATCATGGCCTCGCTCTGCGGGCAGCCGACGCGTTTGGCACTATAGGTCAGCCGATTGGGATGGGATGCGGTCTTTCTTTGCATCCTACCCATGGGGGCAAATTTGCTTCTCACTGGATGATCCGGACATCGTTGCTGATTCTGTCGCCGAAGTGGTGCTGGAAGCCATGGAACTTTTTATACCATGCTCTGCGGTGCCTATTGGCGGCAAATCCCAGCCCTGGTTTGGTAGACCCTGCAAAATAGCTGCACGCCATAAACGGGAAAGCTACCGAGCCTGGGCAAATGCGTCGATATCCCAGGATGTAAAGACCAGCGCATTAAAAAAGGAGTATAATTTTGCCTCCAGGTCCTTCAAAAGAGTTATTGCTGAGGCAAAAGCGGAGTACGTGGGCAGAATTGGCGAGAGATTGGTTCGACTTCCTTCGGGGACTCGTGCATTCTGGTCGCTCGCCAAGGCTGTCCAAGGAAATTTTTGTAGCCATCCCTACCGTCACTGCACATGGGAGACGACTCGTTGGCCCACAGCGCAAAGGAGAAGGCCGATCTTCTAGGCTCTCTTTTCGCTTCCAACTCGACTTTGGACGACCAGGGAAAAATACCACCGACGATCCCTCGGTGTGATACTTTAATGCCGGAAATAATTTTCCGACAGAGCTCCGTGCGCAAAGCCCTCTTTTCGTTGGACGTCAACAAGTCGAGTGGGCCCGATGGCGTCCCTCCATTAGTGCTACGAACCTGTGCTCCTGAGTTGACACCCGTCCTAACGCGTCTTTTCCGGCACTCTTATTCATTAGGCGTCGTCCCACGCTTGTGGAAGATAGCCTTGGTGCACCCGATCCCTAAGAAAGGGGACCGCTCAGATCCGTCCAATTATAGACCGATAGCTATAACTTCTTTGTTCTCTAAGATTATGGAATCCATAATCAACTGCCAGCTCCGGCGGTACTTAGAGGAGCACCAGCTGATTAGCGATCGCCAATATGGCTTTCAACGGAGTCGCTCAGCTGGTGATCTTCTAATACTCTTAACACAGCGATGGGCGGAGGCAGTTGAGAGCAAAGGAGAGGCACTGGCGGTTAGTTTGGACATAGCGAAGGCCTTCGATCGGGTGTGGCATAGAGCACTTCTATCAAAGCTACCATCTTATGGGCTTCCCGAGAAATTATGTAAATGGATCAGCAGTTTTTTGGCAGACAGGAACATCAAGGTCGTTGTTGACGGCGCATGCTCGGACCTCAAGTCTGTTAATGCTGGCGTTCCCCAAGGCTGTGTACTGTCACCTACCTTGTTCCTCCTGCATATCAATGACCTGTTGCAGACTAGTGGCATTCATTGTTATGCGGACGACAGCACTGGGGATGCATTATACACAGGCCGTCCTAATATTTCTCGGGAACAAGTCGATGAGTGTCGGAACAAACTTGTGTCTGAAATCGAGTCTCTCTTAGACAAAGTCTCGCAATGGGGGCGACTTAATTTAGTCCAGTTTAACCCCAATAAGACACAGGTTTGCGCGTTTACCGCAAAAAAATCACCCTTTGTCGTTCCTCTCAAATTTGAAGGCACTCCCCTAACTGCCTCAGCCAGTATTGGAATACTTGGCGTCGACATATCGAGCAATGTGCAATTTCGTGGTCATCTGGAAGGTAAGGCTAAACTAGCCTCTAAGAAGCTCGGTGTGCTCAGTAGAGCGAAGCATTATTTCACGCCTTCCCACCGTCTTCAATTATACAAAGCGCAGATCCGGCCCCACATGGAATACTGTTCTCACCTGTGGGCTGGGGCGCCCCAATATCAGCTCCTTCCATTTGACCGCGTTCAACGCCGGGCGGCTCGAATCGTCGGCGACAAGGTTCTCTCCGGTCGGCTTGATTCGTTGGCGCTGCGTAGAGATGTCGGGTCACTCTGCATCTTCTACCGCATCTACCACGGGGAGTGTTCTGAGGAATTGTTCGGATTAATACCTGCAGCTGAATTCCACCACCGGACATCGCGTCAAAATTCCAAATTTCATCCTTATCACCTCGATGTCCGGAAATCTACAACAACTCGATTTTTACGCCATTTTCTGCCGCGCACGACCACTATATGGAACCAGCTGCCACCTACGGTGTTTCCGATCCGATACGACTTGGGGACCTTCAAAAAAAGAGCATACTCCCACTTAAAAGGCCGGCAACGCGCCCGCTAATCCTCTGATGTAGCGGGTGTCTATGGATGTTGGTTTCACTTACCATCAGGTGAGCCAACTGTCCGTTTGCCCCCTATCGCATAAAAAAAAAAAAAAAAAAAAAAAAAATGTATATTTAAAAAAAATACAATTTTATCTGGATAGGTTTTTGAAACAATTTGTTTGGAGCTTACGTCAAAATTCTAGTAAGCAGATTCAGAGATAGATCGATAATTGTAACCGACCGTTAGTCAAATGCAACACTAGTGGAGTCACATCACTAACTAAATTATCAATATCCACTCCAGCCCACTAAAGGTCAGCCGCGACCGCTGACAGGGTACTAACGAGTCGTACTTACCGCATCATCGACCAAAGCAAATAGACCATTGAAGACTGCTTTTTAAAGAGTTTTGTTACACAAAAACCGCATTTGTTACTGTTGACATAACCGCAGTGAAAAAATATAGTAAACGTTTAACAAGACGGTAAGGCGAGTTTATGTTGTTTAGTAGTTCTCTGTAATAGTAGACTCTGCATTTACTGCTTTTTATGAAGTAATAATTGGAATAAAAAGTTTGAATGGATTAAAAATAATGTTGTATTTAAGTACTGTCTTATTGTAGTTATTTATTTATTTTTAATCTTCGTTAAGGTTTTTTTATCATTCAAAATAAATAGATTAAAACAATTTTATATAGATTTATATACATTTTCCTGTAAATATTTTTTTCATTTCTGTGAAGACATAAATCAGTTTTATTTTACAAAATTCCTATTACTATATTATTATAATAGACCTACCCTTGACCTCCAGGTCCTAAAGACTATTTAAAATTAGTTTTCAACTTAAGATATGGTACAACGTATTCTAAATAGATTAAAACAATTTCAAATAGATTTGGATGAATTTTCCTGTAAATATTTTTGTCATTTCCGTAAAGACATAAATCAGTTTTATTTTACAAAATTCTTATTACTATATAAAAAACCTACCCTTAACCTCCAGGTCCTAAAGACTATTTTTAAAACTAGTTGTTAACTTAAGATATGGTACAATGTATTCATATTATATTTAATGTTATTGATCGCACGATTGATTTGAATCAACTAATTTATAAATAAGTCGAATCGACGCGGTCAGTTGTCAGTGTAACCGCACACGACGACAGAAGACCAGGCAGCTTCCAATTGACTGCGGTTTTGTTACAAATTACAGCATGCTTGAATAAATAATTGTATTTGCTCGCTAACGCAAACAAAACGACTTCAATTTAGATTGACATGTAATACAATGTAGTCGAAAAATAGTCAATTAAATACGCGTCATTAGGAGTAAGTCAAAAAGACACTCGTCATATCTCAAAATCGATACAACCAATAAAAAGTTATAAGATAACACGTATAAAAATAAATACTGTTGAATTGAGAACCTCGTCCTTTTTAAGTCGGTTAAAAATTATAAAGAAATACTTTGAAGTGAGGAACTAATGCGTCTTACTACAAATATTCGTATCATCGGACTTATGTTCTATTGTTTGTTTTTATATATTTTCTTTATTCAAGGTGATAAAATTCCAAAACGTAAGCCACTGTTTACAGTACAATTGGTAATTTTTTATACCAGACAACTCATGTAATATTTTGTGATAATTTGATATTATATTTACTACTAGCTTCTGCGCGCGACTTCGTCTGCGTTGACTCCGCTCCTATTGGTCTTAGCGTGACGATACATAGCCTATAGCCTTCCTCGATAAATGGGCTATCTAACAGTGAAAGAATTTTTCAAATCGGCCCAGTAATTCCAGAGATTACCGCGTTCAAACAAACAAACAAACAAACAAACTCTTCAGCTTTATATATTAAAAAATATATAGATATATATTAAGTATAGATATATTAGTATAGATTTTAAAAGTTATATTTCGATGTTGGCTTGGCGCAGTGGTTATATAAACTGGCTATGGCATCAGCAGTCGCGTATTCAACTCATGATAAAGTCTCTTTTCGGTGAGAGAGGGCACAGCAGGAAATTTCCTACTCAAAATATGGAGCAGCCCTACTGGGGTAGTACCTCGACCTTACAGAAGATCACAGCTAAATAATACTGTTTTCAAGCAGTATTGTGTTCCTGTTGGTGAGTATGGTGACCAGAGCTCCTGGGGGGAATCGGGGATATGGTCAGCAACGCGCTTGCGATACTTTTGGTGTTGCAGACATCTATATGCTACGTTAATCGCTTACTATCAGGTGAGCCGTACGCTTGTTTGCTAACTTAGTTATATAAAAAAATTATTAGTATTTAATTTTGTGTGTTTTCGATCCGTGACAAATGATTTAGATATTGTTGCTATAGATTGCGTAAAAGTTGATTTTAAATCATTATTTTAAATTTACTCGTAATATATTTTCAAAACACAGTTATAATTGATTTTCTTATCCTTATTCAGTTAGTAATATATTTATAATTATGTTATTGCAATAGAATTTGTATTTTCCTGACGAATGCAGGGGAATTCCTAACGAAGCACCAACGAACAAAGTTAAATTGAAGTTAAAACAAATTGCAGTCTTTCAATTCAACATATTAAGTGTATTAAGTGTCGTAGATCTAACAATAAATTTTAAGCTTTTCGTTTTCTCATTAAATAATAGTCTTTATCTCTCAGTAATACGGTAGCATTTTCTGATGAAAGACTTTTTAAACCATTCCAGTACTTTATCCATTACAAAAAAATCTTTCATCTTATCATTTTTTTTTTGTTTTTAAATTCTCTTAGGTTTTATGTATTGCTCTTGATTAACTGATTTAGAACTATTTTTCTCTAACAACAAAATTATAAAGTATTCTGAACCAATACCAATACATGACTTACATAATGATACTCCGTTTTGCTATTTCTCTATTCAAATACTCACGATTACCCAGCCAATTTCGAAGGTATTACAACCCCTTGAGACCGGTCAGCGGGACGTGTCAATCACAATCAGCCGCATTAGCCGGACATCGCTGGGATGGCTCGTCTTGGTACTATTGGCTCGTATTTGCGTAAGCCGACCAGCGGACTAATACGCGGATTACTGCGAGACCGCGGTGTCTCCGTGTACTTAAGCTAGGTTCTGAAGTTACGGAATAATAATGGTTTAGTTTAGGTATGTTCGGTGATATTGAGGCTTGGGTGTCTTTAGATTTAGACGATGCAAAATTAAGGAGAAAATTTTGCTACATTATTTCTACAATAAAATCTTTAGGTAATTTAGTGTTGCCCTGCGGTCACCAACCCGCCTGTCCAGCGTGGTGACTATGGGCAAAACTCACGAGTTCGCGTTATAATGTCTGGCGCAAACTTGGGGAGGCAAATGTCCAGCAGTGGACTGCGATAGGCTGAAGTAAATTTACTGTTATAAAAAATAGCTCTGTAGAGTTCGATTCGGAATATCAAATAAATAATAGGCGCATCGTAATAAAACACATATTGGGTTGTTAAAGGAAAATGGTTTGCTTTAATTTGAATTAATGTGTTTTCAGTGCTCTTTCTTTACTTTTTAAATTTATTCTTATATAATTACGAAGCGATTGTGAAGATTAAGTACAGGATTATGTTGAGCCCTTTGTGTACTACACTCTTAAAGTTACTCTTAAAACTACTGTTTAGTAAGATAATACTTACCTACTCCTTTCGATCACGATCACGATTCAGCCTGTAATAACCCACTGTTGGGCATAGGCCTCTTCTCCATGTAGGAGAAGGATCAGAACTTAATCCACCACGCTGCTCCAATGCGGTTGGCGGATATATTCCCTACTATGAGTAACGATCGCTATCAGGTGTATGTGATAACAACCGGGACCGACGGCTTAACGTGCTCTCCGAGGCACGGTGGGGTAACCCACAAGGACTGCACAAACACCCAGACCACGGCAAACATCTGTATGGCCAATACAAATGCTGTCGTGTGCGGGAATCGAACCCGCAACCGCCCGCGCAACAACCAATCGCAATCCAGCGCTGTAACCGCTGCGCCAACGCGGCGTCCCTACTCCTTTACTTCTAATAAATTTTATTAAAAACTAGCTTCTGCGCGCGACTTCGTCGGCGTGGACTCCGCTCCTATTGGTCTTAGCGTGATGATATATAGCCTATAGCCTTCCTCGATAAATGGGCTATCGAACAAGAATTTTTCAAATCGGACTAGTAGATCCTGAGATTAGCGCGTTCAAACAAACAAACAAACAATCAAACAAACAAACTCATCAGCTTTATTATATTAGTATAATAATAAAATCATATGCCATAAAGGCAACATAAGCTCCTATATATATCACCTAAATATAGTCGTCAATTGCGTTATCGAAAACTAAACGATATGTCGATAAGCGTACGTCCGGGGCGTTTAAAGAAATCGGAAGCGGCCGTCAGATGGAAATGAGGCAGAGTAGCGGTCCCCGGGGCGAACCGATCGGTGGACACATTGGGACACTTTTCTTAACTATAACTCATGTCTGGTATCAATCGCTTTGAAAATCGTGAATATTATTTTACAATTATTACCTATGTTATGCTCTACAGATTTATTTAAAAAATGATGACACTGATTTTCTGAATTTGCAAAATAAAGAAAAATATCAAATTCATTAACGAATATAATTACAAAAACGTTAAACTTTCTTAAGTTTAAAATATATTATTAAAAACATTTTTTTAAAAAAGTCAATAAACAGTCAATTCAAAATTTTACGAACACTCAAATGAGAACATAAAAATCCGTAATAAAATCAACATTTACGAAAAAACAATCGGCACGCTATCTGATCTCAAAGACTTCCGAGCTGACACTCCGACCCCGCCTCACTATCTGATGACCGTAGCCCTTAGACGGAGTCTCCGAGCGTTATCACAGAATTTACTGCGTCACATATACCGTAACGCACTTCCTAGTGTTTATTGCATCGTAAAACGAGAGGGTCATAGTAAATAGGTGACTTATCGCTACATCTTTAACTTACATAATGAAACCGTATACCTCTTATCGAATTGATCATATTTGTCTTTGAGAGATTCATTCATTAAGATCTCGAGTTCCCGTTATGTTCTATATTTGGGCTTTTTTATCGTATTGTGTATCGAATGATTTTCGAACCGAATGGACGGTAGAGTCACATTAAATGAAATCGCCCATATAATTAAAAATATAATTGTTTTTTAAACCTCTTTAAATCAAGACTATTTTAATTGATTTGTAGTAAATCATTTGTATTAATATTTGAAGGTCTAGGTGGTGTATTTTTAACCGACCACAAAAAGGAGGAGGTTCTTAATTAAGTTGTTTTTTTATGTATTTTACACCAGAACTTTTTACTGGGTGTGGACCGATTTCGATGATTCTTTTTGAAGTGAAACTTCTTTAGGCGCATGAGGCGTAAAATTTGAGCGACCGGTAACGCGGCAGCGTAATGACGTTTGGATTTTTTTTTTTTTTCGATCGTGGAACATAAACCACACCCTCAGGTGATCGAGAGCTTGATTCCGGGCCTTAATCTGTTATGGTGTATCATTTTCGCACGTATTTATTCATTAAATTAAACATTATCATCACACAGAGTTTGAATTGCTCACCTCAGAAGCAGAACACTGTGATTGTAAAATATTTGCTTTTTTATTTATTTATTTACTTTCGATAATTTCTTAGTGTACATATAAGCTGACATGTACATCCAGTAGCTATAGTAATGATCATTGGGTTCTTCCTACTTTATATTAATGTTACTATTAAATGTTTAAGTTCTTAGATAAAGCGAACTGTTCACACAGAGGTCAGTCAACTCGAAAAAGGTCATTAAATTCTATGCCTTTCATCGATTCATAATCTCTCCGAATCAACAGAAATCATGTACCGGGGACTTAGACGTTTGTTCGTGCCTTGTAAATATTTCTTAACGTGTCGCCGTTGTGTTTCCGAAAAGATTTATAGTACGAGTCGTTATCACGGAACGAAAAATCGATAATTTCGGTAGAATTAAACGGCAGTAATTTTTCACTCGGACGGTAGGTTTTTCGTGTTTTTATGAGGCCATTAATTCGCAGGACGTGTTAATCTGGATTGTTTCACCTGCGCTGTTCGCACGCAATCGTAAATTTGTCCACTAATTTTATTATTTCATACTCATTACGTTTTTTTTTGGTCGTTTGTGATAACATTAACGTCCTCCGACCAGAAAGATATCGTTATCGGCGTGGTTTTACTGCTGAGATTATTTTTTTCGTTATTTGAAGACGCGTTGATGTCGTGGTCACAGGATTGTCTATTACGGCGGTGGTCGCGAGTTCGATCTCCGCTCAGCGAGCACTTATACAGGTCATACAGCTGTTTGTTATTGTTAAGGTGTTAAGGCTTGTAATATGTTGTGTGTGCTTTCGAACCCTTCACAGGAGTAAATCCTAGTGGAAGCCGTTGTGTGTGGGTTTTTTTATTATTTATTGTATCGTTATGAAAAAATAACTTCAACAATTAAAAAAATTGCGTCCGTACAAAGTACACATGTCAGAAGTGAAAATTCTTTGGCACACTAATTTTTAAAAAACTAATAAAAAAAATTATTACAAAAAAAACAAATTTAAAATACAAAGAAAAAACTAATTAAAAAAAAACAAAAAGCCAACGTCACGCGGTGTTCCCAGGTGGTCACCCATCCGAGTACTGACCGTCATAACGCTGCCGCGTTACCGGTCGCTCAAAACCCCTGATGCGCCTAAAGAAGATTCACTTCAAAAATAATTATGATGGAATATGTCCAACGCGCAACAGTAATAAGGGATCGATAATCAAATACCGGTTCGAAATAAAATGGTCTGTCGTTTGATTGAACTGGTACAATTTCATCGTACGATAATTACGGCTATTATGCGCGAAACGAATAATTAACATACAGAATGGCGTGCTTTCATACCGACTTGTTACGCACTGTACTGTCGACTACAAGCTTACAGGCGCTTCGGAATGGGTCAGCGCACGCAAAAGATGTTGATTTAAGGTATACATTATTTTAATTATAATTTAATACACGTGTATTTCATCTCGTTTTTTACACGTTTGTGCAATGATCACAGCAAATATCTGATGCGCTGGGGATCGCAGGTTATTTACACTTGCCCAACGTTTTAATATGCCACACAGAAGTTTGTCGTAGTGTAAGCATACGTTTATTGTGTGTGTGTTACCTGATCTCCGAAACAAGATTCTCATCAATTGGTGGCAGTTGAAATAAAGCGTTTATCACTTTAATCTAGTTTGTCTAAATTGTCCTAACTAAAATTTAATTTAGCCTGTAACATCCCACTGTTGGGCATAGGCGTCTTTCTCCATGTCACGTTCACGTTCCATGCTCCGCATCACGTTACTACACTGCGGGTTGGCCAATATGTTCCCTACTTCATAGTACTATCTATACATAGTACATCTACTCATGTAGAGATAGTTATTAGGTATTTATGATAACAACCGGGACCGACGACCTAGCGTGTTCTCCAAGGCACGGTGGGCCCACAAGTGGCCCACAACGACAGACGTCTAAACCAGAAAAAAATATGATGAGAAGGATCAGAGTTTAGTCTATCACGTTACATCACAGCGGTACGGCGGATATGGTACTATGAGTAAAGATCGCTATTAAGTGTCTATGATAACAACCGAAATCGACGCCTTACGGCAAGGTAGCTGACCCACAAAGATAATATATTACAAATCTTACTGATTATGAACTCATTAATATATTTTATAATCGCAAAGACAAAAAAAATCTCTTCTTTAACGAACGCTTAAATTGTATAAGGAATAATAATAACTATCGGTAAAAAAACGGATGTGCTTTGACCACACGACTGAAGTAAAACTTTTTTATTTTTATTTTTGTGTTACCCACACCTGAGGAAATTATAAAGATTTTAAATCATATCAAAATTTTCGACCCAGCAGGATTTGAACCTGCGCCCTCTGACGTGCCGTGTCAGCGCTCTGCCAACTGAGCTATGGGCCCTCATCTAGCCGCGTCGAAATTCTTGATATGATGATTTTAGGTTTTAAGCAAACCTTGGGCGTCGTCTATAGCGAGTTCGTTACAGATACTCGGCTACTCAAAGATTTCATATTACAATGAATTCTTCGACAAGAGACGATACCATGCTATTTTTAATTCGTTTTTATTTTTATTTTTGTGTTACCCACACCTGAGGAAATTATAAAGATTTTAAATCATATCAAAATTTTCGACCCAGCAGGATTTGAACCTGCGCCCTCTGACGTGCCGTGTCAGCGCTCTGCCAACTGAGCTATGGGCCCTCATCTAGCCGCGTCGAAATTCTTGATATGATGATTTTAGGTTTTAAGCAAACCTTGGGCGTCGTCTATAGCGAGTTCGTTACAGATACTCGGCTACTCAAAGATTTCATATTACAATGAATTCTTCGACAAGAGACGATACCATGCTATTTTTAATTCGTTTTTATTTTTATTTTTGTGTTACCCACACCTGAGGAAATTATAAAGATTTTAAATCATATCAAAATTTTCGACCCAGCAGGATTTGAACCTGCGCCCTCTGACGTGCCGTGTCAGCGCTCTGCCAACTGAGCTATGGGCCCTCATCTAGCCGCGTCGAAATTCTTGATATGATGATTTTAGGTTTTAAGCAAACCTTGGGCGTCGTCTATAGCGAGTTCGTTACAGATACTCGGCTACTCAAAGATTTCATATTACAATGAATTCTTCGACAAGAGACGATACCATGCTATTTTTAATTCGTTTTTATTTTTATTTTTGTGTTACCCACACCTGAGGAAATTATAAAGATTTTAAATCATATCAAAATTTTCGACCCAGCAGGATTTGAACCTGCGCCCTCTGACGTGCCGTGTCAGCGCTCTGCCAACTGAGCTATGGGCCCTCATCTAGCCGCGTCGAAATTCTTGATATGATGATTTTAGGTTTTAAGCAAACCTTGGGCGTCGTCTATAGCGAGTTCGTTACAGATACTCGGCTACTCAAAGATTTCATATTACAATGAATTCTTCGACAAGAGACGATACCATGGTATTTTTAATTCGTTTTTATTTTTATTTTTGTGTTACCCACACCTGAGGAAATTATAAAGATTTTAAATCATATCAAAATTTTCGACCCAGCAGGATTTGAACCTGCGCCCTCTGACGTGCCGTGTCAGCGCTCTGCCAACTGAGCTATGGGCCCTCATCTAGCCGCGTCGAAATTCTTGATATGATGATTTTAGGTTTTAAGCAAACCTTGGGCGTCGTCTCTAGGGAGTTCGTTACAGATACTCGGCTACTCAAAGATTTCATATTACAATGAATTCTTCGACAAGAGACGATACCATGCTATTTTTAATTCGTTTTTATTTTTATTTTTGTGTTACCCACACCTGAGGAAATTATAAAGATTTTAAATCATATCAAAATTTTCGACCCAGCAGGATTTGAACCTGCGCCCTCTGACGTGCCGTGTCAGCGCTCTGCCAACTGAGCTATGGGCCCTCATCTAGCCGCGTCGAAATTCTTGATATGATGATTTTAGGTTTTAAGCAAACCTTGGGCGTCGTCTATAGCGAGTTCGTTACAGATACTCGGCTACTCAAAGATTTCATATTACAATGAATTCTTCGACAAGAGACGATACCATGCTATTTTTAATTCGTTTTTATTTTTATTTTTGTGTTACCCACACCTGAGGAAATTATAAAGATTTTAAATCATATCAAAATTTTCGACCCAGCAGGATTTGAACCTGCGCCCTCTGACGTGCCGTGTCAGCGCTCTGCCAACTGAGCTATGGGCCCTCATCTAGCCGCGTCGAAATTCTTGATATGATGATTTTAGGTTTTAAGCAAACCTTGGGCGTCGTCTATAGCGAGTTCGTTACAGATACTCGGCTACTCAAAGATTTCATATTACAATGAATTCTTCGACAAGAGACGATACCATGCTATTTTTAATTCGTTTTTATTTTTATTTTTGTGTTACCCACACCTGAGGAAATTATAAAGATTTTAAATCATATCAAAATTTTCGACCCAGCAGGATTTGAACCTGCGCCCTCTGACGTGCCGTGTCAGCGCTCTGCCAACTGAGCTATGGGCCCTCATCTAGCCGCGTCGAAATTCTTGATATGATGATTTTAGGTTTTAAGCAAACCTTGGGCGTCGTCTATAGCGAGTTCGTTACAGATACTCGGCTACTCAAAGATTTCATATTACAATGAATTCTTCGACAAGAGACGATACCATGCTATTTTTAATTCGTTTTTATTTTTATTTTTGTGTTACCCACACCTGAGGAAATTATAAAGATTTTAAATCATATCAAAATTTTCGACCCAGCAGGATTTGAACCTGCGCCCTCTGACGTGCCGTGTCAGCGCTCTGCCAACTGAGCTATGGGCCCTCATCTAGCCGCGTCGAAATTCTTGATATGATGATTTTAGGTTTTAAGCAAACCTTGGGCGTCGTCTATAGCGAGTTCGTTACAGATACTCGGCTACTCAAAGATTTCATATTACAATGAATTCTTCGACAAGAGACGATACCATGCTATTTTTAATTCGTTTTTATTTTTATTTTTGTGTTACCCACACCTGAGGAAATTATAAAGATTTTAAATCATATCAAAATTTTCGACCCAGCAGGATTTGAACCTGCGCCCTCTGACGTGCCGTGTCAGCGCTCTGCCAACTGAGCTATGGGCCCTCATCTAGCCGCGTCGAAATTCTTGATATGATGATTTTAGGTTTTAAGCAAACCTTGGGCGTCGTCTATAGCGAGTTCGTTACAGATACTCGGCTACTCAAAGATTTCATATTACAATGAATTCTTCGACAAGAGACGATACCATGCTATTTTTAATTCGTTTTTATTTTTATTTTTGTGTTACCCACACCTGAGGAAATTATAAAGATTTTAAATCATATCAAAATTTTCGACCCAGCAGGATTTGAACCTGCGCCCTCTGACGTGCCGTGTCAGCGCTCTGCCAACTGAGCTATGGGCCCTCATCTAGCCGCGTCGAAATTCTTGATATGATGATTTTAGGTTTTAAGCAAACCTTGGGCGTCGTCTATAGCGAGTTCGTTACAGATACTCGGCTACTCAAAGATTTCATATTACAATGAATTCTTCGACAAGAGACGATACCATGCTATTTTTAATTCGTTTTTATTTTTATTTTTGTGTTACCCACACCTGAGGAAATTATAAAGATTTTAAATCATATCAAAATTTTCGACCCAGCAGGATTTGAACCTGCGCCCTCTGACGTGCCGTGTCAGCGCTCTGCCAACTGAGCTATGGGCCCTCATCTAGCCGCGTCGAAATTCTTGATATGATGATTTTAGGTTTTAAGCAAACCTTGGGCGTCGTCTATAGCGAGTTCGTTACAGATACTCGGCTACTCAAAGATTTCATATTACAATGAATTCTTCGACAAGAGACGATACCATGCTATTTTTAATTCGTTTTTATTTTTATTTTTGTGTTACCCACACCTGAGGAAATTATAAAGATTTTTAAATCATATCAAAATTTTCGACCCAGCAGGATTTGAACCTGCGCCCTCTGACGTGCCGTGTCAGCGCTCTGCCAACTGAGCTATGGGCCCTCATCTAGCCGCGTCGAAATTCTTGATATGATGATTTTAGGTTTTAAGCAAACCTTGGGCGTCGTCTATAGCGAGTTCGTTACAGATACTCGGCTACTCAAAGATTTCATATTACAATGAATTCTTCGACAAGAGACGATACCATGCTATTTTTAATTCGTTTTTATTTTTATTTTTGTGTTACCCACACCTGAGGAAATTATAAAGATTTTAAATCATATCAAAATTTTCGACCCAGCAGGATTTGAACCTGCGCCCTCTGACGTGCCGTGTCAGCGCTCTGCCAACTGAGCTATGGGCCCTCATCTAGCCGCGTCGAAATTCTTGATATGATGATTTTAGGTTTTAAGCAAACCTTGGGCGTCGTCTATAGCGAGTTCGTTACAGATACTCGGCTACTCAAAGATTTCATATTACAATGAATTCTTCGACAAGAGACGATACCATGCTATTTTTAATTCGTTTTTATTTTTATTTTTGTGTTACCCACACCTGAGGAAATTATAAAGATTTTAAATCATATCAAAATTTTCGACCCAGCAGGATTTGAACCTGCGCCCTCTGACGTGCCGTGTCAGCGCTCTGCCAACTGAGCTATGGGCCCTCATCTAGCCGCGTCGAAATTCTTGATATGATGATTTTAGGTTTTAAGCAAACCTTGGGCGTCGTCTATAGCGAGTTCGTTACAGATACTCGGCTACTCAAAGATTTCATATTACAATGAATTCTTCGACAAGAGACGATACCATGCTATTTTTAATTCGTTTTTATTTTTATTTTTGTGTTACCCACACCTGAGGAAATTATAAAGATTTTAAATCATATCAAAATTTTCGACCCAGCAGGATTTGAACCTGCGCCCTCTGACGTGCCGTGTCAGCGCTCTGCCAACTGAGCTATGGGCCCTCATCTAGCCGCGTCGAAATTCTTGATATGATGATTTTAGGTTTTAAGCAAACCTTGGGCGTCGTCTATAGCGAGTTCGTTACAGATACTCGGCTACTCAAAGATTTCATATTACAATGAATTCTTCGACAAGAGACGATACCATGCTATTTTTAATTCGTTTTTATTTTTATTTTTGTGTTACCCACACCTGAGGAAATTATAAAGATTTTAAATCATATCAAAAATTTTCGACCCAGCAGGATTTGAACCTGCGCCCTCTGACGTGCCGTGTCAGCGCTCTGCCAACTGAGCTATGGGCCCTCATCTAGCCGCGTCGAAATTCTTGATATGATGATTTTAGGTTTTAAGCAAACCTTGGGCGTCGTCTATAGCGAGTTCGTTACAGATACTCGGCTACTCAAAGATTTCATATTACAATGAATTCTTCGACAAGAGACGATACCATGCTATTTTTAATTCGTTTTTATTTTTATTTTTGTGTTACCCACACCTGAGGAAATTATAAAGATTTTAAATCATATCAAAATTTTTCGACCCAGCAGGATTTGAACCTGCGCCCTCTGACGTGCCGTGTCAGCGCTCTGCCAACTGAGCTATGGGCCCTCATCTAGCCGCGTCGAAATTCTTGATATGATGATTTTAGGTTTTAAGCAAACCTTGGGCGTCGTCTATAGCGAGTTCGTTACAGATACTCGGCTACTCAAAGATTTCATATTACAATGAATTCTTCGACAAGAGACGATACCATGCTATTTTTAATTCGTTTTTATTTTTATTTTTGTGTTACCCACACCTGAGGAAATTATAAAGATTTTAAATCATATCAAAATTTTCGACCCAGCAGGATTTGAACCTGCGCCCTCTGACGTGCCGTGTCAGCGCTCTGCCAACTGAGCTATGGGCCCTCATCTAGCCGCGTCGAAATTCTTGATATGATGATTTTAGGTTTTAAGCAAACCTTGGGCGTCGTCTATAGCGAGTTCGTTACAGATACTCGGCTACTCAAAGATTTCATATTACAATGAATTCTTCGACAAGAGACGATACCATGCTATTTTTAATTCGTTTTTATTTTTATTTTTGTGTTACCCACACCTGAGGAAATTATAAAGATTTTAAATCATATCAAAATTTTCGACCCAGCAGGATTTGAACCTGCGCCCTCTGACGTGCCGTGTCAGCGCTCTGCCAACTGAGCTATGGGCCCTCATCTAGCCGCGTCGAAATTCTTGATATGATGATTTTAGGTTTTAAGCAAACCTTGGGCGTCGTCTATAGCGAGTTCGTTACAGATACTCGGCTACTCAAAGATTTCATATTACAATGAATTCTTCGACAAGAGACGATACCATGCTATTTTTAATTCGTTTTTATTTTTATTTTTGTGTTACCCACACCTGAGGAAATTATAAAGATTTTAAATCATATCAAAATTTTCGACCCAGCAGGATTTGAACCTGCGCCCTCTGACGTGCCGTGTCAGCGCTCTGCCAACTGAGCTATGGGCCCTCATCTAGCCGCGTCGAAATTCTTGATATGATGATTTTAGGTTTTAAGCAAACCTTGGGCGTCGTCTATAGCGAGTTCGTTACAGATACTCGGCTACTCAAAGATTTCATATTACAATGAATTCTTCGACAAGAGACGATACCATGCTATTTTTAATTCGTTTTTATTTTTATTTTTGTGTTACCCACACCTGAGGAAATTATAAAGATTTTAAATCATATCAAAATTTTCGACCCAGCAGGATTTGAACCTGCGCCCTCTGACGTGCCGTGTCAGCGCTCTGCCAACTGAGCTATGGGTCCTCATCTAGCCGCGTCGAAATTCTTGATATGATGATTTTAGGTTTTAAGCAAACCTTGGGCGTCGTCTATAGCGAGTTCGTTACAGATACTCGGCTACTCAAAGATTTCATATTACAATGAATTCTTCGACAAGAGACGATACCATGCTATTTTTAATTCGTTTTTATTTTTATTTTTGTGTTACCCACACCTGAGGAAATTATAAAGATTTCAATCATCAAATTTTGATATGATTTAAAATCTTTATAATTTCCTCAGGTGTGGGTAACACAAAAATAAAAATAAAAACGAATTAAAAATAGCATGGTATCGTCTCTTGTCGAAGAATTCATTGTAATATGAAATCTTTGAGTAGCCGAGTATCTGTAACGAACTCGCTATAGACGACGCCCAAGGTTTGCTTAAAACCTAAAATCATCATATCAAGAATTTCGACGCGGCTAGATGAGGGCCCATAGCTCAGTTGGCAGAGCGCTGACACGGCACGTCAGAGGGCGCAGGTTCAAATCCTGCTGGGTCGAAAATTTTGATATGATTTAAAATCTTTATAATTTCCTCAGGTGTGGGTAACACAAAAATAAAAATAAAAACGAATTAAAAATAGCATGGTATCGTCTCTTGTCGAAGAATTCATTGTAATATGAAATCTTTGAGTAGCCGAGTATCTGTAACGAACTCGCTATAGACGACGCCCAAGGTTTGCTTAAAACCTAAAACCATCATATCAAGAATTTCGACGCGGCTAGATGAGGGCCCATAGCTCAGTTGGCAGAGCGCTGACACGGCACGTCAGAGGGCGCAGGTTCAAATCCTGCTGGGTCGAAAATTTTGATATGATTTAAAATCTTTATAATTTCCTCAGGTGTGGGTAACACAAAAATAAAAATAAAAACGAATTAAAAATAGCATGGTATCGTCTCTTGTCGAAGAATTCATTGTAATATGAAATCTTTGAGTAGCCGAGTATCTGTAACGAACTCGCTATAGACGACGCCCAAGGTTTGCTTAAAACCTAAAATCATCATATCAAGAATTTCGACGCGGCTAGATGAGGGCCCATAGCTCAGTTGGCAGAGCGCTGACACGGCACGTCAGAGGGCGCAGGTTCAAATCCTGCTGGGTCGAAAATTTTGATATGATTTAAAATCTTTATAATTTCCTCAGGTGTGGGTAACACAAAAATAAAAATAAAAACGAATTAAAAATAGCATGGTATCGTCTCTTGTCGAAGAATTCATTGTAATATGAAATCTTTGAGTAGCCGAGTATCTGTAACGAACTCGCTATAGACGACGCCCAAGGTTTGCTTAAAACCTAAAATCATCATATCAAGAATTTCGACGCGGCTAGATGAGGGCCCATAGCTCAGTTGGCAGAGCGCTGACACGGCACGTCAGAGGGCGCAGGTTCAAATCCTGCTGGGTCGAAAATTTTGATATGATTTAAAATCTTTATAATTTCCTCAGGTGTGGGTAACACAAAAATAAAAATAAAAACGAATTAAAAATAGCATGGTATCGTCTCTTGTCGAAGAATTCATTGTAATATGAAATCTTTGAGTAGCCGAGTATCTGTAACGAACTCGCTATAGACGACGCCCAAGGTTTGCTTAAAACCTAAAATCATCATATCAAGAATTTCGACGCGGCTAGATGAGGGCCCATAGCTCAGTTGGCAGAGCGCTGACACGGCACGTCAGAGGGCGCAGGTTCAAATCCTGCTGGGTCGAAAATTTTGATATGATTTAAAATCTTTATAATTTCCTCAGGTGTGGGTAACACAAAAATAAAAATAAAAACGAATTAAAAATAGCATGGTATCGTCTCTTGTCGAAGAATTCATTGTAATATGAAATCTTTGAGTAGCCGAGTATCTGTAACGAACTCGCTATAGACGACGCCCAAGGTTTGCTTAAAACCTAAAATCATCATATCAAGAATTTCGACGCGGCTAGATGAGGGCCCATAGCTCAGTTGGCAGAGCGCTGACACGGCACGTCAGAGGGCGCAGGTTCAAATCCTGTTGGGTCGAAAATTTTGATATGATTTAAAATCTTTATAATTTCCTCAGGTGTGGGTAACACAAAAATAAAAATAAAAACGAATTAAAAATAGCATGGTATCGTCTCTTGTCGAAGAATTCATTGTAATATGAAATCTTTGAGTAGCCGAGTATCTGTAACGAACTCGCTATAGACGACGCCCAAGGTTTGCTTAAAACCTAAAATCATCATATCAAGAATTTCGACGCGGCTAGATGAGGGCCCATAGCTCAGTTGGCAGAGCGCTGACACGGCACGTCAGAGGGCGCAGGTTCAAATCCTGCTGGGTCGAAAATTTTGATATGATTTAAAATCTTTATAATTTCCTCAGGTGTGGGTAACACAAAAATAAAAATAAAAACGAATTAAAAATAGCATGGTATCGTCTCTTGTCGAAGAATTCATTGTAATATGAAATCTTTGAGTAGCCGAGTATCTGTAACGAACTCGCTATAGACGACGCCCAAGGTTTGCTTAAAACCTAAAATCATCATATCAAGAATTTCGACGCGGCTAGATGAGGGCCCATAGCT
This sequence comes from Melitaea athalia, assembly GCA_905220545.2. Taxonomy (NCBI): domain Eukaryota; kingdom Metazoa; phylum Arthropoda; class Insecta; order Lepidoptera; family Nymphalidae; genus Melitaea; species Melitaea athalia. The sequence goes on from HG992180.1 coordinate 571,910, forward strand.
CAGTTGGCAGAGCGCTGACACGGCACGTCAGAGGGCGCAGGTTCAAATCCTGCTGGGTCGAAAATTTTGATATGATTTAAAATCTTTATAATTTCCTCAGGTGTGGGTAACACAAAAATAAAAATAAAAACGAATTAAAAATAGCATGGTATCGTCTCTTGTCGAAGAATTCATTGTAATATGAAATCTTTGAGTAGCCGAGTATCTGTAACGAACTCGCTATAGACGACGCCCAAGGTTTGCTTAAAACCTAAAATCATCATATCAAGAATTTCGACGCGGCTAGATGAGGGCCCATAGCTCAGTTGGCAGAGCGCTGACACGGCACGTCAGAGGGCGCAGGTTCAAATCCTGCTGGGTCGAAAATTTTGATATGATTTAAAATCTTTATAATTTCCTGAAGTAAAACTTCTTTATATGATAGATACAGTAATATAAGAATCGTAACTCTCTCTCTTTCTATCTTCACTAACGTATATCTCCCTCTCAACATCCGTTCGCCTCGCCCGATCACACTTTTCGTAATGCACTCGTCACGCATTCACCAGCTTACTCCCCAATCACAAATTAGTAAATAGTACTACCCCAATTCAAGCGTACCTACGTAAAGAAGTTTTACTTCAATAAGTTTTGACTGCCGCAAAAAAAGTAGCGGCTATTTATATAAATTATATGTAATGTTTTTTGACGTCTTTACTAATATAAAGGCGTTATTTGATGATACTCCATAACAAGAAAAACAAACTAATAAAAATAATAAACTGCTTTAAAAACTAAGTTATAATATAACGCACTCCTAGTTATTATTATTATTATTATATACTTTATTGCACTAAAAAGAATATACAGAAAATTACATGTATAGTGGATGGCAAAGGTGGACTTATCCCTAGAAGAGATCTCTTCCAGTCAACCAATAGTCATGAGAGAGAGTGTCATATAGCGGGGGACACAGTGCAAGAAATAACAATCTAAAGAATAGTTACATAACTGTAATATATTACATACTTACTAATATAAATACATAAACATATAATACATACATATATATACATATACATATACACCACATACATACATATAATATACATACTACATATACATAACATAATATTATAGATAACTACATACTCACACATTTACTAAGCAGATGATTGTAAATTGACTTGAGAAATAAAGTGCTCCTTTAATTTGCGTTTGAAAGAAACAAGGGAAGGACTTTTTTGGACGCTTTCTGGGAGTTTGTTCCACAGTAAAGAGGCGCGTACCGCAAATGAATTTAGTTTAAATTTAGTATTGCACTTTGGTACATCTAGCTTTGGTGTAATACCAGGGCGCCTGGAACGAGTAGGAGGGGGTAGGAAGTGAAAACGGGATCGAAGATAAGAAGGACAGTTTGGATCACGTAGGATGTTAAAGAGAGTGGTTAGGATATGCATATCTCGGCGAAGGCGAATAGGGAGCCATTTGATCTGAGCACGGAAGTGAGAGATACGATCAAACTTTCGCAGGCCAAAAATGAAGCGTATGGCGAGATTCTGAAGTCGCTCCAATTTTCTAAGCAGCTCCTCAGTCACATCCAGATAGCATACATCGGCATAGTCAAGGATGGGCAGAAGAAGGGATTGCGCGAGCATATATTTGGTTTTGAAAGGAAGAAAATACTGGAGACGCTTGAGAGAGTGGATCGAGTAATGTATTTTTTTGCTGATTTCATTAACATGAGCTTTCCAAGACAGGTTACAGTCCATAATAAGGCCCAAATTTCTAACCTTATCAGAGTAAGGGATTGGGACCCCAGAGTAACAGATTTTAGTGACAGATTCCCAGTTAAGTCTGCTTCTTAATCGACTGCTACCAATAATGATGGTTTGTGATTTAGCAGGGTTTACTAGCAGACCAAAAGACTTAGCCCAGACCTGAACAGCAGCAAGATCATCATTTAAAATTCCAATAGCCTCATCCAACTCAGTCAACCCGAAGTGTCGGTATATTTGCAGATCATCCGCATACAGATGGAAGGGAGAAGTGATAACACGGGAAACATTATTAATAAAGACAGAAAACAGTAATGGAGATAATACGCCACCTTGTGGAACGCCAGCAGTGAGGTCCATCCAATGCGACGAGTTATCATCGAGAGTCACGCACTGCTGACGTCCAGAAAGATAAGAGTGAAACCAGTCAATAGCTGCGGGTGAAATGTTAACAGCTCGCAAGGTACCAAGAAGAATGTCGTAGTCAACAGAGTTAAAGGCGCTGCTGAAGTCCAGCAGAACCATGGCAGTGAGCTTGGTTTGATCCATCGCACACCGCACATCCTCCGAAACATTCAGCAGCGCTCCAACAGTGCTGTGGGATGGACGGAAACCAGATTGAAATGGACATATGAGGTTGTGAGAGGATAGATGGTTGTAAATTTGATTATGCACGACGGATTCAAGGACTTTGGAGAGTAAAGGAAGAATAGAAATAGGACGAAATTGAGAGGGATTAGTAGGATTGGCGGTTTTAGGAAGGGGTATGACAAGGGCTTTTTTCCATAGTGATGGAAAGACATTGCATGTAAGTAGTGCTAGTTATTAATTTTTGTGCGTTTTTCTTAAGTAAACATAATTATTGATCAAGATGTAAAATTTACAAAAAAAAAAACAGGATTTTTACTGTTTAACTGATTACAACTTTTCCATATTTGCTTACCGAATAAGTACTTGTAATACACGAAGCACCACTTGAAATTACAGGTTAAATAATTGCCGTAAGAAACATTACAGCTTTTTGTATTTTTGAAACAATAATTTCGTAACGTCATAAAACAAGACTATAGTAGGTATTAAGCCCTTGTTTACTTACTATGAATAACTTTAAATTTAAAAATATTTGTTTTCATATATATATTTTTTTATACAACTAGGTCGACAAACAAACGTACGGCTCACCTCATGGTAAGCGATTACCGTAACTAATAGATGCTTGCACCACAAGCATCGCAATCGCGTTCCGACCCTACCCCAATCCCTTTAGGAGCTCTCTCACTTTACTTACCACAGGAACACAACACTGCTTGAAAGCAGTATTATTTAGCTGTGATCATCTGTAAGGTCGAGGTACTTCTCCAGTCGGACTGATCCAGATTTTGAGCAGGATATTTCCTGCTGTGCTGTACCTCAGTTACTCTGTGATTATTATCTATTTATATTTCAACTCTTTTGATTCACATTTTTAACACAATAAAAACAAAACACAAGCCATCAGCCGTCTATTAACAACTATTTTAATGTTAAAAAAAACCACCGTGACAGACACAAATAGACCAATTGGCCGTGGAAGTTTCATTATCACAATTGTTATCGAATGAGATCTCAACGGCTTCCTGACGACCGTCCAAATTGTCCGAAACCAACGCCGCTAATTCCGTAAGACAACCGTATCCAGTGACTATAATAAAAAACTTAGCTTAATAAAATCTACAGGTAGGGTGGTAACATCTTTCCGCTTTAATTCATCATCTATATCATTTTGAGCTTTATTGACGACGAGTTAGGGTTTAGTTTTAGGTATTGAATGATCAGTAGTTGCGTTGTTTTCGCTGATATAATTGATATCTTGGCGTATCAGAACAGGACGTTATACGCAAGGTGTACCGCAAGGTGCGAGGCGACCGTTGCGCCCGCGCCGGTAATAATAGCGAGAGCCGTGACACGGCCGTGTAACAACTGATTAGTGGAACGACATCTTGCGAGGTTGATCAAGATATTTATAACGATGTACGATTTACTTTCACTTTTTTGTTTTAGCTTGATAAGTATTTAATAACTATATCTATGAACTAGTTGTTAGTTCGTTTGAAAATAATTGGGAATATTATTTGTTCAAAAAAGGCTCGATTAATATTTTCTACTTATATTTTGTTTAAAGACTGTTTATGTAGGTACCAGTCTTGTCGTAACCATAATAATTCTAATTAAGTAGTCAACAAAGATACCCAGAAAAGTGTTGTTACTTCTTCAGATGGTCGGATGAATAAGCACACTATTCAAATTTACAAGTCTCATAATAGCTTCTTTGCAAGCACAGTAACATAAAAATTCTAATGTAACAACTTTAATGACTTCTTAGGAATAGTACATCCATTTCTATGAAACAAAGTGGCATCGATTTGTAAGTCTAAATATAAAAAAACTGAACCCGCATTAGTTAAACAATTCCGCGAAAATATAATTCTATTACGTTTCGATAGAAGCAACGAATTCTTATCAAATTGACCGTGTTATTAGTTCGTAAATAATGGCATGTTTACGCATGCGCGTGAATTTCAAGTATTGCATCAAAGTTGCATATCGCTGTACGTAATTGTACCACAAGCCTTATACCGCAGCGTTCGAGTCATCGCATTTTTTTTGTTATGTCGTTTGACGGTTGATCTCTCTAATTGCTATTATTATCGATCTTAGTGATTAAGCTATGTCATAAGCCTATTTAGGTAAACAAATGTCGTTAAATTGTTTTTGTGAGACAGATGAATAGACCGATAGGCGCTAATTCATTGTAAACACTACACATTTCTATGTTTTCACAAGGCACGCGAGTATAGGTACTTGATTCTGAAGACTAATTAAGGCAGTACATTAAAAAAGACGTGAATCTTATCTACGACATGTGTTGTTTAATCTATAATAATAGTGTACAAAGTAGATTTCTGGACGTCCTCCATTTTTCATACAACTACGGTGGCAAGCAAGCGTATGAAAATTTGTTGATAAGGAATTAACAATTTTTTTTATATAACTAGGTCGGCAAACAAGCGTACGGCTCACTTGATGCTAAGCGATTACCGTAGCTTATAGACATCTGCTACACTAGAGACATCGCAAGCGCGTTGACGACTATCCCCTATTCCCCCCAGGATCTCTGGCCACCTTACTCACCAACAGGAAGACAAACCCCCGTTGCCCCCCGCAAGGAGCTCTGGTCACCTTACCAAAGGAACACCACACTGTTTGTAAATATTATTATTTAGCTTTGCTGTTCCTTGTGTTGCAGACATCGTTAGGCTACGATAACCGATTACTATCAATCGTACCATACGATTGTTTGCCGTCCTAATGATATAAAAAGTCACTTGAACACCATCTTACTAACTAAACTATACAACCTTTAGCTCATTTAATTATGTGGTGTAAAAATATCTTATAGTACGTTGCTTTGTTTTATAATACCAAATTGTATATTTAAAACTACCATCACGATGATCACGATAGAGGAAATAACCCTGCTAAATTCAAAACAATTACAACTTTTTGTTTTACTTTTAACCCCACTAACAACAAAATTCGTAGCATAAATTAAGTGTTGTCATTTGAAAACATTTTCAATTATTTTTTTCCAGTTGAAGTAAAGGTGTACATTCGTGTTAACAAACGTAAGGACATTTCGCCGTTGCCTGTAATTAGTGTGTCGTGCGTAAAATTTTCAATTTCGACATTAATAGCGAGGGCGAAATAATATAAATTATATTTTAAAAGTTAATCTTTTAATAATGATATACAGAACTTTAAAGATTTATGTGTGGATTTATAAATAAGTCACCAAATGTTTTTCGTTTAATACTTTTATACACCACATTCATATTTTATTTATTAAATTATATGTATCTAAATCTTTATATTTATTAATTTATAGTTTGTTTGATTGTAAAAATATTTTAAAACAACTGAGTCCTATAAATGTAATAAATCGTATGTTAAAAATGATAGTAGATTTAATGGGGATTTTGAAACTAATCGTTGCTTCAAAAGTCAAAATCATAACCACCCAACCGAACTTTTATCATCACTGTAATTGGAAATTCGCTTAAAGCTAATTTCTATCAGCGTAATGATGATAAAAATTAGGAAGCATCTTTAAAAAAAAAGTTTGAATAATGGCAACTATTCTTCCCAGCAATTACGGATAAAAACTAAAAGACAACGACAAAAAGGACAAAAATTGCGAAACATTTTGAATTAACTTCAAAAAAAAAAAAAAACAACAAAGTATCGAAATTACAAAAAAAACGATGAGCAAAATGTCACCGCGCCGCGCCGTCCGAACTATCTCCGGCGACCGCTTTGACATTTATTAACAACTAGAAGGGTTTAAAAGAATTCCTCCAAGAACATTTGCTCCACGAGCGCCGAGGGGGTTTTTGTTCTGTTATTGACACGACGTCAGTACTCCGATGTCCCCCGGCGTCGTAATAAATAGCCTATTACGAGGGGGGAGAGTAGAAAAACTCCTTTAAACTTCCGACGTGGTCAGGAAGAGTATGCACGAATTCCTGACGTAGCTACGGTCAGACATTGATCGATTTACTATCGACGCTTTGTGGAAAGTATGTCTTTCATTGTTTTACCTTTTTTTTGTTTCATTAAAAAAAAAAAGCTAAATAACGTCTATGAACGTTGAATTCACACAAATTTTTAAAGATACTGTTAACAATTTTTCAAACAAAATGCTGACTTCACACATACTAAAGTATTTTTAACCGACTTCCAAAAAAGGAGGAGGTTCTCAATTCGACACGTATGGTTTTTTTTTTATGTATGTTAGCTCAGAACTTTTGACTGGGTGGACCGATTTCGATCAATTTTGTTTTAATTGAAAGGTGTTGTGTGTCATGTGGTCCCATTTTAATTTAATTGAGATCTGACAAGTACTTTTATAGTTATATCTAATAATGCGTATTTACGTGACTACTTTTTCGTCGACCTACGTTATATTATACCGCATAACTTTTTACTCGGTGTACCGATTTCGATGATTCTTACTTTAATCGAAAGCTAATACTTGTCTTGTAGTCTTGTTTAAATTAGATCGAAAACTGATTACAACTTTTTGAATAATCTTTAATAGCGCGTATTTACTTGACGTCTTATTACGTTGTATTACTTATCGATGTAATTGAAGTCGGTTTTTTTTCGTTTGCGAGCAAACACAATTATAAATATGGTACTACTAGCTACCGCGGCTCACTCGCTTTGAATTTTTTTTAGTAAAAAGTATCCTAAGTTAGTTCTAAAACATCCAAGAATATATTGTGTACAAAGTTTCTTGATGATCGGTTAATTAGTTTTCGCGTGACAGCGTATCAAACAAACTTACCATTCGCATTTATAATATTAGTAGGGATGTTTAATCACTTTTTAATTTAGAAATATTTAAACAGTTGATCTTTGATCATGTTTTTAACAGAATCATATTGAATTCATTCAAACCTATTAGTAAACTTATTACAAGAATATACTAAACACTTACATGCAATAGTTGTTTTCGCTTATGTACTTTTCAACCCTTTCAAGGAACCTCGATACAAAATAACAATAAAATCTAGTTTAAACTAATTCGTCTGACAATTTATTAGTTATCATGTGAAGTGGTTCCTGACCTCGTCATAGGGTGAGCGAGTTAAAACAGAATAATCGAGCTTTAAATTAATACTTTGAAATAAATTAAAACTTCCTTACAAGTCGGTTAAATAGCTATTAAGAAAACTAGTTGTGATAAGCTCTCCTTCCGTAGCTGTTAATTTATGCTAACCTTATCTATCTTTAAGTTTAGATTGTTGTTTGAATGTTTCATTGATAATTTAATTGAAATGCTTATTTTGTTGTAAGTGAGTTGTATTTATTTTAATTATCATGGTGTCCTTTACTGAAGATCCGAGGTGACCTAGTAATTGAATATGAGATTAGAGACTGATGGATTGAAATTCTAGCTCTTACATAAGCTATGATGATGTCAAGTGTTAGTACTTACGCTTCAGGGCAAAAGTTGATATTTGAGTTAGCCAAGAAAGATGAAAGGAATCTCAGATACAATATTATTGGGGAGGGGGGCATCAGTGGGATATTGCAGGCAGCTAAAAAACAGGTACCTCAGTTAGAGGACCAGTTAACACAGTGGTGACTCCCTGTGACTCTCAGTGATCTACCATGGGTACCTATTCCCGATCTCTAAAAATATTTGCAAGGGCCGTGAAAATGTTTATCGCTGTGTGAAAGTTTGTGTTGTGTATTTTTCTGGATCTAAACCAAAGCCTCTTGTCACGTTAAGTGTGAAGCGTTTACTTTTTATTTATCAGTTTTTTTGCTATTCAATGAGATAGCTGATATTTCGTATGAAAATATGTTGTAACTTAAAAACGCATGTAATAAATTAATCACTGGAATGCCACTACCATGTACGTGTAACTGCAACGTTAGGATTAAACGTTTTACACATGTTCATTTGTGAAATTAGCGATACGTGAGAACTCTGTAAATGTCCCGCGATCGCGCACCGTTTCTTATTTATATATACTGTTTCCGTTTAAATGTTTCCGATCTTCGACAACAGACAATTACGTCTATATCCGCCGTTCGACCGTTGTTTTATGACAGAACTTCCTTTTTTAGCAAAAATAATATGCATTTCTCGATCTTAAATTGACGTATTTTTATTTGGCTAGCGTAAACATTGACTAAATGGGGTAACATGATTATGTACTCTTTGAGTTTTTATATAACTCTTGATTTTATTGGTGAAGTAAAACTTCATTACGCACGCCTGACTTGGGGGGTAAGCTGATGAATGCGTGACGAGAGCGTTACGAAAAGTGTGATCGGGCGAGGCGAACGTAAGTTGAGAGGGAGATATAAGTTAGTGAAGATATAAAGAGAGAGTTAGGTTTCATAAGTTTTACTTCAGTCGTGTGGTCTAAAGCACGCTCGTTTTTTTCATGTATTGGTCTCCACTCTGTTCATGATATGTAGTCTATAACTTCATTAAATAATTTTATCACATTAAAATGAACATACTTGTTTCAACCAGTCTCGAAATTGAAGTGCTCAGCTAAATAATCTATTTAGTTTTATAAAATTTATACATAAATACAGATTATGCGCTGTCATAGGTACGCAACAAGCCTATACGATATCATGCGATATGATGACTGTGTCCGAAGCTTTGCGTGACGTATATTCGGTGTGTTTATGCGATAACTCAGAGCTGTTTATAAGTGTAATGGTGATATGATGATTTTATATAATTGTGTCTTGTAGTTTAACCGGATTCGTCACACACTTAGGACAAGAGCAACGCCGCAGCTCTTTTTTCGTAGTCCTGCAGTTTTTTAATTTTGTCTCATCTTATTCGGCTTATTTTGAAGTCTTCCAAGTACCATTGCCGGGCCAGGCCAAGCCTCTTCTTCCGAAGAAAAGGGTTTGGTGCTAAATGCACAGTGATGAACCTGAAAAAAAAGCAAATGATATTTTAGCGACAGAAATATAGTAAGAATAAAAGATTTCTAGATTGTTTTACTTTACTTTACTTTCTTAGTACAAGTATAGTTAGCTTTAGTTATAGGATCGTATTATAGGAGATAATTTTCCGAGTACAATAAATTTCCTTATTCCTATCAATAAAACCAATTTTACTCGTATTTCAGTAATATAAATTGATCAATGTCATTCGACGTTCTTGTTCAGTCACATTATTTCAAGATAATATTTGATACCGTTCCCGATTAATATTACAATGTTGTTGACGTAATCAATAATTTCATTTTATTTGCATAAATATGGCTATAATAAACACCAAGGGAATTTATTATTGCATATGTATTATATTTTGACGTAAAGAGAATACAACTGTCAGACAATATGAAGAACTTTTTTTTAAGTCAAACCGGTATGATTTGTTCAACTAACCATGAACAGTCACTACACAGTCAATGACGACCGCATTAATATTATATTCAGCTCATAACAAGGTAATGGACCGCTGTCGCGGGGCGATAGAAAAATGCATTATTAAGCCCCATAACCGTTTCCAATATCGTAGCGGAGGTGCACAAACAGACCTACCCTTTTTTGAATCAACAAAGCCGGTGTAAATTACGCGAAAGATCGCCTTCGCGGGCTTACTGTCCCATTGTCCACCACCAGGCCACTTTAGGGTGACTTAAATCCGAAATTGGGTATTTCGAAATGTGCATGTGTCATTTATCACGACCCTCCGGTTTAGCGCGGGAGGAAAAAACGCACCGAACCTAACCCTATTTAAAAAACTACACCCTCTATAATCCGCTCGCTAGACCCGCGCGGCACACACTAACAGTATTAAATTTTTGTACTATTAATACAATGCCGTCGGTGGCAAATAAATATTGGATGAAAGCGATGGGAGCGGGACTGAGATAATCCTTATTGAGATCGAATATTAAACAGGCCCCGTGTGACGAACAACGAAGTAATCAGCTAATGAAAAATAAAGTTTTAATTGCTCGCTTAAAATCCTTTAAATTCTTTAATTGAGGCAGGTGTCCGAAAAACTAAAGGCTATGTAACGAACTAACGACATTTATACATTTAGGGCGGTCGTTATTAACAATTAGCGAAACGGAAAAATATCGACTGATGAACAAAAGCCTGTTCAACGTACAGATGCAACGATTAATTAATCAAGCGACACCCGTTCGGTTAGTTAGGCGAAATTAAGACAGTCACGTGTCACAATAAAAGCCGAAGCGCCTACAATGAATTGGACGTACACAATACAGCGGTTAAAATTTTCAATATTTTGGTTGGTACAGCGGCGACGCACGTGCGGCGCGTGCCGCGTGTTAGCCCCCTGCCGATATCCACCGCTTTATTTTTTATTATTTTCATAATTCACATTTTACAATAACAACTCGGAAGGCGTTTCGCACGGTTAGATCATGAAACCACTTTCGTAGCAGGGCTGAGACGGCTTACCGCAAGGACCACTTATGGGCCCGTTTTTATTTATGTTATATTATTTTGCTTCGCGTTTTGTGATCCACTTTATCAAACGCTTTACAGAGATCACCGTGGGGTTGGAATAACTGGGATAATAATTCAGTCAGCGTTTGTGACTGCCGAATGGCTTATTGTGTTTTTTGGCGCTGGATTAGTGAACAGCGGGAAGGCAATAAAAGCTGTGCTTCTAATATATTTGTTGAAAAAGTAAAGTAATATTAGTAATGAAAAACGAAAAAGATTTATATAATACAATATACACCAGGTATAAAACTTCTAAATTATTTCTCTCTACTTATTTTTCTGCTAAATTAATTTTTTTAAATAAATATAAACGGTCTTTAGTTCCTAAGGTAGGCAAATTAATACCTGCGGTTTAGAGTTGATACTCTTATATTAGGTATTAATTTGCCAATTGAAATACAATTTTTTCATGTAATTAATGTACACACAAAATGCATAAATAAAAAATAAATAAACACATCCTGCACCCAAACTTGGGTCAGGAATCATACCCACAACACTGTATAAGAAATCAACCCTGCCAACTAAATTAACGGATTCATACGATAAATAGGTCAACTAGAAATAAATAACTAAATGGGCAACTTTTAATTTGAAAGTAATTTCATTAAGTTATGCAAGGCACCGTCGCTTGCAACTAGGGAGGTAGGAGCGCACAGTAGGTAAGTTCTTGAGACAATCTTCGATTAAAACCGTTCAAATTTTATGACCTTGCATTGTAATGGGAGAGAATATCAGCGCATGCATATTGAGAGTTGTTTCTAAGTGGAATTTTTAGTGTTCGAGCCAGGGGAGTCTTATCCAAATTGCCGTAACAGTAAGGGTTCCTTCAGAGGGAGACTTTTTTTTATTTTAGAGTAATTTCCCATTACATTTTACGTGAGTCGGGAACTCGTGGGGTAACGTTTTTTTTGCGTTCCCTCTACAAACCGCGCAATATCGCATTATTCGTCATCGAGTTTTATTTCCTCGATTTCGATTCTGTAAATTTAACGAAAGGAAATAAATTTTGTCCTTTTTACATAAATAAACAACAGAAGTAAGAATTGAATGTTTTATAAACAAATTCAAGCGTATAAAATTAGATAAAAATAGAGAAAATCATGAATTGAACAAATAAAAAAATATTTCATGTATTTAAATGATACATAAATGTTAAAAGATAAATATACCAGAGACAATGATAATACTAAAGAAATTAAAAATAAGCAAAATGTGACCCAGAAATAAGTCATCAAAATATTCCATGAAAAAGAGAGTTTGTCGCGTGTCAGAAGGAAGTATTAAAATCGTACAAGTTAACCCTATGGACAAGGGGTCTTTAAATACATCCGATAAAAAACTAAACGACACCCTAACAAAAAAAATTACCCCACGAAAACGGCAAATAGAAACGTCCATAAAGGAAAATTTATCCGCAAATTAATTTGTTCAACGAAATAAAATTAAAGAAAGTATTTGAGATGCGTTCGACTGAAATTAGTAATTTAGAATTGGTTTTAGAAAACACTAATTAGAATAAAAATTCTTGTCTTATTCATCTGAAACTTATATTCTAATAGAAACTATTAATAGCTAATTTTTAAAAATGGATTTTTTACTAGAATTTTATGGGACTGTCGTTGGAAACATAAATCTAAATATTCATAAGACAGTTTGCCTTTTCCACGATTCATCATACTTAACGGGTTAAAGATTAATTTCGTTAATCTTTATTTCTGTCTGTATAAACATACTAGAAATAAACGTTTTCATCTGATACACAATATAAATTAAGATTCTTCCACGATTTATAACTAAATTTTTTGATACGTTACTTGATATCAATTAAATAATTATGCATAGTTTATCTAAAGATCTGTATCGCTTTAATCAATATCTCCACACGGAGTTTATATCATATCCAGAATTAATTAGTCATGCAAGAAAAATAAATCAGAAACGAGATACGTAATATTTATTAATGACATTCATATTTAATTAGCTATTTCCTAATTCCTAATCATGGGAATTGAATGTTGAAATCGAGAGATTTTCGCCATAAAAGTCATCCTCGAGCCACAAACTCCCATATCTTCGGTCCCGGTGATTTATGGTTGACTATTGTACGGGCCAAGACAAGCTAAACCAAAAACAGTTTCATGGAAATGTCGCCCTTACCGCGCATTGTTATGTTCTTTTATTGCATGTATAGTTTGTGTGATTTCTGAAAATAGTACCTTGTGGTCGGTTGTGCGATAGAGTTTTATGTTTGTGTCTCGAAGGTTGTAAATAACTTGTACTCTTACATCCGAAGATTAACGGTACTGATTTATTTATTTAGGAGTTATGATAGATGCCAGCTGAATTACACTGTGACTGGTGGAAATATTAAAATGGATACAAATTAGAGACACATCGAGCTTGTTAATCAGTTTTGTTTTTTTTTTAATGTTCTTAAGTTTAAAATTTTACTCAAACTATGGTTATAGAGATGCTTTTTTGGTATTGTAAGGAGTAAAGAGCTTGATAGTAGTGTATGTATTCATTTTAATCATGTAGTGTTCAATTTAAGAATGTTGAACTTCTTAAATTGAACACTTTTTTAATTTTCGTTTCGACTTCTTGTAATTTTTACAAAAATGTTTACAATTTGGATCGTTAATAAAATCGATTTAACTAATTACATGTCTCATTATTGTTTACTTATATTTTTTCAAAACTTACTTTAAAAGTAAATTCTTTTAAATCTTCAATATCACTGAAATAATTCAGTATTATCAATCCAACTAGATAGTAATTGAAACAAAGCCGATTCTTTCGATCTCGTAATCTCTCGACTTCGAATAGCTTGCACTTAATCTTACGGCAGAACCCTCAGAAGGTGAACTAACCGTCCCTGAAATGGATATTTTTTAAAGTTCCCCATTATAAGACAAGAAGACCGAAATTAAACGAGGGACGCTAGATTTAGGGCCAATTTTAGGGCAAATCTCGTTTAGTATTGATTGTAATTTTTTTAACTCCGTATGCACCGTTGGCTGCGTGATTGAATTATTTTTCTTTGGGTATGCAAATTAGGGAGCGTCATAGACGTTCAGAACCGTCTGATCGGTTAATTTATTGAACAGAGGAAACATACTTTTGATTATGTTTTCGTGTATTACTTAAGTTATTACGTTTATACATCCGTATGATTTACATAATATTGTACATTTCGAGTGGTAATTTAGATAACGTTAATCTAATTCTTATGTATAGTTTTATTTTCTCCATTACCATATTCATCTTTTAAATTAAAAAAGTTGAAAGGTCATGTCGGTTTCGACGATCGTAATTTTAAAGAGATCCACTTTAATGTGACAAACTCAATCTATAAACTCGAGGTCAAATCGAAAATTATGACAATATTTATTTTATTTACGTTTCTATATAAGCACTATCGTTTGCATAATTGATTCAAGAGAAAGTACCGTTTTCTACTAATGACATATATCATCATAAATAATATCTTCGAAAACTTCTTATTCGTTGTGCTTTATCTGATTTGTGATAAAAATTGGAAAATATCTCATTTATTATGAAGTATATTTACAAAGCTATTAATCAATTATAAAATATTAATGTCAGTGTAATATATTACTTCATTCTTACCAGCGCGCTGGTAACAGCGTTCACGATTTTATAATAGTCTACTATAGATATCAAATACATTTTTTTTTGTTATTTTTATAACTCTAAACATTTCCGAATTATTATTTTCGATTTAATTAATTTGAACATTCTTGTTAAAAACTGTCTCCGTGTGATTATGAAACCAATTTCAGTATCTTGCTATGTTAAAAGTATAAATATACATTGTTGTTTTTTTTTTAAATTTGGTTTTAAAATCATTAATATCGAAGAAACAGTGAAGACTTTACTTTTAAGATACATTTTAAAAGTGGAATTCCTTTATTTCAAAATTTTCGGTCGTAAATTCAGCTTTCTCCTTATCTATATATTTGTTGTTTATATACAACTGTTCTGTTAAATACTTAAATATATCTAAGTGAAATTAGAAAGACAACTTGAATGATTACCTCGCATTTGAAAAATATACTAGTAATAAGACTAAAATTAATTGTAACAAAAATAATTGTACAATTGAGTGTAAAGCGTTTGTTTAGGTACATCTAATAATCTAATAAGAGAATAAAGCAGTACTTTTGATTATCAGTTAACCAGTATTCAATCGGCAGACACCGAAACGGGTAGTGAAAACCGGGAAACGAAACTAGCTTCTTATAAATAGTTATATAATGTAGATAAAACGCTAAACCTTAACCCAATTAAGACGACATAATTTATAATATATTGATTGCATTCAGCGTCTATTATGTTTTGCATATAAATTGTCCGGTATTTTCTCGATCGGTCGGTGTAGGAAGATTTATCGGCTATCAATGCAAAAGCGTGGCGAACGATATTTTTGTGACGTAAATTATGTTCATTACCGACAATTACAGATTACGTTACGACAAATGTATTTAAGGTGGTTTTTCACTACATAGTCGATTTATTATATATAATTTTTAAGTTGGAAAAGAAAAAAAAATATAGTGGACTACTTTTTTATATGACCAAATCGGTATGCGATTACTGTAATACCAGAAGCATCGCAAGCGTGTTGTCGACCCTACCCTCGATCCACTACAGGAGTTCTGGCCAATACTTGAAAAATATGTATATCAGTATACGAAATGTCAAAAGTCACTGAGAAATATTTTAGTAGTTTTTCGCTAAGGATGTCTCCACAATTAAAATTTAAAAAAAAATGTATATCTATTTTAATTTGAAATTTTTAGTCCACATTTGATGTGCTCAATTAGAATTGACGATACAAAATAATTCAATTTGAACCAGTTGCAGTCTCTTTAATGAAGCTAGAGCTTAAGATTAGATTATGTAATAGATGCAGCGTAGTAAATAATTTAATATTATAATAAATTGAAATGCATGCTATTATCATTCTTATACTAAAATCGTAAAGATTAATATTGCTTGATCTATTAAAAGATCATAAAACAACTGCAGATTAAGAGATAAACAATGATGTTAAATAAGTGAACAGTGTAAGAACACATCGTTTGAGTTTTAATAGGATCAAATATTAGTGTAGACTATTGTTCACGAGTATGCTAGGATATATTAATGTAACAGTCGTAATGGTAGGTGCGCTAAGTCGACATTCCGAAGACCACATTCCTTACTGACACGTGGTAGGAAGCCAGTGCGGACTGGTACCGATCCTAGTTTACACTCAATACTCAACTCATACGCTGTAGTAATCAATTATCTCTCATTAATTAATTAATATATGGCAGAGTTAGTTATTTTGCTATCACTTGGTTATTTAGAATTGAATTTTATTAAAATAGCCGACGGTCACAGCACTGGTTTGTGGCTGTTGCGCTGGCGGTTGCGGGTTCGATCCCCGCACATGACAAACATTTGTATTTGCCATACAGATGTTTGCCACGGCAAACGTCTGTATGGCAAATACAAATGTCTGAGTGTTTGTGCAGACCTTGTGATTCTCCCCACCGTGCCTCGGAGAGCACGTTAAGCCGCTCGGTCCCGGCTATTATAATACACCTGATAGCGATCGTTACTCATAGTAGGGAATATATGGTAGATTGAGCTCTGATCCTTCTCCTACGTGGGGATAATAATAATAATAACAACTGGGGATCCGGGACAGTTCGCTCGCAGCTAGGATGCAGAAGGCGGTATTACTCGATTCGGCTAGGATTGTCCGCCGGTTTCTCAGCCTGCAGCCCTAACCACCGGCCGTTTGATTTCTCTGCCGGGGCGTAATCCTCCACCCGCTTATATTTATACTAGCTACTGCGCGCGACTTCGTCGGCGTTTACTCCGCTTCTATTGGTCTTAGCGTGATGATACATAGCCTATAGCCTTCCTCGATAAATGGGCTATCTAACACTGAAAGAATTTTTCAAATCGGCCCAGTAGTTCTAGAGATTACCGCGTTCAAACAAACAAACAAACAAACAAACAAACTCTTCAGCTTTATATATTAGTATAGATATGTAAGTATACGTAAATTTATTATATTATTTAAATAAGTATTTATTAACTTATATGTATTTATTATATATTAAGCGGGTGGAGTGAAATCCAGGAGGATAATAATAATAATACTCTTTATTGTACACCATGGCCGGTTTCTGAGTCACTTTAAAAGCAAGAAAATAATAACATGAAATGAAAGATGTACAGAGGCGGTCTTATCGCTGAAAGAGCGATCTGGGAGGAGAGGGGATATTACAGGCTGAAGCGTAAATTAGCCGTTGCCAACGCAACAGACACCAACCAGTGCTATGACCAGTGCGCCAACGCGTCGTCAAACATTAGAATGCTTTATATTATAAATAGAGATAGAATTTACTTGACTGTTAAGTAGTAACAAATCATTTGGTACCCAGCTTGTAATAGCTAATCATCATCAAAGGTACAAACAAATAATGGCGAGCAGACGTCGAAAGCTCGGTGGGTGTCCGAAGCTCGTTATTCTCACTTCATTGTTTATTGTGGATGTCGTCGTATTTTTAGTTGGGTGTAGTTACTGCGGTCAACTATTATTTAAGAGCGTGCATAAGGCGAGCAAAAAATCAGATTTCACCCGCGCGCCCGATGAAACAAAATATACACAAAGCCTCGTGTCAGAGTGCGATAGACGATATAGTTTTGAGCGCATTACGAATGTAAAAAACGACAAATATGTTATTTTGTATATAATTCTGAAACTAAAAGTAATTACATTAAATGCCTAAGCATAGCCTTTACTCATATTTAAATGTAATTAATTATCAAATTTTTGTCTTAATGGTCATAACCATATCGAGTATAAATAGAAAAAATATAAAAATTAGAGGTTACTTCGTGATTATATTTTATCGAGGAAATTTCCTTATTTTATGTTTTTGATAAAGGTCAACCCTTGCAAATATCACGTAGTTTGTCATATATTTTTATTTTAAGATTTGGTCTGGAACTTTTCATGTCAAAACAAATAGAAGATGGTAATTTTGCATTATGCACACTCTTAAGGGCTGAGGCATTTGCATTACCTGAGTACTGTTGTCCTTACCTTTAACTGCTTATTTTTAACCGACTTCCAAAAAAGGAGGAGGTTCTCAATTCGATTAGCTCAGAACTTTTGACTGGGTGGACCGATTTCGATCAATTTTGTTTTAATTGAAAGGTGTTGCGTGTCATGTGGTCCCATTTTAATTTAATTGAGATCTGACAAGTACTTTTAGAGTTATATCTAATAATGCGTATTTACTTGACTACTTTTTCGTCGACCTACGTTGTATTATACCGCATAACTTTTTACTCGGTGTAACGATTTTGATGATTCTTACTTTAATCGAAAGCTAATACTTGTCATGTAGTCTTGTTTAAATTAGATCGAGATTTGATAACAACTATTTGAGTAATCTTTAATAGCTCGTATTTACTTGACTATTTTTTCGTCTTATTACGTTGTATTACTTGTCGATGTAATTGAAGTCGGTTTTTTTTCGTTTGCGAGCAAACACAATTATGTACTTGTAGAATAGTAATGTAGATGTTTGTATGTGTGACAAATTGTTATTTTCGCTGTGAGCCTTAGATTTTTTTACTGGTTTTATAAATTTTGGGATTTTTTAAAGATAAATGTATTTTGTCAAAGTATAAAAATTTAACCAGCATATGTTAATTTAATACTTTATTGTATACTTTAAAATTACGTGAAATAAAAATTACAATTTCAAAAGTTAAAACAATTTACAAAGTGCAAGACTTATGATGATAGTTATTTCTTAGAGATAATTCTTTGTATAATTGTGTTTTTGTACTTACATTTTTTACGTTGGACCAATCGCCACAACTTTTATAATTATAAGTTTTATCTTAGTGTTAAATTTTAAATGCACCTTGCATTTAAAATTTAACACTAAGATAAATTCATAACAAATACTTCATCACTAATAAAGTTATTTATAAAGGAATCCTCTAAACCCCGTCAAAGATAGAGTGAACCCTTCCTGGCCTATTAGACCCAGATCATTAAGAAAGAAAGGGTTAACTCTGAACCCGGTCTTAAGGTCCCCCGAAGAACTGCAGTATTTCAACTCGAATTAGCGTTTTAGGGGAACGTGAAATATTAAGTGTTGATAAGAAATGATCTCATTTGTTGATTAAAGACTTGCGAGGAGTGCAATCATTGTGCTCTATATTTATAGTTACGATATCAAAATTGAGAGAAATTCGACTAGCTTTTAACCATTTGGTGTAAGGTTATATAATTATTTAAAATGACAATTCAAGACTACTATTAAAACTAATTGAGTGAAGTTAATTTTTGATTTTTTATTTATTTATTTATTTATTTATTGTAAAGTACACTTACAACATACATATACAAAATTAAAAGTTAAACATCATATAATAAAGTACCTGATATGTATGTCACTTACGAGTGTACATAACACTCCGGGACACAGTGATCAAAAATACAAAAGATCATAAACAATCAAAATATTTGAACTGTAGATAATCAAAATTAAAATAAATAACAATTCATCATAAACATTAAAAAAAAAATCAAACGATTGAATAATTTAATAAAATAATTAAGAATTCTCAAAATAATCAAAATAATAATTAAAAAATTGATAATTTAATCAAAATAAATAAAAATAAAAAAATAATAAATTAAAATTTAAAAATAATATTTGTGACGATCACAAAATCAAAAAATGAAAAATCAAAAAATCAAATCAGTGATCCAACACACGCACACACTTGAAGTATATATTATGACGACTAAAACTCGTGAAGCATGTATTAAATTTATATTTATTAAATGGGTACAGTCAAAATGTTGACGTTTAATATAATATGTATGCAAGACTCAATCTTGATAAAAAAATAGGTTGCTTCAAAAATTAATTCAAGACATACTTTAACATAATCGGTTCAAATTCGTTTCAAAATATTTCGTTTTTAATTTGTAATGTTCTGATGATAAAATTAGCACTCAATGAAAAACCGATAAATTAACGGGAACGAAAAATCGAACGTTAAATCTGATCTTTATACATCTTAAAAGTTTATAATTACTCAGAGCTGTGTTAATTAGCTCCCTCGTTTAATTGAATCGATCCGTAACGAGAAATCGTAAAAAAGTTAACGATTAAGTAAATAAGAATATAAAGATAGACAGGTGTTTCGTCGTGAAACCTTTGAGGAGTGATTGGTTGTCATATTCCTTGTTAGATATTTTTTTAATTCCAAAAGAAGAAAAAAAATTGCGTGCGTGCAAAGTACACATGTTAGAAGTAAAACTTCTTTGGCAAACTAATTTAAAAAAAAAACTAATAAAAAAAAACGAATTAAAAATACAAAAAAAAAGTAATTGAAAAAAAAAAACAAAAAACAAAAAGCCAACGTCACGCGGTGTTCCCAGGCAGTCACCCATCCAAGTACTGACCGCTCCCAAAGTCGCCGCGTTAGCGGTCGCTCAAATTTTTGACCCCTCATGCGCCTATAAAAATTTCACTTCAAAAATTGCGTGCACTGAAATCAATTAATGTATTTTTTGGTTTGTATAATCATTACACGATATCATATAAAGAGTTGGGAGTTCTAACATTAGCAAAAATAAATCATGTAGGTAGGTAGTGTTTGGCGCAAAGTATTGTTTTCGTTAAACTTTTAATTAGAGCTGCAATTGCGTGCTCTCCGAGGCACGGTGGGGAGACCCACAAGGACTAACAGTCAGACCGGAAATAAATATTTGTATAAACACAAATAACCGCTCCGAGCGGGAATCGAACTCGCGTCGGTGTTTAGGCGCCGCCGACACGGCACACGCACCGTTACACCAGACGTCACATACTCACAAATACACAACTACTTATAAAGTGCTATGATTCTGGTAAACGTAGGAATTCATCCAAATAGTTGTCAGCTGTTGACTAGATATTTGATAGTGTCAGTTAAAAAAATCCTAACAGTAATTTATTACTATCTGCATAAGACACGCCCGGAGAATCATGCGACGTTAATACGATATAAAACTCTTGCTCAATGCTAGAGACGAAACGTTAAAATGCCGATTGGCAATAAACGCAGCGCCAAGACTACTCGTGTTTGTATAGCCTTAGACAAAGAATATGTAAGTGTAGGTACGGCTCACTTTTGGTTAGAGGTAGTGATGAGTGAAAATTTAAGTAGTGGTGACTAGTGTGTGATGTGGAGTTAAATAGCACGATCCCTTTATTTTATCGATTTCAATTACAGAATTATAATAAAAATATATAATATATAAGCATAAATATTTACGAGTGTAAAGAAAAAATAATTTTAAAAAGTTGGCCATATAAGTGATGAAGCCATTTATTATAATACATAGAGCGAATGAAATAAAAACTAAAAAAATGTCAATAAATAAAATGGAAAATACGAAAAATATAAAACAAATAAAACTAGACCAACTGTTGTATGTATTAATGCATTATTTTATCAATATAATAGATATAGCGAAACAAAGCATAATCAGCATTATTATTAAAGTACTAGCTGACCCTGCGAACTTCGTACCACCTACAGTCGATTCTTTAATTTTTAATATTTTTAATACTTATTTCTGCTATTCGTGACACCGGGTTACTGGTTAGCTATAAAAATTAAAAATATGTATTAAAAATATTGACAAATATAAATATATTTATACGATACTAACGTCACTCAATTGCCTTCCCGGAACCCCTCCACTAACACTAAACTTTATAGTATGTTATTAAAGTTCAAATTGACTTTTAAGTATTCATACGAATCTCTTGTATGGGAATATAGAAAAGTGTTGTTTTTAGACCTTTTCAGGCAATTTTTTTAAATTTTTCTGTCCGTTATAACCATCCTTGTACTTCAAGCATTGTTATAAAAAAAGAATTAGTGAAATTGGTTAGCTGCTCTCGAGATTTGCGCTTAGCAACACATTTAGCGATTCATTTTTATATATATAGAGATAGTAGTACCTTCACTGCAAGAACTCATTCAGTTTATAATTTTTGTTAAGAAGTGTCAAGTCTGCATATTCCTCTACTCTGTGATTTTTGATATATCTATGCTGGGAAAATTTATTGCAAATTAATTACGTCATAAAGTTTTATTAATAAACAGTATACTCGTAGTGTATCATATCTGAGTTGTTTTATCATCTATGACTATCAAAATAGATCGCTGTAGGCACTTCCACGGGCACTTCGTGGGCCGAAATAATTTAATTAGTTCACATAATTACTGACGATGCAGGTGCAGCTTTATATGCCGAATATGTATCAAAACTATTACAGACTAATTGGATATTAAATCTTAAGTTTTCTAAAATTTTATGGTGCTTTACCGTATTAATGTTGGCTGATTAAAATTAAATAAGTTGGTTAAATATATATATTAATGAGTCTATTATACATCTCGATGCAAACAAAAAAACATATAATAAGAGCAGTATTTATGTACCTACATCTCAAATTTTTTCCTTAAAGAAAATAAAATTATTTAGAAAAACGTTTAACCGTTGTTAGGACATCCTCTGTGTTTTACCTGTGTCAGGATGTCCCGAATAACCAAACATGTATATTATATAGATTGTATTTGAGACAATATAATACCTATACATAGTTCTATATCTTCCATATGTACCTACATATTTACTTTCTATAAGTTTTAGTGTAACCAAAATCAATCAGTAGCATTGTCAGTTGTCGGCTTTGCAGTGTTTTATGTTAGAAAATTGATGGCTCATATATTATGACGTTCTAAGTACCAAGACTACGCAGTGGATAAGAAAAATTTTTAACCACCATAAAGAAAATTTTTTTTGTAAGATCATTAACAAAAATATAAACACTGTAGTCGATGTTACTTTACATATATTGTAAAAAGCGTCCGATACATAGTAGAAGCTATCAAACGCCTCGTCAAAGTTGCTATCGAATTTTTTAAAGATATCTTCAGATGTTGCAACCAACAATGATAAGACTCCTACATCCCACTCAATCTCCAATCCACGAACTAAAATACACTTAAAGAGACGATAAGCAGTCCCACATCCACAAGAGCAATCAACAGATAACAGCCTCTCAATATGACGAGATATAGATAAATGAGCAGTTTGTTCTAAAGCTAATACAGGGAGATTATAAGCCTTGTAGAATGTCACCCAGCCTGTTGCCTAACGAATCAAACCTGTTCTAGCTCATATTAAACTAATGATTTGCAACGTTGCTCACTGGGTCTGTGAACGACGACATGCCGATAAAGTGACATTATTATTATACCCTGTCTGCTGGTTATTTGTGGTTACTAGAATGTTTTTTTTTCTTTATATCTGTCTAAATATATATAACTTAAAATGAGTCGCAAAAATGTATACGCACATATCTTCGGAATGACTGCATTAAGTAGGATAATTCTTTTTTTAACCGATTACCAAAAGGAGGAGATTCTCAATTCGAGATCTGTTTACTGCTTTTTGAGTCATCTTTGATAACGCGCGTTTATTTGACTATTTTTTCGTCTAACTACGTTGTATTAGTTCTAGGTGTTATCAGTCGGTTTTTTTTAGTTTGCAAGCAAACACTTTTTATAATAGGTTTATTTAATATTACTTACCAATTATTAATAGGCATCAAAACATTTTCGGGAGAAGTGTGTTTAGGAAAATTAATTTTTACCTAGGCTTTATATAAGTCTTAAAACGCAAAAAAAATAATAATGCTCTCAGATAGAAGGCTAATAAAAAAAATTCGAACCTCGTTCATTTTTCCTATCAAACCCAAAAAAAATAATTACAGTAAAATCTCATAGAACCGCAGAAGTCGATACACGTCTCAAACACCAAAAATACAGCAAAATCATTATAATATATTATATTACTGCAATAATCCTATTAAGAACATCAATATGGATTCTTAGGTTGGCAATAGTAACTATTACGACACGGGGTAACGACCCCAACTACGGGATAAACATTAACACGATGGGCTCCTAACTTTGATTTGGTTCCTTCGCAAATAAACTTTTATAAGTATTACGAATTGTATTATGTCTATAAATAACGATTTGATACGTAAATGTGGGGATAGATTTAGTTTGGGAAAAATTATACGTGGAACTGATTGGGAGAGTATGCGCGATAAAATTATATTATTTTAGAAAAAAAAATTGGTAATTGTTATAATTTTTTTTTTAATAATGTGATTCTTTACTTAGTAAAAAAAGTTCATAGTCTGGATATTTTTACTGATTAGAAAAAAGCCATACTCGTAGCCAGTTGTTTTTGGAGGATGCAGAAAACAGACCACAGAATGCAAAAGCTATGTATAATTACATAACTTTATGATCACTACATATTATAAAACAAAAGTCTCTTCCCGCTGTCTGTCTGTATAATATGCTTCGATCTCTAAAACTACGCAACAGATTTTGATGAGCTTTTCTTTAGTAAATAAAGTGATTCAAGAGGAAGGTTCATATGTATAATACATGCATAATATAGTAGAGGAACACTGATAGTTTTAAAGTTTTCTAATGTGATGTCGTAAATAAACACATTTTTTAAAATGTTTGTTTTATATTTTATATTTAGTATCAGCATTGCATCCGTGCGAAGCCGGAGCGGGTCGCTAGTACAGTACAAAAACAGCTATACTGACGATTATTTTGACCTATGACATTAGACGCTAGCTTTCAACTAAATTCTTATAACTTTTTATTCTTAAAAGAAAAATGAGTGTGCTGTAGACCACCCGACTAAAGTAAAACTTTTTAGTTGCCCCTGCTACTTCTCGTGTTCTTAAACGTGCGTAAAGAAAAATTACTTCAATTATTTAAATTCTGTTTACAATTCCCATTATTTTTAACAACTTGCGATAATGCATTATGCAATAACGACAGTTTTCAAAAGTAATTCACATGTAATCCATTCGACTAACTCACCACATGACTGTAAAAACCTGAACTAAAGAACACAAACCTTCTATTTCTAGTGTATAAGTGTAAGTATAAATGTATTTGCTCGCAAACAAAAAAAAACTGACTTCAATTTCATTGACTTTAAACGAAAAAATAGTCGAACAAATACACGTTATTACATATAACTTGTAAATTACTTGTTAGATCTCAATTAAAATTAAGTGGGACCACGTGACAATACCTTTCGATTTAAAAAAAATCATCGAAATCGGTCCACAGTCAAAAGTTCTGAGGTAACATACATAAAAAACAAAAATAAAAATAATACAATCGAATTGAGAACCTCTTTCTCTTTTGGAAGTCGGTTAAAAATAAATTGAACAGAAAAAATACTAGTCATAATTATAGGTTCCATTAGTTAAACGAAATACCGTGAACTATTCTATATAATCCGACAAAATAGCGAAGCACTTTAGTTATAAGGCTATGACAATAAAAATGTATCGTAAATACATACATTCGTATTTATGCGGTTTCGCGTTCGCACATCAGAAATCACTATTTGGGTTATCTATCGGTCCCTACGCACTGCATCAAATATATTGCGATCATAAAAAGAGGCTCGATATAGGAAGGCGTCGTAAAAATAGATATACAACAATCATCGACTTATAATATATCGTGTCATATTTTATATTTGTGATATTGAAATAGTTTGGTGCGTGCTTTTGGGTCCAATATACAAAGATTCTAATGAATTTTTGAAGTAAACCTTCTTTACGCACGCTTGACTTTAGGAGTAAGCTGGTGAATGCGTGACGAGAGCGTTACGAAAAGTGTGATCGGGCGAGGTGAACGGAGCAAGAGAGAGAGAGAGGTGCGGGGACACATTTTCTTTCTCTCTTTCTCTCATTGCCAGTTACGTTTCGTATATCTAAGACACAGTGCAGGTCTATAGCTAAAGAAGTTTTACTTCAGTCGTGTGGTCTAAAGCAGACTCGTTTTTTTAAACTACAATCTGGATTTCCATAAACATTTCAGATTATTTCAATAATGGTGTTAAGAATAAAGTAGAGTAAAGAGTCAAGTGTAAGAATCCTGCTAATATTTATAAATGCTGGAATGAAAAAAAAATATGCGGATGAAAGTGTGAAGCTTAGATTGTTGCTTGTTATTCGTAAGCCTAATAGCAGCATTTTAATTTAAAATCGACTCATGAACTTACTGGTTAACAACATTTAGAAAATATATCAATATGTTTATTCAAATATATATTAGGGACAAAAATTTCTCGGTGCATTGTTGCTTGTACTTAAATTTATTTTCGCTGCCATAAAACGTCGTGAAATTATTCGGGGGACAGGCGGATCCGAGAGCGGTTGGCTGTCAAAAAAATAACGTTTCACATTTAAAAAGAATTATAGGAATGAGGATCGTACGTGCTGCACTGAGGGGAGCTGATTTCGTTTTTGTTTCCGCGTCGAGGGCGCCGGACCTGGCCGTCGTATCAGCGCCGAGCGCTGATTACTGCCTTGTTTTATATTCTATTGCAAAATGTTCTTATTCATATTGTAACTTATTTTTAAGTTGACCTAACATAACTTCATGCTGCATTCATATAGGAATGTTTTCTAAGTTTCTTTAAAAGAAGGATTATTAAATTGGAAGGAGTTTAAGTATATACTTGACTAGCCCGTTGGCGCAGTTTGTAGTGGCCCTGCTTTCTGTTCCGCGGGTTGCGGGTTTGATTCCCGCCTGAATCTGGGTGTAATATTTGTATTTATATATTTATATTATTTCTATGTATATATATAAAAAAAGTTATAACAGTCGGCTGTTACCTGTAACACAAGAATTAAGTTGCTTACCATAGGAACAGACGACCGTGTGTGTATGTTATATGATATTTATATTTACATAATTATTTATTTATTACATACGTATATTTTTGTTAATTAAGTTTTTTGTACATAGGTACAATATAGTTTAGCTTAATGTGTGCCGTACGCTGCTTCAACGTGGGCTAGCAGATGTCAATTTGTAGAACTTCTTACGTACTTGGGATTCTTCGAGATTTTAGACTCAACAAAAAGATGATTGATCTACAACATTGTACTATTGGCTCTGATATTTAAGCCTATTGTCAAGATATATGACTCATGAAGTGATAAGAACTAATGAAAAATATTAAACGAAGTATCTTTATGATGATATATCGATACTATTGATCTCATATCTCATGTATTTTCTATATCTCATGCCTTTTGTACATGTAAAATATTTTCCTTTTGATGTAAAATTTTTCTCTGTTAGTGTACAATAAAGACTATTTGTATTGTATTGTGTTTAAATTAAATATACTTAAATTAAAACTATAGATATTGACATGTTGCTATGTTTTTCTTAAGTTTTACTTGAGACCGCGCATAACAGAAGGATGCATTCAATTTTTCGTCCGCAACGATAAGCTTGATTGTCACGCACGTACTGCGAGGGGCCCGAGGGGCCCAACACCGCTCCTTAACGCACGGCCTCCTTCCGAACATATACATACATATAGTTATCATTTAAGTGACATTCCAGATACAATGTTAGCACGCACTTATATGCAGGTAGTGTAATAGAGTCTCTGTATTGAACTTAAAACCTGGTACTGTAGTATACAAGAATACAAGCTTAGTTACGTTGGTAGACGAAGAAATAGTCAAGTAAATACGCATTATTAGATATGACGCGAAAAGTATTTGTCAGATCTCGATTAAATTTAAATGGAACAACACGACATGAATCTGAAAAAAAAATACAGATGAAATGAGAACCTACTCCTTATTTGGAAGTCGGTTAAAAATTAAGGACTTTAGACATTATTAAGCCCTTAGACCTTCTTAATGCGGCTCTGACACAAAAATAGTTTTTGGTCGAGTTTATTAACTTTTAACAACTTGCCAAATTTGAAGCTAGTAGCATAAAAATGTAGGATTTCATACAAACTTGTAAGAGCCCTTACACCCCTTTAATCCGACCCTATCGAAAAATCCCGTCTTAACGGACATCTACTAACTATAAACTACGTCCTTGCTAAATTTCATCTTTATGCGTTGAACCTGTGCGTTGAACGGATTTTGGGATTTCGTGATGAGTGAATGGCCTAACGTTTTTGTATTGAATTATTATTATTTTATTTAATTATTTATTTTATAAGACGACATTCGCGACATTGATTATCACTTGGTAAAATTTTAATTAAAATATATATATATATGTGTGTGTGTGTGTGTGTGTGTGTGTGTGTGTGTGTGTGTGTGTGTGGAACAATACCGAACCGGATGTATCATCTAGTGTAGGTATAATACAACCTTGATTGCTATTAAATATAGCTTTTTGAATCGTTATCGTAATGTTAAGTGCAGGTTGTCTATAAATCCTGGCGATTTATGATCGAGGAAGTGATTTGTTGTAATATATGACATCGGTTTTGAATACTAGATGCCCCTCCTGGTTTCATTTGCGCTCATAGTCTTAGGAATGACTGTCATACATATCATGTATGATGATAGTGACGTGACGTAGGCAACTTCAGGACAATTACCTACTCACTGTAGTAATTAATGAAAGTCGCTTTAAAATAACAATTGTAAAACAATAAGAATACATTCTATTACAGTAGTTTTTAGGGAACTTATCAATCTTTTTGAATTTTCTTGTTGTTCCTTTAATAACACTAAGCCATGGAAACAGTACCAAGTACTGTATTGATGGCAGTATAACAGCTGTTACGATTATACGAAATATTGGAAATTTTTAATGATACATTCCCGGGTTTTTACAATTATTTGTATTTTTCCAAAGGCTACCGCAACAGAATTGAAAAGCTTTAATGATAAGAGACACCAAGAAATACAAATATTATTTCTTAATAAAATAAACAGATATATATATTATTTTGGAATTATAAATTTATTTTGATTTTCTGCTTTAGAATAAGCAACCCACACACACAAACAAACAAATACTTCGTTTATATTTATCCTTAATAGTTTAGTTTGGTCTATATTTTTTATAGATTTTAGTAGACTGCATAATTTACTCATATTTTTCCGTTAGATTTGGAGCATTTAGGCACATCAATGACACCTATATTGTATTTTATTGTTATTTTGTTTCATTTAATGTCTTTAAGAATATAATTTTATGCGTCTTTATCAGGTGTGTGATATATTTTGTATAATGTTATACTTCCCGTTTTAGCTAAATATATATAACATCTTCTTGGAAAAAAACTTGAATATTTTAGAACACGTTAAATAATCTAAATTGGTAGAGTTTGAATAAAATAATGAACTTTAGCATTCTTATACTTTACCTATTAAGATGGATGGAGTATAAGAGTTAGACTTGATTAAGTTTATTGGAGTTAAATTATTATAATAAACTGTGACATATGGCAGGACTGGAGTTGACTTATTTGATACAGTTATTTTTGACAATGATTTTGATAAAAAAGTGTGCCAAAGTGGTGCCTTGATTTTGATTTCGCTTTTGATAGAGAATTTCCTCGTAGACAAATGGGTAGGTGGTGTAAATAATTTTCATAAAAAGCCCATCGTAACTTGGAGCTAAAGTCGCAGTCGGCACAAACTGCGCGTCCTGGGAGACGCATCGACTGAATCCGGCCGATCCTGCGGGATCGACGCGTAATTTCTCTGAGCTCGACGTGAGCTGAATGAATAACCGCGCTCAATCGCTCACCCCATTACGTTGCGATACTTGGGACTGCATTCCGTTGATAGGCTTTAGCGTTTTGAATAGTGTGGCTTTTATAGCCACATACTGCGACAGTCTCACAGTGCACCACTGTTAGTCAAGTCCCTGTTCTCCTATAAAGAAAGAAGGTTTTAATATGCACACAGATTTTGTTTCCTAATCTATTTCCTAAATATAAATAGGTACCGTATCATTATTTTTTACGTGTCTGTAATTATGTTGTTATTTATTTATTTATTTTGTATTTGAATTAACAAATCAATATTAATTAAATAAAAATATGTACCTATTAAAAATATCTCAAGTCAATTACTTTTGTATTTTGCACAAATTATTATAATAGCTTAAGATATTTTAAGTTCCGCTAAAGTCCGTCACTTAGACCGTATCAAAGCACATTACTTGGATCGATGTCAGATCGAAGCGGGCAATCAGGGAGTTCCTTACAACTGAAAACAGCTTACTATTGCGTATATCTACGATATTCTACAATTCTTGGATGACGAGAAGCTTCAAACGTCTTAGAATAGTCTGAGGACAAATTGGGAATTGATTTAACTTGGTCAAAGATCATTTCTATGTTGTAATCGTAACCTAAGTTTTAACACTTTAAGCGAAGTTATACGAACCAATGCGAATCATCACGACTGATGATGGTTGTCAAACATCGAAAGACAGTTTATATTAACTGAAAGATTAGTTTGGCATTTATTAATTTATTTAATTGGCTTTCCAACGAAATACACATTAGATTATAAATACGTATATTTATGTATATTTAATATTAATTTTCAATTTTGTTTTATTTATTTTTTCTCATGTAAGCAGTGTTAATTGATTGTTACCAATAAAATTTATTTTATTTTTATATATTTTTTTATATTATAATATTGTATTGTTTTATTGAGTTTCCATTTTATATGATTTTATTTTTATTTTATCTCGAGTTTCCTCTACGACTAGGCCAGAGATTTGTTTCATTATAAGCAACTAGTATTTAAAAACTTGGTCTTCACGTTCCCATTCACTGGCCCGTCCCGTCTCCATAATAGTTAACTTCAAATAACACCATAACATTCCAAGGCCAGAGATCCAGCGATACGCGACCGTCTAATTGTCGCCCGAAGGTAAAAAATACATACTGATAATGTTATCCAAACTAAAAATCACCTCTTCGACCACCTGATTACTACCGATGTTGATAAGCAACTCGATCTAACCCACAATCACCAAATCGTGGAACGAAGATAACCATTACATCTCTTTTCTAATCACTAAAAGAAAAAAAAACTGTTTAATTAAGACCGCTTCCTTCTTACGGTAATAAAAATATCATTAGTTAATTAATGACTAACAAATATTTAACTTTATGCCCGATTTATATTAAAATCGATAAATAACGCTCGGTCTACGTAACGATAACAGGTTATCGTAAAACGGAACGGTTTCAAAAATAGAGGTATTTAATTTTTATTAGGAAATTCGGTGCTCCCAACTAAATCTATCTAATTATGGATAATATATTGTTATTGATAACTGGACGGGCTATCACGTGGGCCACCTGATATGATACAATCTTTCAAATAAACCGGCAGCTTTTTGAGATTTTACTTTTTTTCGTGTAAGTAGTTTTTTGTAGTTACCGCTTTGCCATTAATCGACTTTTTAAATGGTTAAAATTTAATATAATTCAATAAATAATAGGTAATCATAATTATTTTAAACTTTTGAAGTAAAACTTTATCACTCATGCTTGACTTGGGGAGTGAGCTGGTGAATGTGTGACTAGAGCGTTACAAAAAGTGTGATCGGGCGAGGTGATCGGAAGTTGAGAGGGAGATATAATTAAGTTAGTGAAGATTGAAAGAGAGAGAGTTAAGTTGCGTAAGTTTTACTTCAGTCGTGTGGTCTAAAGCACACTCGTTTTTTTATTTACAAAATGAAAGAAAATCTGTGGAAAATTGTTTTCTTCTTAATATTTTACATTAAGTAATATTATAATAATATGGTTATGTTTCGACTTAACTTATGAACAGAATGTGAAGATTGTCAATGATAAGATCATTTGACTATTATGACGGAAATAATATTGGTTAAGCGGGCGTTAGGGTCTATAGGACAATGAGACTTCTTAACAATTACAATAAATAGTTTTTATATATTATAAAAAGTCTATACCAAGATATATCTTAGTTTAAAAAATATCAAACAGGCTTTTAACCGCGGCTTCACTCGCATTGAATTTTTCAAAATAAAAAGTATCCTATGCTACTTCTAATACCTCCAAGAATATGTGTACAAGGTTTCATGATGATCTGATTAGTAGTTTTTGCGTGATAACGTAACAAACAAACTTACATTCACATTATAATATTAGAAGGGATAACGTATTAGTTCAGTTGTTTAGCATAGAAAATGCAACAGATAGACGTAAGTCGTCGGTCTAGGCCTCTAGGGTATCCATATCGACCAAAATGCAACCGTACAATGGTAATAAATAAAAAATAAAAAAATGTACATTTTACACTATAGATTTACCTACCATTTACTAGATGTGTGCTTTGTACTACGTATTATAAAATTGTAAACTGGAGTTGACGGTGTTGGTGTCACAAATGTTTATAATATAAGTCTCTTCTTTTATGTGAAACTATTGTGATTACTGTTGGTCAGCTTGAATAAATAAAAAAAAAAAATAAAAAAAATAGACATAGGTACAATCAGAGTCACCTTAGCGTTTATCGTCGTAGTATTATAGCAAACCGTAACACTAACACACGTTCACGATATTAAAATAATGTTCTGTAATGTCACGACACGTAGCCTTTTATAATTAACTTTAAAAACGAAAAAAAAATGTCGGTAAGATTCAAAGTGAATATTAAATACGATAATATGGAAAGCTACTGATAGGGATGTATCTGACGTTATCTCTATCGATATTAGGTGTATTTTACAAGCTTGTCGTGCGCAGGAGTCGAAGTGACGCGGCCTTGAGCGAGCGCATAGGCTACTGCGCACTATAATAGGTACCTAATAGATTTGTGTTGAACACACATGAATTGGAAGTGATATCAGATCGCTTAAAATAATTGTGCTTTTAAATTGCAATACCGCTATTTCAATTGTGTTTTAAGTGTTCCAAAAGTTGCTTAGTGATGATTATTACAGAAGGTTACTGTTATTTTTTTTTCACATGCCTAACATCCCACTGCTGGGCATAGACCTCTTTCTCCATGTAGGAGAAGGATTGGAGCTTAATCGCCCACGCAGCTCCACTGCGGGTTGGCGCCTTTTTTTAAAGTTTTTAGCAATATGTCATTTCAAAACTGTTATGACAACACGATTAAATAGCAGAATGCTAAATCTGTCAAAACGAACTTCCTTATGTTACATGTTATTTGTCGCTTTGTAGCTTAAGCTACATGGCTTCAGCCTGTAATATCTCACAGCTGGGCATAGACCACTTTCCCCGTGTAGGAAAAGGATCATATCTTAATCCACCACGCTGCTCTAATGCGGGTTGGCGGATATATTCCGTACTATGAGTAACGATCGCTATCAGGTGTAAAAAACAACCGGTACCGACGCGCGACGGCTTAACGTGTTCTTCGAGGCACGGTGGAAAGCCCCACAAGGACTGCTTAAACACCCAGACCACGGGAAACATCTGTATGGCTAATACAAATGCTTGCAATGTGTGGGGATCGAACCCGCAACTGCCAGCGCAACAGCCACAAACCAGTGCTGTGACCGTTGCCCAAACGCATCGTTGGTAAACTAAATATTTATATTATGTTAATTTCGCTCGTACCACTTCTACTTATATCAGCTCCGAGTCCTAAGTATTCCGTAGAGTAGGTATAAATAATTCCATGTTTACGTACTGTGGTTGTAATTAAACGCTTTAATTTTAATCGAATTGTAATTACAGAAATGAAACGAAATAGTTTCTATGTACTTTTTTAATAAATTTTTATTATCATCGATAGAGGCGATGGTAATTTACCTGCAGCCTGTAAGTACCTGACTGTAGACTGTAAGACCCTGTAAGTATCCCATAACTGGACAATAATCTTATTAGGGTCGGGAATAGAAAAATATATCCTGCTCAAAAATCTGGAGCTGAGGATTCCGTACCATTGCATTGCTGCAACACCAGGACCATTGCAAGCGCGTTGCCGACCCTACCCTCTTACTCTCCACCGAAGCTCTGGTCACCTTACTCACCAACAGGAACACAACATTGCTTGAGAGCAGAATTATCTAGCTGTGATCTTCTGTAAGGTCGAGGTGCTTCTCCAGTCGAGCTGCTCCAAGTTTGAATTTGATAGATGCCGCTTAACCCTACTTCAATGAATCAAAACTGGTCGAAACAAAGCATTGATTTTCAGAAAAAAATATTTAAATATAATTCAAGTATTTACATATAGAAATAAGAAATTATAGATTGTATTAAAACCGCGTTTACATAACATTATCAATTGTAAATGCATTAACCGTTCGTAGTCAGCGTGTAATTCTTACTGCTTTTATCTATACATATAATAAAATGGTAGGAAAGTCAAAACTGTACATTGAATATTTTTTAAAAAGAATACTTGGGGTGTGATCTACAATCGACACCGAAGCCAAAAATATAGTTTTTAGAATTTTTGTCTGTTTGTCTGTTTATCTGTTTGTCTGTTTGTCTGTATGTATGTCCAGGATAAACTCAAAAAGTACTGCATGGATTTACTTCAAATTTGGCACGAATATTATTAAGAAGTCGGGTCAGAACATAGGCTACATATTATCACGCTATCACCTACGGGGAACGAGCAGTGAATCTTTATTTCTTCAAACGTATGTCCGGGATAAACTCAAAAAGCACTGTATGGATTTACTTCAAATTTGGCACGAATATTATTAAGAAGTCGGGTCAGAACATAGGCTACATATCATCACGCTATCACCTACGGGGAACGAGCAGTGAACCTTTATTTCTTTAAATATATGTCCGGGATAAACTCAAAAAGCACTGTATGGATTTACTTCAAATTTGGCACGAATATTATTAAGAAGTCGCGTTAACATATAGGATACATATTATCCCGCTATCACACACGGGAAACGAGCAGTGAACCTGTATATCTTCAAATATATGTCCGAGATAAACTAAAAAGTACTGCATGGATTCACTTCAAATTTGGCACGAATATTATTAAGAAGTCGCGTCAATATATAGGCTACATATTATCACGCTATCACCTACGGAGAATGAGCAGTGAACTTTTATTACTCAACGCATTCTGTAACAACGTGTAATCTAACGACGCATATTTGAATGTTGTTGTCATTATGTTAATAATAACCATGCTACAAGCTAGCTTCACACTATAAAATGACGCAGTATAAGTTAATTTAGGCCGATAAACGTAATTACATGAATATCAGTAGTTCAAGACAAATTTAAAGCAGCGCCTTCTATGAGATTTCAAAAACATCATCATCAATCCCTTTTGGATATAAATAATTTAAATTTGATCATGTTGGCGAGGTTAATTGTTATTTTTAAAAGTCATAAATGGAGTTGTGCATTTTCTTCTTAAAAATTGTAGGTATCGTTAATTCGTTTCAAAGATGAGCAAGACAATTAAAAAAAATCTGTTTATATAAGTTTTAAGCTGCTTCATCTATGTCTTATAAAATTCATCGAGTTTGTCTATATGTAATAACAAACAGAACTCAAAAAGAACTGCATAGATTTATAACAAAATTTAAACTCGAAAACGGCACGCTATTTCTGTATGCAATTTGAGCTAAATAACGAAAAAAAAGAAAAATTAAGCATGCCATATATATAATAAAGATAAGACATGCTTATTCTTTTACAGTCCAGAATAAATAGTAATAGAGTTAGCACAAAATAAACATTGACTGTTAATATTTTTGTTCGGTATTTATTGGTGTAATTATTGTGTCTTAATTAATATAATATTTTCATGTCGCATATAAGCTTAAGTGAGATGTGGAACTAGCTAGATTTTTTTACGCACACTGCGCACACACAGCCATTTTTTATGTTAAGATCGTGTAAAGTCATAACTTAGATGAGTTATAATTTTTCACCATATAAAAAATGTTTCCTGTTTGCTAACTAGACGGAGGTGGCGTCGAATTAAATAGTGATATAGTTTCGTTCACAAAAAGTGATGTTATGACTTTATGAGTACAAATGTCGTCGCCTCAACCTATAGAAACTGGGGTTACCTGCGTTGCTATAAGTTATCGTGTGCTTGGTCGAATTTAACGTGAAAACCAGAAAATATTTTCCTGAAATAAATAAGTCCATACTAATATTATAAATGCGAAAGTAACTCTGTCTGTCTGTCTGTCGCGCAATCACGCCAAAACTACTGAACAGATTTAAATTATATTTGATATACATAATACATATAGTCAAGAGTCTGAGAAAGGACATAGGCTACTTTTTAATGCGAAAAAGGTGTAAGGTGTTAATTTGTATGGAAGTATGTATAATGTTCGTGTTTCGTAACTGTCAAACTCAAACATTTAATGTTCATCCCGTGGATATGGTAAAATCTGCCCTAAAATTAAAGAACGTATTTAAATAAAGATTTCGAATCGACAACATGTATCCACAAAATACAGATAGTGGCGTATTTTAGATTTTAAAAGTGTAGAATAATGTCATTAATGAAAACGGATTGACATAATATATATTGGCTGTCAAATATTTATGCATGCGTTTAGAAATTTATTTAGTGTATGTAATCTAAGGAAAATATATCAAGCTACTTAAATATACAATAAATGATAAATGTACAAATGAATTAAAAAAAAAAACGTTCAATTGATTGGTCTCATTGAAACATTCCAGATTATTCTGTCAATCCAGTCAAAGTCAATATAATTATTATATTAATATTTTCATCGCGAAAGTGTAAAAGATATGTTTGATATATCTTAATCTGTACTAATCTATGCTATGAGTAATGATCGCTATCAGGTGGACATGATAACAACCGGGACCGATGGCTTAACGTGCTTTCCGAGGCACGGTGGGGAGACCCACAAGGACTGCACAAATACCCAGACTATGGCAAGCATCTGTATGGACATATTATGTCGTATATATGTAGTGATGGACATAGTATGTCGTGTGTGGAGATCGAACCCGCAACCGCCAGCGCAACGGCCACAAACCAGTGCTGTGACCGCTGCGCCAACGCGGCGAGTTACTTTCGCATTTATAATATTAGTATGGATAAATATTAGTACGGATTATAAACCTGAAAGTTGGTTTGTTTGTTTAAACGTGCTAATCTCAAGAACTACTGATTCGAATTGAAAAATTCCTCTGAGGTGGATAGCCTATTTAAAGGTTATGCTTTATGAAGGAGGAAGGGTATTTTTTTCCTCAAAGCAACGCGGGTGAAACCGCGGGCACAGCTAGTTTTGAATAAATTTTCATACATTATTTTTATTCGGTAGCAGAACGAGCTTAAAGCTTTGATTCGAATTATTACAATCTTCAAGTTTTTATGTTACAAGTGTAACATTACGGTTAAGATAAAAGTTATGAAATTACTACTTTTTCGATTTTGAAAGTGAATTTGATGGTATGATTTTATAAATGTTTTTGAAATAAAAAAAATTTACGCACGCTTGACTTGGGGAGTAAGCTGGTGAATGCGTGACAAGAGCGTTACGAAAAGTGTGATCGGGTGAGGTTAACGGATCAAGAGAGATAGAGGTGCGAGCGCACATTTTCTTTCTCTCTTTCTCTCATAGCCAGTTACGTTTCGTATATCTAAGACACAATACGAGCCTATTGCTAAAGAAGTTTTACTTCAGTCGTGTGGTCTAAAGCACAGTCGTTTTTTTTTCGATAAAGTTTTAGCACAGTTTCGTATTTAATATATCATACAAATGTTTATAGTGGTTAGGGAGTTTGTGTTGTGCGTCTTCTTGAATCCCAGATGTATGATCTACAGCATTTGTTATAGTTAAGTAAATGAATAAAATGAAAATCTAAGGACCGTAAAGGAATAGGTGTTTATTTAATTTTGATATTCATATGTATATTTACTTTACTTTAACATAATATAGACCTTTGTCTAATATAGAATAAAATATGTAAAGACATACTCGTTCTATATATTGTATACCTACTAGCTTCTGCGCGCGACTTCGTCGGCGTGGACTCCGCTCCTATTGGTCTTAGCGTGATGATATATAGCCTATAGCCTTCCTTGATAAATGAGCTATCTAACACTGAAAGAATTTTTCAAATCGGACCAGTAGATCCTGAGATTAGCGCGTTCAAACAAACAAACAAACAAACAATCAAACAAACAAACTCTTCAGCTTTATTATATTAGTATAGATTATAGTGAAGCGAAACCCACACCATAAAATACATACACACCATAGTACATACAACAACAATGAACTAAATATATAAAATATCACTTATAAACTCAATCCGATCGAATCGATAAACACAATCACGATTCTATACTAACAATCGGTTTGCAGAAATAAAAGAAAAAAATTAAACAAAAAATGTATACACAAGCTAAGTCATAGACGCATGTCGTCGTGACACGCGGAAGAGATTGAACGCCTGTTAATCTGGTCTGGTCACGCGCCGCTACTGGGTTCTACACTGGCGATATAATACTTGATCATTAAATTAATGGAATATAATAAAAGATATTTGTGAGACGCAAATCGGGACTGAGATGCTTGGACTATCTCTTGATGATCGTAGCGCGTTGTTTTAAAAGTTTTAACTGACGACAAAGCAGAAGTTTTGTAATTCGATTGTACTTTTTAGGGTTCCGTACCCAAAGGGTAAAAACGGGACCCTATTACTAAGACTTCGCTGTCCGTCCGTCCGTCCGTCTGTCCGTCCGTCCGTCCGTCTGTCCGTCCGTCTGTCCATCCGTCCATCCGTCCGTCCGTCCGTCCGTACGTCTGTCACCAGGCTGTATCTCAAGAACGGCGATAGCTAGACAGTTGAAATTTTCACAAAGTATGTATTTCTGTTGCCGCTATAACAACAAATACTAAAAACAAAGTAAAATAAATATTTAAAACGAAGCGATTTAATTCCAACGCCATCTATCCAGAAACCAAGAAAACGTCGTCGATAGACTAATATAATAATAGCTTTCCAATAGTGGCATGGATCGATAGATAGAGGGTGTATTTGACTAGTTTATTTTCCATTTTTATATGGTATAATCTTTTTCTTATTTACTAATTATTTTGTTCAATTACAATAAAATATAGCCTTTAGTTTAGTCAATGGTATGGAACCCTTAGTGCGCGAGTCCGACTCGCACTTGGCCGATTTATTTACTTATGTTATCTCATAACGTTTTACTTGGTATCGCAATTTTGATATTTTTTATAAAATTAAATATCTAGTGCTTGTCATGTAATTCCATTTAAATTTTGAGCGAGATCTGAACTACCTACTTGTCAATGAAAACTGAAGTTGGTTTTTATTAGAAAATAGACAACATTATTAGGGTACGAAAATTTTGATAATGTTCTGGTTGATGAAAAAATAATTATACTTAAGATTTATTGATGAAGTTATCGTTACAAAATGATCTACAATGTTATGGTATGTAATCGCAAGGACATCAAAGCTACTATAAGCAAAACAAAATTATATACACTTAATGAATGTAAAAAAAAAAAAACACTTAGACAAAAATTACAAAACACAGGTCGTAATCGTAGCGAGATCAACTACTTATAAAATTAAAAAAATGTGACATTTTAAATTTAAGTTCATTACAAACATGGGTACCTAATTTACTCAGTACACGGATATATGGATGCTCTTGTTTCGAGTAAAATAAACAAACGTACATTAATTATCAAAATTTTTCCTTAAAAAGAGAACTTTACTTTATAAATCGGTATCTCGTGATGTTAGTCATTAGGAGAGAAGGCTTGTGATTATTGCGAAATGATCCTATAAATTGCTCTAAATTCAGTCCCCTTAGGACACACTCGATGTCTGGATATAGGTTGGAAGATTATTTTCGCTTTAGGGTATATTTAATCCGAGAAATGAACAAATTTACTAAAAATGTATACGCAAGGAAAAAAATAATAAAAATGTGGGAATGTATTATTTCTTTCTTAAAAAACTTCTATAGTTCTCTTCTCTAGTTATTTGTACAAAAATTAAGTTAGCAACGGTGGACTTATCTCTTGAAAAGATCTCTTCCAGCCAAGATGTGATAGTGAGAACTAATGCGGGTTAAGAAAGTGCAGTAATGTAGATAATATACAGATACTTGAAAATAAAAACCTCATTAAATAATATATTCATAACATCATACAGTATATACTACACATACATATTAATATACACGTGTATATTTCATTACAATTAAGTTACAATGGTCAGTGATTGATTAATTATGATATTGAAAATTTAGTAATTTAGAATTGTGTATTCTTATCATTAGAATAATAACAATATTCTCATGAAGTCCTTACGATTTTTTCAATAAAGTACGACAGACGCTACAGTATAGACATTCGTTATTTATTTCTAGTTGGTTTTAATCTCTGTGGTAGCTTCTTATTTTAAAAGTAGCATTTTTTTTAATGTTACTAAGTCGACAAACAAGCGTACGGCTCACCTGATGGTAAGTGACTACCGTAGCCTATAGACGCCTGCTACACCCAGAAGCGTCGCAAGCGCGTTGCCGACCCTATACACAATCCCCCCCAGGAGCTCTGGTCATCTTACTCACCAACAGGAACACAATACTGCTTGAAAACAGTATTATTTAGCTGTGGTCTTCTGTAAGGTCGACCCCAGTCGGGCTGCTCCATATTTTGAGCAGGAAATTTCCTGCTGTGCCCTACCTCTGTTAGTTATTTGCATTGTAATATGATCAATCTTTCAATTTTTATTGAAATTTTGCACAATATGTCAGTCAGTCAGTCAGTTCAGTCTATTGCAGTTCACTGCTGGGCATAGGCCTACCCAAGTTCGCACCAGACATCCCGGTTTTCCGCAATCCTCATCTAGCCTACACCGGGGCGGAGGTCTTCCCACACACATAATATGTAGGTAAATAAAAATATATATCTATGAAATCTCTATGTGTTGTCTTAAGGTGATCATTACGTAATAAATGAAGGACATAAGACTTAAAACATTTAAAATATTACAACATCAATAAAAATGTCTAAAACTAAATTGCCACCATTTGACATGCTTAAAGAAGCCATTCAAGTGAAGACAATCGCAGACACAATCAACAACTTATAACTTTTATAACTTTTAAGATTAATTTTGTGACGTGACACAGAATTTAATTAATGACCACAGTTGGCTCGACATTTTTTTTATTTAAAACTTGTCTAGATTGGCAAACAAGAGTACGGCTCACTTGATGGTAAGCGGTTACCGTAGTCTATAGGCGCCTGCAACCTGCAACACCAGAAGCATCTTAAGCTTGCCGACCCTACCCCCGATCCCCACCAGGAGCTCTGGTCACCTTACTCACGACAGGAACACAAAACTGATTGAAAGCGGTATTATTTAGCTGTAATTTTCTGTAAGGGAGAGGTACTGCCCCAGTCGCTGCTCTTAGTAGAGCTTTGATGACTTTACTCACTATAGGAACTTGACTACTTGACAGGAGTACTATTTGGCTATCTATTTTACCTTTTACCTTTTTTAAGACATGCGACTGTCGTAACGTTAATGGGGATATTTACACATCAATTTAATTATTGCGTCGAATTACATATCAGATTATATACTTAGTAAGGTTATTAAATAACCTCCTCAAGTAATTGCAGTTTGTCCGAAGGCGATTCGGAATTATATCGAAGCGATCATCAAGAAAAAAGCTGGCTATAGGCGCAGTGGGCTCGCCGTGAATTTATAAATCATTAGACGTCATGTGGTTCAATGTTTAGTTCTTTCTTTAAGTGTATAGTGATTAGACTTACGAAATACTTTCATAGTTGTTTGGTTTGCATCTTGAGATTAATAAATATATTGGTCTAAGATCCGGGATAAAACAAAAAATATTCCCTATACATCTGTTCCCTATACATCTGTTAATTAGATGAAACAATTTTTTATAGGCTGATTTCAATATTGTGAATTTATAAAAACAACCTCTGCCACCATAAGCCTGCTGCAATTTTTTTTAAATCTTTTTCCTCTCATGTTAATTACATGTAATAAGCTAAAACCGTTAATATTTTACATTATATACCTGACTGTAGTAGGCAGCCATCTCTATGATTGCTATACTTACCTGCAGCCAGGTATCGTATCAATAGTAATCCAAGTTTAAGGTAAATTATTAGAACATTGACTTTTACAATGTAATGACTATAGTAAATATGCGTTGCTGAATATACTGCCGCCGGCAACAAGGAGCATGTTCAGAAGCTCGGGTTGCAATACTGACCATAGGGACACAACCTTACTTGAGAGCAGTTTGCTTTGGCTGCGATCTTCTATAACCTTGAGCTACTTCTTCAATCGGGCTGCTAGATATTGTGGGATGTAGTTCATGCTGTGCCCTACTTATATTATTGTAATAAAATTCAGATCTGACTGAACAAACGTAACTTAAAACATTTGTTTTCAGAATAGATTTTGATTATTCTTCGACCATTTTATATGGATAAAGAGATTGATGTCGAGCAGTGAGCAGTGCTGAGATGGTTTGGCCATGTCGAGAGAATGAATGAAGAACGATTGACGAAAAAAGTGTATAAGGCGAGTGTGAATGGAAGTGTTGGAAGGGGTAGACCTAGGCGGACTTTTCAAGACCAGATCAGAGACGTCTTGAAAAAAAGGCCAGGTCAAGAGTACCCTAAACCGACGAGCATGTATGAAAGGAATAATGAAAGTGTACGAAGCGAAACGAGTATGTAAGGATCGTAGCAAGTGGAAAGAAGTGGTCTCTGCCTACCCCTACGGGAAAGAGGCGTGGTTATATGTATGTATGTATGTAGGTAGTGAGCAGTTACAGGCTTGGAGCGTCCCGGATCTGCAGGCAACAGGATCCCTCCAGCGACAGGCTGGCCTCGGCGAAAAGGCCAGACTTCTCCTCCATGGGGACTGTCCGGCTCACCTCTGAACAGTCCCGACGACGCCGTGTCTAGCAGGACCGGGTTCCCATCCCGGCCCTACACGGGCACAGGGGCGTTACTGGAAGCGCATTAAGTAGCGCCTCCTACGCACCCCCATTCGTCGCCCGCGGGTGGAAGCCACGTCGGCGGCCTCCTCTCTCACCCGCTCGTCGGCCTCCTTCTGGGACATTACTGTCTCGCAGAAGGAGACCATCGCCTCCCAGGACTCGTCGTCGCCGAGCATCGCGGTGATGACGCTCGGGAGTGACAAGTCCCCTCCGAGGACCGACGTCAGACCCTGACGCAGTGCCGCCCATCTCGGGCACACCTCGAAAGTGTGCTGGGCAGAGTCCACCGCCGCACCACAATCGTGACATTCAGTCGTCGGCCTACTTTGGGCCGTCCGGCACAGGTAGTCACCAAAGCAACCGTGCCCGGTGAGAACCTGCGTCAGACGGCAGGTGAGGGGCTTGCGTTTTCGACGCATCCGAGCAGTTACAGGCTGAATCAATCAATCATCATGATTATTTTTATTTTAGCATATAAAATGAGGTTATTTTACACTTATTAGTAGCTATAAAGAAACAAAGAACACAATTAAGTAAATCATTAATTGGGCAGTTGGTAT
This sequence comes from Melitaea athalia, assembly GCA_905220545.2. Taxonomy (NCBI): domain Eukaryota; kingdom Metazoa; phylum Arthropoda; class Insecta; order Lepidoptera; family Nymphalidae; genus Melitaea; species Melitaea athalia. The sequence goes on from HG992180.1 coordinate 615,284, forward strand.
TTCATTAACAGTGCAGCGTGACTTCTTGATGGCATATCGAAATAAAAGAATACGAATATCAAGGAAAACCACACCAAAAACTTTAGTTAGATTAACATACAGATAGATAGAAGACAAATATTCGATATTTTTTTTTTTACCGTCTGCAATAAAAGTAGGAGGTTCTCAATTCGACTGTATTTTTTTTGTTTGACTGGGTGGACCGATTTCGATGGTTTTTTAATTGAAAGGTGGTGCGTGTCATCTGATCCCATTTAAGTGATCTGATAAGTACTTATTGTTTTCTAATGTTTACGCGAATTTCACTCAATATAATAAAACAATTTTTTCATTCAAAAAAACATAATGAACCGCGATAAAATCCGCAAAATTTGTTTTATTTTAATAATAATAATAAAAACTTTATTTGTTCACATTTTACTGACAAGTACTTTTTTAAGTTATCGCTAATAACGCGTATTTACTTGACTAATTTTTGTCGATCTACGTTGTATTATACCGCATAACTTTTCATTAGATAGGTCGATTACGATAATTCTTATATTTAATGTTCAAACGGGGATTCACACGAACAAAAATTTTTTAAGGTAAAATATATTACCTTAGGGCCTGACCCGTGGGCCTGAAGTTTCGGCTAGGTTACACCAGCCGTGGTCGCAGGCAGACTGATCCAGCGATGTCACGACTCCGCCGTAAGGGTAGATATTTCTTCATCCACCCTCAACTCCTGATTATTGTCCGTTGTACCGCCGCCGTTAGGCCCCAAGGTAATATATTTTACCTTAAAAAAAATTTGTTCGTGTTAATCCCCGTTTGAACATTAAATATAATAATGCAACGCGAAAGTTTAAAAGTTACTATAATTCTTGTTTTTAATCAAAACATAGTCCTGTGATCTTATTTAAAATAAATGAAAACCGGATGAGTACTTTTTGATTTATGGCTAACAATGCGTACTTAGTTGATTGTTTTACCGTCTACTTACGTCGTATTACTTGTCGATATGATTGAAGTCGTTTTTCTTTTTCGTTTGCGAGGAAACACAACTATCATTGTTATCTTACTATACCTATTACTAACGGCCATGGTATTACTATATTGACGTAGTTTGTCAACTACTCGTTTGGTTTTAATCACTAACTTTAAATTAAAAAAAAAGATGCACACATGGATCTCGCAACAACGTCTCGAAACTTAATTCCTGTGTTTCCAGAAATAGCTGACAGATTGACAAACATATTATATTTTTATGTTTGTGGTAGATTAACGTAAGTGTTAATAACAATAATAAAAGAAAAATCGTTAAATTACAAGTACTTCAAACTGCCAAAAAATTTTACAACTTAAATTAAGCTCACGTAACTTGGAACTTTTAATATTATTATTTAGTTCTGGGAAGAAATAATTTTCAAGATAAACATAGATAATTAACGATATTTTTTTGAGATTGACGATTAAAAATAAAATCCATATCGGAACAGAACAGGTATTGCAACATCTGCCGATCGCTAATTATAATAACAGAAGCGTATATTTTTAGAGTTGCGTAGTAAAAGATCCTTTTCCTTAAAAAAAAATTAAAGAAAACTATACGTTTATTACACAATTGACTTTAATCATTTTATTGAGTATTGTGACCTTCTATATAGAAGGTCTGCACCTATCTTGTTAAAAAAGGGAAACTTTGTTTAAATAGGATAGTAGGAATGGGACGTTAAAATGGATAACCCGTATACAAAAAGTTGTGCTTAATATTTTGTCAGTTTTACTCTAAAAAAAGCGTACACATGACATTGTTAGAGTGCAACGTACGAAAAAACAGCTCAGACGCATGACTGGAGTTTACTCCTTCTCTAAATAGGCACAAAAAAGGCTTACTAGTCTAAGAAAAAGAGTAATACCATATCAATGGTAAATAAACGAATCAAATAACGACATCTATTGGGTTACGAGAAACGTCACGAGGTCATTCACTAAGTAGATTTTACTCCTCATAATTTTTTCATACCGGGTGCATTATATGAAAATCGATTCTCAAGGAGTAAACTCCCATAAACTCCAAAAAAAAAAAGATGATTTGGTTTAAAGTTCCAAAACTGACGGAGGCTACATGACACATTAAATTGTTCTTCTCTTAAACAGTTTAAAAAAAAAAACAAATATGTAGGTATATTGATACAGAACCCTCATCAAATACAACTCGCAACAAGATTTTTACATATATTTTTTGTCTCGTGTGTATTTTAATCGTATCGAATAGCAAAATTATTCACAAATCAGGCTGACCGATATATAAACGACTTTTTTTTGTTTTTATAATAAAAATTCGATCTTTTATCGCTAAATTATTATAATAAATCTACGTGTTAAAGGTTAAACTTATTTTCAATACATTAAAAGTTTTAATATCGATGCTATCGGAAAGGGGTTCGATCGGATTGTTTTTGATGTCGCCGTGTCCTCAATCAATACAATATTTATAGCCCGGAATACGGAAATAATGAAGCCTTGAGAGGATCTTCGTAAAAAAGTAATAGCGGATAATGTTCGGCGCTTATCGATTAGCAACGATCGATGTAATTGTTTGAGGCACGAACCGTGATGTAACGATGCTTTTAAGCGAAAAAATATATACTGTACATAAACATAACATAATTTAAGCGCCATGTGTATGTACTCCACGGTTTATACTTTAGTTATAACATAAATGTATTAGATAAAAGAAAAGAAAATGATTTTAATATGACTACTTGATTTAAAATCGTTGTAAATGATTATTTCACGTGGCATTTTAAACTTGGTCCGCAAACAAGCGTACGGCTCATCTGATGGAAAGAGATTACCGTAGCTTATAGACGTCTGCAACACCAGAAGCATCGCAAGCGTGTTACCGACCCTATCCCCAATTCTCCCCAGGAGCTCTGGTCACCTTACTCACCAACAGGAACACAATACTGTGAGGTACTGACCCAGTTGGGCTACTCCATATTTTGAGCAGGAAATTTCCTGCTGAACCTTAGCTCAGTTAAAATTATAGGCATATTGAGATAGGGCACAGCTGAAAATATCATGCTCAAAATCTGAAGTAGTCTGACTGCGGAAGTACACCAAGTTTACAGAAGATTGCAGCAAAATAACTCTGCACTCAAATAATGTGTTCGTTACCAGCAGGGGGACCATCTCCTGGTTAGCCATCTTATCAAGAGCTAAAAATTGCATAAATGTTGATGCAGTATCGTTGTAAAAAAAGTATAAATGTTTTACATACACATAATGGTTCGCGGTAATTTGTAGTCAAAATTATAAATATACAATTCACATCACTTATTTTTACACTGAATTTTCTTTAAAAATTCATAAATTTACTAAAGGTTAACATTTATTTCGAAATTTTACAATATTATACATATTTTAAATTCACAACTTACGAATTATATATTTACTTCATAAATTACACAGAAATTAAAATAATACTGAGTTAGAAATACATATTTTTAGATAAATTTAAAAGTGCAACACATACACTAAGACTAAGAAACTAAACTGAAACCGACGTAAGTTAGACAAACTCTATTAATCGGTGCTTGATCAGAGGAAACAGTTTGTTTGTAAAAGTTGTTTTTAAAACAAAACAAACGATTACTCCAGTATAACAAATTACGTAAGTTAGCGCTCTAACGCCACTTATCGTTTCGTAAAAATGACTATAAATTCAAGGCTGTTTCGTATTATGAGAGGTTTCACAACAATTGTCGGTGTTTAAGCTTCATCACGTGTCATTCATTACTTTTTGAATGGCGAAAATATGAAGATGGCTGTCGTTTTGAATTGTCTCTTAGTTTTGTGTACGATGTTATACAACTTCGTACTGATTAGCCTGAAATCGATGATTCCCATTATTCGCTTCAGCCTGTAATATCCCACTGTTGGGTATAGGCCTCTTTCCCCATGTAGGAGAAGGATTGGGGGAGACCCACAAGGACTGAACCAACACGCAGACCACGAAAAATATCTGTATGGCCAATACAAATGTCTGTCGTGAGCGGGGATCGAACCCGAAACTGCCAGCGCAACAGGCACAAACCAGTGCTGTGACCGCTGCGCCAACGCGGCGCCATTATTCGAGATGAGTTTATTGGAATAATTATTGTAGAAAAATAAATAATAATGAAAATCTAAGGGTAATTAAATAGAAATTTCAATGTCCACCTTTCAATTTATTCGATACAACAAAGACCTCAAGACTCAACATAGTACTTAAGAATTCTGTATCAAAGACCTCGAAATACTTCCGAAACAAATAGAAAACCCAGTTGTGTTATGTCCTTATAAGTCTTCCCTCCGTGCTTCGGAGACCACATAAAGCCACTGGCCCTCCACATAATACTTCTCACAAAGCCATCGGTCAGGCATAGGAAATTTATCTGCCTACTCACACAAGAGCAGATTTGGTTAACTTTCATCCTTCTCCTTTGATATCCAACACTTTTACAGAGAAGAAACCTTTGGCCTGCAGAGGGACGTTTTTATTTTGATTACATTTAAATCAAAATATTGAAATTGTTTTTTTTTAAATTAAAACTGAATAAATTGTTATAGTGCACCCAATTAAAGGAATGATAGTGAATATCAGATAACCCAGCAAAAAGTTGTTGTCGCTAGAATCATTTGATAAAAAACTTCAAATGGTAAAACACTTAACGCCAGATAGGCATATCTTTGCCATGTCCGGTTTGCCATGCTGATTTATATCTTGTCTGTAATTGTAGTGCTTACTACAAAACTTAAAATATCTACGGTCTTATATTGAAGCGAAGGGGTTATGGTAGGGTTGGGTCATGTTTTTATTACGATTACTGAAATGACTTCAGATATAAGATGATTAAAATATTGTATTTGCTTCGTTAAAAGCACAAAATAAAAAAGATATCTTGTCTTTAGATTTTACCACTGATTATAAAAATTATAGGTCGTTTTATAAACAAAAATATTTTGTATAAAATAAAAATATTTCACAGATGTTACGGCCTTGTTTGACCTTTCCGATGCAATTTGAGGATTATTAGACACATCTGTATCGCCTTGGCCTTAATTCCGTTACAGCTAATATATGTTTTTGAAACATTGGAACATTATATAAATCAGACAATACCGATGATGACATTCTAATGACATTTGAATAAAGAAACATTTAAATTTCTGCCTATTAAAATTATTATTTTTTTATTAATTAAATTGTGTTATTTATGATATGAATAATTTTCAAAAGCCGCGGTCACAAAAGAATTATTTATTTTTAATTTGTATATTATGTAAAAAAATGATAATATTTCTCGATCGTACAAGTTTTAACCACTGTTACAAATACTGAGTTATCCTGGATCCTAACCCTCTATTATATCTGTGACGCATTGGAATATCAATGTTCATTCATGGACACTATCGAGGTATCGCTTTAATTAAATTAACGATTACTATAATAGACTCAACGTCTACTCGGGATGATTATGAATTTTAATTTTAATTTAATAGTTTCTGCTAATTATACATCGCTCTTCGAATATTTGTAGGTACATAAGTAAATGTAACTGTATCTTTCAATGTTAACAACCGCTTTAAAAGCAAATTCTTTACGAATGCTTTAAAGCCAAATTGTGTTCAACATGTGTACTTGAACAGCAAAATTAATAAATAATTAATTATATAAAAGTTTCAAGAAACTAGAATTAAACTATTGTTTAAAAATGATCTCTGTTCTGTTCGTATTTCATACGAGTACATATAACATAGCAGCGTCTGGCCCATTTCTCATCTCAATAGAGAACTATTTACATAAAATATAACGCATGTGTGTGTTGCGCGTGCTTGCATATGATAATTACATGCGTATGTATGCATGTGTATTATTAACTGGTATTGTGATCGACAGCTACATTATTTGTATTGTAAATCAATGCAATTAACAAATACTTCTGTTCACACCTCGCGTCGATAGCGTCGTGATCGTAAACTACTCGTTTTGTTTGTATTTGCATACATACATATAAATTGATACGTTTGCACTATATCGCTTAACTTATGACGGGACATTTAAAAGAGTATTAAAAGATCTTTTATTGCTACTAAAAGATAGTATGTTTTGGAATGTTTTGATAATTGATCTTTTATTTTATTAAAGCTTAGTCAGAGAGTATTTCTTTTTTCACTTTTGCTGTGAACATTTTGATGGTATTATTATATACTATTAATGTGTGTGTGTGTGTTACTATGATTGAGACCATGTACCTAATATTATATTTGATTAGCTCACAAAGTTAATTAAAATATTATTATTTTTTTAGAAAAGAAAACATTTATTTCAATTAAGTTTCAAGTATTTTTTAGAAAAGAAAACACAATTATTTCAAGTAGGTTTTGGTGTTTTTAAGGATTTAAAAAATCATTTTATAATTTATGTGAACTGACGATCTACGTAAGCTTGCTGATTGAGCCTGGATGAGGACAGCGGGAATCCGGGATGTCTGGCGCGAACTTGGGGAGGCCTATGTCCAGCAGTGGACTGCGATAGGCTGATGTACCTGTAGTGAAGGTGCCATCAGGTTGGTAATGTAGGTAGTAGTAAGAAGGACTATAATGTAACTCAGCATTTATAAAATATTTTGAACATTTGAACACATTATTTAATGATTATAAATTGCGTTACAAGTCGTTCGCCTGTTGGCGCAATTTGTAGTGGCCCTGCTTTCTTCTCCGCGGGTTGTGGCTTCAATTCCCGCTTGAGTCTTGATGTAATTTATATTTATTTCTTTAAATGTATTATTTATATGTATATTTATCGAAGAAAATATATGTGGCTATATCAGTCGCCTGTTAACTATAACTCAAGCATTAAGTTGCTTACTTTAGGAATGGATGACTGTGTATATTAAAGATATAAAGAAAGATATAATCATGTACCAAATAATATGCTTTGAATGTTAAAAACTCTTTCATTGATGTCTTAGATCGGGACATTTATTTGTGACACTACAACTCGTCGCTTTGTTTAACATACACAGTAAAAAAGTGTCTTGACATAAATGTCGTTATTTAAAGTTGTAAGTTTACAACCGTAATAAAAAGTATACCTTACAACCTTTCAATTGAAGTTAAATGTACATTTTGTATGAAAACCGATGTATTTTTTTTTTGTACTTGTCGTCGTTTTAGTTAACAAAATATTTCATTGGTATGTCTTAATAGCTGTAGACCGATAGGCATCTGAGTCTAACTGCTGAATCTACATTCCAAACGTGTGGAAGTATTTTAGGGTTCTGTGTTAAAGGGTCCATGAGAACCATTTTGATTAACATTTCGCTGATCTTAATTTTCTCACAGAGTTATATTTTTAGACACTTAATTTGTACTTAATTGTAGACTATAATGAGTAACAATATTTTATACTAGTTGTGCCTCGCGGTTTAACCAGCATTAATTGTGAAAAAAAGGTACTATAATATAAAATAGCCTATAGCCTTCCTCGGGACGGACTATCCAGCACAAAAATATTTTTTTCGATTCGAACCAGTAGATCCTATGATTAGCACTGTTTGCAACAAACAGACTTTTCAGCTTTATAATATTAGTATAAATAATTAAATTTAATGAGGTATCTGCCGAAAATGACTGCTCCGTTGGCACAGCCCTAGTAACCCTGCTTTACCGCCTGGCCACGGGGAACGGCGGTGCGAACGGCGGCGCGGCGGGCGAGGCGACCATTCGCGCGGCAAGATTTGCAGGCCACGCGGGTAGTCAAGTTCGCCGCCGCGACTAGTAAGGAAGTGCGATACTCAGCGACACTTTCGCGAATATCGCTCGACTCCGTGGCGTGCGCCGTACTGATTCATGCCTTTGTTTTGTTCGCCCGTCGCGCCGCAAGTCGCCCGCGCGATTCGCCCGGTACATTTCGCCGGTCGCTTCGCCGGTCGCCGTTGCGCGTGGCTTGCTACGTACATTACTATGTGTTTGTTTCAGTCGCTAGACGCTTCGCCATTCGCACCGCGCGGATATTCGCCTCGGCGAATGTCCCGTGGCCAGATACTTACGCTCCAGATTGTTGATACGATTAGGAAATCGGAAAGGATTATCTAGAATCTAGGCGTAACTAGGTTTAACCGAGGTAGGGCACAGCAGGAAATTTCCTGCTCAAAATATGGAGCAGCTCGACTGGGGTAGTACCTGGACCTTACAGAAGATCACAGCTAAATAATACTGTTACAAGCAGTGTTGTGTTCCTGTTGGTGAGTAAGGTGACCAGAGGTCCTGGGGGGAATTGGGGGAAGGGTCGGCAATGCGCTTTCGATGCTTCTGATTTTGCAGGAGACTATACGCAACGGTAATTGCTTACTATTAGGTGAGCAGTATGCTCGTTTGCAGACCTATTGTATAAAAAAAAAATTACAGTTATACGGAAATCTTTATTCATCAATCCGACTCACACTTGACCGTTTTTTGTTTTTTTCTTATTTCTTCGATCCAAAAGGCTAAAAGCCTAAAGATGAGTTGTAGCTGATAGTAGGTAATTTCGCAAGTCGCTCTATTAGTGGCCGTTCGACCTGTCGCCAAGGAAGGTCGCCCGGTGATGGTAGCTACCAGTAGAGCAACTTGAAACTCAACATACGTTCGATTTGTAAGGACCTGACTGTAGTATTTATTTTTTTATTTTTATTTGACATAGTGTGATTGTGGTTAGACAATATTGGGTACTCTTATATATATTTTATACTTGTGAATGTTCTATCTATACTAATATATAAAGCTGAAGAGTTTGTTTGTTTGTTTGTTTGTTTGTTTGTTTGTTTGTTTGTTTGTTTGAACGCGGTAATCTCTGGAACTACTGGGTCGATTTGAAAAATTCTTTCAGTGTTAGATAGCTCATTTATCGAGGAAGGCTATAGGCTATGTATCATCATGCTAAGACCAATAGGAGCGGAGTCCACGCCGACGAAGTCGCGCGCAGAAGCTAGTTAAGCTATATTTAGTGAGCGAGCTACGCTATGTGAGTTTCATGTTTATTGTGCTCTAAGGAACTTAAATGTTAAATCTGCGGTAGCTTTACATTTATTATAATTTGTTTACTCAAAAGTAATAAAATTTTGAATTTGTAAAATGACGATTTAACACTTTCACGCGAACATACCAATATTGTAGGTCTATGCGATATTGCACATCATTTTTTCATAGAAATTCAAGCGGCGTCTAATGACGTTGTGCAAATAGCTGATGACATTAGTATTTAAATATATTGCTCTGACGTACTAAGACGTCGACGTTAAGATACGCTATGCTACAATGGTCACTTTTTTGGTCCAATTTACATATCTAAAACAAACAAAAAATACAAAATATGTATTTTGAACACATTCAGACTTATTTCAATAAAGTAAAATAAATTGATATAACATATATAAGGTAGTAAGATAATAAAAATATTTCCGTTTTATATCAATATTCCACGTGAACACAGAATCGGCGCACGCACACCCCCGCGACGCGGCACAAGTCGATTAATGAAACGACGTATAGTGACGTTGTGCGCTACTAGTAGGTACTTAGTATCAGGACGGAATGCCATAAAAGAAGGCAAAATAAAATCGGTGTGGTATAGCACTACAATTTTTAGAATTCGATATGTTGTGGCACAGCAACCGAACTTTTAAACATTAGTATGGCCAGACACCGTACCATTACGTTGTGCTCAATAAATCGAGTTTTTGTTGAACGTAATAGTACGTTGTGCCATATCATATCTATCAATATATGACGTACATATACGTTGTTCGCATGAAAGTGTTAAAATGTTTTTGAAGCCTACTAAAATAAAAAAATTGTTATTGAGACAACGAATAAATCTAACGACGATTTATTTATAGTTTTACATTGAATAGTAATAAGTGTTTTTATGCACATTAAAATGCCAAACATACGACTGTTAATAATTAATTCATAACTCATGTCATAAAAATTTATTTTTCTCTTATATAAAAATAAATATATCAAAATTATATTAGTCATATCCATGCTATGACAAACGCTCTGTCCCAAACACACTTAGTTATCTATATCTGAAACGTAAACAATCTGGTCGCAGTCGGTTTCGACAGCGGAATGTCCTAACTGGTCCCGAGATTAGGACACTGAGGATGGACATACATACCGCGGAAAAGGTCTTAAAAATTATTTACGGACAATTCCTTTTATATCGACTTGTAAGACGGTGTATGTCGATATGTCGGGTAGTGGACTTTTCTTGATACATTCCACTACTATACTAAAATAGAAAATTACATTGAGTTAGGATGTTTGTTGCACGAACCGAGGTAGGGCACAGCAGGAAATTTCCTGCTCAAAATATGGAAGAACCCAACTGGGGTAGTACCTCGACCTTACAGAAGATCACAGCTAAATAATGCTGTTTTCAAGCAGTATTGTGTTCCTGTTCCTTCTCCTAGGGGGGATTGGGGATAGGGTCGGCAACGTGATTGCGATGCTTCTGGTTTTGCAGGCGTCTATAAGCTACGGTAATCGCTTACCATCAGGTGAGCCGTATGCTTTTTTGCCGCCTTAGTTATATAAAAAAAAAACTTACGCTTCTTTACCGTCGATGAGATAATAACATGACATACACCAAACTTGAATTAATTATGTCGATGGAGATGTTATCTGTATATCCATGGGTCACGACAACCATTAGCTACTTAACATAGATTTTGTAGATATTTATGGACAGATTGAATTATCTTCAGCCTTCTGACTGAACTGATTAGTCAAATGTAATAAAGCCTAGTCTTATGATATTCCATGACGATTACAATATCGTTTGATTTTTTAGACACTGATTTGGCCCATTGGATAGAACAACTATGCTTCTAAACCAACTCAAATTAAACTTTTCGATATACTAATTACATTTCTATAACAGAAATTAGAAATTTATTTCAGCCAAATGTAAACGAAACAAAGGACAAATCATAAAAACTCGGGTTTTATCTATAAATGAACCTGACACTTATGTAAACATTTTATTTTTTATGTAATTGTAATAAAATAATAATTTTTATTTTATTTTTTAAAGATATAATTTCCAAAAAAAAAATATATGAAATAACCAACAATGGAAACTTGAATCTAAGAAATGGCGAATTCGTCTAAGATTTTGGAATGCTTCGAATATAAAAAACCCGTTTGTGTCCACTTAAAAATAATATACGACAAGTCAGACACAACGGCCTCTAAGGCCGTTCATAACTTACAATCTCTGATAATATTATTGACAAAATCATTTTGGTAATTTATAGTAAAAGCTTGTCTTCCACAGAAACGCTGCGCGTTGAGATTTTGTATTATTATTTAAAAATTTATATCATAACTTTTTGCACGTCATGTTTTATTGATAGTAAAAGTAACTTTATAATATTTATTATCAATACTTAACTAAAATGTATATTAGAATTAAGTTAATCAAGTATATATAGCTTCATACCTACATCTTAGAAATTGAATTACAATTAAAATAAATATTGAAACTCAACAAAAGTAATACAAAAATGGTAGTTTAATTATTACATAAATTCTAGCTACACTGATGATACACTAATTGAAAATAGAGGTAAAAAAGCCGGTTTAACCCACTTAAATTTTTTTTTTTAAATAACACACACACCCACGGTCGTCTGTTCCTAAGGTAAGTAATTTTAACACTTGTGTTATAGGTAACAGCCGACTGTTATAGCTAATTTCTTTTTATAAAAACAGAAATAATACATGTATAAACAGTAATATTACACCTAGACTCAGGCGGGGATCGAATCTGAAATCCGCGGAACAGAAAGTCCGTAGTCCCTTCAAGTTGCTCGATATATGTAAATAATATCTTCTTCATCTCTTAGCACTACTTACTCTCAGGAGTGCAGTCCGTTAGCCGCTAGAACCGGGTATGTGTCGAGGCCTTGATTTCGTTACTGCTTGTAAGTTAGGAACACATTTCTAATGGGACTGGATTATGTTTGTAATAATTTTTTTTTTTGACATTTTAATGCCGTCGTAAAATATTTTATTATATTTGGCACGAAAAGACAACGTATCGCTTTTGGTTATATTATAACCGTGTTCGTATTCTGCATTAGTTCTTTATGTTGGCTGGCAATTGGTTATGAACTATTTTTTGTTAAACTATGTGTTCTACAAATCTGAAATGGGGCACAGCAGGAAATTTCCTGCTCAAAATATGGAGCAGCCCGACTGGGGTAATACCTTGACCTTACAGAAGACCACAGCTAAATAATACTGCTTTCAAGCAGTGTTGTGTTCTCCTGTTGGTGAGTAAAGTGACCAGAGAACCAGGGGGAATTGGGGGTAGGGTTGGCAAGGCGCTTGCAATGCTTCTGGTGGTGCAGGCGTCTATAAGCTACGGTAATCGCTTACCATCAGGTGAGCCGTACGCTTGTTTGCCGATCTAGTTAGATACATTAAAAAAATATAAATAAATTAATAAGTGGTGGTTTATACAAACACGATGACATTTTTATTGTGATAGGGCTGAACAGGAAATTTCTTGCTCAATATCTAGCACACAGATCACAACCAAATACTGTGTTTCTGAAAGTCTTTGGAGATGCTCTGCGTTAGCAGCGGGGTTGGGACTGCTCTGCTTTTTAATGCTTCAAGTTTTCAAGCATCTTGAGTTCCTTTCTTCTTACTTTCTTCTAGGTTTCTTGAATCAGATTGGATGCTTGTTTTTACCCTAGTATTATAAGAAATAATAATAAATTTATTTCAAACAATTTTAAGTTCATTAGCATCATAATAAGATTAAACTGAAGTTAACTGCAGTATTTTTGTAGTGTCCACTAAGAATTAAAAATTTTGATCTTCACATGTTATTACAGAACTCAAAAATTTTAAAATTTAACAGCAAGTGAATTAGTATCAAATGCTCTTAGCATGTAATCAATTTCGACTCAATATTACCGACTCATAATGACTACCGTCGGTCGTGTTGTGAGTAATCCGTACCGATATATCTTTATCGGCGGAGCCGGTTATTACTGCTATAATATCGCTGGTATGTGGTAGGTGGTACCGTTCTGTACTTATACGGTGTTGGGGATTCACGACGATTAAAGTTATTAATAACATAAACGATTCTTTTTAATCGACACTTTTGAAACGTTGATTAAAAATATGGTGTCAATTTTTTGTTGAAAGGAATTTGTTATGATGAAAGTTTTTAGTAGTATTGTTATTAAAAATAAATGGCATTCGATTGTTTTCTAGTTTAATAATTTGTGTATACAGCAAAAATTATACAATTATTGATATCAAAACAATTCTAATGCGATAGTTTAGCGGTTAATCGGAAAACTAACAAAATTAAAACATCGTTACCAGTTTATTTAACTTTTATTTTTAACGATTTAAAGAATTTCGAACGGCAATTACGCAACTATCGCAAATTAGTAAAACTTTGGCTCTATAGGCCGAACATTTTCAATATAATTTTTTCATATTTTAAAATTTGAAATATAAATAAGTACGAACATAAGAAAGACAAAAACATTATTGCAATAGTCTTGGCCTAATCAAGTTAAGCTCGACGCACAGCAAAACATATTTTCTTAATTTTCTACTTAATAAAAGTAGACACTTTAATAGCTTTGTGTATTAACATTTTTGTTTATTCCCTTCATCTTGTTAATTGTTGTCAAAATTTTATTAATAAACATTCATTAATAACAAGAATAACGTACAATGTAACTGACTGGCCGACTCATTACACTAATTACTAGTTTACTTTGATGTTAGTTTTGCGTGCATTTATAAAAAAAGGGTAATTGGGCGGCAACTCTTATAATTGTTAAAGTATTTTACGCTGGATGGATCACAAGCGCAACCCTTTTTTAATTTTTTTTAAGATTGATGAGCTATCATATGTTGAAGTCAAGATTAGACTTTCTCAACATTTCTACAATTAAATACAAGCTCTATTTTTCTACTTTTTTACCTATTAAACTATTAATTAATTTAAGTGAGGTAAGACACAGCAGGAAATATCCTGCTCAAAGTCTGGAGCAGCCAGACTTGGGTAGTACCTCAACCTTACAGAAGACCACAGCTAAATAATACTGCTTTCAAGCAGTGTTGTGTTCCTGTGGTGAGTAAGGTGATCGGAGCTCCTGGGGGGTTGCAGGCGTCTATAAGCTACGACAATCGCTTACCATCTATTGAGCCTTACGCGCGTTTGCCGACCTAGTTGTATAAAGAAAAGATCTATGTAGTATCTGTATAATATGTATTCTAGGTCTTCAACTATCTACTAATAAATACTTAACTCATACTGCACACGATTTAGTAGTTCCAGAGCGCAAGAGTAACATCCAACGAACTATCTAAACGTAGTTTTATTACGTTATGAAGTTGATTGATAGTAGATTGTTATCTTAAGCTTTATTACTCTTAAAAGTAAAAAAAATTAAGAAACAGAGTGAACTCTACTTTTACACCTTGATGCATTCCTTCTATTTCAAAAAAAAGTCAATAAGATTAGAACGTAGAATAACTTCCTGATTTACTACAAGAAAAATCTTTTAGGTAAGGAACTTTCCTAAATGGTAGCTTAATTTAAATATCAAAATCTAACTAAAGTTCAGTCACTCCTACTGAATTTGCAATAAATAATAAAAACATTAAACATTATTTTAATTACTTATTATTTATAGCGTACTAAACTGCGATTAACTATTCGATTATTAGTAAAAAAAAGGAAACAATTATTCGAGTCACGATACGATGATCGATACGGAACATCACTCAAGTGGTGTTGGAGTGAATAATATCGATTCGTCGGCGCTCATTGTAAAACTTTCATTCATCATATTTTAATCGAAAATAAGATCAAAAACTATCAAACACGATATTACTGAATGAAGAACGAGATAAAACATACGTGTTAGATAGAGATGCGAGAGCGTTCCATTCGATTCCATTTCGAGATCGATTCACAATAAATCTTTCGATTCGTTTTTTTTTTCTCGTGCTTCGTATAAGTACACTCTCGACGGTTGGAGAGACAGCTCGTTGCTACTGTGTTTCCAATTCGATTTTTGTAATGTTATTTTATTTATCGAATGTTTATGTTTATCGCCGGTTTTATGATTGAATTGTATTTCGGTTTTGAATCGATTATCGTTTATGTATCGATTATATATATGATATTTTTGCATTGTTTTTAGAATTTTTGTAATAATTATAAATAGGTATGTTTAATGGCAATTGATGAAGAGGCTCTGTCTGTTGTTTTTGTTGTTCAAAGATTTAATTGGTCTTAATGATATTTATTACGCAAATAGAATTAAAGATTGAACCAGTCTAGTCTTATAGGAGACCGGAAATAGTGCTGAATATTTTCAATATATAATTATCTTAATTATGAAAAATAATGTTATTTTCGATAGCCTTGAACCTGTTCGGTATAGTTTTAGAAAATTGGCTGCATCACAAGTTTTAATATAGGGTAAAGTAGGATAGCAAGCAATTAGCAAGTTGAAGTGGCAGTGGGCTGGTCACCTGTGTTGCAGAAATAATGGCCCTTGGAGCAGACGTTTCCTGGAGTGGAGACCGCGTCTTGGGAAACGCAGTGTGTGATATCCTCCGGCCCCCTGGACTGACGGTCTATGTAAGATTGCTGCTGGCTGGATGAGGATTGCGGAAAACCGGGATGTCTGGCGCGAGCTTGGGAGGCCTATGTCTAGCAGTGGCCTATAATATACTGAACTGACTTCACTCTCATCTTACGTAATGGAATTTTTGGATTTTAACGATCGTAGTTTTTTTTATATTATAAAAAATAATAGGAAATAACTTTAAATAAAAGACATGGTTTTCCTTAATTGTGATAACATTGAGATATTTTATGTTTTGACCAACTTGCCATTTTTATAGCTAGTAATGACTAGCTGACCCCGCAAACGTTGTTTTACCATATATGTTATTAACCCCCCTTAATCTATATATCTTATATTATAATAAAATAAAAAAAAACACTTATTTCCAATAAAATATCCTTTTTCGATTCGATTCACAGCCAAGTATTATAGATTAAAAAAGTAAAATATGTATATCTAATATTAAATATCTGTCAATTGCAAGGCGTCTCTACTGAGGTAGAGTGTTTTATAATTACATACTAAATAAATAAACGAACGAAGTTGAAGTATTAATTATATAAACGCTGTATTTTCTTACAACTACTTATCAAGAACTCGTTTGATTGTTACAATGTATGAGAAATTAATAAATTACTGTATTTATTGTAAGCTGTAATTGTATGTGATTATTAATAATAAGCGTGTATAGAAAAACTAATATAAGGATTATGAAAAAAATTAAGTATTATAAGTATAGATTTTAGTACATAAGACAATGCATGAGGAAAATAAATATCTAACTATGTTTGACTACATAATCTCTGTCAAAAAAAAACGACTAAGTGCGAGTCAGATTCGTGCACCGAGGGTTCCGTACAAAAAGTATTATAAATATTTTTATTATATTATGATGTAACAAAAATTTTGTACCATAAGACGTTGCTTCGTACCAATTTTCAAAATTCTGAGTTCACGGGGAGTACCCTGAAGGTTTTGATTCCCTTGCGAGTGTCGAAAATTTGCAGCATAAACAGCTATATTTTTTGATTAAAATTCTGTATCTGGGGTACAAAACACACGAACAATAGACACAAACGCCTAGACATAACAAACAAAAGGATTAGACAAACATTTATCTTTGCGTCGTAATTCCACATTTTAGCCAAATATTCTATCTATTTGGCTTCTTTTGCACTAAAAACAAACTTTCCCAAACCCCTCCTTAATTTCCGTCATAAGCTCATAACATCTCTAATATATAAAAAAAAGGAAGGGTGATATTACAGAAACGAAACAAGTGTTGTGATTATAATTTATATGAAACAAACCTTAGAAAAATGAAACCTTTATGTACTAACAAGAGTTATTATATACCACCTCAATAAATCCCATACACTCATTAGTAGCCAAAGAAAAACATATGTATTCTTGTAAATAAGTTATAAACGAGGCAACGAAGTTATATGTTATGCACTAGATAAAGTTATTGGTATAATTTTATTTATGTTTTGCTTCGTGACTGGTCTACACTCTGAAGTATGGCTGGTTTTAGATGAATAGTCCACGTTTTTGCGCGACAGTGTTTCATATTTATAATGTTTTGTATTATGTACATTATTGTTGTTGACAATCAAATTACGTTGGGTGTAGCCGGAAAAACAAAAAAAAAATGCGTTTGTACAAAGTACACATGTCAGAAGTGAAACTTCTTTGGCAAACTAATTCAAAAAAACTAATTAAAAAAACGAATTTAAAATACAAAAAAAAACTAATAAAAAAAAACAAAAAGCCAACGGCACGCGGTGTTCCCAGGCGGTCACCCATCCAAGTACTAAGACCGCCCCTGACGCTGCCGCGTTACCGGTCGCTCAAATTTATTCCTCATGTGCCTAAAGAAGTTTCACTTCAAAAATGCAAATTAAATTTAAAATTAATTTATTAACTGTATTACAAAAAGAAATAAATTATGACTAATAAAATACAGTAATGACAATTGATCAATGGTTGTATTAAAAGTGACGCTTCCACGTTTCATACTTCGAAGCATACTTCCATTGACGTCAATGCTTGCTTGCAATTGCTGAGCTTGTTCAACGTGGAGCCTATGTAGGTCGTAGGTGCCGTGTACAATGTAGGTATATGCAATCATGCTGACGCAGCGATCTACTGTGTTATGCCATGTGTAACAATCAGATCTAAAAATTTCTATACTAATATTATAAAGTCCCTCTCTCTTATCGTGGGTGTCGTAAGAGGCGACTAAGGGATAACACAGTTCCACTACCACCTTGGAACTTAAAAAGCCGAAGATGGCGGGATAACTATCGAAGTGCTGGCTTTGAAATACACAGGCCGAAGACGGGCAGCAGCGTCTTCGGTGTGACAAAGCCAGCCCTGCAGTCACTCACCCGCCTGCCCAGCGTGGTGACTATGGGCAACATAAGATAAGCTGAAGTGATGATGATGAAGTGATGAATACATTTTTATATCATAAAATACATTTTTTTAATTTTAATTCATTCGATCAAAAAACGTAAAAAAAATTGTATATGATTTATATATGGGATAGTACACGTTACAATTATACGTAATTGCTTATAATACGCACAATTATTTTGCTTTGCAGTTGCGTCTGACCTTTAATTGAGGATGGAACATAATATTTACGATGCGTTACTAAACGCTTGCAATCTTTACCTTATATGTGTTATAGTAAATGTGCAATGTATAATTTTAATTTATTTTAGTTTATTCGAAAAGAAATCGCATAAGGGTTGGCTAAAAAAATCCTGACCAGGCTATATTTAATTCAAAATTGAATATAATGAAACCACATTTTTCGGATTTTACCGTGGGTACGAGTATATACGGAATCATAGTCCTCCCGTGGCCATGGTTGCTGTAAAGTATCCGAAACGTCTGGAATTTAAAAAAACATAATAAACCGTGATAAAATCCGAAAAAGTTGTTTCATTATAATGAGTGTCTATAATATAGCCTGGCCAGATATTTTCTAGGCAACTACAAAATAATTTTTATCCATTAACAAGATATGTGAAAATCATGTCTAGTTCCAATCTTAGACTATAATTTTTCAAACTATACCTACCGTAAAAACTTATATTTTATTGTAGACATATTACGTCTACATTTTTAATAGTATTTTAAAAATCCAATCATTTATAAAAATTGACCCATTGTTATTTATTTATATAATAAATTAACGATATTTTATATAATATAATCATAGTTATATAAATACATAGAACGTGTGGTCCGAACGATAATGTAATTCTGGGGGCGTGCGCTGATCACATAAATAAATATCATATTAACACACTCATTTAAAACACAACGTGTAATTTGTACACTGCATATATAAATACATTACTTGACCAATTGATTTTTTATGAATTACGGTACTCTCGTTGTGAATGAATGATAATTTGATGTCCGGTGTAATACGGTGGCGAATGTGTGATGGAATGATTCATGATGTTATGTTTGATAGTGTCAAGTCATTCGATGTTATAATATTGTATTTAAATTATAAATAATCGTTATAACTGAGGTAGGGTACAGTAGGAGATATCCTGCTCATAATCTGGATCAGCATGACTGGGGAAGTACCTCGACCTTAAAGAAGACTACAGCTAAATAACACTGCTCAAGAAGTGTTGTGTTCTTGTGGTGAATAAGGTGACCAGAGCTCCTGGGGAGGATTGGAGGTAGGGTTGGCAACGCGATGCGATGCTTCTAATGTTGCAGGCGTCTAAGCCACGGTAATCGCTTACCATCTGTTGAACCGTACGCTTGCTTGTCGACGTACTTGTATTAAAAAAAAAATTCACTCGGGATGTAATATTTTTTGTATTTCAACAAATAGGTATAGGTATACAGGATAAGGATCTTTATTTTTATTTATTTATTTTTTGATTGTTTTTTCGAACTTTCATAATTTTAAATTGAAACCTATTTTATGAGGATTATTCTTTTAAATTATAGATTATTTTAATAAATACATTTAAATAATAAAATAGATTTGCCCTTCTGCTTGTTACTTACAAGCTCCAGTAAACGATATATCGCAAGGAAATTATAGTGAATAATATAGAGTATATTCACTAATTTAAGAACTTTGTAGCAAAATAAGTGATGATATTTTACTAAAGTAATTACAGCAATTGGTTGTAATGAAAGGTTGAGAATTCAATCGAAGTTGATGTCAAATGTGTGTCACAGATTACAGAAAGCTCAAATATCCGTCATATGGCCAGTACTTGTGTGTGTGATGTGTGTCTTCCCGAATCCCAGGCACAAAATCATCCTACTTAAGAGCGTTATGCTTGATCGTTATTGTAAGCACTAGCGACCCGCCCCGGCTACGCACGGTTGCAATAACTATCAGTGTTCCTCTACTATATTATGCATGTATTATACATATAAACCTTCCTCTGGAATCACTCTATTTACTAAAGAAAACCGCATCAAAATCTGTTGCGTAGTTTTGAAGATCTAAGCATATATAGGGACAGACAGACAGCGGGGAGCGACTTTGTTTTATACTATGTAGTGATTATTGTTTACGAAACCAATAACTAAATCCATCCAATAATAAATCCCAGCTCCGCTGCTAAAAGACTATAATCAAACGGATATAAATATCCTACATTACGAAGCACGCGTAACGGAGGCTATGGTTTACTTATTATGTTGGATTATATCTTGAGAGGGCGGGCTAATGCTTCTGTTAGCCTAGCTAACGATAACTCGATACCAGCCACCGGGCTTCGGAAATAACTTGTAATAATCATTAACGTCGGCTCGCAAGAACGTAGTGCCTCTTAAGATGTCTATTGATTTTCTTCAATTGACGATGTTGGAATCGAAAACTTGTTTAAAGTATTGTTATTTTAATTATTAATTATACGTAGTTTGATGAGTACTATTGTTAATAATAATATGGTTTTTGTATTGCGTAACAGTTATAACAAATACATACCATTTATATACCTACAAGTAAATAAATCAACAATTACCGAGCCTCTCATACCAAGTTAAAATACATTAAAATTGTTTTTGTAAGCAAATATCTCGTTACATTCCTGGACGCTGTCGATTTAATCATCCCATCTAGAAATGTTCGATCGTTTAATGATAAAATCAAGGAAGTGTGTTGCAATCGAAATAAACGCGCCTACTGTGTATAAGGATAATGCGTCTTTGTGCATGTGAGCACGTACGATTAAGTAATATTCCAAATACCGATAAACCACCAGAACGTGAATGAAATGTCCGCACCCACCATTCAACGTCTGCCACATTCTTCTCTGCGTCGCTTACCCTCTCACCCTTACATCTATAGATTTAAAGTTCAAATTCCTATGTGTCGTATAAGTACTTATAGGCTAGACATGATCTCAATAGCAAAACAAATAAAGGTGCATAAAAACAACAGCAGAGGCTAGTGCGGTGGCTACCAGGCGATCAGCGCGCCGCGGAGGTGGCCGGTGGCGACCGGTCGAGGTAATGATACCACTGCCTTATAGGGCGCGTGTTATGATGGCTGCCGGTCTTACTGTGGATACGTCTTTTAATACTTTTATTTATCCATATATTTATTAATAATTTTTTCCCTTCGAAATGTTATAGGTATGTAGTAATTTTCATCATCACACATATTAAATTTAATTTTCAACGCATCTTAAATGTTAGTTAACAGTTTAAAAATTTTTAGAGCATATCTATCATTCTTAAGTTTGAAATTCATTTAATACGTTTAAGGTAAATAAACAATACAGTCATATCCACATTAATCCATCCGCAAGGCCCTCGGTTATCCAGTTTGTCCACTCTCATTAAGATCGTGCAGTTAGTACTTACAACTGCGTTTTTCCATCGACACTTGACAACTCGGCGAGACGATGACAACTCCTAGGCCGTTATGTTAGCCTGGTACTCGAGGTTTGCCTAGGAGCTAACTATGATCGTAGATAAGCATGATTTTTTCTACTAGACCAATATATGACGACGTAGTTCTTATAAGGAATACCTAGATGTTAAATGACGCTATTGATTTCCAATAGAACCTGCTTGTTAGTTTCTTCCTATTTGGTCTATATAATCTATATGGAATCACGTAAATCTACAAATAATTTACATAAAAACTTTTATATATATAAATAACGTTTTAATGATAAATAAATTGTCAGAAAAGTAGCACATTCGACGCGTAAGTGTTTCTAGACCGACACCCACATATCCACCTGCTTATCTTGTTTATCTCCGTGGGTAGGGGGCTAGATAAAGGCGCGGGAACCGAACCGGCTATCGGTGACACGCGGCTACCGGGCGACTCAAATGCGTTTCTCTTGTTACGCGTTATATGTGCGTCTTGAAGCGACCTTGGGGTTACGATAAGGAGTCGTAGAAACGGGATCCTCTATTGGAATGTTTTACTATCGAAGCCTCCTAATTACGTACAGTTAGTCGCAGAGTAAACTTTGTAATTAAGTACGCAATTTACGACTAGAGAGTACAAACTGACCTAATAGATGTGTAAGCAACGAAAGAATTCTCTAAACAGCCGGCTTTCACTCTTTTACGATCCAAAAGATGACTCTGTGGTTTCATATCTCTACAATGACTTAAGGAACGACGAATTTCTTGTTACAACAATAAATATCTATAAGTAAGTCAAATCATTTTTATAGTTTTACATTCAGAAAGATTTTCGCGATGAATTTACGCAACAATGTACCATTACTTCTGTTAGTATGTAGGTACTATGGATAAAGTCATGTTTGAGTTACCATGGTGTACAAATATGTTAGTTTCGAAGGATCGTTCACAATAAACTTATCGTATAGGAATTTAATTACATTGTATTTTACACACATTAAGAATAAACTAATTTCAATGAAATTAACATAGATTGGGACGATTACAGAAAATCAAATTTATTGTTTTAATCTTGACATATTTACCTACAGGATCGAAAGAAACGCAACCAAAACTAGATAACACAAGTTTATAAATGATATGGTCAAAGAGTACAATTCCTAATTCCCTAATGTAATATTAAAAATGTGAATGTAAGTTTGTTTGTTACACTTTAACGCGAAATCTACTAACCCGATCATCATGAAACTTTGTACACATATTCTTGGAGGTATTAGAAGTAACATAGGACTTTTTGACTTTTGGCGAGCGAAGCCGCGGGTAAAAGCTAATACCTTATATCATATTACATGGTATATTAAATGTATGTCTTCAAATTACTACCGATCTTAGGTGCTTTTACAAACGCAATAGGAAGCTTATAATATCATCGTGAATGTTGACAGATAATTGTATTACCATAAAACACCATATATGATAAATAAATGGACGCATTATCATTATCATAGGAGGTTTATGGGAAATGTTGCGACATGTCAACTGTTTCTGAGTGGCTCTTGTTATGTGAACATGCTAAGTATGTTTGGACTGGACAGCTTGAGCTTTATAACGGGTTTTTACAACGCATGCGTAGGTTATTTAATTTTATAAGTAGGTATGTTATTATAATTCGACGATCAACTATACCTACTTTCCTGATGGCGCTGTGATGTTATAAAGCCTAGTTTTTTTAAAATAGGTTATCTAAGCCTAAAAAATATTATAATTGTATTTGCTCGCACACGGAAAAAAGCCAACTTCAATTACATCGACAATGACATCGACAAGTAATAACTTAGGTAGACAAAAAATAGTGAAATAAATACGCGTTATCAAATTTTGCTCAAAAAGTACTCATCAGATACCGATTAAATTTAAATAGGGTATAGCTATTGATTTAAAAAAAGAATGAGTGAAAGTGAAAAGTTATGAGATAATACAACGGACAATTATGAGGTATAAATAACTGGGGTAGGGCACGGCAGGAAATTTCCTGCTCAAAAAAATGGAGTAGCCCGACTGGTGTAGTACCTCGACCTTACAGAAGATCACAGCTAAATAATACTGCTTTCAAGCAGTGTTGTGTTCTTGTTGGTGAGTAAGGTGACCAGAGCTCCTGAGCATCAGGTGAGCCATACGCTTGTTTGCAGACTTAGTAATATTAAAAAAAAAAACGTAGGACGACGAAAAAATTGCCAAGTAAATACGCTTTATCACATATAACTCAAAAAGTACAACAGTCAAATTGAGAACCTTCTCCATTTTAAGTCGGTTAAAAAATTACTAAAATTTCTTTATTAAATATTCCGCCTACCAAGAATATATCTTACAGCTCATTAGGGCTACGGGTACTAATTACAGTGACCGCTCTATCGCTCCACTCGTGACTACACGATCTTTAGGCGACGCCTACCTCACGAGCTAGACTAGGTGTTGCTCTCTACTTGTAATTTAGTAATTGTTGGATGTCCAGATTATGTATGATTGTAAGGCCGGTAAGACAGAACTCTCCTGTGATGGGGAAGTGATGGGACTTAATAAATGACACAGGACTGCTTCGAGACTTCGCGAATATAATATATTTCTTCCGATAATTGTTAGTTTTCAAATACATTCTTATAAGAGTGAATTATTTTTTCATTTCACACAATGAAAAAATAATTCACTCTTATAAGAATGTATTTGAAATTAGCTTTGAGCTTGTATTGTCAGCTTTGACTATTTGTTTATGGACTATTTCTAAACGCATCGTTACTATGAGTAACTAAAAGTTACAGTTACCTACTTAGTTTTTAACATAATTTTTATGTTATTCTGGCAACTCTTTATCTCAATAGACATTTAATACTGAGTGATCTTATCTATAATTTGATTATTTTACTGTATTTGTATGTAGGTATATTATAAACCTGTAATTATAAACTTGTGTATATTTTTATTAAATATGAGAAAACATAATAATATTTCCTTAGGATGATATTTATAGGTCAAAGATATTTATTCTCAAAAGATATTAGTAGAATATTTAGTACATCAAATCGAAATTAACGATAAGTTAAGTTTGAAACTATGTACAAACAATATGTAACTAGAATATAAGGTAATCATAATTTAAAGTTACATTATTTCCAATAGGAATTTCGTTAATTTTCTTTTTCATTTTTTGTCCATTACGGTTGTTTTTATTTTTTAAACATATATTTTTTATGAAACGCGGTCGTCCACCTAAGGCGCGAGATGGACACTCCATTTTGGAGCAGGCATCGGATAATTGACGCTATAAATCTCTCGACCACAGCACAGAATTATCACAGAAATTTAAAACGTCAAGCGTAAGTGTTGACTATATGGATTTAAGCTTCTGGATTTTTAAAGCTATAAAATAGGTATAGAAGTATAATCACTAAATCTAAGCTACCTAATTATGTATGTAATGTTGTAAATTTGTTTGTATTAAGTAATTTGGCCAATTAAATGAATGGTGAGGGCAGGGCATATCTCATTATTTAATTAACTTTTTTATGACGTGCATTAGACGAAATAAAAATCGTTATCATTCAGCGGATCTTGTTTGCCACCCTAGTGGTAAAAAAATAATCTAGTAGGGACTTAAGCTTAGTCTGGTCTTGGTCTATAGGTGTCGTCTATATTAGAAAACGGCTTGAGTATAATCCGCCATCACGCTTAATACTTCATGACAGTTAGCGGGACAGCCTGCTCTACTGCGAGAACGACTACTCACACTTCAACATTACTACAACTCTACTTCAAAGAACTATAACTCCCACTACAAGTTTCTTTCAACCACGAAATGAACTTTAAATCCAAACTTCACTCGAAACATTCAATTTTGACCCACATATTTCTGGTGTCGATTTACATGTACCATCAACTGGACCAATTCGATTTATCTCTCAGCGAAGACCCCATTAAAAATCTATAAAACCACACCAAAGACGCACCGATACAGTAGGTCGTGTTCCTTAAATCTTTACGTCATGACTTATCACCAGGATTATAAATAAGACCCCTCGTCACCCTTATCTGCTAACTGTACCGATCGAAGTCCGGTAGCTTAATTTATTCAATGTCACTTGTTACCTTTGGACAAAAGAAATAAATCGAATACACACTTATCGTTAAAGGATACCGTCTCGTGTTAGGAATACGTGCCATTAAAAATGTAATCGTTTTACCGTATTCCGAAAAAAAACATTTTATTTTGACAATTTTTTGAAGTGAAACTCCTTTAGGCGCATGAGGGGTAAAATTTGAGCGACCGATAACGCGGCAGTGTCATGACAATCAGTACTTGGATGGGTGACCACTTTTTTTTCAACTAGTTTTTTTTGTATTTTTAATTCGTTCTTTTTTCAATTAGTTTTTTTAAATTCGTTTTTTAATTAGTTTCTTTTTTTAATTAGTTTGGCAAAGAAGTTTCACTTCTGACATGTGTACTTTGTAAGCACGCAATTTTGTTTTCTTTTTTCAATTATTGTTTGAATTAGTAAATTGTTTAGCGAAGAATTGAATTAGATGAAAAGGAGGTAAATTATTATTGCGTTAAAAAAGTGAAAAACGATATTTTTTGTTTGTAATGGTATTTAGTTTTGTAGCTGTAGGTAAGATTTTATGCTAAAACAATATGTTGCCATAATTAAATCGCCATGCGAAATATGTTTATTTAATGTAGCAGGTAGGTACCTACCTAATTATTTTTTTAACAAAAATTTTTACAATGAAAATTAAAATTATTTTGATGGATTTTAATCATTTTTTTTAAAAGAATCTATTAATAACTACCTACGGGTAGTGGAAACTCCATGCGTCAAGACAGCACCTGTCCATTAGCGATTCTCGATTGACAGCTCGGGGCTCGCATGCAAATTTATCTTTAATTGACCCTGCAACCTGCTATTAAACTTGTTTACTGCTTAAAACGTAATTGGCAACAAAACTGCTTGAAGTTAAATAAAAAATCTAAGAAACGTACTTCTGTACATTTGCTTACGGTTACGCTGTATTATAAGAAGTATGGAAGCGACAGTTTGATTTCCTGTTGAGTTTGGCATTTCTGTTCCTGTGGTGAGTAAGGTGAACAGAGTTCCTTGGGGTGATTGGATCGGGTTACACATGCTTGCGATGCTTCTGGTGTTGCAGGCGTTTATAAGCTACGGTAATCGCTTACCATCAGGTGAGCCGTAAGATTGTTTGCCGACCTAGTTGTATAAAATAATTACTTCCATTCTATGGTTATTTTAGGATTATAAAGAATGTAAGTATATATCTAAGTCTTCAGATCTCAATATGTTTTGTCGTCCAATAAATAGTATCAACGTTTAAGGTAGGAAGACGTCAGACATCGTTTTTTCACAAAACTGGGCTGATCACCAAATTTTCTCCTTTAAATACAACAATTTTGTATAAAGAAAAAGATTTTTAATGGGATAGTTAAGAGATCTACTAATGTAATTCAAAAATTTATTTCTATACCAAAAAATGAGTTTGCTTTAGACCACACGACTGAAGTAAAACTTCTTTAGCTCCATCTAACTTGTATCTCCCTCTTGACTTCCGTTCGCCTCACCCGATCCCACTTTTCGTAACGCTCTCGTCACGCATTCACCAGCTTACCTTACGTCAACTCCTCAAGTCAAACGTGCATAAAGAAGTTTTACTTCAAAAATTCTGCCGCAACATAGAACGAAACCACTTAAAAAATCGTGTGAAACAGCACGGATAGTCTAGTTTTCGTTTAAAACCGACCAGTAAAGCACAAGTCCATGCCCTCGCTAATGAAGAAGTTAATTAAACGCAGCGCGGGCGCAGCTCGTACAGATAACGCTATCACGCACAACGAAATGCTCTCCAGCGCTGATTAACTTTTAACTCAACAAACAGATCTTAATGTGAACCCAGTAATGGTTACCAAATCTAAACTTCTTTCAAGTTTTACCAAAATCTGTTTAATGCATAAAATTTGAGATTAGAATGTTCATACACGCGGACATAATTTAAAAAAATCTTGACTAATGTAGCGTGAATATAATAAAAATTGTGTTAAAAGTAATACGTTACAATTGTGTCAGATTTTTATGTACAATACGATCATCAGATCTTTTATTCAGTAACTATTCCTTAAGATTAGTATGTTATACAAATAAAAAATATATTTACTATAATAATATATTATATACATAGCACATATCAAAATTCATTTTGAAATCCACATAATTATTATGTATAATTAGCTAAGATTTTTGATACTATGTTGGTCACTATAGTCAAGAAAAGTATCAAGACATATCGTAGATAAATTAAGAAGTTTAGAATCATTTCTACCGTGAAACAAATGTTGATCTATTATTATGGATGTCGTAATCAGAATTTGATTATATTGAAATAATATTAAGAAGTGCCCGTCGGGGTCGGATGCGGTGATCATTAACGCTACCGGGCGACTCGGTCGTACACTCTTCTTTCGACTGTTACACGCCCTTTTACAGGCTGTTTGGTATTTGTTTTTACTAAAAATATCTATTAGCTGTCAGTTTATACGGTGTTATATTTTATTATTATGACTTTCGTTCCTGTGGCTGTTTTCGGTGTGATACAAACAAAATTACTCTTGGTTATTATTATTTTATTTTTTATTTTTGGAGGTTTGCATAAACTGGATGGCACTAAAAGTTGGCATATAAAAAATAAATAAAAAATGCTTAATAAGTTTTTTTTTATCAATCAATCCTGTAACTTTGCATAATATTGATTTTGATTGACTTAATTTTACTTGAATTTTATTTACTTTTTTATTTTCTTGTAGATTTTCGTAATTTTTGGATGAATATTTCAACGTCAGGAAACTGACTTATTTGACATCATTAATAAAGTAGTTAAAATGTTTAGTTTAAGATTTTTAATTAAAGGTGTTTCAAGCAGCCTGTACCTCGGTCCAGCGCGGCGGCGGGCAGCATCCGCGGAGGCGTAGCGGCGGATTGAGTTAAATGCCCCTTATCTCCTCCTAATGGCCTCCGAACATGTCAATTCATCACTCGCGTGTCTCGCATGCTCTCATTCTTGCTCTAATCCTGCTTCTGACGAAGTGCCACAGATACTGAAAATTATTTTACGAAAATAATTGATCATCATTGAGTATCCTTTATAGTAGTGCTGTGATTGAGATACTCTTAAATTTTATTTCATTTCTATGAAATAATTTATTGTTAAGAAAGATTTGTAACAAGTATGTTGTGGGTGAGATTATTTAAAAGTAATCACACGAAATAAGTCCGTTAATGTGACTTAAATTTTGCTCTTACATTTTGAACATTATATTCTAATAGGTTTACAAAATAATTAATTTAGTCAATGTGCTCGTAATTAAAAGTTTTAATGTTGTATCTACCTAAAAATATTTAAAAAAGTACACATGTCAGAAGTAAAACTTCTTTGTCAAACTAATTTTAAAAAATACTAATTAAAAAAAAACAATTTAAAATACAAAAAAAAAAAAATAATTGAAAAAAAACAAAAAGCCAACATCTCGTGGTGTTCCCAGGCGGTCACCCATCTAAGTACTGACCGTCCTGACGCTGCCGCGTTACCGTTCGCTCAAATTTTACCCCTCATGCGCTTAAAGAAGTTTCACTTCAAAAATATGTATTAAAAGCTAATCAGATACTTTAAACGAAATGATAAGATAACACAGAACGGATATTTAGAATTTAATCTCGAAACCTTTCATGTAGAATCGGGAGTCACGTACAGACTGTATCAGATCATAAATAAAATCTTTACATAAAAATAAAACGAAAACAACTCAACAACGAAATATATTCAAACACGAAAAAAGATCATCAACGCCGTTTACAATAAAAATTACACCGAACACACGATAAAAGAAACGTTTTTAAAATGTACAAATCACACGTAAAGAAAATAATAAATTGTTAAACTTTTATTAGCCATTCGAACACTTATTTCGGGAGGCCGTCCCGGGCTTGTCGCGCTTGCGTTTCGCGTGTAAATAAACAAAAGTAAAGGATCGAGAATAAAAAGAAGCAAATGCATTCGAGCGGAAGCCGCTTCTAACCGGGCGATAAGTGTCCGACGCCGACAAAAGCCTTAATACATTTAGGGGTTTATAAATCACTAAATCCATAGTTATCACCGGCACAATTAAGACGTCTCGAGGCGACGCGGGCGCACGACCGCGTATCGCTTTTTTGGCCTAAATTAAGGAATGTGTCAATGTTTTTATTGAGTTATTTCTTAAATTTAAATAATAACACGTTTTGTTCTTATTTAAAACTAATTAGAATACTATTTTATATTAGAATCTTATTATATACTAGCTTCTGCGCGCGACTTCTTCGGCGTGGACTCCGCTTCTATTGGTCTAAGCGTGATGATACATAGCCTATAGCCTTCCTCGATAAATGGGCTATCTAACACTGAAAGAATTTTTCAAATCGGACCAGTAGATCCCGAGATTAGCGCGTTCAAACAAACAAACAAACAAACAAACAAACAAACAAACAAACAAACAAACAAACAAACAAACAAACAAACAAACAAACAAACTCTTCCGCTTTATTATATTAGTATAGATTAACTGCTGTTTATAAAAATATATTTCATTTTTTTAATTAAAATAATTGATTTAAAAGAATGATTAAGTTAAATTAAAATAATTCTTATTAATACTGCGTCCCAACTATATGTTATAGCAGAATCTTTGTATGAGTCATACTTATATTTGTATGGAACATACATGTTTGCAGCTATCCAGCGTTCATGCATTATCTTACCGGGAGTCATTCATTGTAAATTTATTGTTATTAATATATTTTTATTAATGTTTATAGTATTGTTATTGCCATAGTGTTGTTACGATATGTTTTATAATTCAAATAACCGGTAGTGGATAAGTTAGTAAATCTTACTGAGGTTTTAATTGGTCTGTTGACATATTTTTCAATAAGGAAAACGTTATAATCTTTACTCCATTCTTGTTTGACTAGTTCTGGGTCTGATTGGAATTCGAGTATAATATAATAAAAAAATTAAAAACTTTTAAAATTGTACAATATTTATATAGTTAATAATTGCATTATACCCAAGTTAAGTTGGATACGTTCATGTGTATTTTAATAATATAATATTTTAATATATATATATAAATATCTTAATAAATATAAATTAAATCATAAAAAACGCGATACTGAACGTATACCTAATGAAATGTTATTTTATTGAAAATATCAGTTTTTTTAAACATAACGGATAGTTTTTAAGAAATAGAAGTTTGTTAAGATCCACAATATTTGTTAAACTCAAACAAATATGTTAGTAACATTATGCATCAAGTCACAGGTTTTATTACATTTAGGTAGAACTTGTAGAGGTATTTTGAAAATTATTTTTTAATCTGTGGTAAAAGTATTTAGTTCAATAGCTTGTTTTTCTTTAGAAACAACTGGTTCAAATAAAAAAAATGTATAATATTTTTCTGTTTGATCCATTTACCGAGGAAGGCTATAGGCTATTTTTTCTTCAAATTAACGCAAGTGAAACCGCTCCGCATGTTTAGTTATATGTATAATAATAATAAGAAAAATTGCAATAAATTTATTTAATATCTTCTTGTTTAAAATTTTTAATTTAGAATATATTATTATATAAACTATAATTATTAGACATACTTCTATTCTTGTATAATATGTCAGGTCTGTCTATTGTGAAACCCCATAAAATAAATTAAATACATCGACGATGTCACATAATGATCATTATGTAATGTAATACAAATAATATTTAATTATTTAAAATGACTTAAATATGTATGAATATTAAAATGAATGGTGTCCAGAAAACTATAATGTCATATTTCTTAAAATAATATTAACATAATTGTGTAATATTTGATTATTATTAATACGAATATTTGTATAACAAGCAGTCGATTTATTGTCAAGGAAATTAAATAGTCATAAAATAAATTTAGATAAATTTTTTTTCTTAATTAATGTTTGATTGTCACATCTATTGGAATCTAAACAAAAACATTTAAAATTATGCATAGATAATAATTTAATATAGTTTTAAATAAATCAGTGACAATTTTTGGTCAATGTTTTTTTTTTTAAAGTTTATTTTAAGATACTTCCAAAAACGAAGAGGTTCTCAATTCAAATGTTTTTTTTTTTTTGTTTTTTTCACATAAACCTATGTGTTTGTAAATGTTAACTCAGAACTTTTGACTGGGTGGACCTGGGTGACAGATTTCGATGGTTTTTTTTTCAATCGAAAGGTGGTGCATGTTATTTGGTTGCATTTAAATTTAATTGAGATCTGAAAAATCCTTTTTGAGATATATCTACCACCACCACTACCACTTCAGCCTATCACAGTCCACTGTTGGACATAGGCCTCCACAAGTTCGCGCCCGACGTTATGACGCGAACTCATGTGTTTTGCCCATAGTCACCACGCTGGGCAGGCGGATTGGTGACCGCAGGGCTGGCTTTGTCGCACCGAAGACGCTGCTGCCCGTCTTTGGCCTGTGTATTTCAAAGCCAGCATGGATGGTTATCCCGCCATTCGTCGGCTTTTTAAGTTCCAAGGTGGTAGTGGAACTGTGTTATCCCTTAGTCGCCTCTTACGACACCCACGGAAAGAGAGGGGGGTGGGTACATTCTTTAGTGCCATAACCACACAGCACAGAGATATATCTAATAATGCGTATTTGCTGAACTATTTTTTCATCTAATTGCGTTGTATTACATTAAATTTTTCTTTTGCTAGCTAGCTTTAAATACACTTTAATTTCAAAATTATATCGTATAGAACACGTGAATCGACAATGAACTATCATGATTTCAAGCCCAGGCAACTTTTACTTAGTTCTATACAAAATACGTTTTCTAAAATCTTGTTTTTGACGTAATTAAAGGATTGTTAGCATATCTGCATAGTTCAGAAGAAGTAAAGCAGTATGTACCTACCTATATTGTTTAGTGAAATAGTATTGCGAATTAAGACTCAATACTACCTTACTTCATAGGAATATATTCCGGACATTTGTTTTGGCTATACAGATGTTTGTCGTGGTCTGGGCGTTTGTGCTTGTGTATTGTGTGTGTTTCTGGACCCCCGGCACAGGAGAAAGTCCTACTCACTTTAGTGAGAAGCGCTTATTTATTTATTAAATAAGCCTAAGATCCTTAGATCCAGCTGTGAGATTGCAGTACTGGTTTAAAAGATCTTTATTAATTATTTTTAAGTAATTTTGTGGTACCTACAAAACTCAAACGTGTTTCTTTAGCAAAAGAATCCGAAAAGCAGTAGCTTCACATGTAAATAACATATATAAAACACTGAACACGGA
Organism: Melitaea athalia; assembly: GCA_905220545.2. Classification (NCBI taxonomy): domain Eukaryota; kingdom Metazoa; phylum Arthropoda; class Insecta; order Lepidoptera; family Nymphalidae; genus Melitaea; species Melitaea athalia. The sequence continues at coordinate 648,296 of HG992180.1, forward strand.
CGCGGTATATCGGTACCGCTCGACCTGATCTCCGAAACAGGTCTTGGACACCATCCGAGCCGAAAACGAACAAATAACGCGCCCTCGATAACAACACCCGGGAATCGATTTCAAGACTAACCATTTAATTATTTTATCGATAATCTCGCATCGAGTTGCCGGTAAGGAAATAAGAAGAGTTGAGAGTAATCGTCGCTTAGCCGACGCCCGGTAGCCGGCGGCGGTTGCCGGTCGATTTTATCGACTCATAACAGCCTCGATTTATAAGTATCGATTATACGTATCGATCTAGCGATACGCCGCTCGCGGTCATTTAGCGAATTTTTTTTTACGCTCCACAACAATTTTGTCGTTCGCTGTTGTTTTTTTTTATTTTCGACCGGCAGATGGCGAACCGACGGTAAGTAGTCACGTATACGTATAAATTGTTGTTTTTAGTAACGACTTGCTTCTGTCGTTGTGACAATTTTCTGTCGGTTGCAACTTGGAATTTTTTACTTTTTACCGGAATACTTGATAATAATATATATTCAAGTCGCATGTGAATCAAATGTCCAGTGGATATAACTAATAACTAATGCTGAATTTTTAAGAGCTAAATATATTTAAGATTCCACTTTACACTTCAGCCTATTGCAGTCCACTGCTGAACATAGGCCTCCCCAAGATCGCACCAGACAACCCGGTCTCCCGCAATCTTCATCCAGCCTCCACCGGCAATCTTACGTAGATCGTCGGTCCCGCGGGCCGAAGGCCGTAGCACATGGTACTGCGTTTGCCAAGACGCGGTCTCCACTCTAGGACAGGTTATATCATTTAATTTAAAGTCAATTTAAAGTCTCCTTCCCGTATTGTATTTCAGCGAAACATTCGTATAATTTGAAACGTTAGCCTTATTTATCTTTCCGTCACACTTTGTATTAGCAGGTATTGCTTTAATTTTCGATGTACATTTGAATGCCCTATTCAGATTGTTTTCCTGTTCGTGTAAAATTGTGTAATGTCGGAACTACATAAACATAATAATATATTTATCTTGATATAAATTACGCGTCGCGTTTTTTTTTTACGCGATGGACTCCTAAAGTACTGAACCGATTTTAATAAAATTTGGCACAGGTATGTAACTTTGTCTAACTTAAAATATAGGCTATATTTTATTTCGATAATTACATTCACGAAAAAAAATAAAGTGGTACGAAATTCGCCAGGTCAGCTAGTAATAATATAAAGCTATTTAATAGAACTATGTAAGTTACAAAACGTGTGCATATTACCAACTGTTTCAAAACCACTTAATCTAATGAGACCTATAGTTTTCCCAATAAGAAATTTAAAGTCGAATTCGACTTATGAAATATTTAATCCACAACAGATTAGTTATACAGAAATACACAAACTGATACTAAAGTTTTAGACTTTATTACAGGTCCATTAGTGCATATATGCCTTGTCAGATCTTCTTAAAAACCAACCAAAAGTCAGCGGATACATATATCTATCATTTCCAATAAGAATCGATTCTATCAGCCATCATGTGTGTCTTGTAAGTAATTTTTATATTCTTTATTCGTTTTATTTTTTATTTTTGTGCTACCTACACATGAGGAAATTATAAACATTTTTAAAATAAGATTTTCATAAAAAGAATTTCGACCCAGCTTGATGTGGATCCATAGCTCAGTTAGCAGAGCGCTGACACGGCACGTCAAAAGGCGCGGGTGCAAATCCCGCTGGATCGAAAAATTTTGATATGATTTGAAAAATGTTTTATATTCTTATTTATTTTCCTTTGCTATTATACTCGTAGTAGGAACTGTCATGCTTAAATATGAAGCAGCCCTACTGGAGAAGTAACTCAAACTTACAGAGTATAACAGCCGAATAATATCGTATACTCAAGTAGTATTGTATTTCTTTGGTAAGGTAGTTAACTGGGGTAGTGTCGGCAATGAACTCGCGATGCAATTGATGTTGTAGGCATTCGTAAACTACGGTAACCACTTACTATCAGGTGGTCTGTACACTTGTTTGTAAATAAATCTAATTCTCACCGCAGTCTCAAAACAACGCATCTTGCTGTAACAAAAGTCTTGTGTTAAGCTGCATTCAATGGCTATCAACAAAAGGAACTTTGTGAACTTGGACCTAGTGTTTGAGATCCATAATCACACACACTCACACGCCCAAACACCAGTATTATGATACACATATACACAGTCATTATAATATTCGTCGAAGTCGCTAGTATACCTACTAGATGAAATATCTGTGACCACAGAAATATAATTGTTTAAAAAGTCTAGTAAATTGATAAGAAGTAAAAAATTCCAGGATTTTTTTTTGTTTGCTTGCTAGTGCTGCAAGTTCTATGTAATCGGCCATCTTGGATTTTTCAAGTTTATCAAAAGCGCAGTAATTGCATACACTAGCAGATATTCCGCACTCGTTAAGAAACATATTTAAGGCGAGATTCAATTAAATTTTGACATGTATACGACGAGCGCCGAGTGTGCGCCTGCGCAGTTAGTCCGACTTTTTATTATCAGCTGATATCATCTGTGCGTATTGTCACATCTCACTCGAGATGAGTTTTGCAGAATTATTTGTTATTTTTTAATTAATAACCAGTTAAGATTCAAAAAAAATATAGTTTTTTATTAATTTTTTATTTTTTACGATTCCGTCATAAGACTTTACGTTTATTGCTTTCAAGTAAAATTTTATTTATTTCTTCACTCATTACTTCAACGCTTTCGAAGCGTGGACACTGATGAAGAGAATAGTCTACAAGCTTAAAGTCACTTTTGGGAATGTGATAGGAACAGGGTGTTAAGTTCCTCATCCACCATCGCAAAGGGAGGATCCTCCGACCAGACGGGTGTTGTCTCGCAGGCTTCTTCTCCCCCCCCCCCCTGACGGTTGTTGTCGGGTTCTTGTATATATTGTTCAATCACTCTGATAACTTGATATCGCGATGTAGGATACGTAAGTTTTTAAGTTCGTAGATAGATGTCGCTACACACTCAACGAACTATGGAATGGGCGGTGCTTGGGATATCTCTCAAAGATAGAATCAGAAATTATCCGAGAAAGAACGAAAATAACCAATATAGCGTATAGAATTAGTAAATTTATGAGTGGCCTAGTCATCTCTGTAGCAGTACCGATGACAGCTGGAATAGGCGTGTCCTAGAGTGGAGACCGCGTGTTGGCGAAGGCAGCGTGGGACGTAATCCGGTCCACTGGACAGATGTGAGACGATCTACATAAGATCGCCGTTGGATGTTGGATGAGGATCGCGGAAAACCGGGTTGTTTGGTGCGAACTTGGGGAGGTCTATGTCCAGCTGTGGACTCGGATAGGCTGAAGCGGGCAAGCGAGAATTGTTTTTACATTTTTTTGTAAGTAAATTTAAAGTAAGTTTTTAGCATACATTATTGATAAATGCATTCAATTTTTTTATTATAAGTCTAAGAAAAACTAAACTTCAAAAAGCAAGTTTAAGGAATTATTTATATGCTTTGAGCGAGAATCGAACTTAACGAAGTAATCCTACGTGTGAGACGCTCTCGCTATAATTATATTTTAATCAGTATTACCATTAATTTAACGCTTTATTTAATTGAAAACATCAGATTATTAATTTAATAGCAAAAATGTTTTTTGCTCTTTTTATATTAAACTTGTAAAACGATTACGCGTCACAGCACATTCACAGTTTATATAGGTATTATTTTCAAAAGAGTAACTGCGGAGTTTCTTGCCGATTCTTCTCTGTAGAATATACATTCCGAATCGGTGGTAGCTTTACTAAAAACAACAAATAATCACCTTAAATTTTTAATTTACAAAATGACGAGTCGAAAGTTGTTTTGGATTTGATTTGATTTGAATGGTTTACGGATGTTGTCACAGGGTCTAGAGTTATACAGAATACAGATAAAACCATGAGGCGAAACTAGTAGTAACTAAACTAGTTTCGCCTCATGAACGAAACAAACGAAATAACACGTTTGTAGTATACCTTATATTCGTAGGAGAAAGTGATTGATTCAAAAACAGGTAACAACCGGTTATCATTACCTGTATTTGACCTTCACTTGTTGATGACCATTAAATAACCATGTATTTACATAACTATAATATACAAACGAGATAGAGAAAGTTAAAAACTAAAACCCGACTACGGCAAAAAAGTTTTAGTAGTGTATGGATTTTAGAGGGTGCCACATTCGATATAATCTGACACTATATAGACTATAATAACCAGAGGACAGATAAGACGCTTCTAATGATATCTAATTTGTCTATATGTGACAAGTAGTTTCTGAGATATGAGGGAACAGTTGAACATACATACAATGACTAGCTCGTTGGTGCAGTTTTTAGAGGTCCTGCTTTCTGTTCCACAGATTGCGGGTTCGATTCCCGGTGTAATATGTGTATTTATATATTTATATATGTTATATTTCCATGTATATTTATAACAGCACACAAGTACTTAAGATGCTTACCGTAGGAACAGACGACCCTTGGTGTATGTTATAAGATATACATAGGTACATACATATATAGACTGCTAAAATTATAACCCTCCTTTTGCCATTACCGTAGTCGGTACAAGTAGCATTAAATTAAAACACATAATATAAATATATAAATTGTAATTTAAAACAAGAAACGTTTACTTTCGTTATTCAAAAAAATATCTAATCAATCTAACACCAGAAGCATCGCAAGCGCGTTGCCTACCAACCCCAATCCTTCCAAGAGCTCTGGTCACCTTACTCACCACAGTAGAGATGGGTCCCTCACTCATGAGGTGCCTCATTTGAGGTACTCGTGATAGCAAATTGAAAGAGTTACTCGAATTTCAATTTTGAACCGCCTCACTCGTTTGACGCGTCCTCACATTGTCATTATTGACGCGACTCGCGAGTCACGAACTCACGAGGACCCGACGAGGACGATTCCTCAATGAGGACAAATCCTCAATGAGGACGAATCCTCAATGAGGACGATTCTTTGAGGTGGAAGTACTTATTTCATAATTGAAATTTGAACAGCGAGTTTACGTGTCTGGGCGTTTTTCAAAAAAGATGTACATTGCGAATTTGGGGTGTCACACGACTTTAGCTATTTTTTATATTTTTTTGGTGCGCCGTATTCAAATAAACTGCATATTTATTTAATAGTTACATGTTTAAGTTATAGAATTAACTAAAATATGCAACCCAAATATCACTGTTATTAAAATATCATAAAATTAACATAAAAAAAGTGTCAAATATTCATGTCACACCTGTATGTTTGGAACTTTCAGTCTCAGGTAACATTAGATAAATTAAATGGAGTCACTGTTTTAGGTTTAATAGACGCATGTTAAACTAATAAATACAATTTCGAGCTTTTTATTTCGAATTTGCGCTTTAATAGCTTAAAATACTATATTTATTGTTGTCCCAGAAATAGGTAAAACCGGAATTCCGGTATGTGTCACGACAGTTTTTTCGAGTTTTTTCAATATTTCAACGCAGTATTACCAAAAAATATTGTTGTTTTTCGTTTTCGGAAACATTTATCTTGTCTGTAGTGTAACTGCTATTTTGAAACAAACCTCAGTGTCAACGAAATCTGTGACTAAAGTGTCCGCGTTAAGGTGGTCCCAAATTGGAGTTCTAGATAGTAACAGTATTTTATGAGGTATGTAGCAATTTTTAAAGTTATTTGGCGTAACACACTTACATTTTTGTTTATAAATAATTGTAAAACAAGTCGGTACGAGTCATAAAACGGATGTAACAATCTTGAATTATTGTTAGAAGTTTTGTGGAATGAATTCGTCACATCGGGATCGTCACGTATTGTATAGCCGGAATAGTTTTGTGACGCACTGGAACTATTAGGCTGGGGTTACATTTAATATGGGAATAAAATAAATAATCCTAATGAAATAACTTTTTCGGATTTTATCGCAGTTTATTAGGTTTTTTAAATTCCTGACGTTTCGGATACTTTACAGCAACCATGGTCACGGGAGGACTTAAAAATCTAAATTAATAAACCGCGATACAATCCGAAAAAGTTTAAAAGAAAGAATAATACATTGGAGTCAGATAATTTTACGTCAAAGAAAAAGCTAAAAGTAATTTTACCAATAAAAGAAGAAAAATACATGGAAAGATCACGTAAAACTATAATTAATAGGAAGTTTATATGCCATTTGTGTAAACTGCGTAAACTATATGATATTAAAGACATGACAAAGTGCATTGCTTCTAAAAACTGGGTATGCAGATCATGCTGCAACCAACCAGATATTGACTATATTTGCGACAGATGTTTCGAAGACTGATTAGAGCCTTGAGCTATACTTAACTTACTACATTCCAAATAGCAATAAACACAACCTAATTTTTATAATTAATCGTATTTTTATTTTATTTTTTTTCCTTCCAATTTATACTCAGTAGAGTAAAAATTAGAATCACAACTGAATAATTTTCTTTGCATTTTAATTTAATTTTGATTGCATGGTCGTGAGGGCAGTTTCTATTTGGAATGGAAATAGGTACTTACTTGTTTAAAAAATTAGTAAAACTAATAAAATATAAAAAGTTGTGAAAATATAATTAAAAATATATTTATGTAAACTGTGTAACTTAAGATTTGAGTACTTTAAAAATATTTGATTAAATATTACATATATACCAAACGTGTAAACTAAGCTTAACTTTTTCTAGCTAGTCACATATAATTCCAGATAGTCACTGTCACATATTTTACCGAGACAAAAACTTATCTTATTTAAGAAATATTTATTTATCAAATAATATTTATATAGTTGGTGTTGACCCTGAATTTGTTGTTTATATTATTTGCAATCTTGTTCAATTTCATTTTGAGTAGTAGGTAGAAATGTAATGTTTTAATGGTCAAAAGTACCTCTGTGACGATCTCGAAATTAAAATGATTGTTAAGCGATTATTATAGTGATTTATCTATGTTTAAATTTTTTTGTTCAAAGATTTAAAGGTTTATTAAATAAATAGTAAAAAAAATTATCGTTACAAGTCATATTTTGCATTTTATTTACGTTTTTCCTTTGTGACGAGCCAGAACAAGTTTCTGTGAACCCTTGCATAAAAATAAATATTGCCTCGTTGTTTTGCATAATTCCGATGTAATTTTTGTTGTTTTTACTTCTGAAGAGTATATTTTATCAAATGAGAAAACAATTTACAGTAAAATTTATATAACACAAAAATCTTTTCCGGTTCGTCACGTGTACATCTTTTTTGAAAAACGCCCGTCTGCGTGAGGCGAGGAGTCGAAATTTTGAAAACACAGTACTACACACATTACCTATGATTTTGATATTATGTTATGTATGTTGGTAGGATATTCAGATAATATCATAATATTAATACGTGAATCAAAAACTTTCTACCTTTTTTTACGAAAATTGCGTGCTCAGGGAAGAATGAAATTTCGCACACTTATAGTTTATATAGAGAAGGAGTGCGGAATGATTATATATTTTTTAAATTATGCATAAAAAATACATTAAATTTAAAAATCAATACAAACATTACACAAATACACACACTACTATGTATTTGAATATTAGTGTAGAATTGTAGATAGGATTAATTCAAATGTCTAATCATCTTTACTTTCTATGAGTAACTTTTGTATGTAAACATCATGTTAGATTAATTTATTTTGAATCCATAACAGGTAGCACAGTTTTTTATTTATTGGTGGATTTCTATAATTTCTGGATGGATGGATTTATATTTTCTAATGAAATCCCAGCAACCCAAAAAGTTTTTTTTATGCTGGTAGTTTTAATAATTGTATTAATTAATTGTCAAATGTCAAAGTATTGTGAATAGGTACTGAATATTGTGATTCACGTCATCACGTCACGTGGCTTGTCGCGGAGTCATCGAAAATTCGAAATTAGAAAACGATTTGTATTTTGTTTTGCCTATAAAATAAAAGTGAAGATTGTGTGGTTCATATTTAATGGTAAATATTACATTTTCTATAACATTTTAACTCGATAAAATCAATCCCGTGTAATGGTAATTTCTTGAGTTGTGAGCATAGGTGATGGCATCTTTGTTGTCAACAATTAATTTAAGTACTAGTTTAAGTTTATGAAAAAGAAAGGGAGTAACTAGTTGGAATTTCATTCTTTTTCATTTCATTGTGTTGTGTAAGAAACATTTAACTTCAAAATAAACCTGTAATGTAGTTGCTTCAATTATAAATTATAATTATTACTTTAGATCGAAGGTATATTTAAAAAAGAAAAAAACTAAGTTTACTGAAAAAGAGAAAATATATACCTCATATTAACAAATTTAGACTTACTAATAAATGACTAATGCCTTTAGTGAGGGAAACTAATAAATTAATTCGTACCTTTTTCAGGAACGAGTCTGCAAGTTTAATTCAAAATCATTCAATGACGGCTTTACATTTGTCCCCTAATATGACTGCCAATGACAATGTAGCAAGTAGTAAGGAACCAGAACTGTATTTGATCTGTTATAACGTTAATGATTATTTATTAACAAGATATTTATATAGAAATAAGATTCAGTATTTTGTTGGAAAAATTATTTCAAGAATAGGAAACAAATATGAGGTGTCATTTTATCCCCCAAGGCAATCGAATCATCAGATCGACAATCGTAGAAGAACAAATAATACTAATAGTTTTAATCAATCACAGAATAATTAACAACAACAACATCAGCAATTTGCGGACAATATGTATGCAGGTTCTTTCACAACACCGATGACGTCCGGCAATAATACAGAAATAATTGTAAAAGAATAGCTTTAAAGTTCATTTAAGTAACAATTCAGTGCAATGTTTCAATTCCCTGCTGAGATAAAGTTTTTGATACTCGGGCTTGCAAACTTGAAAGCCCACTCTGGAGGAGCTGGAATGGTGCACACACATATTATGCAAACAAGTGTGTGTGTATTTAGCCTTAGTTATTAAATTTAGCTTTAGTTACCTAGTTTATGAGTTCATTTTATTTTCTTAGTTTTCTGGGTTTTTTTTTTGTCTACTAACACAATTTTTTTATTTATTTTTTTTATTTTTTTTTTATAAACTTATTTTGATACAAAGGTGTATAGATGTAGATACAGTAATATGCTTTTCTGCACTCATAATTTCAGTGACTGATTTAAAGTGTTGTAAAACTTAAGTATGTGTTGTTAAACAAATCACAACATTTGACAAAATGTCTATGTCGTCAGGGGTCAAATTTGGCGTGTTGGGATAATCGGTGGCAATGGTGGAAATCACACTTCTTTTTATCTCTAAAACCCTCTCGAACATATCGAAAGTAGAGTTCCACCGTGCTATCACGTCTTGTTTTACTTTCAGCTGCTTTTGCATGGCTGCTAGTCGCTCACTAGCCAAAACACTACTTTGGAAAATAATAATAATAATAATACTCTTTATTGTACACCATTAAAAGAAACAAGAAAATAATAACATAAAATGAAAGATGTACAAAGGCGCTGAAAGAGCGATCTCTTTCAGACAACCTTTGGGTTGAAAGAAAAGTTCCTCTATGGGTTTTACTTTAATTTGGATCACCTTATTTTCAGATAAACCTGCTTGAACAATCAAGTTTAAAGTGTGAGCAAATGTACCTGCTTCCATTTTAATAAAGAACCATTTCTTGGATGTTATTAGCATTGTCAGTAGTAACGGACACTACTTTTTTGGTAACATTCCATTCTGTGCAATTTTTTTATTTATTAAATCTGCTAAGTTCTGTGCGGTATGGCATTGTTGCGTCTGGAATGCACTCTATCATTTAGTTAAGTACCTAGTTTATAAGTTCATTTTATTTTGTTGGTTTTTTTTTTTTTTTTTGTCTAAGCATTTTTTTATTTTTATTTTTTTATTTTTGATGTATTAAACTTTTTTTTGATACAAAAGTGTTTTTGACTACATCATATAGGCGTGGATATGGGTGCCTTTTCGTTTAAGAGGCTCATTGAAGTATTTATCTACTATGATTGCAGCTGCGGTCGGGTTTTACTTTTTAACTGTATTTACAACTTTTAGATCGAATTCATCCTGTATAGAAGGTTTTTGTTTATGTTTGTATCGCTTTGTGAAATATATTTACTAATTTCTGAATCAGTTTCATTAATCGATGCAATAGATATAGCAGCTATATTATATAAATATTTTTTGCATTATCAACACTACTTTTTTTGTGTATTTAGCCTTAGTTATTAAATTTAGCTTTAGTTACCTAGTTTATAAGTTCATTTCATTTTATTTTCTTAGTTTTCTGTTTTTTTTTATTACACTTATTATTATTATATCATTTGTCACTTACTTTTTAATTATTTTATTTTTGTTTTGTTTTACTAACCCAATATGAACCTTAAGAGTTGACGGTATTTGTCTTTATTATTGAATGTCAAACATATCTCTTCTCTATATTATATATATATATATATATATGTGTGTTTTTTGATACAAAAGTGTTTTTGACTACATCATATAGGCGTGGATATGGGTGCCTTTTCGTTTAAGAGGCTCATTGAAGTATTTATCTACTATGATTGCAGCTGCGGTCGGGTTTTACTTTTTAACTGTATTTACAACTTTTAGATCGAATTCATCCTGTATAGAAGGTTTTTGTTTATGTTTGTATCGCTTTGTAAAATATATTTACTAATTTCTGAATCAGTTTCATTAATCGATGCAATAGATATAGCAGCTATATTAGATAAATATTTTTTGCATTATCAACACTACTTTTTTTGTGTATTTAGCCTTAGTTATTAAATTTAGCTTTAGTTACCTAGTTTATAAGTTCATTTCATTTTATTTTCTTAGTTTTCTGTTTTTTTTTATTACACTTATTATTATTATATCATTTGTCACTTACTTTTTAATTATTTTATTTTTGTTTTGTTTTACTAACCCAATATGAACCTTAAGAGTTGACGGTATTTGTCTTTATTATTGAATGTCAAACATATCTCTTCTCTATATTATATATATATATATATATATATATATATATATATATATATATAAATGAATCGCTGAATGTGTTGCTAAGCGCAAATCTCAAAAGCGGCTGAACGGATTTCGCTAATTCTTTTTTTATAATATTCCTTGAAGTACGAGGATGGTTGTTACAAAGAGAAAATTTGAAAAAATTGCCTGAAAAAGTCTAAAAACAACACTTTTCTATATTCCCATACATAAGATTCGTAATAATACTTAAAAGTCAATCTGAACTCCATACAGGCTTACCATACCATAAAGTTTAAGTGTTAGTGGGGGGTTCTGGAAAAGATAAGTATTAAAGAATCGACTGTTAGGCGGTACGAAGTTCGCCGGGTCAGCTATATATAAAAATGAATCGCTGAATGTGTTGCTTAGCACAAATCTCGAAAGCGGCTGAACGGATTTCGCTAATTCTTTTTTTATAATATTCCTTGAAATACGAGGATGGTTCTTACGGACATACAGAGAGAAAATTTAAAAAATTGCCTGAAAGTCTAAAAACAACAATTTTCTATATTCCCATACAAAAGATTCCTAATAATAAAGTCAATTTGAACTTTAATACCATACCATAAAGTTTAAGTGTTAGTGGAGGGGTTCCGGTAAGGATAAGTATAAAAAAAATTAAAGAAATCGACTGTTAGGCGGTACGAAGTTCGCCGGGTCAGCTAGTTAACTCATAATTATATATTATGTGTTCATCACACTTATAATTTAAATTAATTATGGTCGAAATTCGACCGCTATTTGAGATTAAGAAATACAAACAATAATGTGAAATGAGTTGCAGGCTAAATAAAACACACAAAGCAAATAAAAACAAACGTGAGTGTATTAAATGAGATCAAAGGATAAAAAGTTAAGAAAAAAAAATCGTATGAAAAAAAACAATCACATATTTGCGTGTAAAAATAAAATCATGCGCACTTTTTTGCCATCTAATCGGTTGCGCCTATCAGTAATGACATGTCCTGCTTTTGAAAAAATTCTTTCCGAAGGACTTGAAGTAGCTGGAGTACAAAAATGTTTCTTTACTACATCATATAGGCGTGGATATGTGTGCCGTTTCGTGTACCACCATAATATAGGGTCGTTGTATTTCCTGCTAATAAGAGGCTCATCGAGATATTTATCTACTTCTATGATTGCAGCTGCGGTCGGGTTTTGCTTTTTAACTGCATTTACAACTTTCAGATCGAATTCATCCCATATAGATGGTTTTTTTATGTTTGTGTCACTTTCTGAAATACATTCAATAATTTCTGAATCATTTTCATTAATGGATTCAATAGATATAGCAGCTATATTATATAAATGTTTTTTTGCATTATCAATACTACTTTTTTTGTCATCAGGAAAACCGTATGTCTTAAATCGTGGGTCTAGAAGTGTACTTACAGCAAATAATTTATTATCCTCTATGTTTCTAAACCGTATTGATAAATCATTAATAAACCGTTTGGCCATTTCCATTACCGGTTTGGGAATGTTTGGGTCTTCAGTGGTGAACGCCTCACACTTTTTTTTTAGCAAATTCGCTAAAACTATAATTTGAGATACAGTTACATGCTTTTCTGCACTCATAATTTCTGTGACTGACTTAAAGTGTCGTAACAAATCACAACATTTCGACAAAATTTCTATGTCGTCAGGGGTCAAATTTGGCGTGTTGGAATAATCGGTGGCAATGGTGGAAATCACACTTCTTTTTATTTCTAAAACTCTCTCGAACATGTCGAAAGTAGAGTTCCACCGTGTTATAACATCCTGCTTTACTTTCAGCTGTTTGTCACCTAGCTGCTTTTGCATGGCTGCTAGCCGCTCACTAGCCAAAACACTTCTTTGAAAAAGTTCAACTATGGTTTTTACTTTAATTTGGACGTCCTTGATTTCAGATAAACCTGCTTGAACAATCAAGTTTAAAATGTGAGCAAAACACGGTACCTGCTTCCATTTTAATAAAGCAATGGCAGCTTGGATGTTGTGAGCGTTGTCAGTGGTAACGGACACTACTTTTTCGGTAACATTCCATTCTGTGCAAATTTTTTTTATTAAATCCGCTAAGTTTTTTGCGGTATGGCGTTGCGCGTCTGGAATGCATTCTAACATTACTGCCCTAACATTTCCGTTTTCAACAAAATGTGCTGTTATGGCAACATACTGATTATGAGAAGCAGAAGTCCAGGCATCCGTAGTTAGGGCAACATATTCCGCTTGTCCTAGTAATTTAGTCACATCTTCTCTTACGATGTTGTAAAATTTTAGTAATAACGCATTTGATAGCGTCTTTCGCGATGGAGCAACATACGAAGGAGACAATTCTTTTATAAATGCCCTAAATGAATCGCTTTCGACGATTGTAAAAGGCAAATAATTTTTGACAATCATTTGTAAGAGCATCTTATTAATGGTTTCCGTTTTCTTTAATGACAATGGTTTTGTAAAATATTGATTGATTTCAATATTTTGATTACAAACTAGAGGACGACGATTCGGAACAAGAGTTGCTGGTACAAATTGAGTGGAACCATCGGGGCAGGCGGAAGACGACTCAACTTGAGACGTAGATGGAATCGCAGGTAAAAGTGGTGTAGCAATACTAGTATTGTTATTTATAGCCATACGATCTTCCCGAATCCCAGCTAGGACAAGCGGATGAGCGGATTTTAAATGTCTGGTTAAATTATAGGGGCCAGCACCCTTGTGCGACAAAATTTTCATGCAAATTGTACATTTGGCCTTATGTTCTCCCAAATCCGTGAAAAATTCCCAGGTTTTCGATGTTTTTACCGTTGGAGCCATAATCCCGTCAAATATGTAGAAACGTTAAAGGTAAAACCTTTGGGTAAAACAAACACAAGCAGCAATAAGTATCTCCACCGCACCGCTACCAAAACCAAAACATGCAAAAAAGTACGAACACAAGCAAAACAATCCGATTATTCACAAACGTACCACCACTAAAAACAAAACATGCAAAAAAAGTACGAACACAAGCAAAACAATCCGGTTATTCGCAAACACAAAAATTGACGTATTTGTCACAACAATAGCTAAACTATATTAGTATATTAACAAATAACAACTATTAAACTAATTATAATTAATAACGCTGTAGCAAACCGTATGTATTCGGTATCGGTACTGACACTGACTACTGAATAACGGGTGCGCCATCTACCGAGTAACGAAACATTAGCTCGAATTTTCATTCATTCGAAAAAATACGAATTTCAAAAATTTCGTTGCTCGCATTTTTTTGTACCATAGTCTTGTGGTCAAGGTCAATGGTCAAATGTCAACTTCAGTTATAATTTTTATTGTTTTCGTAATAATTTCGTATTGATTTGATTTGAAACACAGAAACAATAAACATTAGCTGATCGTATGTTTTACGAATGCGCAGTGCGCACGCTCATTCAGTAAATTTGAAAACGTACGTTTACAAAGTGCGATGTTTGTTTATTAAGTACCTATTAAGTAAAGTATAATTTGGAATTTCCTAGGGAATTTCTTTCTAAGAACAAAAGATTTTTGTTGTTGTTTAAATTTTGTTTAAAACATGTTTTACATATTTTTTATGTTTAATTTAATTTTAAGCAAAACTATTTATGTTGATTTATCGTTAAAATGTTATTTAAATATTATTGTCAATAAATAATTTTCGACACCTATTTGTTGCCTTTTCATTATACCGAATCGATGCTTATTGATTGCGATGTTATTATGTAATCGTGATGTAACATAATATTATGCTCACGCTTAAAATTTTCAAAATAGTAAATCCATTGCAAATTTAATCGATTCCGTCAACAGTTCACTTGAAGTCCTACACTCTACCTATTAGGTAAATCAAATTAAATTTAGAATAACTTAAACACAAGTCTGGTTAAAAATACGTAAAAGTGAAGAAAATGCACTTTACGCTATTGCGTTAACTATTACTAACATAATTATATACTATAATAACATATAACTATAACTAACATAATTATTTGTAATGTATAAATATATATGTTTTTTACGAATGTTGCGAGACGCCGCGATATCATACAGTACCTACGAGTAGGTACCTACGCATTTACTAATATTATTTTTATTACTTACTGAAAAGTTAAAAACAAATTAAAGAGAATATTTTTATTACCTACGTATTCGTATTACCATGAACTCTAAACATTAACTATGAACTCTAAAAACACCTAGATTAGATTGGTATTCAAGTGTCATTGATTCGAACGTATTTATTTTGTAGGCGGTCTAAAATTTATCAGCGAAAGAACATGATATGTGAGGGAGATGTAAAAATCCGAATCAATCATTTTTAGATTTCGTTATAATATCCCTGTTTTTAGACAATGAAAAAATGGCCACATTATTGTAATTATTTATGGCTTCATTATAATACGAAGGTAAATTTCGCGATTGATAATTAAGTTATATTAGCTCAGGGGTCAGGTAGGACATCGGCCTGTCGGGATTAACCGAGAAGACGACGGTTCAAATCCCCGGATGATTATTTTTTTCTTTTTTTTTCTAATTGCACTTGCGATTTTTTATTTAAATAACCAGTTCATATTTCTTACTTTTATGTCGGTAAAATTGAAAAATATAATTCATTTTTTAATATGTAATTCGTATGATTTCCAAAAAACACGATTTACTAAAAATACCGAGCTAAGCTCGGTAACCCAGGTACTCCAATTTAAAAAATTATTTAAAACAAAAACATTATTTATGAATAAATATTTGGTTTTGTATTAAGTAATTAAACAATATGTAACGTTTATTAACAGCGCGCATCAAAACGCGTCGTTGAAGCAAAGTGATAAAGATAATTTTAAAAAATAAAAGTAATGTATCGTTTTTATGTTAGCTACTCGTGAGGCGCGCGTGACTCACGCTTGCCGCTTCCTCGAATCCTCGAATCCTCGAATCCTCGCTCGGACAATCGGATGAGTTCGGCTTTCCTCGTACGATACCTCGCCTCAAATGAGGCGCGCCTCGTGAGGCCTCAAAAGCTAAAATGAGGGACTTCCTCATCCTCAAATTAAAATGACGAGTTACTCATCACTACACCACAGGAACACTACACTGCTTGAGAGCAATATTATTTAGCTGTGGTCGTCTTTAAGGTCGAGGTATTTCCCCAGTCGTGCCTGTGCCTACCTCGTTTAACATCTATTTGACAAAACAATTATTATTATCTATTCCAGCTTCAGATTATTATCTATTTCACCTTCAGAACTAATGTTAAATACATGTTATATAACAATTTATAAAATTTTCTAAAATTAAAACTATGTATTAATATTGGCTTCGATCTTGAAAACCTTAAAATATTTGGTATTTTTGTGTCACTATTGAGTAAAACAGAACATGTGTTGACTATTGTGCAACTTTCCTTTAACACACAAAACATTTCAAAACAACCTTTTATGCTATAACAAAATTTCCATATCAAAGCATGCGTCCACTAAAATATTTTAAGACTTTTATATTATATCGTAACAAATGAACAATTAAGAAACGTCACACTGGACACGTAAAGATTGCCTACCGACTTCTCGGTTATATTGTTTATAAGCAATTTGCATAATTTACATTTAAATTTTTATTTTATTTCAACCCTTCAATGGCGCTGTGGACAATATGTTTTATTGGAGCAAAAAACGCGAAATGTCCGCTGACGATTTCTTTACGAGCCGGTGAAAGCCGGAAAAAAATTGGAGCGGTGCCGGTGTCATCAACAGAGTGTTCTTTATTTGAATATTTTAAACTTATTAGCATTCTACATGCTCTCGTATTGTATTTTAATTTAAAATTAGAATTTGGATTCTTAATTCGAATAATTATGAGTTTTAATACGTAATTTTACTACAATTTTTTTAATCTTGATATAGATTAAAAAACAGATTTTGTATTTTTAATTCGAATATGTATTCCATTTAAAGTGTAATTTTACCAATTTTTTGACGTGACAACGTCTAATAAATCGATGAACGCCGGCTGCATGCACGAAAAAGGATGACTTATTGTCCCGTTACGCTCATTGTACGCTTGCGCCGCATCTATCTCTCTTCCACTCGATTGGCCTATGCGTCCGAGGAGATGTTTTGTTATGACGTTGTCACGTTAAACTATCGTCCGTAAACCAACTTTACAGACAACCAATGTTTTTATTTGACTATCGAACATTTTGATTTTAAATTCAATAATTCTATCCTTTATTCAATACATATAAACTTCTGAAGAAGACGTACGCACTTTTTATTAACGCAATAAGAAACTTGACTATAAATGTTACATTTATCATAGAAATAAATAATCACAAAAGATGAGAGATGATGAGATTAAACGTTAATTATTCAGCTTTTACGTATCGTTTCATTGCAATCTCTTTAGTAGATAATGCATAAGGTTGCAACAAACTTCTATTTGACAAAACAATAATTATTAAACATTTACACTTACTAACGTTTGTCTGTTTTTATGTTCAAAATAAAGATTAACAACCTAGTAAATGAAATTAAAAATTATAAAATAAATCGTAAATAAATAAACGAGTGTACTTTAGACAACATGACTGAAGAAAAACTTCTTTAGCTCCATCTAACTTATATCTCCCTCTCAACTTCCGTTCGCCTTGCCCGATCACACTTTTCGTAACGCTCTCGTCACGCATTCACCAGCTTACTCCCCAAGTCAAGCAAGCGTGCGTAAAGAAGCTTAACTTCAAAAAGGTTCTCCAGGCACCCATTAACATGGAATCCTAAAATACTTATAATAATAATTAAATACCTATAATACTTATATTAATAATTTTACTTCAAAAACAGAATTTAACATAATAAATGTGTTCCTATAAGATAAATGTAGGATTTTATTAAGAAAATATAAGACTTATTATTAAACAGGAACATCCTATACACTCTTAACACTATACTGTTTGAAATTTTTTGCCAACTAACCCTTTGTCCGTCTGTCCATTACGTCATATTCAAACCGTAACGCCCTAAGGCTATTTATCTATTTGTTTTGGACAAGCAAAAACTGGAGCAGAGTTAACAAAAAAGCTTTATTATAAGCTTCACCGCTCTAACTGTAACAATATTTGAACTATTTTTATACGACTGCTAAAAAAAGGGTTGTGTCTTTGAATTGATATTTGTTTACCGTTGTTTATAAAATGATTTAAAAATTTGTGATTGAAAATAGTTTTAAGAATTCTAAAATGATCTTACTGGCTTATATTTTACTTGGTGATGAGTGTTGTGTGAAAGTTGTTGTTATATGTAACAATGACTTAATTGCATTATCATATTAGTTATATGAATGTTAAAGTATTGTTGGCGTACCTAAACAAATAAATAAAATATAAAAACTAATTATGTATTTATATTCTACAAGCAGTGCCGCGCGGTTTCATCCGAATTAATTTGAGTCGAAAACCCTATAGCCTATATAGCCTTTCTCGGTAAATCCGACAAAAAATATTTTTTTCGATTTCAACCAGTAGTTCCTAAGATTAGCGCGTTTAAAGAATTTTAGTTTTAAGCTTTTTAGCTTTATAATATTAGTAAAGATATTTTAATAATACTTTGATGATAAGCGATTACCGTAGCTTATAGACGTCTGCAACACCAGAAGCATCACAAGCGCGTTGCCAACCTTATTCCCGCAGTGGTTGTTAATTATATATTATTTTTTTACCATCGAATTTCACTATATTTGTGACATATTTCTATTCGCAAATCTGAATCGAAAGGCTGTAGTTTGTTTATTCAGGAGAACAGCTCAGTCCTAATGGTCTACTCTACCTCCTGCTGTTTTAGTCTATCCGTAACTTATTTGCAGGATAAACCTTGTTCACAACCGGTAGCAATTCCTATGGTAACACAAAAATGTAAGTTAATGTTTTGTTTTTCTCCAGAGATGGCGGTGTATTGGCAATGTGTGTTAAATTAATATTTTGAAATGCATTGGTATGCCGTTAAAACAAACTTCTACATAAATGTGTATTGTAAGCAGGGACCGGCCGGGTACTCGTTGAAAGGGTTTTTGAAGGGGTATTTTGAAGCGCTAAAAAAATAAAGCCTTTGATGCATGTAACACCTGCGAACGGCTTAAACCAACCCTTTTCCGATAAGGGATACCCTTTCAAAACCCTGTAACACTGTAACATGGTAAGCCAATCCAACAAAGTACATTAAATATGTACTCTTCGTAGTCGACATTAGATTGAGAATTGCTTAACCACTACCACACGTGGCATTTTCCCGCCGCGCCGACGCTCGCGCCGGTTTTGTCGTGTCTGAACACTCTGAACTTGTTCATTCTCAGAGTTATTATTATAATATTATCATTTCAATTCGAAAATTGGAAGTCGTAACTCGGACGAAACTACGGAAGGAATTAAAAACTATTTAGCAGTGATTTTGTTTAAGTGTGTTTTGTAGTGCCTACTTCATTTTTATATTGTACTAGCGACCCGCCCCGGCTTCGCACGGGTGACATGCCGATACTAAATATACTATAGAATGTCTTTATATATGTATAACGTTCACAACTTTTTTGTCATTAGACAATAAAACATGTTTTCTTTAGAGAGGCTACTCTCGACTTGATAAATTATGGTTTTAGTCTAATCCTATCCAACCTAATGTACGTACTATAAATGAAGTTAAAAAATTATAAAGTACGAACATACAATTTCGAAAAAATTGTCGCGCCGGCCGCGGCTCCCGGTCTGCAACCGTCATGTCCTTGCATTTTAAATCTGTGATATCTTCGAAAACATTTATTAAAATTACATGCTGTATAGATCCATATTGATCTATATTAAATGCACAATGTATTTAATTTACTTAATTGCATAAGGATTAATGCTGTATTGCTTAAAATCGCTTCGTAAATAAGCCATTATTTCTCGTAAAAAGTAAAAGATAAAAAATGGTTATTGTGGGTTATCCCTAAGAGATAGGCTTATACCATCGCGGACTTTTTATAGACCTTTTTAAGTTGTACAATACTGTAGTACATTATATTGATCTATCTCCGGGTTCAGCCAGCGTTTGCAATGAAAGCGCAAAAAATGTGTTTATTTATGACATCACGTTAGAAACCTCAAAAATTATCAGTATTTATCTACTATGTTATGCATGTATAGGTAATACATATAGACATTCCTCTTGAATCACTCTATCTATTAAAAAAAGCCCACATCAAAATCTATTGCGTAGATTTATATATCTAAACACACTCTTCTATTAGCCACGGAAATTTAAAATTTTCATTATTAACGCCCACCCCCGCCAATCCTTATTGGGGATGAGTTACCATAAAATCCGCTCATTGGTCATTTCTACATGACATAAAGGAGATTCCTACCAAATTTAGAGCCGATAGGAGCTATAGTTTAAAAACGGGAATTTTCCATTATTAACGTTCCCGCAACCCCCTCTTGTGGGTGGAATTTCGTAAAATTTCCGTTCTTAGCTGACCTCTACTTGGCAAAAGGATTTTTCCTACCAAATTTCAAGTCTCTACGCTTAATGGTTCAATTTTCCATTCTAAACGCCGCCGCAACCCCCTCTTGTGGGTGGTATTTCGTAATTCCTTTCTTAGCTGACCTCTACTCGGTGAAAGGAATATTTCTACCAAATTTCAAGTCACAACGATTTACGGTTCAATTTTCCATTGTTGACGCCCCGGCAACCCCTCCTTGTGGGTGGAGTTTCGTAATTCCGTTCTTAGCTGACCTCTACTCGGCTAAAGGATTTTTCCTACCAAATTTCAAGTCTCTACGCCTTATGGTTCAATTTTCCATTGTTGACCGCAACCCCCTCTTGTGGGTAAAATTTCGTAGAATCCGTTCTTAGCTGATCTCTACTTGGCGAAAAGAATATTTCTACCAAATTTCAAGTCTCTAAGCCTTACGGTTCAATTTCCCGAACGGTTTTACGGTCGAATTTCGTCAGCCCCGGATCTTCAATTTTTTTTAGGCGGGGCAAAAACTGAAAAATGCCGCCCTTCCCACTTAGGGGCCGTTCAAGTATTACGTAAGCAGATTTATTACAATTATTTACCCCCTCCTCCCTTTTGTCAGTAAAAGTAAGCAAAGCTCTTAAACTGTACTTATAAAATAGGCTTAGGATAAAGGACTTTAACGCACATAATATCCGTTTAATCAAACTTTAATGACAATATTAATATTAATAAAATCTTATGAAGTACCTACCATTAGAAACAAAACAAACTTGTTTCGAATTATTGGTATACGTATTAATTCCAATTCTAGTCTTCTGTCCATGACACCCGAATCCATGATTCTAAGTTTTCGATTACATTGGATGTTTGCTGCTTAATGTTGTGTATCTGCTCACTTTCTTCCGATTTTGGAATGTTTACATCATTCTCATCAAGCCATTCAACATCTTGGTGCTCTAAATTTTGAATAATGCACATCAGTTTTCATTAGCACGACGAGCAGCCACTGTTATAGGCCTAACTTCATATCGGTATGCGTGTTTACTTTTTTATGGATTCAAATTCAAATTCAAATTCAAAATATTTTATTCAGCATAAAATTATTACAATTTCTTACTGAACGTCATGAGTCTACTACCAGTTCGGAAAGAAAAAGCCTCTGACCTGAGAAGAACTGGCGAAAGAAACTCAGCGGGACTAATATAATTTTTTAATCATGTTTTTTTTTTCCAAAAAAGATTGAAATTTACAATAATTTCATAGGTTGAAATAGCCTGGAGGCGATCACATCATTCCCAAGGCGTACTGTCTTCTATAAAATCGTTAATCGAATAATATCCTTTAGTACACAAACGTTCTTTTACAATTTTTTTAAATTTCGCAATAGAAGCTTTTTGAACGTTTTCTGGGAGCCTGTTGTATAAGCGTATACATTGTCCATAGAAAGAATTACTGACTCGGCGTAAGCGAGTTACAGGCATTACAAGTTTGTGTTTGTTCCTAGTATTAATGCTATGCATGTCGCAATTCCTGCGAAATTCGTGTATATTTTTATGAACATACATAACATTTTCGTACACATATTGAGAAGCAACAGTCAATATTTTTATTTCTTTAAACTTATCTCTTAATGATACTCTAGGGCCTAAACTATAAATTGCACGAATAGCTCTTTTCTGCAGGACAAAAATAGTATTAACGGTAGCTGCATTTCCCCATAATAAGATTCCATAGGACATGATACTATGAAAATAACTAAAATATACTACGCGAGCTGTATCTACGTCCGTAATAAGTCTAATTCTTTTTACCGCGAACGCTGCAGAGCTGAGCCTATTCGCTAACCCCTCAATATGAAGATCCCACTGCAATTTCGAATCTATAGTAATCCCTAGAAATTTAGTGGATTTTACCTGGTTTTAACATTTCCCCTCCTAATTCTACACCATTATCAACAAGTTTAACATTAGGTGTAGTGAATTTTATTAATTTTGTCTTTTTGTTATTTAATAATAAATTATTTGAATCGAACCAATAGACAACCTTTGAGAGAGCATCGTTTACATCGTCGTACATAAGTAAATTACGTTTCACCTTAAAAATAAGTGAAGTGTCATCAGCAAACAATACTATCTCATGCTTGTCCTGTACAAAAAATGGCAAATCATTTATGTAAATAAGGAAGAGAAATGGACCAAGAATAGAGCCTTGTGGAACCCCCATACCTAGAGGAGCCCCAGGAGATCTCTTACCATTTACATCAACCCTCTGTATTCTATTACTCAAATAGGAATTCAGGAGGTTGAGTGCCTTATTTCTAATCCCATAATGATGCAGTTTCCTGATCAACGTCTCGTGATGCACACAATCAAAGGCCTTGGATCTTCTCGATGTGACGATTGAGCAAATTGACGGAAGCATGATAAAGACCACACGTTTTGCATGTTCGACTTGATAGCTTTAATTTTACCGTAGTACAAAAATAATCGTAGGGCATTTGCAGGAAATCTTTGAGTGAAGAATTTAAGCGTAGAGCTAAATTGACTGGAAGATTGAGAAATTGCCCTCCATCATCCAAAGCCAAGTCATCACCCGTTTGTTTTACTTTTACTGGTGGTGGAAGAAACCTGTTGTCTAGAAATCTAAATAGGACACGTCTTGGACGACAGCATTCATTGTTTCTACATTTTACAATTTGAAGCAAGTATTGGCTTTCACGCAAATGTTCTGATACTATTTAATGTCTGGAAAATCAGCAAGATCTTGTTCGCCCGGCCCAAAATATTTTGTAGTAACATGATAGCCATCAATTTTCATTGAACTCCCCATCTCAGCTAACACATTTCCTGCAAACTCGAAATTGAACATTTCCAAATGCTCATTAATTGTAACGCCACATTCATCCAAATAAGACCCAAAATGGTCATGAGAATGGTATTTATTTATGCCGCTCAGCGACTGGGTACAGTCGTGATCAGGCAATTTGATTCTATATTCCATGTGCATTAGAAGAGGTGTTTGCTTATTTGCCGCAGTTACACCAATACGCGAGCTTTATCATCTTGAGATATAAAAAATACTTGATCTGGTCCAAGTATGGACGGCTGCTTATTCGTTTTAAACTGCTGGATTGCATTGTATTGAATTAATAGCTGGAATAAAAAGGCTGTTTTACTTCTCAGTCATCCGATGGCTGCCATCGCGTGTAATAAACAAAATAACATCCAACCATTTATCTCAGAAACGTTTTCTTATGAACATTTTAGGACTTATGTATTTTGCGAACTCTCGTTGACCGCGAGACGAACGACTGTGTGTGCAGGAGTACGTTGACCTCGTGCCGGTCAGCTGATGGCGCACATGAACTAGTAGTATTCAATGATATTGCCGATTTTTTCAAAACACGATTATTTTAAAACATTATCTTCAAATTTCTGTTTCATTATTTTTCCCAAACCGGATTATACCAAAAAAAAGTTGTGAAAATAGGCAAGAAAAAAAATTCTTTTTGCGTTTTTTTCACTTATATTATGTCAGGTCATGCCAACACTATCATACCTCTTCGTTTTTCCAAGCATTCCAAATATACCCGGTATAGCCTATAGCCTTCCTCGATAAATGGGCTATCTAACACTGAAACAATTTTTCAAATCGGACCAGTATATCCTGTGATTAGCGCATTCAAACAAACAAACAAACTCTTCAGTTTTATATGACCTGTGATTTATTTATTGATGTGACACTAATACAATCAGTCCTCCGGTAGATCGACAAGTACTAAATAGTAAACATAAACAACACACATTTTTAAAACAAAACACTGTCGTTGAGAAAGATCCACGAAGGGAGTTTTCGAATATAGCTTCATCTCTTTCGCACGCACGGTAGTCAAACGCGTGCTGCCGCGATCTGCCATTTCTGTGGGCGAGAGGGCGCGTATTTTGAACTATGCCTTGCCTCGCGAATAATAAATGTTCGTGCAGGACGTCTCACTCCGCGCTCTGGGTATCCGTCGAGTTGATATGGCCATGAAATTTCTGTACTTGTACTATTATTTATTCCGTGGTTAAAGTTAAGTAAATGATGAATTGTCCATTCGTCTGTAGTGTGAGTTTGGCCGCCCCCTGAACTTGCCGTCCGGGGCATAGGCCCCGGCTTGCCCCCCCCCCCCCCCCTAGATCCGGGCCTGAATTTCGTGATTCCGTTCTTAGCTGACCTGTACTCGCCGAAAGGAATATTCCTACCAAATTTCAAGTCTCTACGCCTTATGGTTCAATTTTCCATTGTTGACGCCCCCGCAACCTCCCCTTGTGGGTAAAATTTCATAGAATCCGTTCTTAGCTGACCTCTACTCGGCAAAAGGAATATTTTTACCAAATTTCAAGGCTCTACGCCTTATGGTTCAATATTCTATTGGTAACCCTCCGAAACCCCCTCTTGTGGGTGGTATTTCGTAATTCCTTTCTTAACTGACCTCTACTCGGCGAAAAGAATATTTCTACCAAATTTCAAGTCTCTACGCCTTATGGTTCAATTTCCCATTGTTGACGCCCCCGCAACCCCCTCTTGTAGGTAAAATTTCGTAGAATCCGTCCTTAGCTGACTTTTACTCGGCGAAAAGAATATTTCTACCAAATTTCAAGTCTCTACGCCTTATGGTTCAATTTTCCATTGTTGACGCCCCCGCAACCCCCTCTTGTAGGTAACATTTTGTAGAATCCGTTCTTAGCTGGCCTTTACTCGGCAAAAGGAATATTTCTACCACATTTCAAGTCTCTACGCCTTATGGTTCAATTTTCTATTGTTAACCCTCCGAAGCCCTCTCTTGTGGGTGGAATTTCGTAATTCATTTTTAGCTGACCTCTACTCGGCGAAAAGAATATTTCTACCAAATTTCAAGTCTCTACGCCTTATGGTTCAATTTTCCATTGTTGACGCCCCCGCAACCCCCTCTTGTAGGTAACATTTCGTAGAATCCGTTCTTAGCTGACCTTTACTCGGCAAAAGGAATATTTCTACCAAATTTCAGGTCTCTACGCCTTACGGTTCAATTTTCCATTGTTGACGCCCCCGCAACCCCTTCTTGTGGGTGGAGTTTCGTAAAACCCGTTCTTAGCGGATGTTTACTCCCTTTAAGGAACCTATCGGCCAAATTTCAAGTTTGTAGGTGTATTTTTTATTGGACTTTCACACAAACTACCATCCTCTGCTTTAACCCCAAAAGGGGGTTGATTTCTCAAAATACATTAGTAGTACACCTCAACATCATCTATAGAGCATACATTTTAAATTTCAAGTCTCTTACTTCAAAAACATAGGACTTTCATACAAACTTCCAACCCCCGTTTTACCCCCTTAGGGGTGGAGTTTCGTAAAACCCGTTCTTAGCGGATGTCTACTCTCTATAAGTAACCTACCTGCCTAATTTCAAGTTTGTAGGTGTATTTTTTATTGGACTTTCATACAAACTACCAACCCCTGTTTTAACCCCAAAAGGGGATTGATTTCTAAAAATACATTATTAGTACACCTCAACACCATCTATAGAGCATACATTTTGAATTTCAAGTCTCTTACTTACTTCAAAATCATAGGAATTTTATACAAAACTTCCAACCCCCGTTTTACTCCCTTAGGGGTGGAGATTCATAAAACCCGTTCTTAGCGGATGTCTACTCTCTATAAGGAACCTACTTGCCTAATTTCAAGTTTGTACGTGTATTTTTCATTGGACTTTCATACAAACTATCATCCCCTGTTTTAACCCCAAAAGGGGGTTGATTTCTCAAAATACATCATTAGTACACCTCAACACCATCTATAGAGCATACATTTTGAATTTCAAGTCTCTTACTTCAAAAACATAGGACTTTCATACAAACTTCCAACCCCCGTTTAACCCCCTTAGGGGCGGAATATCGTAAAACCCGTTCTTAGCTGACCTCTACTCGGCAAAAGGAATATTCCTACCAAAATTCAAGTCTCTACGCCTTATGGTTCCAGAGATATCGTGATGAGTCAATGGGTGGGTAACTCTTTTATATAATATATAGAAGATTAAGTAGTCAGTTATTTTTAACTAAACAAAACTATTAAGGCGATAAAGCCATGCTCGGGTGTAAGTATCCCCCCTCCTCTACATGCAGCTCAAGTTTATTAGTTAATTCAGGGTAACCCGAATAAAACCTTTTCGTGTAGGTAACCTCCTCATAGGCTTAAGCCACTGAAGGGGTTAACCCCTTCACGTGGTTACTATATTAAAGGAGTTACCCGTTTCGCTGGGTTTTGAGGTGTAACTCGAATAAAAGGATACTCAGCGATAAGGGCTACACCATGTAGGGGTTACCCTGCGAAAAGGCTTAACTCTTAAGCGGTGTTGTCCGGTCCCTGATTGTAAGCTTATTTGTAATCGTTAATACCAAGTTTAACTTGAACACGAATGGGTTTTGAAGTAATATTAATTTATTTATTTGACTAGCCCGTTGGCGCAGTTTGTAGGGGCACTGCTTTCTGTTCCACGGGTTGCGGTTTGCGCCTGAGACTGGGTGTAATATTTTGATACACAAGCATTAAGTTGCTTACCGTAGGAACAGACGATCGTGTGTGTATGTTATAAGTAGATATTTATTTATTATTTAGTACTACTTAATTTTTATTGTTTTCAATTGAGCTAAACCGTTTATAATATAATATGTTTTATCAATGAGATACCATCAATTTTTATTAAATTTGTGTTTTATAATAATTAGTTGTAGTAAAAATAGTAATTGCTTATGAATATTTATATCTGTACCAAACATGAACCTTAAAATATTTTATCATATAAAAATACCCATAAAAACTGAACGTTATCATTTTTATAAAGGACATACGACAATATTCATTTTTTTTTGTTTCATGTACTTCGATGGTGCCAAACGAAGACGTAATATGTCTTTGCGAATTGACACTTCGATTTTCGAACAATTTTGAGAAAATTTAATTAGAAATAACTAACTGTACCACTGTGTGTTTACAGGTACAAGGTAGGTATTTATTTTGATATAAAAGTGTTTAGTATCCTCGTAGGACTCAAATCAAACAGAGAATAAAAATTACATAAAAATATAGTTTTGCCTTGAGCATCGATTATAAAATATCCTTCAAATATATTTTCAATACATCTTAAATGTACAGAAATAGACCTGTCTCCATTGAATTATATATAAGTAAAGGTAGTAAACCCTTCAAATCGCACCGTTAAAATAAGAAATATATGTCTATTTACAACCTCATAATATTCAAAACATTGACAACATATTAAAAGGCAATAAAACTCCAATCACCGTTATTAGTCTTAATATTGAGTATGAACGCTTTACACTTTATTAATGTTTAAACGTTTGAATTTATGTATTAAATTTACATTAATTTAACATAATAATTCATGTATTCTTTTATTAGACACTTGTTGTCGTTGAATTATTTGAATATTTCGGTCTACCCCAGCTTTTTTGGTCATTTAAGAATTAAGAAATTAACAAAAAAAAAATGTTTTTTGTCAAAACAATGGCACAAACTTGTGTTGTAATTATTCTAAATCTAATATACCATACAAGTCAATTAGTATATTATCATTCATTTTAGTAATATATTTTTTTTTATATTCAACTTAAATGAAATTTTCTTTTTTTTTTTAATACGTAATTCATTAGATCAAGGCTACTTCAAATTCCTTACCAAAACATCTTATTCAAATTCACGCTCTAACCAATTCTTTTGTACTTTTTACTGACTTTTTAATAACCTAAGCAGTACTTTTTTAGTTTGTAAGGTCCATTGTCCATTTGTTTTATGTAGGACACTCCGGTAGCCGTTGTAAAAAATCCTAACGGTTACAAAATTAACGGCGTTTTTTAAGATCAACCCCTTAACTTAAAAAAAAAACATTCCGTTATAAGGAACAGTCAATACGGATAGATTATGCAAAATCGCTCTTCCTTTTCAGAGCATCGCTTCCCATGCTCCCATAAAAGAATCAACGGCTATCGATATTCACAATGATGACACCTTGTTTGAATATTCAGTATTTCCCATGGTTCACAGTCGATCGAAAGGGTTTAGGGTCGATGCGTGTAGGCAAATTCGATTATCTCCGAAGTATTCTCACGAACATCCCGATCGCGAACAATAAATCTTTGCATATGATGCGTAATAAAAAAACGCTATTAAAAAACGAACTATCTATGAGTCCCCCAAACTTATGCATAAGAAACGAAACGGGTCCCAAATTAGACGCAAGGTGACAAGTGCGACCCATTCAATATCACAATTATTTCTTTCGACTTGCATAGAAATAAATGGGGTGCTTCATGGGTCGACGGTACGGTTGCGATTTTTTCTATACGATTCGCATACCTGTACCCCTTGCGTAAACGTGGGGACAGTTTATTTGCATTTTTTTTATATTATTCCCATTCAAATAGTATCTTAACCCTATTGAATAATGTCAGGGGTTAGGTTGCACTTAATATTCAAAAAGGGCAGGTACATTTCTCTTAATATTCTCGCATAAATTATAGTCAGGTACATTTTGGATTATTGTGTATCGCAGAAGGGGGCAGTTTGCTAAAGGGAGTAACTCACATTTCTTTGTAAAGCAACTTCGATATTTAATACTTTCAATATAAGGTTCAGTTTCGTTATGTTCATTATTGAACTTTGATTTTTGACCCGCGATGCAAGCGAATTCACGACGTTTTACTTCCTGTACGCTTTAACCCGTTTCCTTTGTAAGAATTTATGCAAAAAAGTCTACCCATCCTATTTTTTTATTCAATAAAATTTAGGGGCTATGCACATTATGCAAATGCGTGCATAAATTTTAAAATGACAGGATTCTGTTGCATTTGAATCGCACCCTTCTTTATCAAATAATAAAGTATGTTATTGCGTGAAATTTTATTTTGTTTTTCGTTTATTATAAGTAGGTGAGTTTTTTTTTTCTTCGGGACCCGTTTCTTCGCGACTTTTTTTCTCAGGAACGTTGAAAGAGTTACCGTTATGAGGTCGAATGCTTTTTATTGTGGAGTGACATATGAAACGGGCTCGGATTAGAATATGTAATTACTTCCTTTACGGTTTTCGGAAACGACTCGAAGCCGTTACCTCGAAACACCTTACGGCTACGTGCCTCATCCTGCGCTGTTTACGATCGAGCGTTCAACTATTTGGTTTCTTTTGAGATTGCCTGTAATTGGATTAAACTATATCGATTGGTTTTTGTATAATTTTTTTATTATATTGACTATTTTTTTTTGTTTTTTTTTTTCTTCTAGATTTTAACTTTCTTTTACAAAGTTGGAATTAATAATAATATACTTATGTATATTTCAAAATATAGGTGTATCAACGTCTTGTGTTTTATTTTGTACATGAGACAGATGTAAATTATATTGATATTAATTTTTTAAATCTTTATAATTAATGAATTTCATTTAAGCAATGATAAAGCTTAAAAACAGTAGAGGTTCTAAGATCAATGTAGACACATTCCTTTATTTTCTTGGTCTAATAATGCTTTAGCAGCGGTGAAATAATTTTTTATATATAATCTAATAATCTTGATTAAACTTCTATATTATGGTTATGTAAAATTTTACCTCAAATGGAATGTTATCACGAATCTTTTGTAAAATTTACTAAAGATGGACGATAAGAAATTTTACAATGTCGTTAAAATCTCTGTTATGGGTTGTCTGGTTGGAGTGATGTTTTTCGATGTTACCGATACGTTTTTTTTACTATAAAAACACATCAATAATAACATTTTATCGGTCTAAACAAACATACCTTTAAAAAAAAATCAAATACAGCGGCGCTCTGATTGTTGAGGCTTTTGCAAAAAAAAGTTTTGTCTTTAAAAAAAAAAACGCCCGCTCGTTTCGCCTTTCATTGTCTCCGCTCTATTGTCTCAAGTTAAACTTTTATGTATTCCGGATGACGATAATGTTTTGGTTTATTTTTCGATAACTATAATATGGTTAATTTATTGTTCGTCGTGACGATTAAATTGTTTTTCGAATCACGGTAGTCGGCTCGATTTGTATAGATTTGTGTAAATTTTCGGCAATTTGTACGCGGATGTCGGTGTTTTTTTCTATCATAAATATTGTTTAATCATGTGTTCCGCTTACGGAACGTCTAATTATTAAATATCCATCATTAGCAACAACCTTGAGAGCGAATATCATAAAAAATTATTTAATACGTATGTATTGTGTGTAATTAACATTATACCTTTAATTTGAATTCAATATTTATTTTTTAAATTAAATATAATAGTTTGTATATAAATATTGTTTTTTTTTATTAAGATCATAATGAAAAAAATAATATATATATTATTTAGAGTCTAACAATGTATATGAAATGGTTCTAGTATTTTTTTTATTACGTATTTATGTTTATTGTATCTAATAAAATATACATAACTCTATTTAATAACAATTTAAAAAATCTCTTAACATTTAAAGAAGTTCTAGAAATTATTAAGTTAATCTTATATTACTAGTTTAACTTTCAATTTAAGTGATGATTGAACCGTTTATTACCTATCACCTAGTAGTTTATTATATTTTAGTAAATAATTGGTTAAGTTTTTAAAAGTGTGTAGTGATTTATTGTATGATAATGAATAAATAAATAACATACATAAATGATGGCTTAGTACCAAGTTTAGAAACTTACACAGAGTTCATAAACCTCTATGACATTGTTTCAGTCTTATAAAAATGTTGGCTTTGTATCAGTTTTAATTTATCAGAAACTATAGGAGTATTATTATCTAAATATAAAAATACAAATAAAAGATGCATGTTGATATTATGACTTATTACACATGAGTAAGAAATAAATAAATATTTATATTTATCAGAATTAGCATATCGATAATTTATTATCAAATTATTCAAATCAGCGATTGATTTCAATATAATATTTTGTATATAAAAAGGCGTACGGTATTCATTGTAAGGATTTAATTATTATTTTTTTTAATGTATGCAGCTGCCGCGATCTTTTATTGTTATCATTTATAACGATTTGGAATAATATAACTGTTTGTGTTATCAATTATTATTTTATATATTATGCATCTTGTTATTTTAGGTCAATAGATCGACAAGAGATGCAGTAGATTTGGAACAATAATAGCATTATACTTACGCATTATATAGGTATGTATCTATCTGTAAGTGAGAGTTATCTATACTAATAAATAAAATTGGAGTGTCTGTTTTTAAGTTTTTAATATTAAAATAAACGCTTTTTACTAAATGCATATGGGTACACGGTACATATATCAAAATAACATTTTTTCCAATTTTTGTCTGTCTGTTTTTCTGTCTGCCTGTTTGTTCTGGCTAATTTCTGAAACGGCTGGATCGATTTTGACGGGACTTTTACTGGCAGATAGCAGATGTAATAAGGCGTAACTTAGGCTACTTTATTTTTATTTTTATTATTTTTTTTATAACTGTGAATTGAACAATAACTTTTTTAACTTTTTTTGGTAAATTCCACGCGGACGAAGTCGCGGGCACAGCAGCTTGTTTTAAATATAATAGCAGTCATCAAAATCTGTACCAACAATAATTAAAAAGTTTTGAGTTAGCACGCATAAAAAATAGGTCGAATTGAGAACCTTCGTATTTTTCTTAACTCGCTTAAAAATTTAATTTTAATTGTGTTTAAAAATTTAAGGTCACAATTCTTTAGCTACTTCTTATATCAATTTTCTTCTCTTATCTTATATTATATTCTTTGTGAAACTTATACGAGTGGAACCAGGGCGGAATTCTAGTTACGTGTGTGTTAAAAAGTCAATATATGGGAGTTAAGTTTGAACCAGGCAGCTGTTACTTCTAGTCATATGCTAATGAAGTCGGCGCAAATTCCGTCGATTGTTAGGAATCACTAGTTATTTATCGTTATTTATGTTATGTTAATATCGTAACCCCCGGGTTACAGATATTGGGTTGCGATCGGAAGGGTTACGTTGGTTGATGTGAAAACCACTCTTGAACAACATAATTTTGTTACATATAACAATCAGGTTTTGATTTAATTAAGTTCTTTTTCAATTAAACAAGTGAAGTCTGTTCTTAATTCAAATCTTACAATTTTATTTTATTTATTGAATTTCTTTTTGTTAAATTTTATAAGCAGCACGATAAATAATTAAATCACTCAAAAATATGATTTATAAGCAAACTTTTAACTACAAATTTAGAATTTTCGTAAATATTTGAATTAAAAATATAATACGAAAAATTGGCATTAAATAATTGTTTATTATTTTGCATTAAAACAATAATGTAGTTAAAAATAAACTAAGTTTACATCTTTTTATTCACAAAATTATTTTTTGTGTTATAATTATTTCCAAGCTTTGATTCAATTTAAAATTTACAATAAAAAATAAAGCAGTATTAAAATATAATCATTTTTATTTCGTATGACTTACATGACATACGGAATACCAATGACTTACGCCGTTCTGGCTTACGCTCTTCACCTTTTTTCCTCGTGACATTGTAGGAATCGTTGTACGATATTTGCAATGCAAATGATCGCCAGTACTTCCGTCGCCCGCTATTGACAACCGATGATTGAGTGGCCGACTTTTTGTCGTTCTGCCGCGTAATCGGGCAGATGGTATGTGGTAGGTTGTGACGGTAAGTGGTAAGTCACGGTAGGTTGTGGTACTTACGATTAGATTTATTGTAATTAACAAAATAGGATAAAAACGAACATAAATTTGGAGAATATAATTAAGTGTAACATAGGTGTTTGATTTGATTTTATTAAATTTTAATTTAATATGTGACGGTTAGTAGTGATCTATGTGTGACGGTAGGTGGCGTTACTTACTAGATTGATTAAAACTGTTAATCGTTAAAACGAAATACATAATATCTATACTTATACTAATACCTGAAGCAAAAACTTGGGGTACAAAGTACAAGTTTTTATGAAAATTGCGTGAACGGAGGAATATGAAATTTCTCACACTTATAATTCATATAGAAAAAGAGTACAGAATGCTAATATTTTTTTTTAAATTATGCATAAAAACTACATTAAACCAATAAAAAAAACATTACACACACTGCCATGTATTGCCACACACACGCATATATACTAAATTTTTTTTAAAAAGGTTAAATTAATAAGGTTAAATTAGTTTTTATCATTTTTTTTAATTTAAATTTTTAATTATTGTCGAATTTCTACCACTGGGCGACGACTAGTATTCGTAAAACCATAATTATTAAATTTGACACATTTGAAATTGTTTTATACTGATTTTATTAATTGATTGATTTGACATGAACATTCAAGTGCCCACATAGACATCTTTCCCCATGTAGGAGTAGGACACGTCGGAGGAAAAAAAAAGAGTTATGTCTATCAAAGTAATTTAATTGAATAATCATAGAAAAGTTATCTACACTGAATATAACGTACAGTAAACAAAAAAAAATTATGTAGGTATGTAATTGCAACGCCATAAACGAAAACTACCACAATTACATAATTATATTCCATATCCATGTAAAAACTGGATAATAAAACACAAAATAATTGACTGCAATAAATACTCTTACAAATTTAGTTATATTAAATTAAATAATTTAACAATAAATTAGCAATAATAACGCGATCATCGTAGGTATATGAAATGTTATCGCTAGCCGCGGGCGACGACGAGCGCGCGTATTTACTATGTCACCAAATAGACATGCGTGCGAGGATCGCTTATTAGGTAGGTATACCGTAAAAGGCGTTTGGTTTATTTTATTGTAATTGCTAAGAAAATACTTAATTTAGTACTTTATTTTGTATTTTTTGAAGTGAAACTTCTTTAGGCGCATTTGAGAGAGCGTGTGACGCGGCAACGTCGGGCGCGGTCAGTACTTGGAAGGGGGGAACACTGCGTGACGTGGGCTTTTTTTAATTAGTTTTTTTTTCAATTAGTTTGCCAAAGAAGTTTCACTTCTGACATGTGTACCTACTTTGTACGCACGCAATTTTTTTTCAGTCAACGTTTCAGTCAACTCTCAAATGTTGAAATTTACAATTTATTTATAAAAAGTAGTCAATTTAAAAACATTTATATACATAGTAAAATAAAACAAAATTGATATATCAAAATTAACAGGAACATAATTATCATTATTTACGTATTTATTAGCCATAAAAAATAGTATAAAAATTAATACCTATTGAAATGTATGAATAGGTTTCAAGCGAAATATCGCAGGTTCTTTGAATTTTCAAGTACAAATTTAAATACAAATTTGTGATCGGCCCTTATTTATTGCGGTTCAGAATTCACGCCCCACATAAGATGATTCAGCGAGGCGTCATTTTTGTCACCGTCATTACAAGATGGTTCAGACAAAATTGCAACCATGCATATTCATTGATATCATTGTCTCACTCCGCATTGTGTACCTGAACCACGTGTTGACCCCTCGACACCTTCCCACCAACCCCTCGTGTTATTGTAACGGTTAGCGTCATTAGAGGCGGGGTAGGTCGTGTTACACTGGCGTCAGGCACAAAAGCTTGTCATAAAATGTCCATGTTATAAAAGAGTTCATGTAAGGCAAATTAAGGCTTCAAGTACTAAGTATTGTTTTAATGTACTAGCCGATTTCGTGGCTTTGCATTAGAGTTTTTTGAAAGATATTATACTTCTCAAAATCAAAATCAAACTTTACTCAAACATTTTTATTTAAGTAGGCGTTTTCAGATCGTCATTTTGCAATAATATAGCTTGTTTCATTATTATACTTGCATTATTTTAAGAACTTAGTTATTAAGGTTAATTAAAAACTCAACTATTTACAAAAATATAATATATTTACCTACCTACTTAGATATAGTTTCATTACTTTAAGAAGTTAGTTTATAAGGTTAAATAAAAAAAGGTTTATTATTTTATGCTTTTCAGTTTTTACGGCGGTTTAATTTTCTGTTAAAAAGATTTTATACGTTGTTATAACTTTTACTGGGTATACCGATTTTGATGATTCTTATTTTAATTCTATTTCAATTTGTTCGACATCTGATGACTACTTTTTTAATAATCTTTGATAACGCGTATCTACTTGACTATTTTTTTTTGTCCATACGTTTTATTACTGGTCCATGTAACTAAAGTCGGTTTTGTTTTCGTTTACGAGCAAACACAATAATTATACTTTAAATTATATTCTATTGTTAACACACATGAGTTACTATAAGTGTTTCGGTGCCTGCAGGTGACGCCCCAGTAAACGTTACAAGTTGAAAAAACTGTTATTAAGATAACGCCTAGAACTGTAATTTTATAATATGAAAGTTCACCAACAAACTTTAAGTAGGCCATTATTGTATTTCTTGCCGGTTCTTCGAACGAGAACCATTGACATATTTATATAATGATAGGCTTAACTTTTTGTAGGTAAATGTATATAATATTAATTTTTCTATTTTGTTTTTGAAGTAGAAGTTTTTTACGCGCGCTTGTCTTGGGGAATAAGCTAGTGAATGCGCGACGAGAGCGTTACGAATAGTGTGATCGGGCGAGGCGAACTGAAGTTGGGAGGGAAATATAAGTTAGTGAAGATAGAAAGAGAGAGAGTTACGTTTCGTAAGTTTTACCACAGTCGTGTGGTCTAAAGAATTTTTTTTTTTTGTTTTGTAATAATATTTTAATTATTATATAGGTATGTATAAAATTTAACTTACGAAATATATTTAACAAAAATTCCAATTTAAATATAACAGCGATTAAAATAAATAAAAATAATAATACAAACACTAAATAAATTTACAAAAGAAATTTGAACTAAAATTATTATTATTCATACAGTTTTTAAAAATAACAATACGTAACGCAATTTATACTTTTCGACAAATACGAGTATACTTAGTTCTATTTTAATTGAGTAAAAGTCGTAACCAAAATGTGAATTAAAACAGTCTCATAAAATATCGGTTTATTTAGAGATATAGATAATTCTTTTTTATCTTTCAAAAAAAAAATTAAAATAAAAATCGTTACAAAAACGTGACATCGTGTCGTCACGAAATGCTTTTAGATCGAAAGTTTAGAATTATAAAATTCCCCGTCTTTAATTATCTACAAATCGGTCGCGAGAGAAAGTCGTCAATTAAACATTTGGAATATATTTTTACGATCGTAGGCTCGCGTGATTTATGCGTTCTGGACGTTTTTTTTTTTACAATTTAAGTTCCAATTTAAAATAAAAACTTATCAATCAAAATCAAAATGAAAATTTTTTTCACATGGGTTACAAAAGCACGTTTTTAAAATTAAATAATATCTATTTAAAAATATATATGTTTATTTTTAATTTAATTGTTATTAATAAAGTAAATATTTTGTTTTTATTTAAATTTCACGACTAAGCTATTATTTTTCATTATTATTTGCTTAGTTATGAAACCAAAGGCAACTAAACAAACAGGTGAATAATAAAGTAGACAAAATTATTTACAATCGTATAGGTATTTTTAATGTGTATTTGTAACTTGATACAAGTAGAAGTTATTTTTCAATAAAATGATCATTAAAAACATCAAATTCGCTCGATATTATATCACGTCGTATATAATATATTTTTAGAAGATATTAAATAATAGTCATAAAAAACAACGAAAGCGTATATAATTAAAATTTTTAGTATAATATTATCAAAATCCATGCTATCCGCGTTTCTTACATAAATTCGTTACATAATAATTTAATGAAATCTTCAGTCTCACTTAGGGCTGTCACCTAGAAAAATAGCAGTTTCCCTTTTTCCACGACATACTTTCTTTATAATAAAATTCTGAACGTTTGTGTTCTACGATTTGTTAATTTAATTCTAAGGGGTATTTGTAAGACATATAGACACTCATAGGCATAATATGTTATGGAATGGGTTCCAATGAAAATGATATATTTTATTGCTGCTTATAATTATGTGAGTTATGGGTGCCATCACCTCAAGAGAAAACTTAAGCACAAAATGATTAGTACCTACCTAACAAAAATCGATTTCAGAAACTTTACTGTGCAATGTAGCTAATATAATTATCATTTCATGCGATACAAAAAAAAAATCTACCTTTTCTTCATAATCGGCAACCCTGGGTATAATTTGAGATGAAATAATTGATGATAGTGAGGAGAACTCTCTCTAACATTTCGCGATGTCCGATGACCTTTGACTGAATGAATTTCGATAGTTTTAATCGCCATTTATATAAAAAAAATACGTTATTAATGATACTCGTCGTTAATGTGTTTTAAGATTCGTTTTTTTTATTATTATTTATGGCGGTGAAATTGATTGATCTAAAAAAGCTGTTATTATTTTGAAGTAGTAGTAGTTAATCTCCATTGTATATTTTTCTTAGATAATCTAAATATTTATTGAAAAGGACATTGACTACGAAACATCTACAATACAGACTACAATACAGAATGTGACGAATAGCAAAATAATAAAAACGGTTATTATCATTATCTAAATTAACGTCTGCTATTAATAATATTATATAAAAAAAACTTTTTTATTCTTTCGAATACATTTCAAAAACAATTTTAATTATTGTCTGTGCTCTTATCAAAACTAAAAAACTAAGAAACGCCGCTGACATATCATGCGATTTCGTCATAACATAACATTTAACAGTAGGTACCATTTATTAGTAAATTAGTTAACGGGACGCGATGACCACTAGTTAAAAGTTAAAATGACTGCAACAATAACGCTTCGCTGACTACCGTAATGACACTCGGCCACTGCACACGACACGACTCAGGCCCTATTTCACCAGTTACAGATAACGATATTTGACGGATAACGATATCTAATAGATAAGTTTTTAATAAATTGTTCTTTTTTACCATCGAATTCCACTATATTTACGAAATCGTTCTCTTCGTAAATGTGAATGAGAATCTTAATGTTGAACATTAATAATTGAGTAGAAACAGGTCCTAACAGCCTATTCTATATTTAAATCATAATTTAATGTATGATTCATACATACATCAATTACATACACGATCAAAAATTCAAAAGATAAAAATATAAAATTATAATAAATTTGTATAATTTTAAAGTATTTAAGTAATGTATTTTAATCTTAATGTCTCTTGTTATTTTGATTTATATACGTGAAATTAAAATTATTTATTTATTTATAACTATTTCTTTGGTTTAAATAATAAACGTTTAACTATAAAATTACAAATATAATAAACGTAACATGATGGGTGTTAACGTAATTTAAAATCAATATTTCAAAAATTGTATCTTTAAGTTTTATCATCTTTAATTTGTAAATTGCTATAAAGACGACATTTCTTTGTAATACAATGCCCAAACAAATTATTAGGTGTTTTCTGTTTCCACTGAAAAAAAAAACACCCAAAAGTAAGTCTAATATCAACTTTACACTACCTTACACACTACCTCTGAGCTTAATTAACCTATAAACTGTATCAAAACTATGTGGTGTCGTGGGACACCAGATAAAAATATTAATTTCAAGTTCTATTGGGAAGGAATGAGGTATAAAGAAAATAATTATTCGGGTATACATTTTTTATTATGATTTTTGTATCGATAAAAATTAACATAATAGGTATATTAATACAAAAACTACTTTACAAACCTATCTTAACATCTTTGTTTTATTTACAACAATTAATAAAAATATACCTAAAATAATTATCGAATGATAGAATAATAATAGCAAACTGTAATAATAATAACAGTCATCACGTAGACCAGTGTTCCGCAAAGGGTGTACCGCGGCACACTGGTGTGCCGTGGTCGTTTATTGGTGTGCCTCAGAAAAATAAACTTTACGTTTATTGATTAATCATAAAATTCATAAATATTGTTTCGGTGCTTAATAAATAAATGTTGGTTAAAAAATGATTTTTTATTTGTGGTGTACTTCCAAAATATTTTCCTATTCCTAGGTGTACCTTGAACACAAAAAGTTTGCGGAACACTGACGTAGACTATACATTAGATAATGTATAGCCATCATACATAGACTATACATAAAAATCTTACGTTTTTTTTAACGTTACGGACGTTTTTGCTAGCTAGGGTACCCCTCCGCAACGCCCCATAAGGAACTTCGTTACAAAAACGACTCATAATAATCGAATTAACGTCATGTTCCCATGTACCCATGTACACACAGATATGTACATTACAAAGAACTATTTTATACCTGTACAGATTGTCTATGTATTTAGTGCAGAGGTCGTTGTCTGTAGAAAATGTATAGGACAAAAATAGTACGACTCTCAGTGTGTAGGAGGTCTTACATCGTACTAATTAACCTGGCGTCACTGCAATAAAAACCAGGTGTAATCTCTGTAAATAATAGCTATAAGTTCTTGGATTTATTTGTTTTATTATATACTTTTATTACATTTTTTTCTAACAACCAATTTTTTGTTTTTGGTTGAGTTTTGTGTCAATAAATATACCTTATTTTTTTGTTATATATGTTTTTCTTTGACAGAGATATGGAATTTATTTCTGAGGTAACAAAGTTATTAATAAATGTAGAGTTTCATTGTTTTTTTTTTAATTAATATTTATTATGACACAAATCAGTCAGCATGTTGTTTTATAGCCTGTAATGATCACTAATAGTCAGCCTATATTTATTAATAAATTAAATTAAAAGAGCTATTCTTTAAAAACTTTAAGTAAGTAAGTACAATGTTTTTAAGTTTTTTTTTTTTTTTTTTTTTTATACCACGACGGTAGCAATCAAGCATACGGCCCGCCTGATGGTAAGCGGCTACCGTAGCCTATGGACGCCTACAACACCAGGGGCATCACATGCGCGTTGCCGACCCTTCAAAAACCTATTTACTCCCCTCTTGAAGGACCCCATACTGTAGCATTGTGGGAAAACCTCGGCAGGGAGTTCATTCCACAGCCGAATGGTCCGTGGGAGGAAGTTCCTCTGAAACCGAACTGTACGGGACCATTTGGGCTGCAATGTGTGAGCATGAATTCCCTGTCGATGGCGAGCGGTGCGATGGTAAAAAGTGGCCGTGGGCATCATCTCGAACAATTCTTCGGAACACAACCCATTGTACAAACGATAGAGCACGCATAGGGATGCAAGATCTCTTCTTAGACTTAAGGGCTCAATATCGCTCGTCAGTATTGGATCGTCGACAATTCTCACAGCTCTCTTTTGAACCGAGTCGAGAGGACCAAGCTGGTATGCCGGTGCTCCCGCCCAGAGGTGAGAGCAGTACTCCATGTGGGGGCGGACTTGCGATTTATATAAAAGCAGTCTTTGCCCCGGCGTGAAGTACCGCTTCGCTCTATTGAGCACACCGAGTTTTTTGGATGCCAGTTTGACCTTGTCTTCCAGGTGACATCGGAACTGGACGTCGCTGGATATGTCGACACCAAGGATACCAATACTGCTAGAGATGATAAGGGGTGTGTCCTGGAATTGAGGGGCCACAGTGAATGGGGTTTTCTTAGCGGTGAACGCACAAACTTGTGTCTTGGAGGGGTTAAATTGTACTAGATTTAAGTATTAAAGATTGGTTAAATTAAAGGCCTATATTCGTTTGTATTTGACTTTCTTTTATATGTATTTTTGGGGTAAAAAAAGGGATAGGATTTCCAGATTTGGAACACGATATTTATTTTTATACCCCAGTTAAACAAATTATACAATCCTTATCACACATCCCTTTGTTAAAAACAAAATCAAAAATTCAAAAAAAGAATCAAAAATTCAAAAGAATAAAGGTGAGGAAAGTCATGTTTAAGAATATATTAACTACAAATTCGTATTACATAGTTATTACACATACTTATTAAGAAACATTTCCATACATGAAATGTTCGTCTATACATATCCATACACGCTTCTTTAACATTTGAATCTATTATACAAATATTTTAAAAATAACATACAAAAATGTTGCAAAATAATTTATGATTTTTTATTGTCGTCATTATTGTAATTTAAAAATTCAGATAAGAAGCAATTATGATGTATGGACATTCATCGACTTTTTTGTACAAAATGAATGTATCAATTCTATATTATAATATTTTGAAATTGCTATTTTCATTCATAGATTTTTAATGTATTATGAGTTGTTTTTACTAAGGATTTATTTCTAAATTCTTTCACATTAATTTCATCACACGCCCGCGGTATTAAGTTCTGTTAATTATTAAAAATTCGCTGATAAGATCAAATTACCTAAATAGCGGCATATTTCATGCACGCTCCGCTGATACAGAGGAAAAAAAATGCAATTTTCGGTAACTCTGAGGCATTTGAAACAAGAAAAAATGTACTAAATATTTTTATTAATTTAAAAGTGCCGTACTCGAGAATTTGTTCGCATTAATTGTGAACAAAAAAAACATTTTCTAAACTATTTCAAATTGAAATTCTTCGAATTCAATTGTGGAAAATGAAGTTCAAGAATTTATTAAATAGACTGTTACAATTATTTTTGCCCTTTACGATGATGAATATTGTATTGTCGATTTGAAATATAGATTCTAGCAGGGAGAATAAACAGTGAAAAACTTTTTCAGCCAGCAATGTAACGACAATTCAGCCAGCAATGTAACATCTAACTGCTGAACACAGGCCCCTTTCTCCATGTAGGAGAAGGATCGAAGGTTAATCCACCACGCTACAAACACTCATCTGGACAATATTATCATTTTTTTTTCATAATAACATCCTATTAATCTCTATATATAATTATATAAAAATGAATCGCTAAATGTGTTGCTACCTAAGTGCAAATCTCGAGAGCAGCTGAACCGATTTCGCTAATTCTTTTTTTATAATATTCCTTGAAGTACGAGGATGGTTCTTACGGAGAGAAAAAATTAAAAAAGTGCCTGAAAAACTCTAAAAACAACACTTTTCTATATTCCCATATAAAAGATTCGTAATAATACATAAAATTCAATTTGAACTTTAATACCATATCATAAAGTTTAAGTGTCAGTAAAGGGGTTCCGGGAAGGACAAGTATTAAGAATCGACTGTTAGGCGGTACGAAGTTCGCTGGGTCAGCTAGTTAAGTAATAAAAACCCCAAATTATTGATTTGGGCTTTATATGAAAATTACTGAGCAATAGTCAAAACAATTGCCTAACACCTAATTGTGACAGCTGTGGTCTGAGTGTTTGTGTTTATATTGTGTGTTTCTGGACACACATGATTTTGAGAGTTGTGTTTGATGTTTGAGTGTGAAACGTGCCATCTAACAATTCACTTTGTGTATGATGGAATAGTACATTTCTAGATCACAATATGTTATTAACCGGAAAATTTTATTCTATAACTAATTTTTTTTTCTATGTTGTTGTTTTTCTTCATACATTTCTTTGTTTTTAGATATGAAATGTCCTTGTTTGGGGTACGAAAAAGAATATTTGTATTGTATTGTATGTTGTTTTTTATACAACTAACTCGAGAAACAAAGGTAAAGATCATCGGTTGGTAAGCGATTGCCGTAGCCTATAGACGCCTGCAACACCAGAAGCATCTCAAGCGCGTTTTCGACCCTACTTCAATCCCCCCAGGAGCTCTGGCCACCTTACTCACCACAGGAACACAACGCTGACTCAAAGCTGTATTATTTAGCTGTGATCTTCTGTAAGGTCGAGTATTTCTCCAGTCAGGCTACCCCAGATTTTGAGCAGTATATTTCTTGTGCCCTACCTCAGTTGTATATTAGAATTATCATAATTATCGCCATTTAACCATGGTAGTCGAGCGAGGTTATGTTATCAAAGAGAAAGACTGCCGTCACGGAGCGGTGGCGACAGGTTTTTACCGAAGTTGCGTGAATCTACTTTCGACATAACAACTACCTAATATGGATGTTAGAATACGTAGCGATTCTCGTTTCGTTTCATCGATTCTATTTTTTTATCTCGTTTGATTGTTAGTTCGAGTTCAACGCGATATTGCGTTGATGTGTACACGCTCCTTGTGGAGTAGCGGATTTAATTTATATTAAAAAAAATAGTAATCGAATATTTTTTGAAGTTAAGAATCCTTAAGAATCGATTTTCACATAAGGCCCTCGGTATGAAAAAAAATATTAGGAGTAATGAATTTCGGCGGCTTGTAATTAATAATAATACTTTACTTCACACCGATGGGAAAAATAATAAAATTTTAATGAACAAAGAAATATGTACAAAGACGAATCTATACTAATATAATAAAGCTGAAGAGTTTGTTTGTTTGATTGTTTGTTTGTTTGAACGCGCTAATCTCAGGATCTACTGGTCCGATTTGAAAAATTCTTTCAGTGTTAGATAGCCCATTTATCGAGGAAGGCTATAGGCTATATATCATCACGCTAAGTCCAATAGGAGCGGAGTCCACGCCGACGAAGTCGCGCGCAGAAGCTAGTATTAGTACACTGTAAAAAATATTTGTAAAATTACCATTTCTTTACTCAACATGAGGTGGCTAAATTTACTAATCAGTGTGTATGAATTCAAATTACAACACAATTTGAGTAATTTTCCAAGACATATGCGAAAATTTGCTAAGATGCGGTGTAATTTTACAATCTCAGAGTATAAATCTTACTTGTGTTGTAATTTTACTGACTTGTTTATTAAATTTCAATAACAAACTTTGAAGATTTACCTAAATTTTTAGTAATTTGAGTTACTATATTTTTTTGTAAAATTACAAAATGTTTTAAAATTCGAATTACTGTGAAGTGTTTAGGAATTTAAATTTTTTTTTATTATTTTTACAATTTAAACTGTAAAATTACACAATACATTGTAAAATTACTAAAAAATACTATTTGTCTGTGACCATGTGTAATTTTACTAAACAGATTATCAATTTTCGGTACCAA
Organism: Melitaea athalia; assembly: GCA_905220545.2. NCBI lineage: Eukaryota > Metazoa > Arthropoda > Insecta > Lepidoptera > Nymphalidae > Melitaea > Melitaea athalia. The sequence continues at coordinate 692,836 of HG992180.1, forward strand.
GCTCCTTAAATTTACAAACATTGTGCGTATTTTAATTTACTCTATTGTCTCGTAAAATTATGAAAAAATATGTAAATTCGAATTTTAATGAATCCTTTGGAAATTCAATAATCTTCTTATTAATTTTATTATTTTGACTGTAAAATTATACAGTGTTTTGTATAATTAACAGTATAACAGAGTAGCTACTTTTTTAGATGAACAAAAATTGAATTAAAGATTGAATTGTTTATGATATTTTATCAAGTATTAATATTATTTATTGCTGCTACTCGTCTTACTATTTTATTGTACTCAATAAATCGTTTTCTTAACGTAAACAATATGTAATAATATTTATTTACCTATATTTTAAATTTAAATTAATCAATTAAGTCCTATTTTTAACTTTTCAATTATTTAAATTAACGACTTACAGGTTATCTGGAAGTATCTAAAATATAATGATTTATCTATAAATTTATTCAGTAAAATTATACTGAATAGATTTTTGAAAAATCTTTGGTGAAGTAACATCAGATCTCTCTAATTTTAAAAATCTCAATTGAACGGTATAATAACAAAATTGCATAGTAAATTTACTAAGAATTCTTATGGTAAATTTTTAAATAAAATACAAAACTGTGTAGTAAAATCACCAATAAAACTTTTTGTAACCGCTGAGCAAATTTACTAAACATTTTTATGATAATTTATTGAATAAAATTACAAAACTGTATGGTAAAATTACTATTCAAATTTTCTGGTAATTTTGCTGCTTGGTAAATTTCCAAAAAATATTTTGTAATTTTCTCAAATTGAGTTGAAGCATTCTGTTTAGTAAATTTACTAAATTGTTTTGCGTTAAAACTTCCTACACATTTTTAGTAAAATTACCGAAGAAATTTTTAACAGTGTATATATTAAACTTTTATTCACGGTTGCATGATCCTAATACAGGTTTTTTTTATCTATAACATACATGGTAGTCTGTTCCTAAGGTAAGTTAATGCTTGTGTTATAGTTAACGGCCGACTGATATAGCTACATTTTTTTTCGGTAAATATAATTATATAAATACATAATACGAACAGCAAACGAATAAATAAAATTAATAACGAATTCATCAAATGTTAAAGAAGTTATGTTTAATAAAAATAATATTTGATATCGTGTATTGAATTAAAACTACTTAATAAAAATTATCATAACATATCAAATCAGTTTTTATAATAATTTAAATTGTTTATTTGATTTAAAATATTATTCAAACGTGTACCTATCAAAGAAGTAAAAATAGCTAATCGTAATATTATTTAAGTTATATATAAAATACAATTTGCATACACATTTTAAATTACATTGTGTATATAAAAACTTATTAATTTATGGTTTTGTTTTTGTATTTATATTTCAAAATAATGTGACAAACCAAATGTGATATTGAATCCATTCAAAAAAATAACCTTTTGTTACGAGACCTTTTGGAGTCGGTCTTAAGATTAGGGTGACATGAGGGTCGAATGAAAAAAATGTCAACTGCTGTGGTGTAGTGGTGCGAATAGTCGCCTAAAACACCAACGTTAGCTGGTTCGATTGTCGATCGGGATGGATATTTATTTAAGTATGCACAAATATTTCTTTCCGGTTTGGATGTCTGTCCTAGTCGGTCTTCCCACCGTGCCTCGAAGAGCACGTTAAGCCGTCGGTCCCGGTTGTTATCATAATTACCTGATAGTACAATTACTCATAGTAGGGAACATATTCGCCAACCCGCAGTGGAGCAGCGTGGTGGATTAAGCTCTAATCCTACTCCTACATGAAGAAAGAGGCCTATGCCCAGCAGTGGAATGTTACAGGCTGAATGCAGAAAAATAATCTTAATTACCATGAAAAGATTATAAAGTTTTAAAAATAAGATAATTTCTTAATTGCTAGAAAAATAACTGAACGCTTCACATTCACATCTTAAGTACAGTTTCAATAGGTGGGACAATTGATTATTATAAATTTATGTTGGACTAGGGAAGTACCTCAACCTTACGGAAGATTTTATTCTGCTCTCGAGCAGTGTTACCAGTGTTGTGTTCCTGTGATGAGTAATGTTACTCGAGTTTCCACTGGGAAGGACCGAGGGTAGAGTCGGCAATGCGCTTACGATGCTCCTGGCGCCTATAGAGGCGTGTATAGACTATGGTAATCACTTACATCAGTTGTACATAAAAAGAAAAAAAAAATACTAGAGGGTCCATGTAAGCGGCCGTCCTCACGCCATACAAATTTAAGTCTTCTATAAAATAATGAGCACATCTTATTCAAACAAGTCAAGCGAATTATGTTTAAAATGACAATCTTATTTAAGAATACGTATTCCATATACAAATCCTTTTCGACACGGCCATCAATAGTCTTCAAAGGCGACAGAGCGTCGACACTGCCAAGGAAACTATGGCGTTCAGACTCACGTCCCATCCATCAATCAACGGTGAATGACCTCATGCATCCTGACGGTGACGTCACTGGCCAACTCCTGGCATGTGATACAAAGGACACCTCTATTTGGACAAACAATCGGTTATGTATTTAGTCTGTTAAGTATGATACTTACTGACGCAAATTTGATCGTTAATCATTAAGAACGTGTATGTATGTGTAATGTATGAGGAAATTTGAAAATTAAAACAAGTCTCGTCACGAAAGATTTTTTAATAACTAGCTGCTGTGCCTGCAACTTCAACTTGGAATTTAAAAAAAAGTTATTGTTCAGTTCGCAGTTATAAAAAAAAATCGAAATTAAAAGTAGCCTAAGTTACTCCTTAATACATCAGCTATCTGTCAGTGAAAGTCCCGTCAAAATCGATCCAGCCGTCTCAGAGATTAGCCGGAACAAACAGACGGACAGACAGACAAAAATTGTAAAAAATGTTATTTTGGTATATGTTCCGTGTATAGATCCATATGCATTTAGTAAAAAGTGATTATTTTAATATTAAAAACAGACACTCCAATTTTATTTATTAGTATATATATTAAGTAATAATTATTAATAATAATTAAGTTAAAAAATATATAGCAAGTTTTCAACGTAAAGAGAACCTTCTTTTATCTGTAACTTTGGTGTTTTAATCATATCATCATATTTGGTGATGAAAAAAGCTTTAGAATTATAGCATAATTTTTGTTATGGATTTTCGGATTCATGTTTGGATTTCATAATGATATAGGTACCTATATAATTATAGTAATAATATAATTATTATTTAAAAGAGGGAAAAAGAAAAACACAGACAATGGCATAAGCTATTAAGCTTACACTACACTTTTAAATATCGTATAAAAAGCTAACTCACACATCTCCATTCGTATAAAAAGTAAAATCACACATTAATAGCTATCTCCATAACAAACAAAGTAGGCGCTAATCGTCAGTAATTATGAGTCTTTTGCGAGTGATTGACGTCTAATTGATGATTACGATTAATTACGAAACGATAATCGTCTCCGACACTCCGACACTGCTTTCTTGTCACTAAAAACTTCTTCTTTAAAATAAAGACATTGCAGATTGACCGTCCTGCCCCCTTAGCCAAGTTGATAATCTAGAATCGATAAATCTATTAGAAAACTAAACAAATGTATGGGAATGACAGTAGCTTATCACTATATATTATAAAACAAAGTCTCTTCCCGCCGTCTGTCTGTCTGTATATATGCTTAGATCTTTAAAACTACGCAACGGATTTTGATGCGGTTTTCTTTAGTAAATAGAGTGATTCCAGAGGAAGGTTTATATGTATAATACATGCATACTTCAGTAGAGGAACACTGATAGTTTTAGAGCTTTCTAATGTGATGTCGTGAATAAATACATTTTTTGCGCTTAGATTGCAAATATTTATTTTATATTTTATATTTAGTATCAGCATTGCACCCGTGCGAAGCCGGAGCGGGTCGCTAGTTCGATATACGTCGAAAGCTAGTTTAATTCCCATACATTGAATATTCTATTCTATTCTATTCGTTTAGCTTTTATGCAACTTGGCTAAGGGGGCTGTACAAAAATTATTAAGAGGGCTGTAATCAAGAAGTCGTACTAGCGGTTTTATACGTAACTTCTTATAACTCAAGCACATCGGAATGAAAATTTGCCTTTTTTTACAACACTTGGTCGACAAACAAGCGTGGCTTACCTATATGTATTGTAGGTAATATACTAGTATATACTAGTTTTTTTTTTAATGTACAAGCAAGTCGGTAAACAAGCGTACGGCTCAATAAATGATAAGCGATTACCGTGGTTTATAGATGTCTGCAACACAAAAAGCCTTGCAAGTGCTTTGCCGACTCTATCCCCAATTCCTCACAGGAACTTTGGCTACCTTACTCACCAACAGGAACAGAGCACTGTTTGAGAACAGCATTATTATTTAGCTGCGATCTTCTGTAATGTCGAGGTACTACCCTAGTCCGGCTGCTCCATATTTTTAGCAGGATTTTTCCTGCTGTGCCCAATCCTCAGTTGAAGTATATGTACCAATTTTTGAAATTCCGGATTTCTAGTTATTTATGTGTATCATCACTACATATTATAAAACAAAGTCGCTTCCCGCTGTCTGTCTGTATGTATGCTTAAATTTTTAAAACTACGCAACGGATTTTGATGCAGATTTCTTTAGTAGATAAAGTGATTCAAGAGGAAGGTTTTTATCTATAATACATGCATATTATAGTAGAGGAATACTGATAATTTTAGAGGTTTCCAACGTATCTTTTATTGTAGATAGTATTTAGTTTCAGCATTGGAACCGTGCGAAGCCGGGGTGGGTCGCTAGTGTTTACTAATTTGCAATTGGTTCAGTACTTTTAGAATAAAGGAGTGACAAATTTAGTATTAGTAGGGTGAACAAAATAAGTAAGTGAATTGTAATGTACCACATATTTTGTAATATTCTTATAGAACTCCTGGGGAGTGTCTGGGTTTCGGCAACGCGCTCGCATTGGTTCTGGTATTGGTGGCGTCTATAAGCTACATAGCGTACAAATGGTAATAATAATAGATAGCAGGCGCATTAAAAGCGCGTTTTCAACCCTCTCCAGGTATTTGACTACTTTATGGGGAGCTTTACACGCTACGATAATTTGTAACAATTTATTGAACGATTTATCGCTCCAGCAAATCGAAAGAGTAGAGCACTGTTTACTCCAACTCCAATCCCAATAAATCGCTACAATCTCCCGTTTACACGCAACGATAAATTGTAACAATCTGATCGTTACGAAAAATTGTTACAATTTATCGTAGCGTGTAAAGCCCCCATTACTTACCAGAGGAGCACATTACTTGATGGTCGTACTATTTAGCTACGATTGTTTCTATGGTCGAAGGACTTCTATCGTACGGCTGCTGCTCCAAATATTCAGCGAAATATTTTCTACCCTGCCTTACCCCAACCAAACTACTATACTAACTATGGTAAAACTTTTGTGACTTACTAAAATTCACTATTAAAAAGGAGGCTGTGACTAGTCAGTGAATGGGAACTGCTTTTACGATGTGTATCTTCGACCCCAATGCTCGCTGACGCTCACACATCCGTTTTTTTCCTCAATTCACGAAAACTCTAAATGTAAACAAACAATATTAACCCCTGTTACCTTGGAGATAAGACTGATTTCGTGATGAAAAACGACTTTAGCTGTTTCATAGGTTTACTTGAAGACTTCTTCCTAATAAAAATTATTGCTAATTATAAATTAGACAAAATGTTAATTAAATGTTTAAAGGACGTTTCTTATATCTAAAAGTACTGACTTGTCCTTCGGACCTTTTTAAAACCAAAAAACAGTATGTAGTGTGTTGTGGGTGAAACTGCAGAATTGTCTAGTGTATCAGAGAAAATAATATTTCACAAACAAAAAAGGAAATTAAGTTTACATATTATAATAATCGAAGATCTAGCGAAAAGTGCGGTATACGCAAAATATTCTTTTTCAATATTTTTATTAAATGTTACTTTTTAAAACTCTATTATTAAAATTAAATATATATTTTGATACCATGGTGTATGTAGTGTTAGCCTATAAGTGGCTGTTACATTTATATCTGTTTTTTTCTCCATATTATATGTTTGTGAATTAATGTAAAAAAATTGTTGGTTAACCACAGAGATCAATATATAAAAATATAATTAAATAAATAAATATTATCATTACATAGTACAAAACAAAGTCGCTTTCCGCTGTATGTATGCTTAGATCTTTAAAACTACACAACGGATAATGATGCGGTTTTCTTTAGTAAAGAGTGTGATTTTAGAGGAAGGTTTATATGTATAATACATGCATAATATAGTAAAGGGACACTAATAGTTTTTGCAACCGTGCGAAGCAGGGGAGGGTCGCTAGTATATTATAAATCAAAAAACATTAAAACAATCTAGAAAACCAAAACTATTAATATTAATAAAATTGTATATTTTACGGTTAGTCCACTCTGCTCGCGAGTATCACAATTATGCAAAGCGTTAAATTAAAGTGAAATTAGAAAAAATATAAATGTCTGTTACATGAAGATATCTCGAGTAAATAATTTTTGTTTATATTGAGTTATTCTTGTGTGGGTAATCTCGGTGTTTAGTTAGATATACATCATAATTACCGCGTTCATAGCCGAATATAATTATAATAATCCACTAATTGTTACTTTAATTTATTCTTAACTCGTAATGAATGGAGAGTTACGATCACACTTAATAATTAATACGATTTTTTTTATGTTTAAATTCGCCTTGAAATCTTTTTATTGAGTGTAAAAAATTTTATACAACATCTTATTGTATTTTTCAATTTTTTATTATTATATTAATTAAATTTGGTAATAGCTAATTTAAATGATTAAATGGTACTATTATAGTTGACTTTAATGCTTAATTATCAATATGATAGTCAAATAAAGAGAAAAAAAGAATCATATTTACAAATAATATTAAATTTTTAGTATAGTGAACTAAACTTGCTACAAATGAAAATTTACGTTGATTACATCGGCATTAAACGATATAAAATGGTGTCCATTTAGGCAATTTAAAATGAAATAAGAACTTCTAATGAATCATATAAATATTTTAAAAAGGCCGTTTATATGCGAGTTATGTTAATATACGAATAATAGTAATCACTTAACGCAATTACCGATTGAACAAAACAAACAAGCACACGATGCGAGAACGATACAATGCACGATATAAATTACCGATTTCAAACCGAGCTGATAGTTACTGTTAGTGGAGAAGCGTCAATGGATGATGAATGTTTATGAATAGTCGAATGTAGAGTTGAAGTAACGGGGCTAAACAGTGATTATCATATTGATGGCAATTATATTGATTCGAGGCTCGTGTTGGGACTTGTTAATGCGGTGGATGCAGGAATCATTATCGGAGTGCACTTACTCTCTTTGTATTTGTATTGAAATAATTGCACTTATGTAATTTCATAATTATGTACATGATATTGGTTGATTAACGTTCATTTCAATACTGTGATGGTACCTAGGTGTGAAGCGGTAAAAAAAAATTGTAATAGAAGATGGTCCAGTGGAAAACACCAACGACACCAAACGACCGGACTGATGTTAAAAATTAATAAGTTAGTCATAATACCGTACCTTGTGTTCAGTGATAGAGATTGTATATTTCAAAAAAATCTATGAGATTAAAGTTTGCCAATATAACAAGCCACTCAAATAACTTGTACGAGCAAGTTGGAAATATTCTTAAACTCGGGAGCAGCGAGACAGGACAAGTAACTGTCAGAAGGTCGCAGCCGAATAATGTTAGTAGAATCGTGTTCCGTGAGTAAAGTAGAGAGAGCTCATAGGAACGCTCTGTGAATATTCATATGAATCCCCTGCATATGAATCCCTATGAAAATTCCTTAAATGAATGAACTGGAGTTTAACATATCCTGCTCAAAATCTGGAGTATCCTGACTGGTGAAGTACCTTGCCCTTACAGAAGATCACGGCTAAATAATACTACTTTCAAGCAGTGTTGTGTTCCTGTCGTGATCACTCAGATGGGGGATTGGGGGTAGAGTTTGCAATGCGCTAGCGATGCTTGTAGTGTTGCAGACGTCTATAAGCTACGGTAATCGCTTACCATCAGGTGAACCGTATGCTTGTTCACCGACCTAGTCATATGAAAATAAAATATTCAGATATTACTTGCTGTGCCCCGCGGTTTCACACTCCTTTATCGGGATTAAAAATTGCCTATAGTCTTCCTTGGTAAATGAGCTATGCAACACAAAAGACATTTTCAATTCAAACTGGTAGTTCCTGAGATTCAAACTTTTCAACTCTATAATATATATTAGAGTAATTTTGATTTTATAAAAGCAAAATTGGTATTAACGTTTGTTACTATTTCAAAAACTATAAAAACCACTCTTTAATTCCAATATTACCACAAGATATATGCGAATAAAACAGCATGACGTAGTGACAGCTATATTTCTCAAAAAAAAAAGCGAATAATTTTCGTCCCATAAAACATCTATTGCTTAGTCGTAAACATTATGTGACTGTCAAAGTATTACTTATAGAATATTGCGGTAACTCAATGTAAGCATGTGTTAAACCATAACTGATGGCTATAATTCATTCGTCTCTCAAATATAAACTCATAAAACGGGATAAGAAATATATACACGCCATATGTTCCTGCGATTACGCGGACAAGTAGATCTGTGTGAGTGGGCGCTATGTATCACGATATGTAAGTGACGTGTACACACATGCGACTTAGATTAAACGGCCAACACTCAACGGCCCCCAGTAGGATTTTCTCCTGTGTCGGGGGTCCGGAAACACACACAATATACAAGCACAAACGCTCAAACCGCGACAAATATCTGTATGGTCTATATAAATGCTTGTCATGTGCAGTGATCCTGCGACCGCAAGCACAAAAGACAGTGTTGTGACCGCTGCGTCAAAGCGTCGTCAATGTATTTTTAAAATACAATCGTTGTAATTATAATATAGGAGAGAAAGGGTGTAAATTAGAATTTTCTAGTTTAGAAACAGAATGAAAATCATAACAAAAATCGTCAGTCTTGATATATAATTTTTTAAATTCGATTTGGAAGTTAAGTTGTATAAAAAAACTACAGCAGTAGATTACATACAACAACATATTTTATTTAAACAACCAATTAATTATGTGATATAAATGAACCAAGTTACTTGAAGACAGTACAAAAGTAAGAGCAGTTCAATAAAAATCTTTCTTTCTCTCATAACCATATCACATATCTTAAAATTATATCCAGTCAATATTAAATCACAAATCGCATTATCAAAGTCTCAAAGTGTGCGAATACTATCGAGCCAGCAACATTGCTAGAATGCGCTACAAATTACTAAGCATTTGTTTTATTAAGCCTGTTTGTTTATGAGCTCGCCACAGTGTCGCGGCGCTAGTGTACATTGATATGCAATGATTAGCTGATATTATATAGTTTATTACATTTGTCTGTTGTTCGTTAAGACTTGTTATATTGTTTACTAGTTATAGAAAATATTTAATTGTTAATTACTGCTCTTAAAAGCTAATTTTGATTTTAGTTTTTGGATTTTTATTATAAAATGTTTAACTGTTATTAATACTTTTTATGTTGTTGTATAAATAATTTATCATATTAATTTGACTTAAAGAACAGCTAGATTTTTTGAGGGCATAGTAGGAAATTTCCTGCTAAAAATATAGAGCAACTCGACTGAGAAAGTACCTCAACCTTACAGAAGATCACAGCTAAATAATACTGCTCTCAAGTAAGTTATGTAGCAGCTGTAACCGCTTACCTTCAGATGCAAAGATCGCGAAAGCAACGGGCAATGATTAGTTAAGAATATAAGAAACAATCTGATTAATATCACATTTCTCATCATTTAGTAATAAATATTTGTTATGGTATAAAACAATTTTATTAATATCAGATTTGTCATAATTTAATCTATACTAATATATAAAGCTGAAGAGTTTGTTTGTTTGTTTGTTTGTTTGTTTGTTTGAACGCGGTAATCTCTGGAACTACTGGGCCGATTTGAAAAATTCTTTCAGTGTTAGATAGCCCATTTATCGAGGAAGGCTATAGGCTATATCATCTGCTTGCTTAGCTGTATCATCACGCTAAGACCAATAGCAGCGGAGTCCACGCCGACGAAGTCGCGCGCAGAAGCTAGTAATAAATATTTATTTTGGTATTCGATACTTGCGTAGTATTTCTTATTTGTTTTATTAATCAGTAAACACGTAGTAATTATGAAATCATATTAATTGCTACCACATAATAAAATAATATATTATAACGTTCAAATCAAAATATTTTATATCAAAGAATGTTTGAAAAATATTTGAAAGAAAATATTTTATTTACTTTAAAACAATTAAATAATATTAAAAAATTAATCTAACAGTTGTCTTTTTTAATAAATACTTTACATACAAGCGTAATTTATTACACTTATTTTTTATGTTTGAAATAAATTCAAGATTTCGTAGTGTTGTTCTAATTCACAGATTAGACATCAACGAGTGTAAAGTTTACTAAGGATGGTCAGGACACTTTGGTGGAGAAAAAAATTTACAATATCATAAGCTATTGAGAAAATATGTTATTTATTAAAATAGTGTAAATCATTTTATATATTTTTTTATTTTCATAAAACATTTTATAAATAAACTATTTAATTAATGTTGTTGCAACGTCTTTAAAAGAGGGTACTTTATAAAAAGTACCTTTGTAAAATTTAAAGAATTGATCGCATTGTTTATAAGTAAACATAATATAATTGATACTTATGTAATACTACTGAGTAATGATTGAAAACAAAATACAAAATCATATGAATTTTATTATAATTGTTTATGTATGAATGAAGTATGGAACAGAATTTTTTCTTTTATTTATATATCAGACACTAGAACTAATATCGCTATCATTTATGTAAGTTTTTATGTGATCTACTCCTAAGTTATTGTTATATAATTTTTTTTGAATTGTCGATACTCAATAAAAACCTGTGTGGTTTTATGAAACCACGGTAAAAGTGAAACTTTTTTTTTCAAATTATAGACATTTAACTAAAAATTTTTTGAATAATATTCCATTAAGGGTATAAAAATCGCTTTATCAGTCTTATCGCGCGGCAGCCGTCACGCGACATGCAACACACAGGCGAAAAAGTTTGAGACGATGTAATAAAAGTTTCACTTTAATAAATGATGGTTAAAAAAATACATCGTATCTATATACGAATCTATTTTTTGTATATCAAAAATAATAATTAAATTAAATAGATAATAACGCAACGGCCGCGCGGTGACGCAATGGGCCGCATTCCCGCGCCGCGCGGGCGCAGCGTCAAGGCAACCGACAAACAACGCTATAAACCAACTTGTAAACATCGACAATGCTAACACCGCACCTGCTTCTCTCACATAGACTATTTTGTTACTAAAATTTTGTTGATATTTCAAAGTTAACAGGTAGTTTTGCCTCCTGCTGATAAAGTCTCAGATATTCTTTAAGTAATCTACGTACAAAATTAAGTAATCCATTTGAAACTGCTAAAAAATAGGTGAAAACCATCCAAATCTGTAGACCCAGTAAAAATTAAAAAAAAATACAATCGAATAGAGAATCTTCTCTTTTTTGGAAGTCGGTTAAAAAGAGAGTATATTATTTAATTTTATTCAGCCCAAAGACATATTCTCACAAGAATTCAACAGAATGCCCTTAATGAACATTAGAAAGTAACTGAGTCCTAGCTAAGCGTGTTTAGTAATAAGTAAGGCAGTTGTTGTGACTCGTCCTCAGGATTACTAGCAACAGTAGCCGCTAATAGAAATCCGATCCCTGAATGCAACAATAACCACTTGGTTTATTCGACAATTTATCACGATATAGCGACAACTTACCAGACAGCCTGTACGTTCTAGATTACATTGATCTGTCTGAGGCTTAATGTATCTGTTCACCTGATTTTCTAGACTGACTTTCAAAGGTGTGAATGAAGATAAAGAATATGTTTTAGTACTGTATATATAGTTGTGTGGGTAAGGTATCGTAGGTTTAAACTGGTTTCTAGTACCTTTGGTTGCTGTTAATTTATTGAATTTTGCCAACAAAACTAAGTAATGGCTCTTAACACTTAGCACACAGCACAAACGCCCAGACCAAGACAAACATCTATATGGCCAATAAAAATGTTTGTAGTGAGCGGGGATCGAACCCGAGACCGCCAGCGCAACAACCAGTGCTCTGACCGCTGTGCAATTTTTTTATTATAATAATTAGATAGGCTTGCGTCTAACCACTATTTCACCTGGTGTTAAATGAGAATGCAGTCTAGGATGGAGCACGCTTACCTAGAAGAAGCCTGTTCACTCGCGACTTAAAGATCCCCAGATTGTAGCTTTGCGGTCCACTCCGATGACGTTCTAAGCCGAGGTGCGATCTCGCTAGGAGACACCCTTAGGACGAGCGTCTTCCCCGAGCCCACCAAGAGGGCTCCCCTTCTTCCTTCGTGGCCGGAGTCTATGCACCCGGCCCATCTCACTGGTGACGCTGTACAGGCCGATAGGGCCAACAGCACTCAACAATTCGAAAAAATAAATAAATAGCTTTCCGGAAACACAACGTTAACGCGTCGTAAAGTGGTAATTTAAATATTATGTATTTAAAAACTTTAGTAATCCTGTTTAATCTTTTCTTGCTAAACAAGTGATATTTCCGAGAGCCAGCGTCCTGATCGTTGCGTCTTGACAACTGGCATTACACAGATACTAGAGTAAATAGTTTATTTCGAAGACGTATTTACATCAAAAAAAATCACAAGTACACAGCCAAATTTTAACGATATATTTATTATCGTACTTAATGTCTAGTACTAATAGTTTATACTCAAAGTATATCATGGAGTAAGAAAGATTTATTAAACTTAATAAAATAATTTGTCTGGATATAAATCAATAATTACATCCTACGCATGCAAATTACAAACATCGATACAAGATTGACCCAAAAATAACTAGAAATCTTTATATAAATATAGATTTAACAGCTATATTGTCTGTGCATATTGAAAATATCAAGGATACGAGTACAGTAGCGATCGGGTAACACGGTACAAGTATTAGATGTTCGTTAGATTCTAATCTAGCTTTGCATGACGCCACCTTCCGTGCTGCCAGCGCCATATATGGCGTTCCGGGTTTACTTCTAGTGAACGTATTGATGTTTCTGTTTTTAGAACTATTCATTTTTGTTTCTAAAATTTTGATGATTTCAATAAAATCAAACTAATTGTATGAAAGCATATTGATGTTAAGTCGTTTTAATTTCAATATTATGTATTTAAAAACTTTAATAATGCTGTTTAATCTTTTCTTGCTAAGCAAGTGATATTTCCGAGAGCCAATGTACCTACAATTATTTGTTAACAGAATTTGTAAAAATATAATTTATAAAGTAGGTATTAAGGTACTAAGAATTAGGTTTGATTTGGTACAGGAATGTTCTATAGTATAATTTTTTTGTACAAAATCTACAGAGTCGATATCAATAATTTATAAATTAAGGCTCAATTTTATTGTTTACTTAGGATTAGTAAGGTATCTTTATTCATATAAAAGACTTCAAAAAACTAAATTGATAAAATCTTCACATTCAAACTTCATTGTTTTAGTGTTTATGAGACAACATTTTAAATTCTTGTCACGATTTAAGTTAAAACAATAAACGTGATCGAACACTATCTCGATAATAATAATTGTTATTGATTTAAATGTTACCTAATACGGATTGAGGGCAAAGCGCCCAACAATATGTCTAAATATTTAGGCTAAGCGCAGGCAAGCCTTTCTAAGGACGGCCTTGAGCAATCATCGCGAGATAAATGCGCGTGCGACAGATCAGCGATAACGGCCCACTTACCAACTTACCGACTTACCATTACAGGTGGACATATAATTTAGAATTAGCGGTTATTTATTGCTTCATTTACACTCCCAAACTTAAGTTAGTAAATTAATTTTAATTACAAAATAATTTGTATTGGCCATACAGATGTTTGCCGTGGTTTGGGTGTTTGTGCAGTCCTTGTGGGTCTCCCCACCGTGCCTCGGAGAGCATGTTAAACCGTCGGTCCCGGTTGTTATAATGTACACCTGATAGCGATCGTTACTCATAGTAGGGAATATATCCGCCAACCCGCGTTGGAACAGCGTGGTGGATTAAGCTCCGATCTTTCTCCTACATGGGGAAGAGGCCTATGCCCAACAGTGGGATATTACAGGCTGAAGCGTTATAAAATATTATTAAAAAAAATATATAAATTAAATTGTTTCAAATTTTTGACAATAATGTCATAAGATCAAATACTCAACACACTGGGTCACCACAGATGCGTAATGTGCATCCAACGCTTCACTAAAGCTTCGACTTGTATTGTATTGAAAATTTTAGTCAGTCAGTCAGTTCAGCCTATTGCAGTCCACTGCTGGACATAGACCTCCCCAAGTTCGCGCCAAACATCTCGGTTTTTCGCAATCCTCATCCAGCCTACAACGGCATTCTTATGTAGATCGTCGGTAATTTTATTATTCAGCTTGATAAAGTTATCAAAATTCATAGTGTACGATAATTAGGGAATAAGATATTTAAAACACGAATTTAAGTCTTTTAATTATTTCTCCAAACAACAATTTAGTAATTAATAATAAAATATTAAACTCTAATAATCATATAGTATCAAAACGTCAATACTAAACAACATATTAAACAACTAAGACTAGTGTCTCGAGAAATAATTATCTAATTACACCGTCATCGCTCATAGCTCCACGAAATACAAAAGATTGATGGAGCCGTCAATACTCCTAACATCGACGAGAGCTCGACGGTGGAAGAATTACATTATAATTAATCAGTACCCGAGCAGAATATAATGAACTATCAATTACCGATAAGTTCTGTGGATCCGTGTTCATTTATGTACATTAGTTTGCTTTCTCATTACTATGCAATCAATCAGCGGTTTCTGTTATTGAAGGTTGTAGACAAATGCAGTCACTCTTACTTCTTTGTTATACTTATAATATATATACTAGCTAACTCCGCAAACGTGGTTTTGCTATATATGTTATTAACCCCCTTAATCCTCCCCCCTTACAACTTAAGGGTATGAAAAATAGATGTTAGCCAATTCTCAGACCTACCCGATATGCACACAAAATTTCATAAAAATCGGTCCAGCCGTTTCGGAGGAGTATTGTAACTAACATTGTGACACGAGAATTTTATATATAAGATATGTATTGTGAAATACCTCTTCGAAAGATTATATTGCTTAGTACTGTAGTGAAACATAACTCAACATATTGTTTTCTAGTGTTTACGTGAATATGCAAGACGCCTACGTTTATGATACTTTACAGCAGGGTTATCAAAGATACGGCCCGCGATCGCAATGTGTCACAGAAAGAAGAATGGCCTACGCCTACACATTCTAATTTTAATATTTATGGCCCTCTGCAAAATGGAGTTTGACACCCCTGCTTTACAGCGACCATGTTAACGGGAGGACTGACAAACGTCGGGCATGTAAAAATCCAAATAAACTGCTATAGACTCCAAAAAAGTTGTTTCATTATAATATACCTACCTCAGCATTTGAACGGCCAATCATGTGAGAAGAACTTTAAGAGATGGATTTATATCAACGGTATGCGGATATTAGAAACGCGAATCCTTTAAAGTATTTCATTAACTTATATTTTATTTATTACAGCTTACAAGAGTATCAAGATCACACGCTTCCACAAACATAAAATGTACTTCGTAATAAAATGGGGTGTATAGTATATACCCATGTAGATATGTCTCATAAGCTTCTTGTCTATGTGGTAAAAACCGAGATAGCCTAGTAGACCATACACGTGAATGGTTCAGTTGAAATACATGACAACTTCGTTGATATTTAAAGTGCCAACTTTACATTTCATTTCACATATCAGCATAAATTAATGCATCATAAAATCATGTATGTAATTATAGAAATAAGGTTAGAAAACAGTAGTGGGAGAGCGACAGATATCTTTGCCCAATTGTGGGACGTAAACAAGCTGATACAAGTATTAAAGCACTATGTGTATTACCATTTAGAGTAGAAAGGGTATCTCCGCAAGTTATTATACCTAGTTCTAAAATATAACAATACTGTTACGTAGAAAAGCGCACTTTGTATGGCCGGCTCATCAGAGCTGATCGATCACTATTATGACAGGACTCGGCGGATCTGAGCATTGTTAAGGGTCGGAAGGGTATCTCGTGGGGACGGATGTACGAAGATAGTTTTAACTTGTTTTTATTAGAAATGCTATTTTTTTTTCTTCAATTTATGTTAAACATAATAACTTCTAGTTTTTTTTTATATACAACTAGGTCGGTAAAAAAGGCTCACTTGATGGTAAGCGATTACCGTAGCTTATAGACGTCTGCAATAATAGAAGCATCATAAGCGCGTTGCCGACTCTATCTCCAATCCCCACCAGGAGCTCTGGTCACCTTACTCACCAACAGGAACACAATACTGCTTGAAAACAGTATTATTTAGCTGTGGTCTTCTGTAAGGTCGAGGTACTACCCCAGTCGGGCTGCTCCATAGTTTGAGCAGGAAAACTACTGTGCCCTACCTCAGTTATAAATTTTAAAATTTTCTCTACGTTTATTTAGAGTAACGACCATGAAAATCAAGTTAATATAATCAGTAAATATGACAAAAAAATGCTAATCTATACTAATATTATAAAGTTGAAAAGTTTGTTTGTTTGTTTGTTTCTTCAAACGCGTTAATCTCAGGAACTAGGTACTTGTGTGGATTTAAAAAATCTTTTTGTGCCCTTAAATCAACTTAAATAAACGTCCACAAATATACTTCAAATTATCAGCTATTCAGCAAAATTTACTTGTAGATAATATATTCTTGAAAAAATAAAGAAAAAAAAATACATCAAAATAATTTTGAGATAACAACGATTGAGACAATATTTATATATTACTAAGACTTGTTTGTATCATTATTTATTAGAGGCATGTTAAATATTCATTATTAAAAAAGTGATAATTATATTATCAAGACCATAAAAAGTTATGAACATTGAGATAGCAATTAACATTCGTCGTAAGAAGTGAGATTTACCGACGACAGTGCATTTTACATGCAAAAATATATAATTAAAAAGTGATTTGAATCATTATTATCATTGCATTAAAGGCGGAAGATTATTGTGAACTGTCGCTATGACAAATTATTGACAATATTTTCCTGTGACAAAGACAATTGTTGTTGTTTTAAAATTTATCCCCAATAGAGAAAGGCAAAGGACTATAATCCATACAGCCTTGTCTGAATTTAAAGACAAATTAATAATTACATCGATTCCTATTCATTATAATTGTGTTGTTTTAAAGCTCTTACGTATTATTTCAAAAACTATATCATTTATAATGTTGATATTGCTCTACCAATTGTTCTTAATATTTTTTTCGTCCTTTTTTTAACATTTTTATCATTTTAGATTATATTTTAAATCTTTAATGTTAAGTTTTTTTTTAAACCGTTTTCATTGTAATATTTTTGAAGAATTTTCATTAAGGAGTAAAAATCGCAAATAAAAAACTTGTTATAAAATAAAAGCCATAGGATGAAGAAAAAATCGCCAGATACAATGTTGCAAGGTATGTTAATCTATGTGAGCGAATTTCGGTCGGCGGGAAATTTATGTACTTTTTTATCTGTGTTTTTTTAGTAACAGACTATATTTGTAGACAGATTATACGTATGTAATATCAACATTTTTGGCATATCTTCTACATTAATTTACGATTCAGTTGTTTTAAGCCTTAAATACATTTATTTAACCGTCTAGTTCCTTTTGCATCAATTTTGTCTCTTTCGCGTTCGTATTGTGAGAATAAAAATAAAAATAAAGATACCTCATCCACACCATTGTCATCCGCACATTGTATCGTGAAGCAAAGCCGGGAAGAGCGCGCCATTGTATCGCGCGACAGTCGCGCGATTGATGGCTCTGCGCGGATTACCGATAACGCGTTATTTAATTTTGATCGCCTGCCCCTCGCGCCCAAAGGGTGGACCCGGCTTTATTAGGCGTGATATACGACCACATTGATGTCACTGTCAGTATGTCATCACTAATATCATAATACCGAAGATTCTGTTTATTGTAACTCATTGTTTTAGATTATTTATATAGTAATAAAAGTTATAAATATTTAGAATATGGGCAATATCGAAATTAGACATAAGTAGCGCCGTTTTAATTAGGAAGTTTCGAAGCAAACTCAGTTTTATCACATATTTGTAATATAAATATTATTTATCAAAATGTTTCTATTTTATCTATATGAATAAAAATTAATCGCAAATGTATGAACGCGCATAACTTCAACATGCAGTCGTTTGTACCAAATTGTAATTTTTTGTGGTTGTATATATCAGAACAGGTTTGCAAAAAAGAAAATTAAAATAATTGTATTTGCGAAAACGAAAAAAACTGACTTCAAGTCCATCGACAAGTAATATAACGTCAATAGACGAAAAAATAGTCAAGTAAATACGCGTTATGAAACATTACTCAAAAAGTAGTTATCATATCTCGATCAAACGGGACTAGAACACAAACATCAGCTTTCGATTAAAATAAGAATTTTCAAAATTAGTACACCCAGTGAAATTAATATTCTGCGGTATAGACAACGTAGGTCAACGAAACAATAGTCAAGTAAATACGCATTATTAGACATATAGGTAACTCGAAAAGTACTTTTGTTAGATCTCATTTAAATTTAAATGGGACCATATGACACGCACCAAAAACAATAAAAGTTCTGAGGTAACATAAATAAAAAAATCAATCGAATTGGGAACTTCCTCTTTTTATGGAAGACTTTAAAAAATGGATATATTCCAAAAAAATAGAGCGAAATTTGCTTAGTCCGCTAGTCTATATATATAAAAATGAATGTTTGTCTGTAGGTCCTTTATATATAATAATATATAGGTTTCTGAGTGGGTACGATCAAAAAAATAAAAAAGCGTAGCAACGCGCGCAGGGTACAGCTAGTATTGAATAAAATAAAACATTACGTATTTACCAATCGTATGATACAAAATTGAAACGCTTAGAATACTTCGCGTGCTCGTTTCAAATAAAAATTCGTTATAAATGTTTATTATAGTGACATTGAACGTTCTCCTTGGTGTGTTCGGTGATCTTTTTTCGCGATTAATTAAGTTGTAGTAAATTAAAATGTTTTTATATAAAAGAAACTGCACATTCGGAGCTTATCGGTGGACGGAAACACGATTACGGCTTGCTCGTTGTTTGAATAAAACTCGACGAACGAGTTCCATTCGCTTATTGCAATTACGTATAATCTTTAATTACTTTTGTATCTATGTTTTAGTTGCCTAAACGTTTTTAAAAATAAATTCTCTTTAAGACCAAGGTCGTACCTTGTACCTATACCTATGACTGTGTTGATTCGCTTAGTATTAAAATTAAATTGAATTATATTATGAATAAATAATGTAAATGTATAATTCTTTTTGTTTTAAATTTGCGTCTTAATCATCACTACATATTATAAAAGAAAGTCGCTTCCCGCTGTCTGTCTGTATGTATGCTTAAATTTTTAAAACTACGCAACACATTTTGATGCGGTTTTCTTTAGTAGATAGAGTGATTCAAGAGGAAGGTTTTTATGTATAGTACATGTATATTATAGTAGAGGAAAGTGTTCCTCTACTATAACTGGTAATTTTAGAGGTTTCTAACGTATCTTTTATTGTAGATAGTATTTAGTTTCAGCATTGCGACCGTACGAAGCCGGGGTGGGTCGCAGGTATTGTTATAAGAATATTAGATAATTTTTTTGGTTTTCTTAGACAATTAATTGTTTGTCAACAAAAAATAATAGTTGTTTATAGTAACGACTCAAATTATAATTGAGTTGTTTTTCTAACATCAGTACAGATAATTTAATTAAGTAAAATCTAAAAAAAAAAAAACGGAAAATAACACGGAAGACCCGTATGGAAGCCTTTCCTGTCTTACATATACATCCCAAACGAATAATAGCTTTTAATAATAAAAATATAGAGTTCAAATTTCAATGAGCAGTTATCGCGTAAAGGAAACACCTTGTATGACGTCACGAGCTGATAAACGCAAGGACAGACCAAAAGCAAACGATGCAGATTGTTCGCAATTCGATACTTTAAAGGAGTTAATTTAGAATTAGTATTTTAATGTCTTTAAGTTTATAAAAGAAATGGAATGTGGATAATTAGAAGGCTAACGAGCAGTTTGCTGTGTAGGCGATTGCGCCTATCTCTAATGTGATGAAATTAATGGCCATATTCAATTAGTGGCAAAAAGTAATTATCTTCCAGGTGACAATGTACCTATAATAGTAACGCAATTGGACGTCATAAATGACATTGTGGATAATTATAAATTTTTTTGAAAAGTAATTTAATTTTTATGGCTTAATTATTATAATATACCTAATTGATAAAGGAATTTTATAATTTTTACTTAAAAATTTACTTTTCACACCTGTAACGTAATTAGATTATTCTAGTAAAAATGATTTTTTATTGATAATGAATGAAACCTTTAAAGGAATGTAGCGTTAAAATTGAAATTTTTTGTAATGTCAGAATAATAAAGTTTGTATTTTCTTTTAATTCTTCAATCAAAACAAATGTGTAACTTGTATGTTTTGTTCACTAACCGAATTCAAAAAAGGCGATTCTATGTTCCACTTAGTTTCTCTTTCCTTTTGTTCTTATGGTTGGTTTTATTCATTTAATTTTTAATTAGAATATTATCAAAGATTAGAAAGAACTAGGTATCAAATAATCACTGCCTGCTTAACATTGATGTCTTCAAACGGTTGAATTTCCTTCCTCCTTTGTTTCCCCTTTCCGTTTCCTGCTGACCTCTCGACGAACGGACGAATGTTAGTACATTTTATATTATATATATGTTTGTTTAGTCATAGATTAGATATATTTTGTTGTTGCAGTTTGTTTGGCCCTGCTTTTTGCTCCGGGTAGGTTCTTTCTTTCTAGGTTATATTTGTATTTGTATAAATTTTGTGTGTTTTAAGGTTTAGGTGCTTCCCTAATTGGACTGCTAAAATTTTGGGGAAGCTTTTTCCTACTGTGGCGTAACTCATTAAAATCAGCAGCAAGTAATTAGAGAATCAAAAAATCATTATCACGTTCTTTTTGGTAACGACTGTGTTGAATATAAGGCACAGTAGATACTCACAGGGAAACACCAAGAACAAACAAACAAATGGAGTTGGAACCAAACCCAGCTGTTAATCTCTCTTAATTTATCACCAGAAATCCAGAGAGACATTTTTATTTTTGTTATATAACCTCACTCACCCAATTATCTCATTATTAAAACAATAGTCATATAAAAACGTCAAACTAATTAAAACGTTAAATATGAATAATGTCAGTTTTTCGCTTACGTTTCGTTTCATGGGATTTCATACAAACAAAAAAAGGTTCTAATGTTCTTAAACCGTGTATGTGCGTCAGTGGGGTCATTACTACAGAACGACACGTGGGAAATGACACGAAAACAATACAACGATCTGTTACAAGATAAGCGACTAGTCGTATTATTGATATTTCCTTTATGTTGATGTATAACTAGCTGTAAATTGGATATTTTTTAAGTGTTAATATTATAAATTTATATCTATACTAATATATAAAGCTGAAGAGTTTGTTTGTTTGGTTGTTTGTTTGTTTGTTTGTTTGTTTGAACGCGGTAATCTCTGGATCTACTGGGCCGATTTAAAAAATTCTTTCAGTGTTAGATAGCCCATTTATCGAGGAAGGCTATAGGCTATGTTTCATCACGCTAAGACCAATAGGAGCGGAGTCCATGCCGACGAAGTCGCGCGCAGAAGCTAGTTAATAATAAATGTGTTGTTTATCTCGTGTTAGAGTTAGTGGAATGATATATTTTTTCGATGGTTCAAACAAAATTTAGCGACGAATATTGATAAGAATAAAATTTGAATATTTTTTCTAAGCAAACTATCTACTTTTCAATAATTGATTAGCGTTTGCTAACAAAAGCATTATAATATGGCTAAAGTATCGTTTCGTATACCACCTAATTAAAAAAGTGTGTGTACACTTATGTACGCACGTAAAAAGTTATACATAATTTTCTAGCTAACTTCACACTGCTAACTTCTTCTTCGTTGACTAACTAGCTTCAGGGTGTCGGTCTTTTCGTGCCGTGTGCGTGTGCATCGTAATAATTTACTTTCATAATTTTTCCCTAACGCGCCAAAAGAAGTATAACTTCAAAAAAGTGATTTGAAAGATATATCTATACTAGCAGCAAAAGCGCTGGAGAGTAAATTCCAGTGATAGAGATAAACCTGTATGAACGTACACACACTTGCTTTTTATATATATATATATATATATATATATATATATATATATATATATATATATATATATATATATATATGCTTTTGTCATAAAAAGAATAAAATCCGCGACTGCTAGCGCTAGAGCCAATCGCGACGACCACTTCGCCTATACATTGTCAAATATAGATTAACTGAATATTTGATTAGTCTTTATATTATTATGTACACAAAATTTTCATTACATAATATTAGCAGTAGCATTAGCATATGAGTAAGTTTTATCTAAGCAGCGATGCAAACTGAAGCATTTAAATTTTATGATCATAGATAGTATATTTTAACAAAATTTTATGTAATTTTGTATTCGGGTTTCATACACTAGGGATTTGTATGTAACAAGTTTTTTAAACCTTTTGTCAAAGTCAAACTTTATCATGTACATGAAAGTTTATAAGGTGTAGGTATATTAAATAATAGCGCCAGCAAACACACAAAATATGTAGATAATATAAATGTCAACCTACGAATGAGAATTAATTTTAATTACACTTCGATAAGTAGTGACTATTGTAGTTTACACAAAATATACACATATGGCTAATAAACATTATTACGAGGAATATTAAAAAAAAAATAACAAGAGTTCCAATAAGTATTCATGTATTTGACGGTTTTCAGCTTTGTACATATTGATAAATATTTGTTGGTTAAAATTAAAACAAAAACGATATTTTGTACTATCGTATATTATCGAAATTACGTAAATTTTTTGTGTAATTTTTTTTTTCTTCTTAGATCTAATGACATGTCGCATGTTTTGTACTAGTTTAAAATAGATTTAAAAATGGAACAGACATACGTACAAATACAGAACCCTTCGCAACGCGATCCGATTATCGCTTGCTCGGTTTTTTATGGTGCTTAATTTTTAATTCAAATATATAAGGTCCCAGTCACGGTTCGTTTATTTTAAAAGCCTAATATATTCAACAGAAATAGTTGTTGTAATCTTCGCTAGGTTTAATTGAGACTTTTATATATGTATATATTTAATTTGTGCCAAGTCATTCTTTTGCATTAAATCACAACAAAATTAATGACAATAATTAAAATGTAATAACGAAATAACGCCGCGTTGGCGCAACGGTCACAGCACTGGATTGTGGCTGTTGCGCTGGCGGTTGCGGGTTCTATTCCCGCCCATGACAAACATTTGTATTAGCCATAGGTACAGATGTTTTTCGTGGTCTGGGTGTTTGTGCAGTCCTCCTTTTTTTTGGGAACCTATCCCCGCCGTGCCTCGGAGAGCACGTTAAGCCGTCGGTCCCGGTTGTTATCATGTAAACCTGATAGCGATTGTTACTTACAGTAAAAATATATCCAACAACCCGCATTGGAGCAGCGTGGTGGATTAAGCTCTAATCCTCCTCCTACTTGGGGAAAGAGGCCTATGCCCAGCAGTGGGATGTCACAGGCTGAAGCGAATAAAAAATAATGACTATTACAACATTCATACATGATCTGATATGGTTTCGTATGAAGTTCGTATGAACGAATGAAATGAAATATTTCGTATGAACAATTCTGTAAAAAGGAATAGGGTAGGGTCACCTAAGATTGCGCGGGAGGTAAGACTGCGCAATGCTAATATTTCAAAACACAAACGACATCTGTGCCTAACTTCAGACGTATTTTGATGCGTACATATGAGTGGTTTTGCTGCGACAAAAAAATTGAAAACAGTGGAATATCGGATCTGCTAGGTAACTTTGAAGATAATTCTTGTAACTGATGTTAATTTTAGTCATTTTGAAACTGTGGTCATGTCTGATTAAGCTATATTCCAATAAATCTAGTTATCGTTTTTAAAAACTAATTCCACCTACAACGCTGCCCGATTGCATATTTTACGCATCTACTCAAGAGATGGCATGGATAGTAATGTATTTGCATATTAAACGATTCCCTAAGACTGCGCAGAGCCAGGGTCCTTAAAACTGCGCGCGCAGACTTACCTCCCCCTAATTTAAACTTCATTTTTGATGACTAGCTCTTTGACGCAGTTTGTAGTAGCCCTGCCTTCTAGTATGTCCTGTCTTCATATATTGATGGAAATAACACCAGAAGTTATTTTATTAAAAACAATATTTATTTCTACCCTCAATAATACCTCAATAATTACCGTTAGGAACAGACGACCGTGTGTGTATGTTATAAGATATTTATTTGTTTATTTATTTGTTTTTCTTTGTTTTTATTGATTATCACAATGAAATTTATTTAATTACAGGATGCCTAATCAAAAAAATAGTTATATCGATTACAGAAGATTGGATTGGTTTTTCTGTATGTTCTGAATGGTGGCATCAGTAGCATGAAAAATGCACAGCAGACATTGGTATTAGACACTTCAAGTTTGACTTTTGTACCTAAAATGGGTTAATTTAGTATTAATAGGGCTTAAGTTAATTTAGTATTACCTTAAAAGCTTCTGTTCTCTATGCGCAGTCTTAGCGATCCTATTGCGCAATCTTACCCACCCAGAGTCCTAAGACTGCGCATTTACCATTTTTCATATATTGCTCAATTATTCCAAAAAAATTTACCAAATATTTGATTAAGTTGTTTGTAAACAAAGTATATTAATGTATGTTTGAAAATAAATAAAGATGATTATGCTAACTCATTTTATTTTTGACTTACAGCAAGTCAAATGTTAAGTGCGCAATTTTAGGTGACCCTACCCTACTTTGAATTTTAACAATATAATTATGTAAGCAAATAAATTTGGTCACTAGAATTACTATAATTATTCTTAGTAGCCATGACTTTTGTCCCAGATGAATCCAGACTGGACTCAAATATTTGCTCAAATACAAATACTCATTTCGAAAAGAAATCGATTCTGCGACCGTCATAATTGGAACTTTTGCACCACTACATTAAAATGAATGTCATATTCTGTTCATTTTAGTAGAATTCTTGAAGCATGACCCTTTAAAAGCTTATATGTTTAATGAGAAGACTTAAACAATACCCATATTACATATTATATCACAGAATATACAAGCTAAAATTATTAATGTCCTTCTACCATCACCTACCGTGTTAGAAGGTGTCACATAAATCAAAAATTTAACTTGACGATTCCCACAAAAAATCAGCAACGAAAATCTTTATCATCATTTTATTATATAATATACGGCCTTATTCTTTAAAATTGCACGTGTTACTAATATATTGTTTTTTTTTTTTTAATCACTCCAATAGTATCTTATTTTCTAAATATTACAAGAGGTAATGAATCGTCACCAGATGATCGAGTTAAAATCTAATATTTAATTTGACAATGAGATAAATTTTTAAAGAAATTCTTACCTTTCTCCAAACTAACCCAGAATGAAACCTCATAGAAGACCAAGCTTCGACCCATCTCCTTCACAAGAGCCCAAAAGAATGGAAGTGTATACAGAAAATAATTTCATTGAAAGTCTTATTAATGTACACAGATATAAGATACATATTATGGACACATGCATATGTAAGCAGGCATAAGTGCAGAGTTGATAGAACTTTAGAGGAAAATAAAAAAAAGTGTCCCAACTTTAAAAGAGTAAAAGAAGAGCAATGGAATATCTTCAGCAACAGACTTAACCTACAACACTATACAAAGACGTCATTCCAATCATATTATGTATGTAGTTTTCGCTATATATTTACCGAAGCAACCAGTTTTCTAAGAAAACTTTCCACAAATCAGACCGGCACTGACATCCCACGCCAGCTAAAACATTTAATTGCAACAATTATGTAAGGAAATTTATTAGTTGGTGTTACAAACGCTATTGTCTTCCCTTCCCACGGTTTGGGACACGTATCTAACTTTATCTAGATTCTGGTCGGCCGACCTTCGGTCGCGACCTTTTGTTTTTGTTCACTCATATTCGGCTTCCGACTGATAACTGATGTTTCCGTATTCATATGTTTATAAAATTATCCGTCATATTAATTTGACGATAGACTTTGTCAATGTATTTATAAAATCCATTAGAGATTCATCAACAAAATAAGATTATCATAGAAGACTTATGTCTTCTGACGAAAACATTTTATTCCAAATTTAATTGACAACCTTTTAATGTTGAGTCATTCTCACATTTCCATACCTTCCTACACGTCAATTGCTTTAATTCACACATTTGTATTATCTTTACCCCTTAAGTTAATACAAAATTATGCGTCACAATATTTAAAAAAATGGTAGTGTCATGAGACTCTAAGACCTTAGGTCACTTACAAATAATAGAGAGCTTTTTTTCCGTTCAGTAAAAATTGAAAACGCCAAAAAGATAAATTGACAAAAATATGAATTCCATTGTGTTCTTCATCGATGTATCAAGGATAGGTCCCGTCAGTTGCTCATCTCTAATCTTCAGCGCCTTCCACAATACGCGACTGTATTTACAGAACATTGTCAGCCGAGATGTCGCGATACACCGGCTATTGTCGAACCACTGTGTCTTATCGCGTCTGACCTAATCGGATCTAACTTGGCTAACCATTTTGTACGCAACCTATGCGACTTTAAACCATATGGTGTGAGCATACGGCTCGCAGAGATGTAGCCTCCGATGTATGGCTGTGACAGAAGGATTTTTTTAAAGCGTTTAGAAATAAACCATATGTTGATCGTGTTACGTTAGTTGGTTTAAAATTCGTGTTTACATTTTGATGGTATCAGTTGTGACGGTTTATATTCGATATTTCTAAACGTTCTTATGTCTGACCTTGAAGTGAATTGGAGTATCCGGCTACCTACGATAGAACGAGGTTGTTTAAAACTTGAGTAATTTGCAAATTTTTCTAAGACGCCATCTCTGTTACAATAACCTTGACATTGTTTTGATATTCTTTTTAACGTTAACTTTGTTATCTATAATAATACTCGTATTATAAAGAAGTACCTAAAGTCTTTAACTTTGTTTGTGCGTAAGAGGTAATCTTCGTAAATACTGGTCCGATCATGAAAATTCTTTCACTAACAGAAAGCTACACTATTCAGGAGTGATATAGGCTATATTCTATTGTTATTGAACAAAAAATTCAGTAATAAAAATAATAGTATATGTAAATCGAGTCGGAGAAATATGTGCGAGATGAAAACTTTACTATTTGCATCACAAAAATAAAATGAACACCCAAAGAAGTGGGCACGGGTCGGCTAGTTTTTAATAAATTTCGGTTGTGCTTATATGTTTTGAAATAGTTAAACAACATAATTTACAATGAAATTAAATATAAACCATTAAAAGTCACGACATTCATACAGGAAAAAGTGTGATTTGAAAGAGATTCAGTTCACTTTTATCACTCAGCTGATCAACTTCGGTACCAGATTCGTATCGTATCAGAGTGTGTATAAACAATGTGAACAAACAGGCGTGCATGCGGTGGAGACACGTCTCTCTGACAATCTAAATCCAACACTTACATAGGGAGCGCCGATAAATACTTACCAAGATATTTTACCATCGACATAGTTGAAAGTATCATAAAATAAACAAGACACTTTTAACTGTTTTTGCTTTATAGGTAAATAGTGTAGTAAATTTTTATTTATTTATTTAACAATTTTTGTACACTAGAAAACAATATATATATATATATATATATATATATATATATATATATATATATAAAACAAATAGCACAAAACAATGCTGGTACAAAGGCACTACTTATCCCATAATGGAATCTCTTCCAGTAGTCCTGCCACAGGAAAATTATAAAATAATCGCAAAATTAGCGTGTACAATAAAAATAAAAAAATAAAAAAAAAACTAAAAAATACTGAAAATAAATATATATGATAAATACATAATACTACAATTTAAAAAGCATACATACATAAAAAAGTATACAAATAATATAATACATACGATAATATATTACAATACACATAGATACAAATAATACTTATAATACATACGATAATATATTCTAATACGCATGAAGACACTTAATTTAATTGATTTTTCTATTTTTATGAAAAAAAATTTACGTTTGACGAAAAATAATCGACATCTTTCTGATAGGAAAGAAACATAAGGCTCTGGACTTTGGATAGTTAATATTTTTATTCCTTCTTCTGCTCTCAAATCCGGCTCTCAACTCTCCTATCAGGTTTAACAATTGAAAAATATAACCACGCAATTAGTTCTTTGATATTTTTTTCCTTTTTATTTATTACTTAAAATTTTATCACGCACTAGCTTCTGCGCGCGACTTCGTCGGCGTGGACTCCGCTCCTATTGGTCTTAGTGTGATTATACATAGCCTATAGCCTTCCTCGATAAATGGGCTATCTAACACTGAAAGAATTTTTCAAATCGGCCCAGTAGTTCCAGAGATTACCGCGTTCAAATAAACAAACAAACAAACAAACAACCAAACAAACAAACTCTTTAGCTTTATATATTAGTATAGATTAAAATACTTGGCTAAAACTTCGCGTTATTACTCGCGTTAAATTAACAAAAAAAAAACACTGCAAAAGTGTGGAACTATAATATTACTGTAACCGTAGTCTCCAAACTTGGAGCACCATGTACCACGATATGAGTCAAAGTAAAAAACAGCGGGATAATATCGTCAACGGCTTTGTGCATCACGTACACATATCCTTCCTTTTGTCGCGCTGCAAGGGAACTTTTTTAATCTACCCTTATGATGCTGTTATTGGACTTGTCGGAGGAAGCTTTGTTCTGTTTTTCGTTACGTTTTTATTACGATGGAGATTTCAAATCGACTTTTTTAAGCTAATTGATTGATTAGGATTTTTATATCGTTTCTGTCTTGTGTTTTTTTTTTTTTCTATTTTAGTTACTAATTTAATAATTGATCACTTATACTAAATTATCTCTTAGTTACTGTTCTTAATAATTATTATTACAAAATTTTTTTTTTGTAGGTCTGACATACTTTTTTTTGCACGTGTTTACATATTGTTTACATGTTTTGTTTTGGCATACGATATTAAAAAAAACATTTAAAAATGCTGTTACCGTTGAGAAGGATAAACAACAAAATATAAATACCGTTTTGATTCGCTTAATCAACAAAACAACAAAACATAAAACCGTAATTTCCTCGATAGCTACGAGGAAGAAACGAAAAAAACAAAGGTCGTAAAACTATACTTGTGTCGTGATTTGAATCGAGAGGCACATCACTATTTTTTCAATAATCTTCGATGTGTGCGTTTTCTAATGCGTGCGTACAAGTGTGTGTACGTGACGTCATTCAACCATTCATTCCTTACGACTCTTCTTTTTAATTAAATATTAAACCCTTAAAGGATGTAGAATTAATTCATTCATGGGATTGTATGAATGGGTAAGAAAAAGTTGTCACACGTGCTTCTAAGTAGCAAGTAATTTAATATTATAATGTATTAGCGAGATGTAATTTGAGAATTCATCTTTACAAATAACGTGAGTGATGTACAATTGGAAATTGAGGATGTGTTAGTGCAGTAGTCACGAAGACTAACGTTTATCCTAGCTGTCATATTCGATTCTCATTGAAAATGTTTGTATGTGTCAAACACATGTTTGTCTGATGTGTGTTCTTGTATGTGTCTATGTGTACTTGAATTAGATATTTTATAGTTAAGCAATAAATTATATTTAATTGTAGTTTTCTGTGGTAATTTAAACTCGGTAGGTAATTTTAATGTTGCCAAAATAAAAATAATCAAAAGGAAGAGGAACAAAGCAAACAGACTAATTTCGAGAAGTCGTTTAAGCAAGGTTTTTGATAAACTCAATAACAAAATGTCTGTAATCCTTGTAAATTATATAAAACTAACAAAATAGTGATAAACGCAAATACGTTACTTCTTTATAACTTAGTACCTAAACATAGTTTAAAGCACATATTATAGTTTTCAAGTAGTTTTATAATTTTTAAGTTTGTAAGTTTAATTAAGATATCCGTTAATTTTTTTTAGATTAATTTAAATAAATGATAGTTATGCTAGATAAAACTTTATAATAATGTTTCTATAGTAAATTAAAAAAACGAGTATGCTTTAGACCACAAGACTGAAGTAAAACTTACGAAACGTAACTCTCTCACTCTTTCTATCTTCACTAACTTATATCTCCCTCTCAACTTCCGTTCGTCTCGCTCGATCACACTTCTCGTATCGCTCTCATCACGCATTCGCCAGTTTACTCCCCAAGTCAAGCATGCGTAAAGAAGTTTCCAACGACAAAATGTCAGGCAGTTTAGCGGGATAAGAAACTGTAAACGTATTTGGTTATTAATAACCATAGAGACCATTAGATTACCATAGATACCTATGTATATATACATAATGAATAAAAAAGGTTGTATGATATATATATTATAATAATTATCAGTCAGTCAGTTTGTCAGTTCAGCCTATTGCAATCCACTGCTGGACATAGGCCTCCCCAAGCTCGCGCCATTCTGGATTTCCGCAATCCTCATCCAGCCTACACCGGTAATCTTACTTAAATCTTTGGTCCAACGGGCCGGAGGATGTCCTACACTCCATTTGCTAACACAGAGTCTCCACTCTAAGTCACATATGCTCCAACGGCCATCGGTCCTGCAACACTGGTGACCATTTTTTTTATTTTTTTTTGAATCAGAGGAAATCCTTAACGGATGTCTCCAGTCCAGTGGAGAGGGTATGTCCGATTTGCACGGACTAGACACAGGTGACCAGTCCACTGCCACTTCAACTTGCTAATTCTGAATAAATTAACGTGAACAATAAATAATAATCATTATAACATCTAAATTAAAACTAAATTTAAACTACAAATAAAAAATTTGATGTAATAATTTTTTTTATAATCACCAATTAATTTTTTTCAACGTGCGAATCGCTATTTACATTTTAAACGTATATAAACCATTAATTAGCATTCCTATCTCCAAAAACTTACGTATTCACTTATACAGTATTATAGTATATTACAAAATATGCAAAAAATTCTGATAAGCTAATTGTGAACAGCAAATCTCAACAAACAAATAGAGATAGAATCGTCGGCTTCACACCCGGTTAAATACGTTTATATGTTACGATACGATAAAAATAAATAATCTGGTACATTAATAGATAATATGTTATGAACTATGAATGAAATAAATTACGAGATTTTACTGATTTCATATCCACCTACTGTGTGTATCAAAATTTCCAAACATGCCTATCAGAGAGAAGTTCGCGTAGGTAGGGTAAAACCCGGATAGTTGCCCCACTTTTCGAAAAAGCTTTATTTTAAAAAAATATGAACTTGCTGAAAATTATTCAGTATGTATCTCAAAACATAGGTCTTTTATCTTCTATAATAGCCTATTTTCGTATACATAATTAACAAGGGTTTTGAATAAATACTGTTTTATTTCACCTCTCAAAAAAGGGATAGTTGCCTAATATGGCGGATAGTAGCCTAGCGTGGAAAATGCTTCGGGGGATACTTGCCTCGTACGAGGATAGTAGCCTCGGTATGATTTTTATTTTGGATAGAAAGAAATTTATAGCAATTAAAGTAATTTTATTATTTATTTAAATTTATGTAACCGCCGAATCGAAATTTTTGATATGATTTTATTCGGTTTTAAGTTTTTTTTTGTTTTAATCAACTTTGGTATTAACATTCCTTTTTCCAGAAGCTAACGTTAATTTTATCGTTGGGGTTCACAATTTCTGTAGATTTTTTTGATCTTTTAGTTCTGCTTAGCGGTTTTCTTGGTATAGGAGATGCTTGATGTAAAAAATTTAGGCGGCGTTTCTTTTTTAAGATTTTTGTTCTGGGGGTTCATTTAAAGATATCAGCGATGGCAATGATAGCTCAGTATTATCAAAGATGTAATCTTCAATGTCGCTATCATCTAAGGCTAATTGATAGGCTTGAAAATGGCCACGGTTGCGTATGATTTTGGTTCACGCTATTCTGCTCAGACTCATGTAAGATAATTTCCAGATTATTAGCATTACTTGGATATTGATACCCTAAGGGAAGTAGTTCGTTTTGATAATGTAGACCGTGATTAGACTCAGATTCCGGTACAATACAAATATCTGGTACTTGTTTGCTTAGGGATGACACTTGGTCTCTTTCATTTGACGCAAGTCTTTGCTCAGAATCTTGTGAGTGCTTTTCTAACGCAGACACTCCAGAAACCTATATGTCAACCTATATGTATGATCGAGAAATTTCATTGATACTTTTTTTTCTTAATTCTTACAAGGCAAGTACTAAGCTATCTTCTGTCCAGATGATGTAGCGTGGCACCACGCCTGGTTTTCGCTTATATTTGCGAGGCATTTTGCTCGATCACGATCACGATTCAGCCTGTAATATCCCACTGTTGGGCATAGGCCTCTTCCCCATGTAGGAGAAGGACCGGAGCTTAATCCTCCACACTGCTCCAATGCGGGTTGGCGGATATATTCCCTACTCTGAGTAATGATCGCTATCAGGTGTACATGATAACAA
This sequence comes from Melitaea athalia, assembly GCA_905220545.2. NCBI lineage: Eukaryota > Metazoa > Arthropoda > Insecta > Lepidoptera > Nymphalidae > Melitaea > Melitaea athalia. The sequence continues at coordinate 725,925 of HG992180.1, forward strand.
CCGGGACCGACGGCTTAACGTGCTCTCCGAGGCATGGTGGGGAGATCCACAAGGATTGCACAAACACCCAGACAGTCCATCGCAATCCAGTGCTGTGACCGCTGCGCCAACGCGGCGTCATTTTGGCATCATTTGGCGGCATTTTGCTCATCTAGAATAAATATATAAAACAGTTAATTAGATATTTATTTTATTTACAATAAGCTAGTCACATTAAATTCGAAAAAACAACAAAAACGTAAAATCAGTCTTTGCTTGTTTAAATTTTTTTACTTACTTTAGGGGCAACTATCCGCGAAAGTAAGTAGGGCAACTATCCTTTTTGATGCGGATACTTGCCCTTTTCATTTACAAAATAAATAAAAAGCATTTAGCAATAAAGCATAATAAACAATGTAGTTTAAACTCTAATGCATAAAAAGAAGCAAAAAGTTGACTAAAACTACGATCAGTAAAAAAAATATTCAATAGAAATTACTTACCAATATAATTATAACGCCCGTCAAAGTTTCGACTTGGAAGATTTTTGCTCACACGGACGAAATAAGTGGACCTATTCCGATGGCTTACGTGGCACTGAGGCCTGTGAGAGGTCACTACTTATTGTAGTAAAGCGCGAACACAACTCATATTCCTAACATAGTGTATTAAGAACCGGGGCAAGTATCCCCCCGCGGCAACTATCCGGGTTTTACCCTATATAAATTGCAGTCAAAATCCTACGAGTATACATATATCATATGATAACCAATGTTATGCTTTTTCAGATAAAATTAGATTGAAGAAAAAAATACTAATATTAAACATCATCTGAATGCACGATAATAATAATAATTTCAAAGTTATGATGAGTCGAAACAATGTACTTATAAGTGGAATCGATTTGTTCGTAATAGCACGACATCGTGTCGTGCAATGTAAATGGCGGCTAGCGCTAACGAGCGGTATCAGCGATCTATTCAAATCGTTCGTATAAATATTAATATCGAGCGTTGAGCTGCATTACGTATTCACGAATTTGTTTAATCGGTACACTTGATTGTTGTCTTGTTTTTATTGTGCTGCGATTTGCCTCGGGTCATGTGAATCTTACACAGGCTGTTGGAACTGTCTCCAAAATTCCCAACAGCCATTTAAGCATCTGCCTATGTATTTTATTGAGGGGGAAGGCTCAACAGGGGAAGGAACTCAACATTACAGAAGATCACAGCTAAATAACACTTCTCTCAAGTGATGTTATGTTCCTGTGGTAGGTACTTACCACATGAACGCAACAAGGTGGCCAGAGCTCTTGGGAAGGTTCGGGGTAGAGTCGGCAACACACTTTCGATGCTTCTGGCGTCGTCTGCAGACTGCAACGTCTAAAGGATACGGTAAACGCTTACCATCAAGTGGGAAGTGCGCTAGTTTGCCGACTGTCGTACTTATAGAAAAAAGTGTGCCAATGTTAATGATTACACGTATAATGAGTCTCTATGTGTGGGTGAAGGATTCGAAGTTCTGTGTTATCTGTTGTAGGAAATATCGTCGTCAAAGGCGCTAATTGCGTAACGCTATTTCAATAGGTGGCAAGAGGCATTGTTCTACAATATCCCAGATAGCGAAGTGACGTAAGGCGCGCGGGACGTGCGTGGGCGCGCCCGGCGTGCCTCGCTCGCCTTGAACGTTTTATTTAGCGCTCCAATCGAACGATCGATGTAAAAACTGATATTTACTAGCATTTCGAACGAGACGATGGAATGACAGGGTTCGTGTTTAAATATCTCGTTTCAATTTCGGTAAAATCTATCGACATAATTCTATACGAGCGCCAGGAGTGAACATCTCGGCGCAACAAACGGAGCAGCCTGTATTACTACGCCTTACGAGTATTTGTTTTAGTAATGAACATTCCGAGTTTTAAATAATAAAATTTATTCATAAGCCGGCACTTACCATATTTGAGTGTGCGAGCGGCCGTCCATATGTATGAGCGGTTAAGATATTCTTATTTATGGGTCTATGTCAAGGTCGCTCGCGGCAGCTAAGTGAGGTATCATCATTTTGCATAATATCAAATTATTTATTCGCTCCGCGCTAAAACTGTCTGGTGTGTTCAATTTGTAATTCAAATAAATTCTTAGAATTATTCTCGCGCCGTCATAATTGTATCGTGTGAGATTTTTTACCGATTTGAATAGCTCTGGCGGGTGGGGGGGGGGCGGGGCGGGGTGTGTGCGGGGCGCGGGGGGCGAGGTCGATTAGCATGGCCGCCACGCGCCGAGCCTCATTACTCATTACTAGACAACTTCCGAAAACGATTGCATCTCGAGCGGTCTCCACACGTTCGTACCGCGTACGTACTTCACATTGACGTAGTTTATACATTTAATGAGAAATAAAGAAACAATTAACTTAATCATATGATTTAATTAGTTTTTTATTGTAATGAAAACACCTAATTATGTTTTAATTTAGAATTCGTTTCTGAGGCAGAGGTTTGCGAAAACGTACAAAAAAAAACTGAACAAAAACTTGTTTTATACAAATTAAAGCGAGTTAGTTTTATTAATAATTTAATACCTACCTAAGTAGGTTTATTTAAAAAAAAAACTGATAGAGAAATTAAGACGAACGAATGATAAAAAACAGGATTTTTCTAAATCTACTTACAGACAAAAGAAAAAAAACAGGAAAACATCGTTTAAAACAGAACACTCATTAAAAATGCTAATTCGATCGATTAGAACTGTCCATCGGACAATTTTATCGATATCGATGAAATGAACAGAAAATTATTTAAAAAAAAAAGAATACCTTTAATACGACAATATCACGTAAACGCTGTGTTATCAAAGGGCAATGGAGGTATATTTTACAGAACCTGACATAACGTGTGAAGCCTAAAGGTCAGACAGAATCATTGGTGCGTGGTTCCTTCACAATTAAACGTAGGAATAAAAACGCTGCGTGCGACTCCATGCTGGACTCCGTAACCTCTGGCTCTTTCTATCTTATTTGATATTTATTTCTTTGAATTAAGATTTATTTATATTATAATCGTTATACTTAGTAGGTAAATGTAACACTTAGAGGTTGCAATAACTAGGTATTAAGATATATGTAAAGGGTTAGATCCTTGCTTTTGACAAGTGTTTGTATTAAAATATAGAATATTCGGTCGTGTTTGTGTATATTGACTATAATATTGTCCTACTAGTAACCATTTCTTGGTAAGTGTAGCCTGCACACCTAAAACAGTCATGCTGAAAACAGATAAAACGTTTTGTCTGTTTTCCTGCTTTGGTTGCTCAGATAATGACTGGATGGATGGAGATATTTTTTATTTATTTTAATGAAGTGAAAACTTCTTTTGGGGCACCGCACACACATTTTTTTTCTATTAAGTTCTCGCTGTTGTGTCGCTGTGTTTAGTTAGTATATTCACAATGAAGTTTTCACTTCTGTCGTGCACATACTCTATATTTTATTTTACTAGGCAATCGAACAGCGTTATCATACGACATACAATACTATAGTATGAATATGTCCAGAATAGAATCACACTGATATGAACCACTTAAGTATTGTGAAATACATAACTGATTATAATATACCTAATTATAATTAATTTATTTGTCTTGGGGAGGCCTATGTCCAGCAGTGGACTAGGATAGGCTGATGTGTGTGTGTGTATTTATTTGTGTCCTCTACTTCTAAAGATTATATATTAAATCGGCTATTTCGAACTGAGATTATTTTGTATCTGCTGGGATATTCTTCTGTCTATTGTATCTTCTGTATATTCGTGTGTGTATTGTCACCATAATGACTTGTACTTCCAACTCCAGCAAACACCAACACGACGACAGCACACGGACTCTTTTACTCAACTATGCAATTTTTATCTTAATAGTTCGCAAAATTTCACCAAGAGATTATCACACACAGATAACTTGACAGATTTATATGTATAGGTATCTAATATAAAAGTCCAAGGAAATTGTGTCAATCTGTTAATTGCCTCAAAACGTTACATCGTTTCTTTTGACATATCACGTCGCCACAATCGTATTTTATTGAATTTATGCAAATGGCGGTTCCGTATGGCTATAAAACTTTCACATTGTAGTTTTATATCGATGTTATTCTAAAACGCAAGTCATCGTCTGTTAAATTAAAAATCTATACTTTTGTTTAATTTCTTTAAATTGATAAGTAAAAACAATATATCTTTGTTTTATGACTTTTGGTAAAAGTGGTTTGGCTTTATTATTGAAACTAGCTAGTCTACTTATAGCAGGTGATATACCTACCATTAAGCTATTAAACAATAAAACATCTGAAAAAAGATAAAGAAGGAAAGAGAAGAGAGTTTACATTTACAGAAACCCATACCCAACTAAAGATATACTGCTCTAAAGTTATGTGGTATTCCTGTGGTGAGTAAAGTAGCAAACTGTATTAAGATCAGCAAAGCACTTGTTCTGCTCCTGGCGTTGGAGATATCCAAAGGCTATGATAAACGTTTACCATCAAATTTAATGACGGACGGTATATCAGTCAGTTCAGTCAGTTCAGCCTATTTCAGTCCACTGCTCGACATAGGCCTCCTTAAGTTCACGACAGACATCCTGGTTTTCTGCAATCCTCATCTAGCCTACACCGGCAATCTTACGCATATCGTCGCTCCAGCGGACCGGATGACGTCTCACACTGCGTTTGCTAACAGGCGGTCTCTACTACTCCAGGACACGGCTGCCACCTGCGACACAGGTGATCAGCCCACTGCCACTTCAACTTGCTAATTCTGTATATACATACATGTATATACGGTATATACATCTACAAAACAGTAATAAAATGTTGATTATCATCTTTCTCATTAATGGTACGAAATACAATTATTTTAGCGACTTCACACCGATTTTATGTGCTGTAAAGCTACCAACGCGCTTTATGTCACATTAAACCTATTATTGTTTTAATGCAATCGAGTCTACAGTTAGATTAATGGGTATAAAATGCTATACATATAATTATATTCAATCGTAATTCTGTTTATTATTTTCTTAGTTCATTTCTAGTTAGCATAACTAGGTAAGTATTTGTTTAAGTGTGATGAGGGATTTTACCGTTATAGTTTCACTGGCACAGTTGAATGCAATTTCTATACAGAAAAATATTATAATTTTTTTAATTATATGTGTTTCTAATCAGAACACTTTACAACGAAAACATATTTTAAAGTTGCGTACTTTTCGAAGTATTTAAACCAACATTTATAGTACATTGAAAGAATATGTGTATTTTTTTCTAGTGACGCGTGTTTTTTATCTGAGTGCGATGGAGGCACGGAGGTTTATCGCATATCGCCATAAAAATGGCTTTTCATTGGCGTCCCGGGTTGTGTAATTATGTCGTGCCCGCCCGCTCGCCGCTCTTTCATAATGTCGACGTGTTTACGAAACCATCGCAGACGGACGGTTTGAAAGGTATGTATTATATGTATAGCTATAATATTTCATAAATAAAACTCAATCATCCTAAGGATAAATTGTAAGTATAGATATCTGTATGTAAATCGAGATTACTTGCAAAAAATAAGTACCTATATAAAATAAATATCTCGTATAGTAAACGTAAAATGAAACATTATGTGTAATATTGTTGTCTACAAGTCAGCTAAAGCATTATTACAAAATGTTTAACCAGTAGTACAATGTAGTATAATACAGCTCTTCCTCCTATACGGAGAAGGATACCTACGCCCAGCAGTGGGATGTTACAGGCTGAATCGATCATATTATATCATAATAGTACAAAAGCTTTTTATTAAGTTTATACTCTCCACCGTGCCTCGAAGAGCATGTAAGCCGTCGGTCCCGGTTGTTATCATGTACACCTGATAGCGATCGTTACTCATAGTAGGGAATATATCCGCCAACCCACATTGGATCGTGGTGGATTAAGCTCTGATCCTTCTCCTACATGGGGAAAGAGGCCTATGCTCAGCAGTGGGATATTACAGGCTGAAGCGTTAGTTTATACATATGAATAAAACAACCAAACAAGAATCTATGATGTTTATTGCTGAGCAATTTTTTTTAACTTATCCGAGCGTTTATTAACCGCGTCTCACACGCTCCAAAAACGCTCGTCAAGGCCTCCCACGGCAGATACCGTTGTGTCTAGCGTAGGGCCATCAGCTGCGATAGCTCGATATATTTATTGGACCTCTATAAAGTCACATATACATGAACATACAAGTATATGATTCGAATGCATCTTATATAAAAATAGCTTATAATATCACGTTTCCATTTGATGATTTCGTAAGCTCGTGAGAAGATTTCGTTTTAAACTTTTAGATATTTCTAGTAAAAGTACGGGACTATACTAATAAAATTTTACGCTCATATAGGTACAGTTAGACGAAATTTTATCAGGCATCATTATGCCTCTAAGGTGAACTTAATTTTGTTTAGTAATAAGTATATTGGATGCCTTCTTGGTAATCTTTTGCTATTACCACTCTAGTATATCTTTATCGAACGCTATAGTTTATGGATTTCTAATGGCCAGTCTGTTCTGGTGTTCCAGAAAAGCGCTAAACGAGACAGTGCAGTGGTAGTCATTAAAAATTAAATTGAGCAAAGTTACTTATTAAAATGTCAAATTAAATATAAAAAAAATATTTTTTTTTCTGTTTGTATATTATTATCGACATCGGACTTCATAAACAGATATTATCGAACAATCACAAAGCTTATTTATAAACTATAACTAAGCAGATAAAAAAAAAAACATTATTATAGGAATATTTTAACTAAATATTTTTATAATTTATTATTCTGTCACAAATTAAAATTAACTAAATTCACTTCAATTAAAATATAATAAAATCTAACATAATTGAATTTAAACTAAAATTAAAATTGTTGTTTAATTTAGTGAATGGAACATAAAAATTAGGAACGTTACTTATTCCGAAGAATTCGGACGCGTAAAATAAGCGCGTTATTCGTAAAAAAATCGGCCAAGTGCGAGTCGGACTCGCGCAGAAGGGTTCCGTACCATTGACTAGGTACATTGATTGTAATAACGGGCAAAAAGCGGCTAAAATCACTTTTATTGTGTGAGAGCAAAAATAGGCAAAAATGACGTTTTTTGTATGGGAGCCCCCCTTAAATATTAATTTTATTTTAATTTTATTATTTATTATTAAAGTAAAAATACAACTGACTATTTTGTGAATATTTCAAGTGCCTACCTGTTGCCATTATTGATATCGAGCAAAAAAGGGCAAGAAAATCGCGTTTGTTGTATGGGAGCTTATTATAGCCTGAATTGAGCCTTAAATATCTATTTTATTTTGTTTTTAGTATTTGTTGTTATAGCGGCAACAGAAATACATAATTTGTGAAAATTTCAACTCTCTAGCTATAGCCGTTCTTGAGATACAGCCTGGTGACAGACACACGGACGGACGGACGGACGGACGGACAGCGAAGTCTTAGTAATAGGGTCCCGTTTTTACCCTTTGGGTACAGAACCCTAAAAAAAACAACCTGAATCATCCAAGTAACTGTAACGCGAATAGTCTCAAAAAATTATAACGTTAATATTATAACGGAAATAAACACAAAGCCTGGAGGCGGTGGTGCGTTAAAATCACTCGCCATTAATCTTAACGCTTTTAATATTCGTAAAACAACGTCGCGTGCGATTTTATATCACAACTATTAGTATGTGGAAAATCGACGCGAAGACGAAACGCAAATCTGTAAACAAAGAGTGTGGTGTAATTTATAAGCATTTTATTTCTTATATTATTACACTATCTCTTATATTATTATACTGTACCCTGCGGTTTTAAACGCGTTAACAGTACACTTTCTCGGTAAATGCCCTATCCGACACAAAAATAATTTTTCATTTTCAATTCGAACCAGGAGCTTCTGATATTCGCGCGTTTAAATAAACAAACTTTTCAGCTTTATAATATTAGTACCTATAGATTTTATTAAAATGGAGATAAATGGTCTAGACTCTAGAGTACAGGACTTTTTAATGTTACTAATCGATTCGCATTTAGGTGTATGGTATATACCTAAATCTCTTAGAATTTAATTAAACCACTATATTAATTTGTTGAAACTCGTCCAAAAATATAAACAAGAAAACTTCAATTTTGAACTTCTACTTCAGCTGTAGGACGTTCAAAGGTTATTGACATTACAGTAAGGGGTTATCAACCCTAGTCGGTTTACGCTTCTAAATACCTACATACAACGCTAGTCGCTTATGTCTAGTTCCCGAAACACCTGCCGTGACGTCAAAACTGTTTTTATTGCGGCAATTACTGTTCAATATTTTAATAAAACTATAAAAACTCCTCATTTACCTATCTAACTTACATTATTTCACACTTGGTAGGATACGACGTGTAAATTCATGTGTTAATAACGCAAAATCATTTATTGTAAATAAAAATACACTTAAAAACAACTATAAATTTTTCTATTGGCTGTTAACTTGAATCGTATTGTAGCTCTAAATGCAAAACATTAAATATATAATATGATCATTCTTGCACTTGATAGTAATAAAAAAACTAGTGTGCTTTTAACCACACGACTGAAGTAAAACTTCTTTAGCTGCTACAGTAATATACGAAATGTAACTGTCTCTCTGTCTATCTTCAGTAACTTACATTTCCCTCTCAACTTCGCCCGATCACACTTTTCGTAACGCTCTCGTGACCCATTCATCAGCTTACTCCCCAAGTTGAGCATGCGTAAAAAAAGTTTTACTTCAAAAAGAACATACATTTGTACAATGAAACAAAAGGATATATTTGATGATAGTTTTCTCAGGGGTTCGATTCCGCTCATGACAAATATTTGTGTATACCAAACATGTGTTTCTTAGGATGTACGTTCATGTTTGCATTAAATATAAGCAATTCCAAATCCTCGACACAGGTTCTAATACTACTGGGGTCTGTAAGTTTTAGCCATTTCTTTTCTTCTTTTTAGATGTGCCTTAATTCAATAAACCCTTCTTTTATGTATACTGCTTACTGCCCAGCTGATGGTAAGTGGTGACAGTAGCCTTAGGAAACAACAGAAGCATCTCAAGCGCCTTATCGACCATACACAAGACCCATAAGCTCAACTTACTCACCACAAGAACAACACTGCTTGAGAGCAGTATTATTTGGGTGTGATCTTCTGTAAGGTATATGTTTCCAGTTGGAGGATTCAGTCGCTACCTTAACTCATACACTCAAAAAGCTAAAAAGAAACATGCTCAACCTGGAATTGATTATATATCTTTTGAGTTATGAAATGTCTACTGATCCAATAGGATAATTATAACTATTTTCCCAGTTTCCCGCGGCGGGACGCGGCGAGACGTGACGAGCAAAAAAAAATACCACGGTCAAATGAAGATGTGTAATTACGCGGTAATTTTTTTTACCTCTCTATCGTGTTTTTTTTAACACCATATAAGGTGGCGAGCCAATGTCCGTTTACGTTGGCTGGACTTCAAAATAACGTGAACTTTTCCAAGAATGAGTGGGTGACTGTATTTTATATTGTTATTTTATTAATTTAACTTAAACGTTTTTCCGTAGACTAGTTAAATATAAATATATTTCAAATGCTTTCATTTTTTTAAAGTAAGTTTAACAATATATACAAATATAAATTATTTCTCTCTTTTATATTTGTTAATATCACAAAAAAGTAAAAGAAAATTAAAACACATAGCGATTGATTTTCCTATGTGAACCCAAAAAAAATATGGCGATAGAAAGTCCACAGCTTAGCTATTCCTACTCATATAAGAATACTTTTTATAAAAGAAGTAGTAAACATTTTAATATTATTTATTTCACAAAGTAATTTTCAAGTAAAACCTTTCTATATCAAACGAAATCAAATCAATTCATGATCACAGATAAAAAAAATTGATAAAAAATTTATTATTGCCATAAATTACCGACTTTATATACTATGTTATACATCGCAATTAACTCCAATTATACGAGTAAAGACACGAGTAATAGCTAGCATTATCTAAAACTTAAATTACGTCCGATAAGGATAGTTCATAATTGCTCGTAATTTGCGGTTGGGATGTTGATTAATTTCACGCGTGAGTGAGTACCTGTGTCGTAAATATAGCTCCCAGGAACGCCTGTTCAGGAATGAGATAATGTTTTCAAAGTTGACTATTATTTTTGAACTTATACGTACTTCTTTTGGCGCGTTAGAGAAAAATGATGAGAGTAAATTTTTACAATGCGCGTGTGGATACGAAGTAGTTCAAGCATGCATGAATAGATGCCGCTAGTTTTGCAGACAAGAAAGTAGTCTTTATCATTTCTAAGAGATGGAGTTGTGGACTAAAACAAGAAAGTAGTCTTTATCATTTCTAAGAGATGGCGTTGTGGACTATAACAAGAAAGTAGTCTTTATCATTTCTAAGAGATGGCGTTGTGGACTTATTGTCTAATTATTAAGAGGTAGGTTTTTTTGGAAGTATTTTAGGTAATACTTTAGCTTGAAGTATAACTTCTTACGTGCGTACATAAGTACACACACACTTTTTTATTACTTATTTTCTATTTCAATTAATTAAATTCTCAATTAAATTCTGCCGTGTCTTTTAAAATGATAAAAATATCTATACCTAAAAAGTTACTGCGTAGTTTCTTGCCAATTCTTCTTTGCAAGATCTGAATTCCAAACAGGTGATAGTTTCACTTTAACTAAATTATGAAAAACAAATGAAGTTTTAATTTGTAAAATAAGGATTCGAAATTGCTTTTGAAGCCTTCGAAATTTTTTTTTCTTTTTATATAACTAAGTCGACAAACAAGCGTACGGCTCACCAGATGGTAAGCAAATACCGTAGCCTATAGACGTCTGCAACACCAGAGGCATCGCAAGCGCGATGGCGACCCTATCCCCAATTCCCCCCCAGGAGCTTTGATCACCTTACTCACCAACAGGAACACAACACTGCTTGAAAGCAGTATTATTTAGCTGTGATCTTCTGTAAGGTCGAAGTGCTACCCCAGTCGGGCTCCTCCATTTTTTTAAGCAGGAAATTTCCTGCTGTGCCCTACCTCAGCTAACCTAACTCAGTTCTTACACTTGTTAATGTTTTTGCCTTTGATTATAGACATCAGACGGCTCAGTGGTGTGGTAGTTTGTAAGTATTATAATAGACGGTTGCGTTTATAAGGTAGGTACGTTTCATTTAAATTTCGTTTAATTTCTTGTTTAATTTTAACAAAAAATTACTCATACAATTTTTATATTATAAATATGCTCAAATATTTTGATAACATCTTAAGCATTATAGAAAAGACACAAAGCATTAAAACAATGGAGTTGTTTTGTGTATTAATTACGAGAATAATTTTAAAATTTTGGTTTACTATTGTTATTAACGTAATAAATTTAACTGATTTTTTCCTGGTGAGGAAGCACTATAATATATTTATTACGAATGCATCATTTGCGTCATTGAATTACAAGGTTAATTGTGTGTTCTTTTAATTGTAAACAAAATTTATATTTAAAATAATTATAACTACTAGAATGTTATTTTAGAAACATATTGATGAGTGCTTATCTGGCAGAAAACTACTGACAGAACAGACTAACCATAGCATCAATAAAAAAGGCAAATTAACAACAATGATAACAGTTTACTTTATTTTAAAATTCCCATCCACGAACACAATTGCTGTCAGAAACACAACTGGAAGTGACAGCCTTAATGTTCTTTTGGCACCGTGGGGTAGTACTATGGGTTATGGGTTGACTGGAAGAGATCTCTTTTAGAGATAAGTTCGCCCTTGCCTACTTCCTTTATTATAATGAGTTGTAAAATAACTTAGTGCAATAAAGAATATATACTTATATACTATTTACTAATCTGTGCCGTGGGTAGAAGGTCATAGAGAGATATGATATAGGTACCTATAGATACACCTACCTATAAGATAATTTGCGTGCTGGGCATCGGCCTCTTTCCCCATGTAGGAGAAGGATCAGAGCTTAATCCACCACGCTGCTCCAATGCAGGTTGGCGGATTTATTTCCTAATATGAGTAACGATGGTTTTCAGGTGTACATAATAACAACCGGGACCGACTCTCTCTCCGAGGCACGATGGGAGACCCACAAGAATTGCACAAACCACAGAAATAGTAAATACCCCAAACTATTTCTGTGGCACAAACACCCAGACCACGGCAAACTTTTGTATGGCCAATACAAATGTTTGTCATGTGCGGGGATTGAACCCGCAACAGTCACAAACCAGTGCTGTGACCGTTGGGCTACCGCGTAAGAGGATTCACATCCCTCAAAAATAATAAATATACAATATGTAACTTAGAACAAAGTCAAATCAAACAACACGACATTGAGTAGGTATCTAAAGTGCAGTAGGAAGTAAAACAAGGCATGAGGCACATGCCAGGCGCCCGTCAGAGGCGACATAATCCTTTATAAGACATACTTGTTTATCGACTTACAAACCGTCTTAGCGTTAATAATTTTATTTTTAACATTCAAACGACAACAGTAAATAAAAAATTTAGAGACGTATAAATACATAAGTATCAATTTATGAATTGAAGCAATAACATTGAGCAAAACTTTCCAGTTTTTTTTTTAAAGTGCCTTCCCACTGTTCCCCAATAGCTAAACCTTCGGTATCGACTGTCACTTGATAACTATTACCTATCACTCATAAACTCATAATAGAATTAAATAAAATCAAAAATGTCTTTGCCGAAGTAGACTTCAAGGCTTTTAAATTATTTGACAAAGTTTACAATAATTTTTTAACATTTTGATTATGTTCAATGTGAATCTAACACCGATTCTGAATGCAGATACTCAAACTGAATAAACTTGTAAAATAGGACGTTAATATTGTGGGAATAATTTTTAATGTGTACGCTATGAACTAAAGTAATAATACACAAGCTCAAACCAGTTGGTATACATATAACATAACACATATGTAAGAAAAGAAGAAAAGTTTCCATTCAGTTGTAAAACATTAACAGCCCTTTCCATTATAATAATAACACTGAATGAAATACGATCATCGATTAATCGAAATAATCACAGAATAACAGAAGTGATCATGAACCCGTCCACCGTCGCCGGCGCATGCTTTACGATCGGTATAAATAAAATAGCCAGGATAAATGTTATAACGAGTAGTTCCATTAGCGACGTAACTCGGGAGCAGGGAATTTGCATACACCGCGATCACTACTGGTTCTTGACTCTCGATATACATAAATTGCAAAATATTAATAATCGCATTCGCTATTATAACCGGTTTTTATCGATACGCTTTCGTTATCTTTTTGGTTATTTGATTGGAAACTTGATATCGTTGGACGTAAATTGTCGTTGGATCAAATATCGATTTTAATTTGAATGTTTAGTTTTATTATTTCTTACTCTTTGGGTTTTTGGAGGTTGCTTTAGCTGAAGTTATAGGTTTAGCTGAAAAAAAATACTCAGCTACAATATACGAATAAACTATGCTACGGTTTACTATGATCGTATTTAGAAGGCATAAATAAATAAATAAATAAATATCTATAACATACACACACAGTCGTCTGTTCCCAAGGTAAGCAACTTAATGCTTGTGTTATAGGTTACAGACGATTTTTTTTTTGATAAATACATACCTATAACAAATATTTAGATATACATAAATAGCACCCAGACTTGAGGCGCGATTCGAACCTACAACCCCCGGAGCAGAAAGCAGGGTCACTACAAACTGCGCCACTGGGCTAGTCGTTAAAAATTGTAGACAGTAAAACCTCTTCTACGCAATTATTTCGTGCCCCAGCTGGGTCCATAATAATGCCCTGTATCATGAAAATAAGTACACTGTAGATTATGGTTATAAATAAACAAATAAATAAATAAATCAAAAAAACCTCATGATATGATGCACACAATTTGGCAGAAGTTGAACAGTAACCATACAGAAAAGAACAGCGCGTTGATACGGTGATACCAAATAAAGTTTTAAGCTTTTGTATGTGAACAGATGGTTACATAGTAATATTTTACCTAACCGAGTATTATGTAATAATGATTACTAACAGCAGTCACTAAGTAATGCGATCAATCAGAGCGACGCACACGCAGACGCGGGGTACCTGAATAATTTGTCTAGGAGACCGCTTATGTAGCTGCAGGCAAATCCTGAAGCGTTGATACTGCCTTTGACAGTATTAAGACGGATTTTAGACCTTTCTTTTATGTATTTTAAGAGTGATTTTAAGGAAATTAGGCCATGATATGACTATGTAGATTATTTGGATTGTTTTGGCTACCTTAGCTAGGTGTAGTAAAGATGCGTACACAATAGAAGGAGTGTTAATAATCTACTATCATCACTTCAGCCCCTTCCAAGTTCGCGCTAAAAATGGTGCGAACTCATGTGTTTTGCCCATAATCACCACGCTATGGGCAGGCGGGTTGGTTACCGCAGGGTCGGTTTAGTCGCATCAAAGACGATGCTGCCGGTCTTCGGCCTGTGTATTTCAAAGCCAGCAGTTGAATGGTTTTCCCACCATCGGTCGGTTTTTTAAGTTCCAAGGTGGTAGTGGAACTGTATTATCCCTTAGTCGCCTCTTACGACACCCACGGGAAGAGAGGGGTTGGCTATATTCTTAACTGCTGTAACCACACAGCAAAATAATCTATAATAAAAATAGTAAATAGCAATCGATTCGTGAGATCCTTTTACTAATTTTATTGAGTTATAGGTAATGCTTAAAGCTGTTTATATTTAAGTTTTACACTAACCGACATAAATAAATCTTGTCAAGTGTGTGTCAGCAATACAGTCGTGAATAACGCATATTTATGACGATCAACTTAAACTATATACACATACACAAGTGGATTTTGTCACAATATTAATATTTATAGAATTTTTATACTTTAAAACTTCTGTATGTCCTTAATAAACTATGAAACTTATAAAACGATTCGGTATTTTTGTTATACCGACCGTACATAAACGCGTACGCTTGTACGCGTTTATGTACATTCTTGCTAATATTAACTGGCTATCGTAGCTTCGACTTTAAAAAAAAAAGAACCTAATTTATACAAATAAAAAATCTTTAAAAGCATATTTCGAACTTATTCCTGTATATGATGATAAGTCGTGTAGCATTGTATTACATATTCGCTATTGAGTCAGTCGACACATAATTTGAAAGCGGTCCGAGGCGGCATCTCATTACCGCGGACGGTGCAGAAGTCGTAATTTCAAATACAAACATAATTCACTCGTAAAAAGTAGAACCCCAGTACCAATAACTGGTTGGGCGTGAAGTACACACGTTCAATTATGCGCTTTAAACACTTATAAACAGCTAAATTAACATGTCATGAATATTACTTAACTCCGTGATTATCATAATTATTTTGAAAAAAATTTTTTTAACCCTATTATACATTTGGCGAAAATTTACATATATTACAATATGTTCGGAATTCGGTGCTAAAATCGGCGCATGCGAGGAGAAATTGAGATGACAGTATGACATGATAATGAGGTACATTTGAATGTGATCTGGGCGTTTCTGTTGTCATCGTTCTTTATGTATTATTTGTACACGTTATAAAGTTTTTGCTGCAATTCGCTTAATGGCTGTTACGGCGATAGAACCGGCTTTTATTTCGTGTAATGTCGACACGTGCAGTGAGGAGATCTCCTTGGCGACGACGTTTTGCAAATAAACCGCTAACATTACATTTACACTAGTATGATGTTGATCCCAAACACACCTCACAAAAATGTGGGCAACATAGTATAACGTTCACGACTTTGCAATTTTTTAAGTTAAACTTCTTTTTGGTGAATGCGTGATGAGAGCGTTATGAAAAGTGTGATCGGGCGAGGCAAACGGAAAAAGAGGGATAGGAGCAAGCACAAATTTTCTTTCTCTCTTTCTCTCATAGCCAGTTACGTTTCGTATATCTAAGACACAGTCAAGGGCGGATCCAGCTTTGGCGCCAGGGGGGGGGGGGGGGTCACAGTCATGGTCAAGGCGCCAGGGGGGGGTCACATAGTCGTGGTCAAGTAAAAAGAAGTTATAATTTAAATTTTATAATGATAGATACAGGTAAAAAGTAGGTATTTTATTAATCTATGTAGGTAATGTACTTAAAAATACCTATATTGTGACAAAAATCTTGTTTAACAATTTTAATTAGTGGTCCACCTAGGTCCTGGACACACTCCGGGGGGGGGGGGGGGGTCATGACCCCCGTGACCCCCCCTGGATCCGCCAGTGGACACAGTGCAGGCCTACTGCTAAAGAAGTTTTACTTCAGTCGTGTGGTCTAAAGCACTCTCGTTGTTTTTTTTATTATTTATATCTAAAGTAAATCGGTACCAATTCACAACTTTTTACCAATAAAAATGACATTTAAAATTTTGAAGGAAAAACTTCTTATGAATTATTTTAAAATAAAAATAAAAGTATAAGGACAGTTTTTTGCGTCAATTAATATTTAAAAACACGAATATAATATCATAACATAATACACATTATTCATTCATTAATATTAAAATCGGTATTCATTAATAAATATATTCACAATAAACGCATATTACCGTCGAATTCAAATTCGTTTATTTAAATAACAAATTAGTATTTAAAAGAACGTAAAAAGTATCCATTCACTCAATAAAATATCATTCGACAGTTCGTCGAGCTGGATTTATATAGCGTGTTACATCGTTCTGTTAAATACGTAATTACTAATAATTATATAAACGTTTTAACATACAAATAACTGTTCTAATTTATGATCGTATTAAAATATTTCTGGTATCAATTAGCCGTGCTTAATGGAGAGCAAATCTGGGTGTTTTATAACTCTTTTATTTATTATAAAAATTGCAATGGATTATGAATTAATAGATTTCAGAGATTCCCGACTGGGGTAGTACCTCGACAACTGAGGTAGGGCACAGCAGGAAATTTCCTGCTCAAAATATGGAGCAGCCCGACTGGGGTAGTACCTCGACCTTACAGAAGATCACAGCTAAATAATACTGTTTTCAAGCAGTAATGTGTTCCTGTAAGTAAGGTGACCAGAGCTCCTGGGGGGGATTGGGGATAGGGTCGGCAACGCGCTTGCGATGCTTCTGGTGTTGCAGGCGTCTATAGGCTACGGTCTTACCATCAGGTGAGCCGTACGCTTGCTTGCCAACCTAGTTACATTAAAAAAAAAAGTTTTTTTTTGGATTAAGGCTTTAATATTGAGGTTTTTAACTGACTGCGTAGCTTCATTGACGTTCACAAGTGCTGTATCAGCCTAAAATGAATAAATGATTTGAATTTGAATTTGAATTTGACTTAAAATAAGATTTGGTTGTCAATTTGACTGCATTTTTAGTGTTGTCTCATAGCTATTATTATGTACACCGATTTTGATGATACTTTTAGATCGAAAGATGGTATTAGGTAGGGATCCCTAGTACATTTTTTTCACCTGCTCAGTATCAAGCTAATGTTTTGGGAGTGGCTACATTTTTATGAGGCGAACAAAAAATTCCTCTTCGAAAACTCTCGATTGTGGTAGCTAACAGAGATAGTAGGGGGTAGAGCAGCAGTGAGCGTAGGACCGGAATAACGTACCACGCAATTTGTAGGACAATATTACTATTAAATTATATAGATATTAACTAACTAAAAGCAAAAAAAAATCAGAAAAAAAATTAATTTTTGATGATCTTACGAGGTCATCAACTTGATGACCTCGTAAGGTCATCAAAAATTATTACTAACCAGCTGATTTTTTTTTCTCTCAAAAAATTAGCTTGATACTGATCAGGTGAAAAAAATGTAAGTACTAGGGATCCCTACCTATATGGGCTAGTGGTCCAATTTAAATTTGATCGAGAGCTGGTTAGTACTTTTTGAGTTATACGCTTCAGCCTGTAATATCGCACTGGTGAGCATTTGCTGTTTTGGCACGGTAGGAAACATTTAAACAATCAAACTAAATAAAAAATACGCGTTGACGTGTGTATTTAGTAAATCAAAACACTTCAGAATTAAATTATTGATACGAATAATTATAAAGATGTAAGTTATCAGAGCGCCGGCGCCGATCGCTCATCGCTTAACACTATCATACATTATTTACACATCAATTAAATATTTATAAGTTTTAATAGCGTTTAACATAAATAATGCAGATGTAATCTCGGCCTGACTCTTAATTCGATGTTTACTGTTTACAAATGATATGTAGTTGACCAAATATGTTATTACATGTTTAATTTATTGTGAAGAGTACAGACGGACAGCTTTTTATCAAATTAAAGTAATTTATTTGAACAGCTATCGCTTTAGTAGTTATATAAGGCAATGGCAAAAAACGTCATTGAATAAAATAAACAATGAAGGTGCCTTAATCTTCTATATATATAAAAGAGATTTCCACACATATATATTGACTCATCACGATATCTCTAGAACCATAAGGCGTAGAGACTTGTTTTAGGTTAGCTAGTAAACGAATAAATCTTTATTTCAGATAACAAATGATCCATAGAAATAATTTTTCTTACAATTCATAGAACAAATACAACTAAAAGTTATAATACATAATTATTATTATAAATAAAAATTTCGTTTTGCAAATTTTAAATCTTTATTTTAGCAGATTTAAACTTTACAAAAAAATCAGGCCTTCCAAAGTATGTCTAAATGTTTTTACAATTTTAATAATAAAAATAATAAGAATTTCAGAATTATTCGATAGTTCTTATAATCACTATTTTAGTTCACTGGACCATAATAAAAACTAATTTGCAAAAAAAAAAAGATTTCATTAGTACAATTTGAAAGTACAATCATGTAGAAATGTATGAGACAAAATAAAACCACTTGACCGACTGCAACCAATGAAGTAGAATGAAGCCTAATGACAGCGTCATTTCAATTTAATTTCAAATGAAAATTATTTTTACATCTATGATAACATTAGCGATATAGTTACGTCCGCGTGGAATAGGATTAATTCTCTGATCTGTCATACATGATTTGTGCGAAACTTTAACCGTTTACGCAGCGGAAGCTCTCAAAAGGAAAAAAATCCCGATTTTGAAACATTCTTCATTGGAGCTCTTATTGGTCTTAGCGTGATGATATATAGCCTATAGCCTTCCTCGATAAATGGGCTATCTAACACTGAAAGAATTTTTCAAATTGGATCAGTAGATCCTGAGATTAGCGCATTCAAACAAACAAACAAACAAACAAACTCTTCAGCTTTATAATATTAGTAATTTAGTATAGATAAGAGCCCCTGCAGACTGTTGGGCATAAACCTTTTTGAAAAAGATTGGAGCAAAAATATAAACTTTATAACAGAAGGCAATTGTCTAGAACCTACTGCTGCAAGGTTCTCATATACCTACTTACTAAATTTACAAGCAATAGGTAGGTACTTTATTCGCGTTACCCACGGTCTATGACGTCTTAGCCTCACTGTTATCAACATCAAATCTGTAAAAAAAGTAAATACTAAATCATATTTTAATAGCGTATTTAGCATTGAGCAAATAAGATTACATAAAGGTTTTAAAAATTCTTTGTTTCGTTTATGTATTTAGCGAAAAGTTTGAGTGATTAAGCATTTAAGTTCAAATTTAAAAAAAAATATACGTATGTAAATACTGTTTTTACAGTTACTAGTACGCATTTAACGTCATTTAAGCTGAGTGCCATCTTGAAGATACTTTGAAGCGCACTCAAAATTTTTGTTAATAAAATTTAGTGCTACGGCTAAAATGTCGAACTGTGCTGAATCAATTCATTCAGTTTTTTACCATTCCATTTTCGAAAACTTGAAGATTTTTGAATCTGTTGACTTAGAATAAATAGTCAATGGTTGAAGTATGAGTCAGTATAAAGTCAAGTATAATCTGTGGGAGCTATTAAAAAGTTATATCCGCAGTAGCCTCAGTTAATCTTATTTCTGTTAATATAAACTATATTGACGCTTATGTCGTATTATTTTCATACTTATTATATCTATTTTCGCATGAAAGCCTTACTAGATTTGTACTATTTATTAGGTTTGTTTTTAAAAATAATTATTAGGAAACCGAGTGTACTTTCTGTCTTGTAGGAGCGGATATAGTGGCTGGTGTACTGTTATATTTTTTATTGTGAGTTCATCCTACATGTCTAATTAGAACGTTCTTTTAATAATAAGTTTATTTACTAATTATGTGTTGACGTGATCTCTCGTCAGTGGAATACTCAAGTAATTTTTTTTTCTTATATTTTCGTTTATATACATTGTTGTAAATATAATCTACATTTATTTATACGTAAAGCAAAAACTTTGTACCGCTTTTTACGAAATTTGCGGGGACGTAGTAGTATGAAATTTCGTCCAATTATAGTTTATAAGTATAGAGAAGGAGTGCAGAATGCTAATTTTTTTTTGATTGCGCATAAAAATACATATATATATAAAAACACACATTACACACACTGCCATGTATTTGACACATACACACACACGCATAATATATAGGTACTCTTTTGGTTATTACTATAGAAGTATAGTCTTTGACAACAGAACCTTGTAAAAACTTATAATTTTAAATTAATTATGGTCGGAATTTCGACTACTGGGCTTCCACTAGTTTACATAATCGTGTAAAATATTTTAATATTTACAAATAAAAATAATTGCTAATATGTTAAAAAATAAACTCATTAATATGTATAATCGTTTTGACAATTAATACATTTGTAAATAATAAAAAAACATTAATTTTTATAACTCATAACATGATAACCTAATATTTAAATATTAAATTGAATTCATAAATATGATTAATTCGTAATACTTACATTTTATTCGTAATATTAATAAAATTCTACCGATAAAAACCGACTCGGTCGTAAAAAAATATTTCGGTAATGTATTTTAATGTTATATGTTAAAAAGCTAAGTAGACCTAACGGAAACCATAGTCTACCAGGAATCGACTTCATAAAAATAGAAATCTATGACACGTGCTTCTTTTTTATTGTTCGTATCATTAAAATTGATTAGCTATAAAAGTTTTCACTGTTTTGCAAAAACGATAAAATATCAAAGTGAAATTTCTTTAAAAAAAAAAACGAGTATGCTTTAGAAGTTTAGACCACGCGACTAAAGACTTACGAAACGTAACTCTCTCTCTTTCTATCTTCACTAACTTATATCTTCCTCTCAAGTTCCCTTGGTCTCGCCTGATCACTCTTTTCGTAACGCTCTCATCACGCATTCACTAGCTTACTCCTCAAGCCAAGCGTGCGTAACGAAGTTTTATTTCAAAAATCAGCTATGTTTGTGAATAAATAGTCGGTCTTATATTTTGATAATTGTTGCAGAGTTGCGAAAAGACGATAGAGACATTAGACGATTATTTTTTTAACTTATTTTAATAAGTGTTAAAATTATAATTAATCATGTCCCCAAAGAGTGCAATCTAAGAATCTCGACGGTCGCGGGCAAGCGCCCATTGCTCCAAAACGCCAGTAATTAAAACTTCGTTACGCCAATTAATTCCTCAAAGTCAAAAGTTTTGCTCGCGCGCACGATTCAATCACACAACCGACTTTTACGCAGCACTGTGTTAATAATCTCACGAAGTTATATCTAAGTTAACTCTGTGTTTGTTTTGTTGGAAAGCGAGACGTATATTTCGGCGACTCGATATGGTTTGGAGGCTTAACGACCCGAGTGAAGTGACGGCTAATTAATTCTGACCGACTAACTAGCAACAGATTTATACTTGTGGCAGTTTCTCTCGTGTACGCTGTACTGTCTTTTTAATTAGACTTTATATCGTAATAGCCGAACGGGTTCTCTGCGGAAACAGTTCGATGTAAAAAATACACTGATAATTTTTTTTCGTTTAGCTTCGAAACGAAAGAACAACATATTTTATTTTCTTAAAAGTAATTAAGGAATTTTTACTTTGTTTTATAGTTTCTGTAAATCATATTTTTTTAACCATATAATGATAAAATAAAAATACAAGATTGTTTTATAAGAAGATATTTCTTAATTAATATTAGAGATAAAAACATGGCTTGGCGGTGGAGACCTGTCACCGCTTCAAACCCGTATACACCAATAGATTATGCATACAACCGGTCCGCAAGGTAGACTTCTAAATTTGTCAATGATTGTCATCAGTTACAAACAGAACCAGTACTTATCATGACGCTAGATTTAATGTTTTAACAGACAAGTTTAAAAAGTGTGTTATACAACACGCAATAATCCAAATATGTAAGCTTTTTAAGATAGAAATACAATGTTTTAATCTCGATAATTTATCTAAGTGTCGCGACACTAGTCAAAATGCAGACTCATTATTGGTAATAAAATACTTGACAAACAATTTCTTAAACTGTTGACATTAGAAAACTTGTCAATTAAATGTCAATCATAAGAAAATTGCTGTAGTCTTTATACTCGTAGTTGCAATTACGCTGGCATCATTTAATTTTGTAATCTGGTTATTCATGGTACAATAACCAATGTTTTTAAGTGCACAACTAAATTAGTTATATATGTACAAAGTAACTGAACTTACAAAGAATAACCGACCTTATTTAATCGATGATTTTTAATCGATTGATTAGACAATACCAAGTTTTGAAATACTAAATTTCTTAAAAACCGATTCATTCTGTAAAGAAATTTCCATGTTTCTGCGAAAATTGCACCTATTACTTAGCTGTGGACAAACATATGAAACTTCAATTCACTTTCGTAATTTTACCTTCAAAAAGCCATAACTATTAGACACCTAAGACTGCTAAAGATAAACAAATTACTTCTAGACTTGCTCTCATTACTTTAAGACCTAGGCCGAGGAGCCGCGGGCGTTACTCAGCAGCGCCGACATAAAATATGTTATGAGTTTAGTCGCTCCTGTGCGTGATGTTTCTAATTAATTTAGCTCAAGGCGAGCTGTATCTCAGACTCCCTTTCGACTTGAACGGTGCAGCGCTAACAGCGTGAGATCAGGGAAGTTATTGATCCTCTAGTACCTGCTATAAATACGAGTAGGTACATGGAGTAATGACTTGTATGTTGAAAAGTAATATATACACTGAATTAGAATTATTTACTTTTTCACAATTAGAAATTACCTGCAATAATCTCTGGAAGTAGCATCTATCCATCATTTCAGCCCATCGCAGTCCACTGCTGGACATAGGCCTCCACAAATTCGCGCCAAAATGGCGTGAACTCATGTGTTTTGCCCATAGTCACCACGCTGGGCAGGCGGGTTGGTGACCGCAGGGCTGGCTTTGTCGCAGCGAAGACGCTGCTGCCCGTCTTCGGTCTGTGTAGTTCAAAGCCAGCAGTTGGATGGTTATCCCGCCATCGGTCGGCTTTTAAGTTCCAAGGTGGTAGTGGAACCATGTTATCCCTTAGTCGCCTCTTACGACACCCATGGGAAGAGAGGGGGAGGCTATATTATTTGCCGTAGCCACACAGACTTCAACATCTATCCATCAGCCTTTAACAGTCCATTGCTGGACATAGACCTCCATCAATGTTCGGTATTGCATCCGGTCCTGCACCCTCTGAATCCAGCGGCTTTTCGCTGTTTTCTTCTCGTCGTTAGTCCACCTCGTTGGAGGGCGGCCTGTGCTTCTTCTGTGACGTGAACCATTCGAGAACCTTCCTTCCCCATCGGTTATCGATATCCCTTAAAATATGCCCATTGCCAATTCAGCTTTCAGATTTATTATTGTTATATATTTACAATTATACATTCATTATCCACCAACCCGCATTGGAACAACGTGGTGGATTAAGCTCCGATCCTTTCCCCTACATTTTCCCCTACATGGGGAAGAGGCCTATGCCCAACAGTGGGATGTTACAGGCTGAATCATCATCATCATACATTCATTAGAGTACTATACCATCCACTAAGGTCACCAACAGGTATCAAGCGCAGTAACTACGGCAAAGCCCCCCCCCCCCCTATGATAAGCACGAACGTAGTACCATACATTGTAAGAAATCAAGATCAACACCAAATATATACTCATTATTATAGAGTTGAACCGAACTTAACTTCAGCATCCTGTCAATGTCCCACTGTTGAACAAAACATATTTCCTATATGAGAGAAAGGTTGTCACAAAAAACCGACTATGACGCTTTACACCTACGTCTTCCATAAGAGAACATGGGTTGCGTGATGGATTAAATCCACCACGCTGCTGCACTACAAATAAGGTCTCTACCAAGTTGTTATTAGGTGTGTAATAAGCACTATAGGTAGGGATCCCTAGTACATTTTTTTCACCTGATCAGTAACAAGCTAATTTTTTGGGAGTGGCTACATTTTGATGAGGCGAACAAAAAATTCCTCTTCGAAAACTCTCGATTGTGGTAGCTAACAGAGATAGCAGGAGGTAGAGCAGCAGTGAGCGTAGGACCGGGATAACGTACCACGCAATTTGGAGGACAATATTACCATCAAATTATATAGATATTAACTAACTAAAAGCAAAAAAAAATCAGAAAAAAAATTAATTTTTGATGACCTTACGAGGTCATTAACTTGATGACCTCGTAAGGTCATCAAAAATTATTACTAACCGCTGATTTTTTTTTCTTTTAGTTAGTGATTATCTATATAATTTAAAAGTAATAATGTCCTCCAAATTGCGTGGTACGTTATCCCGGTCCTACGCTCACTGCTGCTCTACCTCCTGCTATCTCTGTTAGCTACCACAATCGAGAGTTTTCGAAGAGGAATTTTTTGTTCGCCTCATCAAAATGTAGCCACTCCCAAAAAATTAGCTTGTTACTGATCAGGTGAGAAAAATGTACTAGGGATCCCTACCTACTAGAACTAACGCCTTATAGGTATAAATGTCAAAATAAAATTTTAAATATTTGATTATTAATTATAAGTCTTGTCATAATTTGGAATACTATTTAGTGAGTAAATAAAGTATATAATAAATGTTTAGTTCATTCATTAACACCAAATATAATTTTTTTTTTCGATAGTAACTCGTCTACTTCAAAGAATATTAACATAATTACGAGACCGACTCATTTACATATGAAAAAAAAAAAACTAATTAATGAAATTTAATTAGCAAAGTTCGAGTCGGTCTCCACATATAGGGTTCGTTATCATTTAACATTTAATATTTTTGATAAACGATATAACTACGCGGACAAAACAAGTATGTGGTAATTATATATACCTCAAAATTATACTTGAATTTTGACGTTGTTACCGTAATTAAATCCTTCTCCTACATGGGGGAAAAAGGCCTATGCCCAGCAGTGGGATATTATAACAGGCTGAAGCGTAACGCAAACGAAGTACACATGTCAGAAGTGAAACTTCTTTGGCAAACTAATTTTTAAGTCTCGTTTATATTTATACAAATTTAAAGCTTTAGATTTCCGTTCTAGCGCCATCTAGTTAGTTTGCAATGTAATACTATCGATACTTTGCAGGCGTGTACTCTATTCTTCGACAAAAACGTTGCCGTTTCATCAAAACGTTGCACGTTTCATTCGTAAAAATTTTATCCTCATGCGACTAAAGAAGTTTCAATAACTCTAGCAAGTCGAAAATTTCATTGTGTAATTATGAAGAATTTAGGTAGGTACTATTGAATTGTTATCTACTATTGAATACTTAGGTACTATTGAGTTGTTATTATTGAGTATTTAGGTACTATTGAGTTGTTATAAGCACATTAGTATGACCCTATGACAGACAAATAGACACTTAAGTCTGAATCATAAGGTTTCTTTGAACACCTTTTGGTGCGGAATCCTAATAAATTGAGTATGCGTGGAATGGTAAAATCGTTGCAAGAATTTCCCTGTTACAAAAGAGTCTATAATACATTTCTTACATTTACAGAAAACGCACAAAATTCAAGTTTTTTTAACCGAAATTGTCGACATATCTACTTACATTATTGTTACAATTTCAATAGAATTTGAAGACTTATTCTAATTATGATTAGATACTAAAAACAAAACAACAACAAAAGTTACTGCAAAACAAAAAGTATACGCAAATATACGAACTTCATACATTCTAAAGCAATACCAAAAAAAAAAATGTTAAACAATAAACACTAAGCACACGAGTGTATAACGGAAGCATTGTACAAACACGCGCATGCGCGCTGAGGACATCCGAACGGCCTCCGCGCTTGTTTGCTTTCACGGGAGCTGTTGATATATCAGAAAGGTCAAAACGCGTGTCTCAGTCCAAGGCCCCCAGTATTGTTTGTGAAGCGATTATTACTAATCTCTCTTCTAGGACGGAAAATTTGATACAAAGTTCAATAATTATATTCGTATTATTTTCATTTTTCTATTACCCACACATGAGGAAATTATAAACATTTTAAAACATATCAAATTTTTTTTCAATCCAGCGGGATTTGAACCCGCGCCTCCGACATATCACGTCCGCGCTCTGCCTATTGAGCTATTGATCCACACCTTGCCGGGTCGAAATTCTTGATATTATGATGATTTTTATTTTGGTTTTAAACAAACCTTGGAACCATTTTATTTATCGAGAGGTCGAATTTGTAGCAAAAAATTAGAACGTTGTTATTCGTCTCGACGTCTAATTATAAAATAGTATCTGAATAATAAAATAAATAAACGCAACGGCCCCCAGTAGAATTTTCTCCTGCGTCGGGGGTCCGGAAACACACACAATACATAAGCACAAACGCCCAGACCACGACAAACATCTATATGGCCAAATGTCTGTCTTGAGCGGGGATCGAACCCATGATCGCTAGCGCAGCACAAACGAAGAAAAAAATACGTACACAGATGGGTGCGCGATGAGCAAAATGCCGCCTTTTCGACCCTGTCGCATAAACACTTACCATCATAGCTACAGTCGAACTGAGCAACATTATAAAAGAGAAAAATATTTAGTAAAGTATTGAAAAGCTAGCGACTTCACAATGCGATACCATAAAAAAATATATAAAATTTTGTTGAGTAAAATGTTAATAGCGCCCCATCTTACGGGTTAGTACTAATAAACTAACACTAAAACCAAATTTAGCCATTGTATCATTATTGTCTTTTTATATTCTCAAATACAACTTCTGTTATTTTATAATGAATTTTTAATTCCTAAAATTATATATTTGTATTGGTCAAACAATATTTTTGTGTTTCTTCTTTTGAAATTTAACTTTATTTGCGCTGTGCCCACGTACAGTCTTGTTTAATTTAATTCAGTGGTCATTTATGATATTTGCTGACACATTGTTGTTAATATTTTAATAAAATCTATAAAATATAATATCATTTTTTGGTTAGGAAGGTATTCAACTTCCATCACCAAGGAAGCCATGACGAGGAGAGCGATCGCCTACTAGCAACAGCCACCGTGTTTGTTTAATTTAATTTTTCATCTTCTACTGCAGATTTTATTGAAGTGTCAACATTGTAAGATTTCGCTATTCAGGCTTACAAGTGACCTATCTACTCCAAAGGAGACTGACAAACCAACAACGTTTCAGCAGACAATTACGGGTAAAGACAAATTTTGTGCTTCAAAACAGAATTAAAATTCATACAATTCTAATAAATTTTACAGTCCATAAAATACAGTGAAATTGGACCCAGTAAAAGGTTATCATAATAATAACCAGAATCGGCCAACATCTATTTTTTATACCCCTAAGTTACAAGGGGGGGGGAGGGCTTAAGGGGTTAATAATATATATGGCAAAACAACGTTTGCTGGTTCAGCTAGTTTTTATATAAATAAACAAACAAGGGTAGGTACGGTCCGCCTGATGTAATACCATTGACTATGGTCACCTGCAACACCGGGAGCATCGCAAGAGTGTTGGCAACCCTATCGCTGACCCTCCTCTGGAACTTCGGTTACCTTACTCACCAACAGGAACACAACACTGCATGAAAGGATTTTTATTTAGTTGTGATCTTCTGTAAGGTCGAGGTACTATCCTAGTCTCGCTGCTCCAGATTTTGAGCAAGATACTGCCTAAGATGTTACATTATTATGTTAAACTAGCTGTGCCCGCGACATCGTCCTCATGGAATTTTACAAAAAATTATTGTTTCAGTTCGTAGAGTTATAAAATAAATAAATTTCTAAAATAAGAGTAGCCTATGTTACTCCTTATTACATTAGCTAACTGCCAGTGAAAAACCCGTTTAAATCGGTCCAGCCGTTTAGAGATTAGCCGGAACAAATAAATAAACAGACAGACAAAAACTGTAAAAAAATTTATTTATATGAATCGTGTATACATCCATATCGCTTCATTCGCTTCAGCCTGTAATATCCCACTGCTGGGCATAGACTTCTTTCCCCATGTAGGAGAAGGATCCATATTATGCATTTAGTAAAAAGCAGTTATTTTAATATTACCAGACACTCCAATTTTATTAATTGGTATAGATAAACAATTACATATAGATTAATTTTAATAAGAACTAACAATAGCCACAAGTTTAACACGAAATGCTAATTCTTATAGAGGCTTTCAATATTTTTTTTCTTTTGAAATCAATAATTTATTTAGTCGTTATTCAACATCGAGCTGTCGAATTTCGAACTTATGATCCGTAACGATATAATTACGCCTATTATTTAATGAAACGTGTGTTTATGGTTAGCATGTTTAAAGCATATAAACAAATTTTGATGTTAGTACTAAATTGAAGTAAAAAATAAATACCTTAATAAGGTAATGTCGATAAGCAACTGGAAAAGAAACTTGGAAGAGGCTCAATATCAGTATTGGAATTATACAATAAATTTTTATATATTTTCCTCAAAAAACTAAACTTAAGTTGGCAATCAATTATTTCAATAACGTCACATTATTTAAAAAAACGACCGTGCTTTAAGGCAACACTACTGAATTAAAACTTACGAAACGTAACTCTCTCTCTTTCAATCTTCACTAACTTAAGTAGCCCTCTCTATCTATTTAATAACATTATTTTTTACTTAATACTTACCTACATACGTTCTTCAGTAATAACTGATTTTTTTTTCGTTCAAAATTTTCTTTTTTACAAATCTAGTCATGTTAATGACGAACTCAAAAAAAAAAATGATGCATTCTTTCGGTAGTTACGGGTACATACATTTCAATGGTTCATAGGTTGCACGGCTGGTTTTAATATTCTATCTCTGAATTTGCTTAGAGATAGAATTTAGACGTAAGCTCCATTCAAGTTGTGTCAAAAATCTATCGCTAGACAAAACCAGCCCCCTTAGCCAAGTTGACAATCTACAATCGATAACACTATTAGAAAACTAACAAATGTATGGGAATGGCACTAGCGTTCGTCTAATCGATTGTAGATTGTCAACTTAGCTAAGGGGGGCAGAGATAGGCAGATTAAGGTTAAAGAACTTTATTCTCAAAAAAGACAATGTCACTTACATGAGAACAACATAGTAACAAAAGTAAAACATACATAACGTCGTTTTATAAATACTAGTGCTCAGTTAATGAATATTTTAAATGGTTTCTTTGAAAATATATTGTGAAAGCAGAGATCTAAATTCATTAACTGAGCTAACATCTTTCATTAGACGTGGTAATTTATTATAAAATTGTGCTCCCTCGAATGTAATATCCCTTTGGGCGAATTTCGTCCTAGTCTTAGGCAGAACCAATAAGCTAGGTCGACGATTGCTGCGCTTCATAAAGGACAAATTTGAATTTGCAGAGTTACTGATTTTATTAAAATACAGGAATTGTAGATATAAAGAGATTAATGAAAATGTCCTTCACACATTAGTTTAATAGTATATTTTGGCAGCCCTGTTCTCACATTCGGAGACCAGAGGTCGCTGGCCTGCGCCTGCTCACTTGCTCAGCGCTGGTCGCAATGTTTTGAGCGGCTAATTACGATCTCGCTGTCACGGACTCTGCCCTGCTTAATGTCCGAGCAACGTATTATTATTTAATAAAAAAATTCGACAATTTAGACGCGCTGAAAGTTCATGTTACAACATATCAAGACTCTCTCGAAATAACGCTCGTCTGTAATTAATTTCTGTTATATGTGTATCAAGGTATATTTAAGATAGACGAAAATACCAATTTTGCAGTAATTTCCGCGATCGTTTCAAATTAAATCGTTCTAACTGTGAATGCGAAAATTTATCCGATGTAATCTCTTATACACAAAACCTATTAAGCTTATTGCAATGTAACCTGGTACATAGATGCCTAGATATCCAGGACATCTTAGCATAGTCTATTTTTATCCAGGTATTTCCACGGGATCAAAAATTTTACGATAATGTTTGTTATTGGTTTATTATTGGTGCTAAACTATATTCCTTTATGTGAAGATGTATTTTCATTGAAACGGTACCTATATATGCAGTTTGTATACAATTGCACTTTGTATAATGTAACAAACTTAAGCGAAATTTAACAATTTTATGATCCAAGATATCATAAAACTTTTATATCAATAAAATAAGCAGTTATTTACGTAAAAGATTTTAAAAAAGTTTTCTTCTCAACTTAATCTAATTTGGATAATTTATAAAGTACGCCATAACACAAACATTAGGGCATTAAAATTAATAATAAAAAAGTAACTTGTAGTTTTATAATTATTTCACTAATGACATCTTTGTATATCATAATAAAATGAATTTGAATTACAAATGTTTACCTTGAGCAGGGACCCCCGCGCTAACGTGTTATAGCAATGTTTCCATACTTGAACATTTTAATCTTAAGGCATTTTAATAGTTTACAAATCACCATTGTCTTGACTCCTTTATTGACTAACTAGCGACCCGCCCCGGCTTCGCACGGTTGCGAAAACTATCAGTGTTCCTCTACTATATTATTCATGTATTTTACATATAAACCTTCCTCTGGAATCACTCTATTTACTAAAGAAAACCGCATCCAAACCCGTTGCGTAGTTAGTAGCTAGTAGCAGAAAGACAGCGGGAAGCGACTTTATTTTATACTATGTAGTGACGTAGGGCTTATATAATTGATCATGTATATAGTACATATAGTGCTTAAAAATATAGGTTTTACGCTTCATTAACCTTTTCAATATCAAGATGGGTGGCTTTTTAAGTCATAAGTTTTTTAAAAAAAAAAGTGATTTAATTGAATATTACTATTATACTAATCCTAATTAGTTCCGCTCGGATGCTAAAATCCATTAAGTGAATAATTTTTTACTCTAGTCTTTTTATTGAGAAAATAAATAATTTTCACTTGATCGAGCAGCCATTGTACGGTTCTTGTAATGTCTATACATCAAGTTTTTTTACATTAAGTAAGCATTAACTTGAAAAACGTTTCAGATACTCAATAATTAACTGTAACTATGTTTTTGTTTGATAATTTTAATTTTTAATTTTGAAATAAATTATTTTAAAAATTTAAATAAATAATCTTTAATTATAAATAAACATTGGTTGGATAATGATGTAAATTGTGTTTAAAATACTTAGCTCACAAAAAAAAAATTAAAAGTGTTAAATAATTCAAATTATGCAAATTACAAAATATGTTTAGAAATAAAGTAAAAAAAAAATTAAATAAAAAAAAATTAAGCGATATGTACAAATAAAAACTCAAACTGTACGTACTCCATTACAACACTCTTTATTGAAAGTCGAAACAGTTGCTAATGACGAAGTAGATTTAAACTTTAAATAAATAGAAAGCAACAACAATACACATACACATTTATACTGAGAATGCGTTTGTCGGTAAATGATATCTTAAAGTAGTTGAAATTTGACGCAAGATACTTTTGTTGTTTTTTTTTTGTTTTTTTTTTTTTTAATTAAATCACTGAGTCGGCAAACAAGCGTACGGCTCACCTGATGGTAAGCAATTACCATAGCCTATAGACGCTTGCAACACCAGAAGTATCGCAAGTGCGTTGCCGACCTAACCCCAATTCCCCCCCAGGAGCTCACCACCAGGAGGTCACCTTACTCACCAACAGGAACACAATACTGCTTGAAAACTGTATTATTTAGCTGTGGTCTTCTGTTAGATCGAGGCACTACCCCAGTCGGGCTGCTCCATTTTTTGAGCAGGAAAGTTCCTGCTGTGCCCTACTATAGTTAACGAAAAAACGAGTGTGCCTCAATCCACACGACTGAAGTAAAACTTACGAGACGTAACTCTCTCTCTCTTTCTGACTTCACTAACTTATATCTCCCTCTCAACTTCCGTTCGCCTCGTCCGATCACACTTTTTGTTACGCTCTCATGACGCATTCACCAGCTTACTCCGCAAGTCAAGAGTGCGTCAAAAAGTTGTACTTGAAAAGATATATACACATATAACAAGATAATACCAACCTTACAACAATTAAAGGTACTAACAATATCTTTATCCCTAGTTACGAATAACCACCGATTTCACTCTCAGAAAACAAAAATGTAGGCGAAAAATTTCTAGTTCCGAGTTGAAATGAAAGTCGGGGCGGGGTCGCAAAGCCTATGGTCCGAAAAACATGCTTAAAAGTGCCCACGCTGCGTGACGGACCGGTACCGTTCTCTTAATTACCGCCGTCGCAAACTGACTGTAAAAATATCTTGTCATTGATAACAAAACTTTCATTCTTACATACATTTTACTTTGTTAATTAAAACTAGGTTCTATAATTATAAATAATAATTTAAACTTCTTTTACTGTCGTTATAAATTGTAATTGAAGCTACCAACGTTATCTTTTATTCTGTTATAAATAATATTTATTGGTTTTATGATGCCTTTCCAGCGTGGTGACTATAAGCAAGACACATGAGTTCACGGCAATTTTGGCGCGAACTCATGGAGGCCTATGTCCAGCAGTAGAATGCAATAGGCTAAGGTGATGATAAGTGATTATGAGGGTCTAGATGTGAGTTAATGGTAAACTTAGCAGAAGTTCTCAAATTTCTTATATCTCACTGGAGATTTTTGTTTTAACATAGCTTGATACTTTTCATCGGTACGACCACTACTTAAACCCGTAATCTTTCGGGTAATGTTTACATACTGTATTAATTCATATGCAATTATGATAGCTGTATAATTAACTGCTCCTATGCATCAAGAATGGAATGTAAGATATTTATGTGTGGTATTAAATGTAAATAATAAAACCGTAACAGGTCTATGTTCTTTATAATGAACATATAAAAAAGAACTAGACAGCATTTTATAGTCGATACTGATAGCGAAACTTTATTTTATTCCTCCGTGACTGTATTTCTGTATCGTGACCACATATTATGAGCTAAAGCTAGATTTGGGTAAATCAACAAGATGCGTGAACTGCAGAACGATCAGGCAACGAACGGCAGGCCAAAAAAGCGATGGATGGATTGTGTGAGTTAGGACATGAGAAGGAAAGGAGTAAGCGCTGAAGTGACGAATAATAGAGAGGAATGACAACATGTTGTGCCGACCCTACATAAGTGAAAAAAAAACTGTTTAGATCGAATAGAGCCGTGATCTGTTTGTTTTGCTACTGAGCAGTAGCTGCAGGTCAAATAATAAGTGAACCGCTAACATTTTCCAAATCTCTATGAAAATATGACGCAACTATTTTTGTATGTTACTAAGTAGACAAACAAGCGTACGGCTCACCTGATGGTAAGTGACTAGTGACTGGTTACCTTACTCACCAACAGGAACACAATACTGCTTGAAAACAGTATTATTTAGCTGTGGTCTTCTGTAAGGTCGAGGTACTACCCCAGTCGGGCTGCTCCATATTTTGAGCAGAAAATTTCCTGCTGTGCCCTACCTCAGTTATTATATTAGCAACTATCAAATTATCCTAATATTCACAATTTCATAAAAGCAACAAGTCCATACAGGCCGTGGTTTTATTTCGTCACTGTGTGTCACCAGACCGCACAGTAACGAACCACTTAACAAATAACTACATTACATCTGTGACGTCAATGAATTATGAATCACGTGTATTGGAATAACTGGAGTTTTTATACCTAACGTTATTAGAAGTAATATTTATGATATTCGCAATTATCATTAATATTTTATAATTAAAGAAATGCGTAGAAGCTGCTTTGATACCTGTTTTATCCAATAATCCACTGCTTACACTTCATAGGAGTAATTTAGATCCAAATCTTCTCCTAAGTAAGTGACCATTTTTGCAGTAAGTCACTTTCGCATCAGCCTGTAATACCCCACTAGTACTATAGTACGGTCTCTTTTCCCATGTAGGAGAACGATCAGAGCTTAATCCACCACGCTGCTCCAATGCGCGTTGGCAGATATATTCCTAATATATATGAGTAACGATCTATGAGTAACGATCGCTATCAGGTGTACATGATAACAACCGGGACCGACGGCTTAACGTGCTCTCCGAGGCACGATGGAGGGACCTACAAGGACAACACTAACACCCAGATCACGGCAAACATCTGTGTGGCCAATACAAATGTTTGTGATGTGCGGGGATCGAACCCGCAACCGCTAGCGCAACAGTCAAAAACCAGTGCTGTGACCGTTGCGCCAACGCGTCGTCATAGAAGTCACTTAGAACTAAATAATTCTAAGCTATTTTCTGTCACACATGAGGTTGGTAATTGGTAAGAATTAGTGGAATAAATCTGTTTTTCTTATTTTAATTAATATATGAAATTTCAGTTAAATATAATTTTTGTCAAGTAATCCTCGATGTTGCGACAGCTTATAGACCTGATCGTGTACTAAAATGAGAATTGCTGTAAAAATGTTAATTTAAATTAC
The DNA here is from genome assembly GCA_905220545.2 of Melitaea athalia. Classification (NCBI taxonomy): domain Eukaryota; kingdom Metazoa; phylum Arthropoda; class Insecta; order Lepidoptera; family Nymphalidae; genus Melitaea; species Melitaea athalia. Next base: position 760,831 of record HG992180.1, read on the forward strand.
TGAATGACAGTATTCCGTCAATTTTGCGTTCTTACCTACTAACATAACCAAAAAAGAATATCTTATCATTATTAAGAATGTAGGCGTTACAGTATGCCATAGTTTCCTAGCTTTGGTCACCCACGTTCATTACGGATAGAAATATCCGTATCAAAGCGTACTGTCACTCCCAGTATCAAGATTTGATTCTTTTGAAGCGATGCGTATCTTATTACACGATAACTACCTCGATAGAGGAAATAAAGAAGTGAGGCCATACGTTAAGTATAAAGAATAATAATAATATGTCTAAAAATTAGAAATGAGTGAATGAACGAAAGGAACTAATGAGATTAGGAGTTCAAATGCCATTGAAGTTTTAAGTAGAGCTAAATATTATCGTATCTTTCTGAACTTCACTTTACAGGATATAAGAATCTGCATTAGAGGGAATTTTCTGAGGAATCCTAATAAACCATATGTATACTTTCAAAAAGCTAACTTGAATGATATAATATTAAACTAGCAATACCCGTGTGAAAATTTCGCACTAAATACGTAAAAAAATTACCGACCGCCATTAATGATGACGTTGTTTAAAAATTAAAGCCGTCATATACATAATTTTAATAATTAATTAATTTACAAAAACAGAAGCAATAATTTTTTTTTTTGTTATTGATGCTGGTAGAGCTAGCAATTATCTATAAAGTGATATATAATTTATGTGGAGTAATTGTGAGGTCTTTTTTTCTAAAAAGGGAGGCAAACATCTTAACCTTAGGGTATTAATACACATAATATAACGTGGAATTAAATTATAATATCGTCACAAACGATTAAACATATAATTATTATTTTATAATAATTTTAGTATGTGACATCATATAGACCTCTTTCTTCAAGTTGGAGTAGAATCAGAGCTTAATCCAACCATCATCATCATCATCACTTCAGCCTATTGCAGTCCACTGCTGGACATAGGCCTCCACAAGTTCGCGCCCGACATTATGGCGCGAACTCATGTGTTTTACCCATAGTCACCACGCTGGGCAGGCGGGTTGGTGACCGCAGGGCTGGCTTTGTCACACCGAAGACGCTACTGCCCGTCTTCAGCCTGTGTATTTTAAAGCCAGCAGTTTGATGGTTATCCCGCCATCGGTCGGCTTTATAAGTTCCAAGGTTGTAGTGGAACTTTGTTACAATCCAACGAAAGAATTAAATTAAATAAATTAATAATTAATTATGATCAATTTAAACGTTATCATAGCAATATGAAAGTAGATGTATAAATAACAATTTAAACATTTTCCGATAACAGGAACGGAAGCGAAGTAGATCACGGCACTCCTACGCGTTCAGACAGGTGGCTACGCCAGCCGGCGCGACCACTGTCAACGCGCCACCAACCATTCATTACTGACCCGACTTTACTTCGGAATTACTGATATAACGATATTGATGTTATGTAATTATAAAAGTCTATATTAATGTCTAAATAAATTATAAATCACCGGGATCGGGCGAGACGAACGGAGCAACAGAGAGGGAGAGATGCGAGCACACATTTTCTTTCTCTCTTTCTCTCATAGCCGGTTGCGTTTCGTATATCTAAGACACAGTGCAGGCCTATTGTGCAGAGGTCAGTCGTGTGGTCTAAAGCACTAACTTCTTTAGGCGCATAAGGGGTTAAATTTGAGCGACCGGTAACGCGGCAGCGTCACGACGTTCAGTACTTGGATGGGTGACCGCTTGAGAACACCACGTGAGGCTGGCTGTTTGGTTTTTTTTTTCAATATGTTTTTTTTGTATTTTAAGTACGTTTTTAATTAGTTTTTTTTTGTTTTACCAAAGAAGTTTCACTTCTGGCATGTGTAATTTGTACGCACGCAATTATTATTTTTTGTACTCCTGTAACTGTATCATTTTTTACATTTGCGTGTACGTCCATATATCTTGCCAACATGAGCTGATAGGCTCCGACCACTTACACATGGGGTGCGACGTAAGTAATGTTTCGTGGCAATAATTTATTTATTTGACTTTCTTTTCCATGTTCCATTACTTTGTATCGTCTTTTTGTTGTCAATAAAATATTTCTGTTTGACCATTTGTTTCTTTATTATAGGTAGCTGGTGTTTTGTGTGATATTCTTTAGCCGACTTCAAAAAAGGAGGAGGTTTCTCAATTCGACCGTATAATTATATTTTTATTTTTTTATGTGTGTTCGCGGATAACTTTGTCGTTTATGAATTGATTTCGCTAATTTCTTTTTGTACGTACGAAACATGAGAAATATTATATTTACAATTACAGTACTGTAGTACAACTAGCACGGCAACCAAATTATTATTTAAAAAAAAAACGAACGTGCGAACGCCTTGTTGTTTAAAAAACAACGCGTACGTAATCCATACTAATATTATAAAGTCTGTCTGTCTGTCTGTCGCGCAATCACGCCAAAACTACTGAACGGATTTAAATGAAATTTAGTATACAGATAGTCTAGAGTCTGAGAAAGGACATAGGCTACTTTTTAATGCGAATAAAAGGGTGTAAGGGGTTGAAAGGTGGGAATGAAAATTTGTACGGAACTATGTTCGTGTTTCGTAACTGTCAAACATTCAATGTTCATCCCGTCGATATGGTAAACTCTCCGATAAAATTAAAGAACTTATTTAAATAAAGGTTTCGAATCGACAACATATATTCACAATATACGGATAGTGGCGTATTTTACATTTTAAAAATGTATAATAATGTCAGTAATGAAAACGGATTGACATAATATATATTGGTTGTCAAATATAACACGTAGCGGCCATACACTCTTTGGTCAAATATTTATGCGTAATTTAATAATAATAACAGATAGAGTATGCCGACACGTCATAACTCACTGCCAAAATAAATCAAATAACTCACTATAGAGCACACAGCGGTTGTACACTTTCCTTGCCACGGAATCATGTATTCAGCAGCCGCTTGCGTTGATTTCCCGTAACAGCCGGCCGCGAGCTTAATCTCATAGCGACCGTGAGGAAGAACTCTCACCACACGGTAAGGCCCTCGCATACAGGAATCCAGCCTGTTTTCTACCAAAAAAAAAAAAACAATGAACTCACTTCAAAAGTACGGAGCAGCTTACGACCTTGGTTAACGTATGCATCTTGACGCTGCCGATTAGAAAGCTGTCGTTCAGTTTGCGACTACCACGACGGCTCACACTATGATCTCGCTCACGATCTGGCATTGTAGGTAACTAAATCGAAACAAATACTGAATCGGAAGAAAAAAAAAAAAAATCTGTTAGCAAAATGAATCACAACTACCCACGTATCCCAAAACAGAACTAAATTCAACAAATAACCGGTAAATAGAATAACATAAGCACTTGTACACCGATGAGAATGCAACAGAACAACCGAAAAGAACTAAAATATCGGTGTACCCACTAATCACCATGAAATATTGCAACTTACTTGCATACTCAGTAAAAATAGAATTTAAACAAAGAAATCAAAACTCTGAACTAAAAATACAATCAATAGCACCAAAATAACAAATTAAGTGGGTTAAATGGGTTCATCCCACTTCTGAGATGTAGAACAACAGCTGAAAACACTCAAAGGAATAATTAATTCTCACTACAAGTCTATAGTTATTTATTCACAACTCACACTTTTAACTACATTAAAACATTATCACACTAGTCACTTATACTATACTTATCGAGCAGCAACGCTAGCCGCACAATGATTAAACAATAACTGACTCTTCACTTACAAATTATCGTATTTATAGGACAGAAATCCCGCCAATAGTTTACAAAGACGGCGAGTGACCAATCATAAAATTAGTATTAAATATTCGGAAGATGGTGTCTCCATCTATATGCTCTTTCGATACATTAACAAGTAATAATTACAGTAAAACAACATAAACCATCTTATAAAATTAGTAGAAGCATAAATTAAACGATAACAGTATTTATTGAGTAACTATCCTGTAAAACTAAACAATAAAGATACCGACTGACTAATCGTAAATAAATATTAACCATTCGGAAGATGGTGGCGACATCTTTGTACTGTTCCGGTATTAAGCGAATATACGATAAAAGTAATATCAATACAAAATCCAATATTGTAATAATTGTCAGTAAATGCTAACATTCGGCCATCCGCACAAAATTCACGTCCTCGTGAATAAGAGCAAAACACAATTATTAGAGAAAAAAATATAACTTAAGAATGCAATAACAAAAAATATCATGGTAGTTTACAATTACATACGGTACATGTCTCATCTACCTTGAAACCGTGAAACTCAACACAACAATTACATACGGTACAGGTCTCATCTACTCTGAAACCATGAAACTCAACACAACAATTACATACGGTACAGGTCTCATCTACCCCGAAACCGTGAAACTTAACACAACAATTACATACGGTACAGGTCTCATCTACCCCGAAACCGTGAAACTCAACACAACAATTACATACGGTACAGGTCTCATCTACCCCGAAACCGTGAAGCTCATTTCAACAGTACAGGTCGCCTCTACCTTTAAAACAATCACATACGGTACAGGTCTCATCTACCCTGAAACCGCGAAGACTATTTCAAAGGCACAAGCCGTTTCCACCTTATTTCAACAGTACAGGTCGCTTCCACCTTTAAAACAATCACATACGGTCCAGGTCTCATCTACCCTGGAACCGCGAAGACTATTTCAAAGGCACAAGCCGTTTCCACCTTATTTCAACAGTACAGGTCGCTTCCACCTTTAAAACAATCACATACGGTACAGGTCTCATCTACCCTGAAACCGCAAAGACTATTTCAAAGGCACAAGCCGTTTCCACCTTATTTCAACAGTACAGGTCGCTTCCAAAGTTGTACTACAGTACTGTAATTGTAAATATAATATTTCTCATGTTTCGTACGTTCCTCGTGCTATTGTAAATATTATTTATTTATTTACACTTCTTTACATACCAACACAAAGTTACAAAAAAAAAAAAACAAACAATAGTGTCCGTTCGTTTTTAAGAATTGTAAATAGGTAGGATGTTTCTGTGTGACAAAGTGAAACTGTGGATAGTGATTTGTAAATAAGTTTTAGACAATTAAATTGGTAGTTAAGTAATAAGGACTTTTGAATGGCTTAACTTTCAAAGAATTAGTAAAATGCCTCGCGGTAGCGATTCACCAAACTTTTTCGAGAAGTCCAGTGAAGGCAATAAAACGGCTTTGTGGAGTTATTTCTGTAAATACAATCAATGAACTTTTAAATATGCCCATAATAAATAATAGTTGTAACTTAAACAAGCAATTAATCGACTAAATAATTATGTAAAAACAGTAAACACTATCACATACTGTCGTTTCCCTTTCTTGCCTAAGTTGACTTATGAATTATGATGTTAACAGATAGTTTATGTGGACTAATGTGAGACTAGCTTGTTATAATTTGTTAAAAGTAAAAAGTGTATACACAAAATTAAAAGATAAACTTAATAAAGAGGAACGTTGTGGTGTGGTTTAGAAAATCCCATGTGAATGTAATTTGTGCTATGTAGGACAGACCAAGCAGTTCTTGGAATCTAGAATTAAACAACATAGAAATAATTGCAAAAATGTCAATATTCTGAACGAAAATAAGACAGCTCTTGCGTCACATAATTTTGAACATCATCACAATTTTGATATTAATAATGTAGAAATTTTGGGCTATGAAGGGAATTGGCTAAAACGGAACATAAGCGAAATGATATTTATAAAGGTAAATGAGACAGTGAATAAAAGAACGGATACAAACGGTTTAAGTATTTTATATAAGGATATTTTAAAAGAATATAAAAGTAGAATTAAATAACAAAACAATTAACTTGTTTCTTTTTTTCAAAATTAATTTAATTAAAAAAAAAATATTATGTTGAAACGTTTAATTATTGTAAGGATTAATAAAGTCTAGAAGTAACGTAATAATAGAATAGAATTATATAATATATGTACAAATAAAAATTAAATAGTTCTTTCAAAATTAGTATAATTAAAAATAGAATTTTTATAGGTTTAAATATGTAATGGTAAGATAAATTGGACCTTTCCTTTGTTCAAAATGTAACGAAATTTAGTAATAACAGTAAAATAGAATTAAATTAATACAATATATAATGATCTGTAAGTACAAATGATTAGTGCTTTTGTTGGAATAATTAGATGTTTGGATTTTAATGTATTAGACATACTCTGCATTAATTTTTTTGGTTTTGGATTACAGCAACTGCCTGACAAATAATAATCCTATTGACAAGGTAACATTAAATTTTATAATATTAACTTATTTGGTTAGGTATTATAGTAAATAACAGAGAACCTATATTGACTAGTTGTTTGTGATTAGAGAAAATGACATTATATTTACTTTCTTTGGTTAAAAAATTGAGAATGTAATGAATTCTAGAAACAGTTTGATAAAATATAATTATAAAACAATACAATTTAACTACTGGGATATAAATAATGGTTGGTATAGTGAATCTTTATAGGTATTGGTACAATTAATTGTTCGAAATTTGATGACATATTAAAAGTTGTTTTATTGTTTTTTTATTTTTATTATATTAACTGCCGGACAAAGTATTAGACAAGCAATTGATGAAATAATGGATATAACGAATTATAATGTAAATTTTGACAAGGTAATAATTCGTAATATTACCTGAACTTTGTTTGCTACCTTGGTAAAGAAACAATAACCTATAATGATTAAATGTATATTTTTCTAGAGTAAACGACGTTCTATGGGGAAAAATATCACTTTTTAATGAGTCAAGAGAATACATAATTTTAGATCCTAGAATGCTTTAAGAAAAATATAGTATATTGTCACAATAATAAAAATTAAGAAGAAATAAAAGAATTTTGAATGTATCTGAGAATATAAAGTAATATTATTAAAATTTTCAAACGAAAAAAAAAAATGTCAATTATATCAATTATAAAGGTAATTTACGTTGTTTTATTAGTTTCTTGTTAAATATATGTATAATTGTAGTATAATGACTCTTTCATTGTGTATTAATACAGATGCCTGATGAAGGTCGAATAAAGATCGAAACCTCGCATGATTTATGATTTGATTCTTTGGTTGGCAACCTCGGTCCACTTCCCTACTAAATTTGAACAACAGAGTTGTGGCTTGAGTTTTGCGATACAATTTAATACAGTGCAGCGCGTTGCGAGTGGTTGCTAAGTTGCAAGATAACTGGCGTGTTGTCAGATAAAACGATAATGTCTCCGTTGGTCTCCGCGTTGAGACCGCAGCCAAGTTTTATAATAGCGTGTTGTAATGATAGAAAATAAAATAGCGCGCTAGAAAAATATAGTTAATAGACTATAACGCATCTTTGGTTTATAGCGGATTTGAACACGCAGGGTCATGCCACGGGTTGGCCTCTGACGAGACGTGGTGTGTGTGGCATATGTTTGCGTGGCAAACATTGTCCGTGTTTTATTTGTTATCTTGGGTTTGATTGTCGGACTCTGCCTGCCGGTTGCGGGCCTCGGGCGCCGCCTGACCGGGTGACGGAGCTGCTGACTGTCTTCTGTCTGCGGGCTGCCCTGCCTGCCGGTTGCGGGCCTCGGGCGCCGCCTGACCGGGTGACGCAGCTGCTGACTGCCCTCTGGTTGCGGGCTGCTCTGCCTGCCGGTCGCGGGCCTCGGGCGCCGCCAGACCGGATGACGCAGCCGCTGACTGCCCTCTGTCTGCGGGCTGCTCTGCCTGTCAGTTGTGGGCCTCTGGCGCCGCCTGACTGGGCGACGCAGCTGCTGACTGTCTTCTGTCTGCGGGCTGCTCTGCCTGCCAGTTGCGGGCCTCTGGCGCCGCCTGACTGGGCGACGCAGCTGCTGACTGTCTCCTGTCTGCGGGCTGCTCTGCCTGCCGGTTGCGGGCCTCGAGCGCCGCCTGACTGGGCGACGCAGCTGCTGACTGTCTCCTGTCTGCGGGCTGCTCTGCCTGCCGGTTGTGGGCCTCGGGCGCCGCCTGACTGGGCGACGCAGCTGCTGACTGTCTCCTGTCTGCGGGCTGCTCTGCCTGCCGGTTGCGGGCCTCGGGCGCCGCCTGACTGGGCGACGCAGCTGCTGACTGTCTCCTGTCTGCGGGCTGCTCTGCCTGCCGGTTGCGGGCCTCGGACGCCGCCTGACTGGGCGACGCAGCTGCTGACTGTCTTCTGTCTGCGGGCTGCTCTGCCTGCCGGTTGCGGCGGGTGGAAGCGACCTGTACTGTTGAAATAAGGTGGAAACGGCTTGTGCCTTTGAAATAGTCTTCGCGGTTTCAGGGTAGATGAGACCTGTACCGTATGTGATTGTTTTAAAGGTGGAAGCGACCTGTACTGTTGAAATAAGGTGGAAACGGCTTGTGCCTTTGAAATAGTCTTTGCGGTTTCAGGGTAGATGAGACCTGTACCGTATGTGATTGTTTTAAAGGTGGAAGCGACCTGTACTGTTGAAATAAGGTGGAAACGGCTTGTGCCTTTGAAATAGTCTTCGCGGTTCCAGGGTAGATGAGACCTGGACCGTATGTGATTGTTTTAAAGGTGGAAGCGACCTGTACTGTTGAAATAAGGTGGAAACGGCTTGTGCCTTTGAAATAGTCTTCGCGGTTTCAGGGTAGATGAGACCTGTACCGTATGTGATTGTTTTAAAGGTAGAGGCGACCTGTACTGTTGAAATGAGCTTCACGGTTTCGGGGTAGATGAGACCTGTACCGTATGTAATTGTTGTGTTGAGTTTCACGGTTTCGGGGTAGATGAGACCTGTACCGTATGTAATTGTTGTGTTAAGTTTCACGGTTTCGGGGTAGATGAGACCTGTACCGTATGTAATTGTTGTGTTGAGTTTCATGGTTTCAGAGTAGATGAGACCTGTACCGTATGTAATTGTTGTGTTGAGTTTCACGGTTTCAAGGTAGATGAGACATGTACCGTATGTAATTGTAAACTACCATGATATTTTTTGTTATTGCATTCTTAAGTTATATTTTTTTCTCTAATAATTGTGTTTTGCTCTTATTCACGAGGACGTGAATTTTGTGCGGATGGCCGAATGTTAGCATTTACTGACAATTATTACAATATTGGATTTTGTATTGATATTACTTTTATCGTATATTCGCTTAATACCGGAACAGTACAAAGATGTCGCCACCATCTTCCGAATGGTTAATATTTATTTACGATTAGTCAGTCGGTATCTTTATTGTTTAGTTTTACAGGATAGTTACTCAATAAATACTGTTATCGTTTAATTTATGCTTCTACTAATTTTATAAGATGGTTTATGTTGTTTTACTGTAATTATTACTTGTTAATGTATCGAAAGAGCATATAGATGGAGACACCATCTTCCGAATATTTAATACTAATTTTATGATTGGTCACTCGCCGTCTTTGTAAACTATTGGCGGGATTTCTGTCCTATAAATACGATAATTTGTAAGTGAAGAGTCAGTTATTGTTTAATCATTGTGCGGCTAGCGTTGCTGCTCGATAAGTATAGTATAAGTGACTAGTGTGATAATGTTTTAATGTAGTTAAAAGTGTGAGTTGTGAATAAATAACTATAGACTTGTAGTGAGAATTAATTATTCCTTTGAGTGTTTTCAGCTGTTGTTCTACACTAGGTACATTACAAACTTAATTAACACTAAATCCTAATCTCTCGGTAGACATTACCTTCCTATTAGGTATATCATGGACTATCACTACATATTATAAAACAAAGTCTCTTCCCGCTGTCTGTCTGTCTGTATATATGCTTAGAACTTTAAAACTACGCAACGGAATTTGATGCGGTTTTCTTTAGTAAATAGAGTGATTCCAGAGGAAGGTTTATATGTATAATACATGCATAATATAGTGGAGGAACACTGATAGTTTTAAAGTTTTCTAATGTAAATGAACACATTTTTTGCAAACATTTATTTTATATTTTATATTTAGTATCAGCATTGCACCCGTGCGAAGCTGGAGCGGGTCGCTAGTATTAAATATTTTAATAAATAAAATAAAGTATGTCCCTAGTGTAGGCTGAGAGAAAAGAAAATGGAGGAAAAAAACACTCGTAACACAAATAATTGTGTTTGCTCGCAAACGAAAAAAAACCGACTTCAATTACATCGACAAGTAATACAACGTAATAAGACGAAAAAATAGTCAAGTAAATACGCGCTATTAAAGATTACTCAAAAAGTTGTAATCAGTTTTCGATCTAATTTAAACAAGACTACAAGACAAGTATTAGCTTTGGATTAAAGTAAGATTCATCGAAATTGGTACACCGAGTAAAAAGTTATGCGGTATAATATAACGTAGGTCGGCGAAAAAGTAGTCACGTAAAAACGTATTATTAGATATAACTCTAAAAGTACTTGTCAGATCTCAATTAAATTAAAATGGGACCACATGACACGCAACACCTTTCAATTAAAACAAAATTGATCGAAATCGGTCCACCCAGTCAAAAGTTCTGAGCTAACATACATAAAAAAAAAAACATACGTGTCGAATTGAGAACCTCCTCCTTTTTTGGAAGTCGGTTAAGAAATAATAATCAGTAGGTATTACTCACACAAGACTGAGCTACATATTTACAAGACACACACATACTAAGCACCATCACTCGATAAGCCTAGTCCTAACTCTTTATACTACACAAGTCTTGGCTAATCTTTATATATACACATTTATCATCAATTAAATATAACATACCTTATCATGTTACATTACGAAAATACATAATATTATAATTTTCAAATAAATATTAATGATAATTAGACAATATCTCAGATACAAATCTGAACATTTATTTAAATCATCTTCAAACCTGATTGCACGATATTACGCATTTTTCGACGGGTTTGTCGAAGATGTCACAAACGCGGAAATTAACAATTTGTCTGCTATAAACAACGACGCCATGCTAACTTGTTTTGTCACGCTAGAAAACTCGACGAAAACGTACTATCATACACACATTTAGATATACACAGCTTTACAATAATAAGTATAAAATTTTGAATAAAATAATATTTGTTTTAAAGAATTTAATATTCACATCAAGTCTAATATCTATACTAATATATGTAGGAATCAGAAGTGAGGAGTAGGACGGATGGCCTGGTTAATTCACAATGTAATTTAAAACACGATAGTTACTACTTAGTATTCAATGTACTCACCGAGCGGGTACCGTCTATCGCGTGGCAGAGAGAAAACTCGACGCAGTGCCCGGGACTTGTGACCCGAGTGTTGGTTTACGGCGGCGCCGCCTAACAATGCGCATTGGCACTCACCACCACCGGTCGAGTTGCCCAATCAGTAACAATTAATTCGTGTACACAAACTAACTATTAGAAGAGTCGAGGTTAAGCTACTAGCAGGATACACAAGTGCACCGCACCACGCCAGAGCCAAGAATGCCTTAGCCGACGACAGAATGACTCGAATAATCACAGGTACTGACATACACGTCAGAACGACTCGAATAATAGAATGATTGAGGGTAGGTGAATATCAACAACAGCGTAGGTAGCCTACACGGCCGTCCTGATTTGCGCGCGTCCTCGCGCGCTATTTATTACAATCTTAGGTATTTGTAAGCAAAAACAAAATATCGCTCGACTATCCTGACAAAAAACTATCCAACATATTAATATCTGATTCCGTCCAAGCTGGACATTCCGACTAGAAATAATTGGTTTCAGTTAGTAAGTCACTCGGTGACACCAGTCTGAATATGGTTAACATCATCATCATTACAGTCATATCAATATGGTAAGTAACACTAGTCTAGTTTTACAATAGGAAAACCCCTACAATTCAAACCTGCTGGTCTAAATCGTCACCCACTATAGCAGGTGAGATTCCAGCAGCGCATCACTCATCATTACAAACAGTCTGGTCTTCAGTTAGTTCTCTCAACAACAAACAAGCAAGTTGGACCGGACGGGTGTGTCCTCACAGCCAACCGCGGACGGTATGACCCGGACGACACTGTCCTTTCGACCAACCTAAACCAACAGTATGGCCCGGACGGGTGCATCCCTTCAACTAACCGCGCACGGTATAGCCCGGATGGCACTGTCCCTTCGACCAGCACAAACCAACAGTATGGCCCGGACGGGTGCATCCCTTCAACTAACCGCGCACGGTATAGCCCGGATGGCACTGTCCCTTCGACCAGCACAAACCAACAGTATGGCCCGGACGGGTGCATCCCTTCAACTAACCGCGCACGGTATAGCCCGGATGGCACTGTCCCTTCGACCAGCACAAACCAACAGTATGGCCCGGACGGGTGTATCCCTTCAACTAACCGCGCACGGTATAGCCCGGATGACACTGTCCCTTCGACCAACTCAAACCAACAGCATGGCCCGGACGAGTGTATCCCTTCAACCAACCGCGCACGGTATGGCCCGGATGACACTGTCCCCTCGACCAGCGCAAACCAACAGTATGGCCCGGACGGGTGCATCCCTTCAACCAACCGCGCACGGTATGGCCCGGATGGCACTGTCCTTTCGACCAGCGCAAACCAACAGTATGGCCCGGACGGGTGCATCCCTTCGACCAACCGCGCACGGTATGGCCCGGATGGCACTGTCCTTTCGACCAATGCAAACCAAAAAGCGTTCTCACCTACTAATCAGCTCTGTCTAGTTCAGCGTGAATTTCTACATCGTGTAAGAGTCATGAGATCAAGTCAATGAGGTCGAAAACATTATAGAACTTAGTCTCTTCCTCAGTCTTACCAGGCAAAAGTTACACAAGTTAGTACTACTACTACTAAATCGGTTCTACTAATCACTTAGTACTTATTATATACTCGTAGTTAATTTGCCACCTTTGTTTCTTAAAGTTATCTCATTTACTGAAATTAATTGTCTCTTTTTTTTCATTTTACTATTCATCTCTTAAGTACTGTAGTTAGTTCTGTAAACATCAGCTTGTATCATAATGTTGACAGGTTCAGATCGCACAAAATATCATAGTATCATAGTTGTTACAAATAGTATCAGATGTAGCAGTCATAGTATCAGAGTTGGCAGTCATAGTATCTGAATTATTCTGGGATTGCTAATTATCCAAAATCGACAGTGCTCTTTGGCATAACTGAAAGCCATTAAACCCAAGAATTAACTAATTATTACCAGAATAGGCCAGTATAGGTCAGTGTGGACCGGTTTTGCCTCAATTAATAAACTATATAAGTAACAAAGGACAAGTCACGACCATCCTGCTAGCACACGCCCTTGGTCAACCTGGAGTAGAAGAAAGGCCGCAACAGTACTTTATACTCAGTCAAACTCTACGTAAAAGGGGAAAGTAGACAAACTCTACGCTCAAAACTTAGTTTGTTTCAAGAACTTTACAATAATCTGAATCATAATATTGTCATTAAACCAATTATAACTAATCACTTCACTCAAATACCACAGCCATGTACCATCGAAATCATCACCGCCAAAACTATAGACGTACTCTACTTCGACAACAAGCTTGCGAAAACCTCGCGTAAAGACTTCTAACACCACGGCTCTCTAGACGAAGAGTAATCACAGTACATGTGTCAGTCACATACATCTCAGTACGCATATCAATCGAATGGATCACCCGTGTCAGTCACCTCTTGTGACTACACGCTACGGTATCAAACACTACTACCTCCGCCAGAGTTAAACGCACAACGCACACCCATGAACTCTTGGGTTGCCCCAAGAGACACCTTCTACAGGGCTACGACTACTAAATAACTAGACTGGTACGGTTGAACACATTATACAGTCGATAGAATTGATCAATCGAGTTTCTCCCTCTACTTAAACTTGAACATCATCATTATCAACAAGATCATAAATTACATCAATATCGTCTGGTACATGACGTGCTGGCATTTTTCTTAACCTTTCGTGAGCAAATTTGTAGGTACGTTGACAATTTAAGCTTTAAGGGTATACCGATTACCTTCGAGAACTTTTATTACGTGAAAAGGGCCTCAATATTTCGGATCAAGTTTCGTTTGATTACGCTCCTCATTTTGTAACAGAACAAAATCGCCAATAGGATATTAAAAAGCCTAGCTGTCTCTATGAAGGAATTATCGAAATCATACAGTTCCATTTATAATCCTTGCTTCGCAAAGTTACTCAACAATTTTTAGCACAGATGGAAACATAAGAATTTCAACAGTTACCTACAACGACTGCCTTAAAATGTACTACTCACGCGTTAGTGTCATTTAACTTTAAAACGCGTGGTTAATAAAGTCGAAATCAAGTTGGAAAATCATAACACCTGTCTACTCATTTATTTAACAAACTAGCTACGTAATTAACTAAAATAACTAATAAAGGAACAATTAATTTTTTTTAACTAAAAATATTTCATTAAATCGATTGAAATTTCTTCTTAACTAAAATCGATTTCAAATCAAATTGGTAACGTGTGAGGGAGTCACTAATTTCAAATTTTCTTGAACTGTTAAAAGAAAACAAACGAATATAGTAAGAATTTTCAATAGTTACCTACTCATAAACAAAATTATTAATCTTAGGTGACCTACCTATAACTATTGTTGTAATAGGTTTACGATTGTACCAAGGTGTTATCAATTAACTCTCTGTAATTTAAACGTTCTTAAACAGAACAACTAAAACAACTTTTAAACAGTTTAAATAAATCAATCAAAGGTAGAAAAAGACTAAAACCCTCAAAGAAACACTCATTTCTCACTTCAAATCTGTAGTTCACGATACACACTTTTAACTATATCGAATTAATCACAGTAATCACTTATACGCCACGTAATAATTAAAACTACGTAATTAAACAATAACTGCTTATTCACTTGCAAATTACAACAATCCCGCCAGTAGACGATAAAAATGGTGACTGACTAAATCAGAAAATTAGTATTAACTACTCGGAAGATGGAGTCTTTAATTTTACGCTCTTTCGGTACTTCGACAAATAATATTAGTTAAAATATCGTGTAAGATATATCGTGTAACAAACACAAAAAAATATTAGGGTAATCGGAAATACTCAAGCTAAGACGATATTAACACTTTATCACAAACAAGTAGGTAACTACAAAAACTTTAACAACCTAAATACTACAACTACGCTTGCATCATTTAATATTTTAACTTTGAACTGAGTTCAGAATACTACAAATTACAATTATTTAAAACTACCCTATGGAAACAGATATGTTCTAGTTTCCGAAAAATGGCTTCGATACCGTAAGCGAAGAGAGTCATTAAAGTGAGGGTGGACCTTGTCGCGAAATATGAAAAATGAGTATTCACTCTTAAAAACTCAGAAAGTACGCAACGAATCCGTTCGATACGCTTTGCCTTTCGCTAGATCTAGACCTAGAACGCGCTGCAAGCTCGCACTACAATCACACTCACAATCTAATATTGTAACTGAATCGAAATAAAAACAGAATCGCAAAATCTATTAGCAAAAATCATTAACTATAAAATTAAATTCAACAAATAACACTGAATAAAACCCTTGTACACCGATAAGAACACAACAGAACGACCGAAAAGAACTAAAATATCGATGTACCTACGATCACTACGAAATATTGCAACTTAATTGCACACTGCTTATTGTTCGGCGCACGGCTTTCGCGATGTGGGTCGTCAAGGTTGCATCCCACTTCTGATGTAGGAATCAGAAGTGAGGAGTAGGACGGATGGCCTGGTTAATTCACAATGTAATTTAAAACACGATAGTTACTACTTAGTATTCAATGTACTCACCGAGCGGGTACCGTCTATCGCGTGGCAGAGAGAAAACTCGACGCAGTGCCCGGGACTTGTGACCCGAGTGTTGGTTTACGGCGGCGCCGCCTAACAATGCGCATTGGCACTCACCACCACCGGTCGAGTTGCCCAATCAGTAACAATTAATTCGTGTACACAAACTAACTATTAGAAGAGTCGAGGTTAAGCTACTAGCAGGATACACAAGTGCACCGCACCACGCCAGAGCCAAGAATGCCTTAGCCGACGACAGAATGACTCGAATAATCACAGGTACTGACATACACGTCAGAACGACTCGAATAATAGAATGATTGAGGGTAGGTGAATATCAACAACAGCGTAGGTAGCCTACATATATAAAGCTGAAGAGTTTGTTTGTTTGTTTGTTTGTTTGTTTGTTTGTTTGTTTGTTTGTTTGTTTGTTTGTTTGTTTGTTTGTTTGTTTGTTTGTTTGTTTGTTTGTTTGTTTGTTTGTTTGTTTGTTTGTTTGTTTGTTTGTTTGTTTGTTTGTTTGTTTGTTTGTTTGTTTGTTTGTTTGTTTGTTTGTTTGTTTGTTTGTTTGTTTGTTTGTTTGTTTGTTTGTTTGTTTGTTTGTTTGTTTGTTTGTTTGTTTGTTTGTTTGTTTGTTTGTTTGTTTGTTTGTTTGTTTGTTTGTTTGTTTGTTTGTTTGTTTGTTTGTTTGTTTGTTTGTTTGTTTGTTTGTTTGTTTGTTTGTTTGTTTGTTTGCTTGCTTGCTTGCTTGCTTGCTTGCTTGCTTGCTTGCTTGCTTGCTTGCTTGCTTGCTTGCTTGCTTGCTTGCTTGCTTGTTTGTTTGTTTGTTTGTTTGTTTGTTTGTTTGTTTGTTTGTTTGTTTGTTTGTTTGCTTGCTTGCTTGTTTGTTTGTTTGTTTGTTTGTTTGTTTGTTTGTTTGTTTGTTTGTTTGTTTGTTTGTTTGTTTGTTTGTTTGTTTGTTTGTTTGTTTGTTTGTTTGTTTGTTTGTTTGTTTGTTTATTTGTTTGAACGCGGTAATCTCTGGAACTACTGGGCCGATTTGAAAAATTCTTTCACTGTTAGATAGCCCATTTATTGAGGAAGGCTATGTATCGTCACGCTAAGACCAATAGGAGTGGAGTCCACGCCGACGAAGTCGCGCGCAGAAGCTAGTTATATTATACCTCATAACTGAGGTAAGGCACAGCGGGAAATTTCCTGCTCAAAATATGGTGCAACCTGACTGGGGTAGTACCTCGACCTTACAGAATATCACAGCTAAATAGCACTGTTTTCAAGCAGTGTTGTGTTCCTGTTGGTGAGTAAGGTGACCAGAGCTGACCTGGTCTGTGGATAGAGTCGGCAACGCGCTTGCGATGCTTCTGGTGTTGCAGGCGTCTATAAGCTACGGTAATCGCTTATATCAGGTGAGCCGTACGCTTGTTTGCTGATCTAGTTACACTTTAAAAAAGTCTCAAGGCATCGTACACGTTATCATCAGGTACACGTTAATACACCCTATATTTTTTTTATATCTATGAAATAACAAATTGCTAACTTTCCTATTTTTAACACTTTTACTGATATGAGACTTAAACGCTTCACACTCAACAGACACTAATAGGATTTTCTCCTGTGTCGGGTATCCGGTAACAAACCCAAGCACAAGCACAAACGCACAGACCACGACAAACATCTATATGGCCAATACAAATGTTTGTCATGTGCGGGGATCGAACCCGCGACCGCCAGCGCAACATCCAGTGCTGGGACCGCTGCGCCAACGCGTCGTCAACTTACGCAGTTGTAAATTCAAACCTTTTTTTATTTTTTTACTAAGTTAAAGCTTGTAGTAGAACTCGTTTATATCTTAAGTTAATTTTTTTTATTTATTTTTACTACAAGTATTTATCTTAGGAAAGTTTGTATTAATTTATCTGGCAGTTCCTAGCGTTGTTTTTATGTGCTAAGTAGATCATTAATTATTTATTACATAAAAATGAAATGTCAAAAATGAATTAATGATGTTTATGACACCGAAATTTATTTGCTTTAAATTTATTTTTTATGGTCAACTTTTTATTATTTTTATTTAAAACAAACAGCTAGAACAAAACTTCCAAAACGGATAAAGAACTTGACATTTGATAGAAATAAGGTGCTATATTAAAAAAACATATTTAAATATAAAATTGATGACATTTTAATATCGTATCATCGATGTTAAAATCGAAATAAAATAAGACAACCTTGATCCAAATATAACAAAACTTATTCAAATCTCATTTTACGACTTTATAGTCGTCCTATCAACGTGAATAAAGCCCTTCTCACACTGGACGTGTATCAACCGTCGGGCAGACATAACAAGGTGTCGCTATTATGCTTGTATAATCTTTTAAAATATGTTTTAAAGCTAGATTAGAATTTCTTGCAGATTATTCTGAGTTAAATCGATGTTCCGAATTCGTTGTATCAATAATTAATTAACTAAAAATGTACTTTACTATTGTTACTGTTAAATACTTACTTTGTTATTGTTAAATAATGGAAGTACATATTTCATTTTATAAGATATAAATCTTTCTTATTTTATTATTATTTTGATTTATCAAATTATCATACTTACGTGTAACAGGCGTGTATTTCCAGCCCTAGCGTCTGTTTGAGAGCCTTTGTAACGTTATAAAAGAACCGTGCGCAGCATCTTAGCGTTACTTTGACGCAATAATCGCACAGTGTGATCAAGTTATAATTAATAATACGGAACAACAGAAGATCAGAAAGTTATTAGTAGGTAGGAATATAATCGGCTCAATTACGCAAAACAAATATAAATCCAGCCAAACGGGTATATTAAGTAAAATATAAATAACGATTTTTATGTCTTTTACTATGTCTATCGGTTTTTATTAGTTTAAGAATGAATCTTTTATAATAATATTAAATTG
Organism: Melitaea athalia; assembly: GCA_905220545.2. Taxonomy (NCBI): domain Eukaryota; kingdom Metazoa; phylum Arthropoda; class Insecta; order Lepidoptera; family Nymphalidae; genus Melitaea; species Melitaea athalia. Next base: position 779,590 of record HG992180.1, read on the forward strand.
TTTTTGGCCAGTTTTAATTTCCGTCTCGAGATTTACCGATCTGATTAGAACTAAATCATTTTGTGTTTCGTAGTGTGTCTGTTGAGGCAATATATTACACATTGTATTGCGAAAAAATTAGCGGCTACAATATACAATAAAAAACTGGCCAGCAATGAGTTGTAAGCCTCTATTAATTTCAGGTTAATTTTTGAAGTAAAGCTTTGTAAAACACGTTTGACTTGGGGAGTAAGTTGGTGAATGCGTGATAAGAGCGTCACGAAAAGTGTGATCTGGCGAGGCGAACGGAAGTTGAGAAGGAGATATAAGTTAGATGGAGCTAAAGAAGTTTTACTTCAGTCGTGTGGTCTAAAGTACACTCGTTTATTAATTAAAGCAATTATTTTCAACTATAAAGAAGATGCTACTTGCACAGTTTTGTTATAAGACTTTGAACGTATATTATAGCTAGGATTTTGTTTTTTTTTTTTCAAAAGTCGTTTATACTGACTTTCTTAAGCCTTTGTACCAAAAGACTCCAGTAAAATTGTAATATTACTTCGGCGTCCAGAAACACAAACGTCTAGATCAGGGTTTCTTAACCTTTTTCTAGATCACTAGAAATGAATTTTTAAAAATTTCAGAGTCCATGGAAATCCGTCCATCCAAAAAGAAAAAGAAAAAAAAAACAACGATGCTTTACTTCAATCACCTTTTATTGTTTGCGATCAAACTTTACATATAAATAACTAGTGTGACGGTTGCTGCGCTGCTTATGCTGGATTAGAATATCAAATTGAGGAGTTGTTTTTGATTACGCGCAAAGTGAAAATATTTACTCACAACATAAGTAGGCTTGCCATGGACCCCCAGCTTTTATAACACGGACCCCTTAGGGGTCAATGGACCACAGGTTAAGAAACCCTGGTTTAGATCAGGGGTCAGTTTCGCTCGGGGTCCGTCTGAAGAAATGAAATAACTGTAGCGGTCCGCACATCATATTAGAGAGAAAAAAATTATTAAACGAAATAAAAAGGTACCTATTTTTTAAACATTAATCAGAAAAATTACATTTTTTATTGCGGATTATCTGTCTCAAGTTTGAAGTTGCGTGGGATATATTTTTATTAAATTATGTACCTACTCTGTCTGCGGTCCGCACAAAATGGGTCGGCAGCGGTCCAGACGCGGACCGCGGTTCGCCATTTGACGACCCTTGGTCTAATATCACTACATAGTATAAAACAAAGTCGCTTTCTCTGTCCCCATGTCCCTATGTCCCTATGTATGCTTAGATCTTTAAAACTACGCAATGGATTTTAATGCGGTTTTTTTTAAAAGATAGAGTGATTCAAGAGGAAGGTTTATATATATAATTTAGTATAGTTTTATGTAAATTAGCAGAAATACGGCGATAAATGTTGAAGAAGTCGCACAAAATCGGGCCAACTGGGAGCTTTCCACGCAAACGCCGCGTAAACTAGCAAAGATACAGTGGAGTAATGTACTAGCGAATTCTAAATATATAAAAATGCTACAAAAAAGTCCGCGATAGCATCTCTCTATCTCTTACGGTTGACTTACAATAACCACTTTTATGTTCAAATTTTTAATTAAAAACATTACGTTATTTTCCAAGCTATTTTCTTTAGTTCAGTATTAATCCTTATCCAAACAAATATTTTAGTTAGCTTAGGAATTTAATGCAGATTAAAATTGCTCTTTACACTATATCAATCAGATGAATAGGTTTTCAGATATCGTCGTTAGAAGTAATTAACAGCGAAACATTTAACCCTTTAACCGCCATCGCCGTAATATTACGTGTTGTAAGAGTAGTACCTCAGCCGCCACGTCGGAATATTACGTAAAGATCCTGTCATTTAAAAATGTCATAATTGCACCCGTGCGAAGCCGGGGCGGGTCGCTAGTAATATATATAATGATCTGATAAATCAGATCAAAACTGGCATCTGTATGGTCAATAGCAAGCTACAAAGTCCAGATTAATAGCCATTTTTTGTGAACTATACCACCCTATCGCCAAATCAAAATTGATACTACGATTAACACGAGGAAGCCGGGTACACATTGACAGGTCGAGATCGGAATGCGCCTCAGCCCTTGACCTTGGGCACTCCCGCGACAATGTTTGCGTACAGACATCCGCGAGCACAGTTTACATTAGCAAGAAGCGAACATTGAACTATTAGAAAAAAAAAAAATTCTTTCAACCTCCTACGCGACGCAGTGATGCGTTGTACATTGCTCAAACATTTTATCGTTTCCGCGGCGCTTCTACTTATGAGCGTGCATAAGGCGAGCAAAAAATCAGATTTCACCCGCGCGCCCGATGAAACAAAATATACACAAAGCCTCGTGTCAGAGTGCGATAGACGATATAGTTTTGAGCGCATTACGAATGTAAAAAACGACAAATATGTTATTTTGTATATAATTCCGAAACTAAAAGTAATTACATTAAATGCCTAAGCATAGCCTTTACTCATATTTAAATGTAATTAATTATCAAATTTTTGTCTTAATGGTCATAACCATATCGAGTATAAATAGAAAAAATATAAAAATTAGAGGTTACTTCGTGATTATATTTTATCGAGGAAATTTCCTTATTTTATGTTTTTGATAAAGGTCAACCCTTGCAAATATCACGTAGTTTGTCATATATTTTTATTTTAAGATTTGGTCTGGAACTTTTCATGTCAAAACAAATAGAAGATGGTAATTTTGCATTATGCGCACTCTTATGAGGTTGAGTATCGGTTTTAGTTTTTTTTTTTTTCCAACGATTGTTTACTTTGCTCTGGGTTGTAGCGAAATGAGCTTCAAGATGATGGCAGAAGTTTTAACGCAATCTTTATACAGTTTTAAGTTACTTTTACGAATGGTATTTTACGATCGTGTGGGATGTTACAAAATGGTACATGCATAAAAACATACCCATCCTATGTTACGTAGTAATTTTTCCAAAGATTCCAAAGATTCCATTGTGCTGCATTTTAAAATTTTGTTTGTCAATAAAATCCCTCAGTTATTCCTCTAAGGATTAATTTCAAATATTCTTACTAAGAATCTGCTTCACAAAAAAAAAAATCTAGGTTACGTTTTTAGTTGTACTTTCATCAGTTTAGGCTACACCTTGAATCGAGTAGCCAAGAGCAAAGATTTTGCTCAAAATTATAAAAAATAGAACTGACACATTATTTTTCCACGTGAATAGTCGAAGGTAGACGCTTGTTTATCGCATATTCTACGTGGGGTTTGGACAAAAAGCAAATACCTGATATTTACGTAAACAACGTTACAATAGTTGTGCCAATTATAAGTTACTAAGAACCGACAAATGTTAGAAAATAACCCTCAAAGTCTGAAGGAACTGGGTAACTAATGAATTCATTATTTGTGTTAAATTTCATTTTGTTTATTTCATTTTGACATTGGAGACGCGGTGTTAAAATATCTAAAACAACTTTTTCCATCTTACGTAGCGCTTATTAGTGAAAGAAATGCCGGTCCATGTTTCACTTAGATACTTTGATCTGTGTATTATTGGCAAATTTTTAGAAGTGTATTATACTTCTAGAATTAGTATTATTAGTATTATGTATCACATCAATTATTGTATTCATTTTGAAATAACTGGCCTTGTATTCTTTTAATTACCCTTACACATGAACAAATCCACGGGAATACACGAGGTCAAAGGTATTACAAGTTGCATACATGTGTTCGTCGCGTCTACATCATCGATGCTCTAACATTGAAATCCATTTGGCTCATTCGTTAAGTGTTTGCACACAAGTGAAGGCTGTAGTTAAGTGTTTGAAGAAAGACCCATATTTGACTTTTTAAGTCTTGTCTTAAGACCTGTCGATGGGACTTAACTTTTCATACTTCTGCCGACTCAACTTACTAAGTAAACCACGTTTGTTAAATGTGTTATTTTTTAAATAATAATTACATACACGAAAAATATATCGTCATTGTATACCTATTAAATTAATTTGTATGTTAATTAATGGCGTTGACTCTGAATATTTGTTGTTGAAATAAATAGCTGTTTTATCAACAACAAAAAAAATCGTTATTTTTTATAAGAGTTCGTGTTCGTTTATTTTTTTTATTGTTTTAGATTAAAATATATTTAATATATTATGTACCCAATCCTTCTCATTAACCTTCTATCATCTTTAATCATCTTTTATTACGTCATATCTTGGTACACTATGGTATGTTCTATGTTTTTTTTTAATTAAGTGTCTCTAAAAAGTCAATATTATTCTTTAAGATAGTTTCGATATTATGCTAATTAAATCACTTTACTCTGACTTCTATGATATTCTATTGAAATATTGCTCATGACTGTGTTTCATTCTACCTTCAGTACTTGAAGCAGTATCTACTTAATAAACAGTTTTAATAAATGAGGTTTTTGCTCAGTACCTAATACCTTTAAAATTATTTTTTATTGTTTTTAATCTGTATAAATCATTTTGGATAAATTTTAAGTAAAATTTCATAGGAAAATAAAAATAAAAATAGATTTAATTACAAAATTGCAATATATATCCCATTTTTATGTTACGTTTTATCAGGAATTTCCGACAAGGGCAGATTTATTAAGTGAGAAAGTGGGATAGCCTTTTGGAAGTTATTGGGTCTCTTATTCACGGAATGTTTAGAATAATTAATTTTTTTTGAAGTTATACTTCTTTTGACGCGTTAGGAAAAACTGATGAGAATATATTTATAATGCGCGCGCACACCGTCACGAAAAACCGACACCCTGAAGTTATCTAGTCAACGAAGAAGAAGTTAGCAACGTGAAGTTAGATAGCCAATGAAGTATAACTTCTTACGTGCGTACATAAGTACACACCTTTTTTTTTATATCTTGATTAGGACACTGATCTATCTCAGTAGCGGGTAAGCCTTCGTATATAAATACGGCGCTATCTGAGCTAACGTCGAGCGCTTATAACTTGTCGTTTATCCGATCCCATGAGATAATCTCACCACGGGTTTTATATGGATATTGCTTGAACTCAGGGCGAAAAACGTTTAACCGTAACAATTTAAGGCGTAACGGAATTTGAAACAAATGTTTTTGGTTGTTAATATATTATACTCATAAGTTGTTATATTCTATTTTTAAGCTCAGGTTGGGAACAGCAGAAAAATCCTAATAAAACCTGGAACAGCCTGACTAGGGAAGTACCTCGACCTTACACAAGATCACAGCTAAATAATACTGCTTTCAAGCAGTGGTGTGTTCTTGTGGTGAATGATTGCAGTGCTGCTTATAATTAGAGCAGTGTAATTCTATTAGTCATGTAACCACTGTGGTCCACAGCCCTCTCTAAGTTCGCGCCAAAAATGGCGTAGAAGAAGTGTAAGTGTTTGTATGCTATGTCTGTCTAAGTTTTTTTTTAATGTTGAATATGCTCGTCTATTCCTAATGTTGTAAACTTAAAACAATTATTTAATTTGTATAACTATAATTATGTCATATGTAGTTATTTGGAAGTTATACAATATTCGTATCAATTCCATGTCATTATGTATTGTTTTTTTTTTTTTTTTTATAAAAATTTGTCACTATAGCTATAAACCAAGTTATTAATTTAATTATCAATTGGACTTTTTTCGTTTTTGTAAAACTAGATGATTGTGGAAAATAAAACTGTGTGAATAATTGTATGATTAAAATTATGTTTGAATAATATTTAAATTTATGTCAAATTTAATTTTTTTCTTTTATTGTTAATAACGTCATAATTATTATACCTAATTACTTACGTATGTTGCCATAAAATATAAAAACTGAACAAAAACATAGTGGAGAATGACGTCTGTACATAGTTTTTTTTATCTGTACTAATATTAGCAGCAGTGTTTGTTTATCTAAACACGCTAATTTCAGGTTTTACTGGTTTGAATTGAAAAATTATTTTTTTTTTCGAATAGGTATCCCATTTACCGAGAAAGGCTATATACTGTTTTGGTAATTTTTTTCCTCAAATTAAAGCGTGTAAAACCGCAGGAAAAAGCTAGTTAATTAAAATTATTATGCATAAAATCAATTTAGGTATCATGTTAGAGTTTTGGTTATAAACATAATTCAGGAAGTGATAGGTTCAATTAATATCAAAATCTCTGCTACGATACAAAACTAATTTCTTATCAAATTAAAAAAAAAAACATCATAACTCGACTATTTACAAGCCGAACCGAGTATATGAAACGTTCATAACTGAGTAACAATAGAATCTACTCTTGTTTAGAAGTCGGTTAAAAAGCGAAGCCAGTATTAACTAAATACAACATTGTTACACCTAAACGTACAAAGAACAATTTAAAATAGAGTCCGAACGTCTGGTGTTTTCGAAAGCAATAATGAATATTCTTTTCAAACACTGTCATTCACAATTTGGTTCCAAGGCATTTCTTTGATGTCATTTCACATGTGACAGTGGAGCCGATATTACAAATAACATTGTACTGTGATACGACGGCAAATATTGCCGCTTGCACCAAACATTGGGTGTCTTTGAGCTGCCGAGTTGGTCATAGATCATACACATTTAGACGATCATAAAAGAATGAATTTATGAATGACAAGAAGTAAACGAACGAGTTGACAGATGGTAAGTGAAACAGATTGTCATTATTATTTTATTATTATACTTTTTTATATATAACTAGGTCGTCACACAAGCGTACGGCTCAGCTGATGGTAAGCGACTACCGTAGCTTATAGACGTCTGCAACACCAGAAGCATCGCAAGGGCGTTGCCGACACTATCCCCAATTCCCCCCCAGGAGTTCTGTTCACCTTACTCACCAACAGGAACACCACACTACTTGAAAACAGTATTATTTAACTGTGATCTTCTGTAAGGTCGAGGTATTACCACAGTCGGGCTGCTCCAATAAAAGTAATATTAAATCGTGAATACAAATTGGCACTAAAACTGAATTGGTGTCTCAGACTTGTCTTACAATTTATTGACAAATAACCAAATATATTATTATTTTGTTACTACTCGAGGTACCAGATATTGATAAAGCAAATTGCCCTAATCCCCCATTTCAAACAGTAAAACATTTAGCTAATTGTAAGTGCTAGTAACATGCCATGTACCTATACGAGCAGGTGTAACAATGATTTCCATTCATATTCATAAAGGCATATCTGTAGCTACATAATCTATAGTCAGAGAGCAAACAACAACCAGAGCGAAGACAAAGCGTGTTTAATTAGTTTGTGTGTCCACGAACGTTGCGCCTACTGCCGCGGCCGCTTCCCGGAACCTGCTACCATCACCTCGCTACCTCTTACCACCGTCTTTCATTTGATCGTTACCGTTAAAACGTTTACTTTGCCCTTGTACTAATTTAACTACGCGGTGTTACTTGTTGTCATTACTGGATTAGGTTTTAGCTTTAGATTATAGAGTAGCGTACTAACGCTGACTATATATAGGTATATATATTAATCATCACGATATTGGTTCCTAAATCAAGAGAGAAGGAGGAAGAAGGAATTTTGTAGATAATATATACGACCCATTTTAGGAATCGATGTAATCTGAAGTGTACAAAAATTTCTCGGTGACTATTGGCTTAGAAAATTGAATTCTAAAAGCATTCTTAACAAGTTCGATGTCTTATAATATTATTGTTGTTCGAAAATACAATATTATTTTCTTGTAATAGTATATAGTATGATATTAAATCTAGACTAAGTAGCACAACATAGGAAGGAATATCACCTATATTCAAGTAATATCATTGTGATTGGATCGCTCATGCAAATAAATTACCGACAGAAACTCGTTGCTTGCATTCGATATATTTACGACTTCCTACGCCGGCGACAAAACATCCTTAATTGAGAGATCAAACCGAGCCCATAACTTGCACAAAACTATCAGATTTCAACCCTATACTGTCTCTTACAAACGAATTCGCTCCTATCTAACGGCACTCATTCCATCCCCTTCTTCCCTAACCATTCAGAGCGAGACGGAATCGATGACCACAAATTTGTATGTAAGAGATGAACAAGCAGGTGAAAATACTGACCACCGGTCACTAGGGCTATCAAATTACCCATATGTCGAAGCTATGTGAAATTTATTGACCTGATCGAAGCTTGTAAGAAGTAACGCGGTAAACGAAGGTACAGTCCGTTAGGTACTGCTGTGGTCATTGTCGATCGTGTGAATCGAATTAATTTAAATTGTAATGTATCGATGAATAAATAGGGGCCGAGGGGTCACTGCTAAGGGCGTACGCTATTGTATTTCAGTTTTTATTTCAAGGTATACAATAATTGTTGACGAATAAATCGTGCGATTTATGCAAATGTTCTTGAAATCTTTATGTGAAACGTTTATACGGTCAAGAGTTTATTATAATGTTTTATCGGTAATAAATTGAGTAAACAACGAAATCTATAATATCGTTGTAATGGCTCCAGTTCGTAACATGCTCTACGGCAATCTAGGCTGTTTCGGCGTAGACTCGGCGCGTCGTAAATCCACTCGGCGTCGCAGCGTGATGCCGGCTTACATTACCGCTCACAATCTCATACCGGTCATTAATTGATTGCTCTTTGACTATTCCACGAGAAATATCGCCGTTGATTAGATTATCATCTGAGACCACGTTATAATTTCTCATTTACCGAACTTAAAGAGCATAACTTAATTTTGATTTTATATGCATTTAAAATTTTGTAATTACAACATATCCGTACGACTAGATATCTATACACGTCATATAACTTAAAGTGTCTTCGAATTCGGAAAGAAATATACATATCTAAAGACGATCGGAGAGTTTTCTTACGACAGTAACCCGGTGGTCGTTCACGATGGTACTATACCGTTATACTGTCTCGTTTCTCTATCACAAGTGACATATTTACGCAAATCATATTTAAATTATTGTATCGCTTAATACACTCCGATTTCGTATATCGGACGGAGAGTTGGACCGCGGCCTCATTCACACTAACGGCCAATATATTAGAATCAAGAGAACCTAACAGTAGCCAAATAACTGAGACTAATCCGTGTCGAATCGCTCGCTACATTATAGAGATTTTTCAATAAAATCACCCGTTCCATAATCAGAATAGTTCATAAATACGTACAGCTATCTGGTCACGTATATGTATATTTTTTTACTTTTCTTGTGTGAGAACATTTCGTTTTTCAATCACGGACGAAACTTTTTACGTTGCTCGGTTTGGGAGCGAGGCGATAAATAAGGAAACTTATGGCCGCGGTCCGCTTTGATGTACGTTTTATCCCGATTGATACAAAATTTTTGGGGTTCCCGGTCGGTCGCGAGACGGCGACGGCGAGGACCGATCACCACCGCTGACTCGCTTGTTTATTTATACGTAGTTAACTCAGAATCGAGGAAATAACTTTCACACGTGACATAAACTCGCCCGTGCATTACCTCGAGATACGTTCGAAAGCCATTGCGCAACGACTAACAATCTCGCCTAAAATTTTAGATATCTCGAACCGATAAAGCTCAGCCGATATTTAAAATATAAATATTTATTAGAGGCGATAAAATAAAATCAATAAAATTCTGCCAATAGCCGACCGGCTAATTAATTAGGCGGTATACATAATTTATTTACGGCAATGATAATGTCCATTAACGACTGTATGTCAAGGATGTGATTTTTTTTTAATAGGTTGAAAAACATTCGCGTCGCCCGCTGTGACAACGTCATTTTTTATTTAAACAGTGATGTTTGTTCGCTGTTACCCGAGCGGATTATCGCGACAGAGACGAATGAACGAATCACGTCAACGATTGTGGTTCATGACGTCATTTCTATATTAACAGTGTTAGCAATAAAACGCTACTCTCGCTAATAAAATAAAATCTCAAACTTTCATATGTTCAGCTATCCAATAAACAGTATTAGTGTATGGCTGTAATAAAATTTGTGTCGAATCACGGTTACGCTCGCGCCGTTGCGCAGGCGTCACGCACCCGGCAACAAAAGACACCCGGGTGACTTTTGACTTTCGTGTGGTTAAGCTTCATAATATAATTGTACCCGAACAAAATCCGGTCGAGTATTAACATACAATAGGCCAGTCAGTTCCGTTGAGCCCGCCAGGTCGTCGAGGGCAAAAAAACACTGCCACTCGGTGTCGACGGCGTCACAAGACTGTAACTCTTTATTCGCTTCGTCTATCTGCGACTTTATTGCTTGCAAATAGGATATATTGTTATCTATCATGATTGGGAGATACGACGTTTTCTAATTACGTCGGAGGCTGGCAGGCGTCCATCGGAGGCGGCCCATCATGAGCCCGAGGAGTTTGACGGGTGACAAGCGTCGGTAAAAACGCCAGCGTAGCTTCCCAACTGATGTATAAGTATACCCAGTTTTGAATTATTGCTTCGATTCGCGCTTTTTGCTTTCTCGTCTCGATGTCACGTACTCTTAAGCGTTCGTATGATCTTTTGTTTACTCAGTTAAGGGCAAGTTGAGGGCTATCATCGATGGCGTCACACGGAATTTTTATACGATTTGTAAGACAAGAAACAATGAATGGAATTGTCGTTGCCATTTCTAGCACGTATCCTGTGCATTACCTTAGATGTAGAGCGCAAACTATATTGTAAAGGAAACTCGTTAGTAAAAGGTTTAAATATGTATTACCTTTATTAGATAATTACTAATTATTCATTGTTTTTTTTTTGTCGTTATTTTTGCACAGGCCAAAGAGAGTTATGTTAAATTAGATAGCAATTTTCTCTTATATAGAAATCGGCGACATAATTAGGTATTCGATGACTTTGGCCACGTCTCACAATGGTAATATAACGCTCAATCAGGCAGTCAGGTACGCTTCGGCCTGGATCCACTTTACACATTGCGATACAGAACCGATTATATATAAAACAAAGCTACATCCTACATTGACCATTGAATTTATTTAATTCAATTTACTACTTACGTTTATTGACAGTAAACTACAAATGTTATTTTTTTTTATTTTTTTATTTCAAATTGCTTTGTACATAATATGTTTTAAGCTTTACTAAATATTTATTTTAATACAACTCATTAGGTTTCCTAGCTCATTAGCTTCGTCAGAATGTAACTGACTACAAAGACATATGTTTAGCCGTCACTAGTACAACTAAAATCGAATCGAAGTCGTGTCGTAAGGTATAAAAGTCACACCACGACACTTTCTACGCACGACGAGCCGCACATACGCAACGACGCACGTCCGGGAGCCTTGTTTACGCGTATGTCTGTTTGTTTTCACTGGCCAACTCGGACATTTTCACTGCACCTGCGTTTCACATGTTCGTTCTATTTGAAGCATTGTCTTAGATGCTGTTTATTATGTTTTGCAAGTGACATTTTCATACTAATTCTATTACATGAATTTCTATGTATATTGATATCTATTTTAGCCTATTGCAGTCCACTGCTGGAAGCGTTCCCAAGTTCGCACCAGATATCCCGGTTTTCAGCAATCCTCATCCAGCCTACACTGGCAATCTTACGTAGATCGTCGGTCAGCCAGCACGCGGATTCCACTAAAGAACACGTCTGCTCCAATGGCACGGTTACATTTGTTCTCTCGCTCTGTATAGATATGGCACGCGTCAAAATAACTGTAGATGCAAAGGCACTAAAACGTACTAACATTTTTAAGCAGATTATTATTTATTTTTCATACTTTATATTTTTATGAACAAGTATGGTACTACAATAATAGAGATAACTGAAAAACTGCTCAACAGCAGAAGTTTAAGAATAAAAGAAAATCATCGAAATCAATAAACACAGTACTTAATAATTGTTTCCTAGCAAACGATAAAAACCGACTTCAATTACATCGACAAGTTATACGACGTAAGTAGACGACAAACGCACTAGCCGCCACTACGAGTTTCGAAGGTTCCCCTCGATTTCTCTGAGATCCCATCATTAGATCCTGGTTTCCTTACCATGGTACCGCCCTTGGGATATCTCCTTTCCAACAAAAAAGAATCAGCAAAATAGGTTTATAAACGACGAAGTCATCCGAGAACACAAATAAAAAAGTATATACGGTCGAATTGAGAATTGAACGCCCTCCTTTTTTGAAGTCGGTTAAAAAGTTATGAGGTAACACAATGGCCACCTTCTCCATTTTTTGAAGTCGACTAATAATACACGGTAGCTTACTAAAATGTTAACGTGTTTTTGTAACTATGGATAGAATTATTTTTGTTACTCTTTCGTGCAAACGCCACTGAATGGATTGTAAAGAAACACTGTAAGTGTAGCGGTTGAGTTCTAGAATAGTGCATAAATTACACTTCACCCTGACTTTCCCACGGGATCGGAAATTACGCGATACGCAGCCAGTAGGTATACAATAATACGCGCTTCAACCTGTAATATCCCACCGCTGGTCATAGGCCTCTTTCAACATGTAGGAGAAGGATCTGAGCTTAGCCCACCACACTGTTCCAATGCGGGTTGACTATGAGTAACGATCGCTATCAGGTGTACATAATAACAATTGGGACCGACGGCTTATCGTGCTATCCGAGGGAGACCCGCAAGGATTGCACAAACACCCAGACCACGGCAAACATCTGTATGGCCAATACAAATACGGGATCGAACCTGCAATCACCAGCGCAACAGCCACAAACCAGTGCTGTGACTGTTGCGCCAACGCAGCGTCAATATAAGAATACACTAAAAACAATAATACGATTCAGCCTGTAATATCCCACTGTTGGGCATAGGCCTCTTCCCCATGTAGGAGAAGGATCGGAGCTTAATCCACCACGCTGCTCCAATGCGGGTTGGCGGATATATTCCCTACTATGAGTAACGATCGCTATCAGGTGTACATGATAACAACCGGGACCGACGGCTTAACGTGCTCTCCGAGGCACGGTGGGGGAGACCCACAAGGACTGCACAAACACCCAGACCACGGCAACATCTGTATGGCCAATACAAATGTTGTCGTGTGCGGGGATCGAACCCGCAACCGCTCGCGCAACAGTCGATCGCAATCCAATGCTGAAAAACAATAATACATCAAAGACTTATTAACAAATCCATTGCTCAAGAATATTAAAGAGTTAAGAGAGATGGTTAATGACCAGTTGACATTTGTGTTGTTGTTTATCTAAAAAGATTATTTTGTTTTTCAAGTTAGATTAACATTGCACCTGTATAAATAATTCAAACGACAACAATCGATTAATCAATCGTCCTCGTTTTTTTAATTTAATACAACATAAACATAATTATTTAATTAATAGAAAAAAAACAACATGTCGAAATTAAAAGATTTATTATTAATTTCAATAATAAAAAAACATCCATATTTTAATTAATAACATAATTAATTTGATATAAAAAATAAAATAATAAAAATAAATAGATAATTAAAAACGTAATACTCAAACGTAAAGCCGCGGGCGAAGGCTGTTAAAATTATTGATTCTAATAAAAGGGAATTAAAAAATGTCTGTTAAATAGCTATTAATATCGATATTTCCTTAATTTCGAAATAACAAAATCCTTATTTCAATCTACTTTACTTCCAAAAAACATGAGCGACCATATTTGTGACATAAGCACCTAATACACGGTTTACCTTTATTTGGCACTAGCTTCTGCGCGCGACTTCGTCGGCGTGGACTCCGCTCCTATTGGTCTTAGCGTGATGTTATATAGCCTATAGCCTTCCTCGATAAATGGGCTATCTAACACTGAAAGAATTTTTCAAATCGGACCAGTAGATCCTGAGATTAGCGCGTTCAAACAAACAAACATACAAACAAACAATCAAACAAACAAACTCTTCAGCTTTATTATATTAGTATAGATATATTTAATGTAAAGAAACGACTAGACATGTACATTACTAACCTTTTTCTAATTTTTCTTCTGTCACGTATGTATAGCTGTTCATGAAAATAAATGTTTTTTTTTTTGTTAATTATAAACAAATTAAAAGGTAAGTAACATAGCGTGGAAATCAATAAAATATAAAAAGAATTAGTATATAATAGAATATAGTAGTGACTTTAGCTAAATGTCTGAATCTTAAAGGAATAATTGTGTTTACTCACAAATGAAAAAAAAAACTGACTTCAATTAGGTACATCAACAAGTAATATTGGTTGTCTGGAAGAAATGGCTAAATAGCCATATTAAGTCCGCCCATTGTACTTCACAGTCTGTAAATGTCTTTAAATGTGTTTAATGTTTAAAATGTAGTTGTGGTGTACAATAAAGTATAAATAAATAAATAAAAAATAATACAACGTAAGTAGACGAAAAAATAGTCAAGTAAATATGCGTTATCAAAGATTACTCAAAAAGTAGTCATTAGATCTCGATCAAATTTAAATGGAACCACATGACAAACATCAGCTTTCGTTTTAAAAAAATCACTAAAATCGGTCCACTCAGTCAAAAGTTTTGAGGTTACATACATTAAAAAAATACAATCGAATTAAGAACATCCTCTTTTTTTGGAAGTCGTTTTAAAAAAAAACTAAATAATTTTAAACAGAAAAAATCATATTTTAAAATGGAAGTATAATTTCTCAATTGAAACTTTAGAGATACATCAATAATAAGATTAATAAGTTTAGTGATGATTTACTATCAGCATATTCCATCTATACTAAACAATACACATTATAATAATTAGATTCAAAGTTATTAAAAATAAATCAATATGCAAACGAATCATTACAAACCAAAAATAACAAAAAAGCACACAATATTTTAAAACAATCTTTATAAAAAAAAAACAACCGAAAATAATGCGACAGTCTTAAGACAAATCTGTCTTTTGCGTGTAACAGCGAGTACCTCTGAGCAAGTCCGGTAGCAAGATATACTCGTGATTACTTACCGCAGTACGTGAGCAAACTGCCAATGATGGTAAGTATGGAATGTGCCATTTTTGAAAAAAAAAAGTATCTACCAATCAATTAGGTATACATTTTTTTTTATTTTGATGATGGTTTTACTGTTAAAAATTATTGCAACAACATTCGGGCAATTATGCATATTTATAAACGTGATTTGTTTATGTAATAGTTATTATCTTTGGAATTTAATTTTTTTAAACTTTTTTTCTTAAAAGTAAATAAGTACGAAACAACATTTTTATTATATAATAGTAGAATATATCACTGTCATTTAAAAGAATTAGCGCTCGTTCGCGAGTTTGATCCTCTTTCATAGCAAACATTTATCTATATTAATTACTAGCTTCTGCGCGCGACTTCGTCGGCGTGTACTCCGCTCCTATTGGTCTTAGCATGATGATACATAGCCTATAGCCTTCCTCGATAAATGGGCTATCTAACCATGAAAGAATTTTTCAAATCGGCCCAGTAGAACCAGAGATTACCGCGTTCAAACAAACAAACAAACAAACAAACAAACAAACAAACAAACAAACAAACTCTTCAGCTTTATATATTAGTATAGATACATATTTTGTCAGCCGGCTGTTACCTATAACACAAGCATTAAGTTGCTGACCTGAGGAATAGTCGACCGTGTGTGTATGTGTTATAAAATATTTATTTATTTATTATTCTAATCCAGGGTTGAGTATCGGATGTCTATATTATTCTATAACAGACAATCGGCTAAAGTAATCAATTAATATTAGACTTTCGAAATTGGGTACTAAGCTCTAAAAGTACTTCTAAATTATATTTTATTTTTCTACAAACATTTTTATATAAATAAATTTCTTAATTAACGCTAAACACTCAAAGGTTCAAATATAAGAACTGTGTCAAAAGTCCGAACACAAGAACAACACAAGCACAAACGTCCATACAAGCAAGCATCACTATCGCTTATACCTTAGTCATGTACGAAGAACGAACCCATGATCACCAGCGTATAAGCCAATTGTTGTGATCACTGAGCCAACGAGTCATTTGTAAGTCAGTAACCCTTTCAATATTTACCTCAAGAAACCTCAAGGGAACTTATGTAAGTCACTGTTATTAACATTTATATACAAAAAATAGTTATACCCGTCCAAATAAGTATAAATTACGGAAATCAAAAAATCGTCTTCCTTGTCATTTTTCATAAGCTTTACAAATATACGACACAACTAATAATATTATAATCTATACTAATATAATAAAGCTGAAGAGTTTGTTTGTTTGATTGTTTGTTTGTTTGTTTGTTTGTTTGAACGCGCTAATCTCAGGATCTACTGGTCCGATTTGAAAAATTCTTTCAGTGTTAGATAGCCCATTTATCGAGGAAGGCTATAGGCTATATATCATCACGCTAAGACCAATAGGAGCGGAGTCCACGCCGACGAAGTCGCGCGCAGAAGCTAGTTACAATATAAAATGTTGTTTTTTCAGTTTGTTAAGTTTTATAATTATGTTTCACAAGCGTTTATTTGAGTAAGAAATGACCGATAGCCGTCTTCGGTAAATGGACCAACGAACATGTGAAGAATTTTTCTATTCTAACCAGCAGTCACAGCCTTCAGCATTATAATATTAATATAGATTGCAGGCAAATGACAAAAAACTGCATACGAGTAAATTTTCATTGATAAGTTATACAATGTAGATAGTCAAAAATATAGTCAATATCTAAGATTATAAAAGTTTTTTTAGTAGTTGCAAATTAAATACAAGTCATATCTCGATCAAATTTAAATGGGACCACAGGACCAGCATCAGTTTTCGATTAAAAAATAATCATAAAAATCGGTTCAGCCAACATAATAAAAAATAACAAAAAAAAATACAGTCGAATTTAAAGCCTACCCTTTTTTTTTTGAAGCGAGTGAAAACCACAGTTTTATCGTTAATATATTCGTACAAAGTAGGGATGGAAGCTTAGTTTTCGCGAACCTGTTAGCATTGTTATTCTCAGTAAACATTATAACCTTTCCGATATTTTGATCAAAACGGGACAGAATGCATATTTAATTAATCAACATTAATTAATTTTGTTGACAGGCAATTTTTTACTCGTGTTTTTGAGCCAACGATATTTATTGATCTAAACCAGACATAGAATGTTGACATTCTTGGCGTTTTGATATCAAATACATAACAGCATCGAGGCTAGCATGTAAGGTATTGATAAATAATTCAATGGTATGATGTTATTTATAAGTTAGGAACATAACTAGTGCTTAGGTGTAAGTCTACAAGCCTAGATCAGTTAGAAATGCTGTGGTATTTCCTATAAACAACTTCTCAGGATATTAGGCGAGTAGGTGTAAATATATTTTATACTAGCTTCTGCGCGCGACTTCGTCGGCGTGGACTCCGCTCCTATTGGTCTTAGCGTGATGATACATAGCCTATAGCCTTCCTCGATAAATGGGCTATCTAACACTGAAAGAATTTTTCAAATCGGCCCTGTAGTTCCAGAGATTACCGCGTTCAAACAAACAAACAAACAACCAAACAAACAAACTCTTCAGCTTTATATATTAGTATATATAGATAACCCCATATATTTATGCTTAAAATCGTTTCATAATGTTCACAAAGGTTATAAAAGCTTGATATTTTATTTATAAACAACTGATTTGGTGTAGTGGTGCATGTTGGTGCCTAAACACAGACGGTTTACGGGTTCGATTCCTGCTCGGGATGGATATTTGTATTTGGTCAAATAATTTCTTTCCGGTTTGAATGGATGGAAGAGCTCTTAAGTTGTCGGTTTTGGTTGTTATCATAAATACTTGACTTTTGACTAGCCCGTTGGCGCAGTTTGTAGTGACCCTGCTTTCTGCTCCGGGGGTTGTGGGTTCGATTCACACCCTGAGTCTGGGAGTAATCTATATTTAGTTATATATCTGTAGTATTTATATGTATGTTTATCGAAAAAAAAAATATGTAGCTATACCAGTCGTCTGTTACCTATAACACAAGCATTAAGTTGCTTACTTTAGGAACAGACGACCGTGTGTGTGTGTGTTGTAGATATTTATTTATTTATTTTATATTTGATAGAGATCGTTCCTCATAGTCGGGAATATATCCGCCAAACCGCAAGGAGCAGTTGGTGGAATAAGCTCTAATCCTTCTCCTACATGGGGAAAGAGGCCTATGCCCAGAAGTGGGATATTACAGTGTGAATCTTGATTTAAGGTTTAACACTTAAAATTTAAATTCATAAACAAGTCAATTTTAAAATTTTGGATTAATGGCAGAAACTATAGTGTCAAAATAAATAGGAGATTAGTTATTAAACTGATCTGTAAAACTTTATATTATTTGATTAAGCGAAATTGACAATCACTATAAGTAACACAAATATGTAATAATATCACAAACACATTTTATTACAACCCCTAATTCGTTTCCACTTATAATATATTTTCAACTTTTAATCACAATAATTGTAGTGAAACTAAAATTCGACTTAAAAATAATTTCATTTTGCCATCATAATTCTTCTGTTAAAAATCATGACCATAAGGTCGCGCCAAACATCCTGGACTGGACGAGGATTGCGGAAAACCGGGATATTTGATGTAAAAACCATATACCACGTTAATTGACTTTTTATTTGTATTTCATTTCATTAATTAACATTTAAATAAATTAACAATATTTTAAAATGTAAAACTAAAAGCTTCTGATCATTATTGTGGTAATATTCTATTCATAAATAATAATTTGGTTTTAAATTAGTCTGTAACGCGACTAACCCGTTTGCGCAGTTTGTAGTGAAGCTGCTTTCCGTTCCGCGGGTTGCGGTTTCGAGTTCCACTTGAGTCTGGGTATAATATTCATATTTATATATTTATATAGGTATGTTTTATTTGTATGTATATTTGTCAAAAAAATATTTAGCTGTAACAGAAAAACGTGTAATGTTATAACATATTTATATTTATTTAAATTATTATGCCAGATGATATGATCAACTAATAATATAAATTTGAATAAGCAGACTACTTCTTACTTTCAACTGAGGTAGCGCACAGCAGGAAATTTCGTGCTCAAAATATGGAGCAGCCCGACTGGGGAATTTTCTCGACCTTACAGAAGATCACAGCTAAATAATATTGCTTTCAAGCAGTGTTGTGTTACTGTGGTGAGTAAGGTGACCAGAGCTCCTGGGGAGCATTGGGGGTAGGATCAGCAACGGTATTTCGATGTCTCTAGTGTTCCAGGCGTTTATTTACCTAATTTTAAAAAATTAAAAAAACTTTCACATTTTTTTGAACAGTGGCTAGACAAAATAATTCACTGACAGCATAAAGCTATCTATTTAAAGATAAATAAGCGTTAATTTGACAATTTAATTTAAATTGACCAGAAACTAAATAAAATATACAGATGTAGCGTGTAATGTGAAAAAATTGCAATAATAATGTCACATTAAGATGCAAAGCCATAAATAAATTAACATTACATAAAGTATCGATTTTATCATGAGGAATATTTTTGAGAAAACTACATTTAAAATCAATTTTCGTTTTTAAGTAACTATATTTAATTTTTACAATCTAGCAATAAATTACTTTGTTAAAGATCCGTTGATTTTGAGAATGGAATTGTAAAATGCATCAATCCCTTACAAAGAAAGTTTTTTAATAAAACAATGGCTGGGTTCAACAAACTGTAGATTTAAGAAGAATATCATTATTTTAGACATTATTTCACACCCACCACTCACAGACATGTATTTCATTAAGATTCTGATTTAAGCAACAAAAATGTTTAAAAATAGCTAGAACACCCCAAAACATTGTCGCCTGGATTTCTTTACTATCGATTCGAGGCACTTAGTATTCTGTCCGCGGACGTATTGCTCCCGCACGCCAACTTGCTCTATTTGGCCTGAGCCTTGTTTGGCCGCCGGACGTCTCTTGGACGCGTCTACGTGCATCCCGCGACTGAGCTGTCACCGTTCACAACCGATTTGGTCGGCTTTGTTTCACAATAAGGGTTAGATATTGTTATTTTTATATGTGTTCTCTATTCAGATTTTATTTATTACTGCCCTGACTCTGGCTGTATTAAAATATTTTTTTATATGACTAGGTCGACAAATACGTACGGCTCACCTGATGGTAAGCGGTTACCGTACCCTATAGATCCCTGCAACACCAGAAGCATTGCAAGTGCCTTAGCGTTTTAACAACACCCTATCCCAAACCATCTCTAGATTTATGTGATCTTCTGTAAGGTTGAGGCACTTCTCCAGACTGGCTTCTCCAGTATTTGAGCATAAAATATGCTACTGCCCTAACCTTAACAATATGTATTATTTATTGAGAAAAATAGCGTCTTCGGTGCGACAAAGCCAGAACTGCGGTCACCAACCCGCCTGCCCAGCGTGGTGACTATGGGTAAAACACATGAGTTCACGCCATTATTGGCGCGAACTTGTGGAGGCCTATGTCCAGCAGTGGACTGCGATAGGCTGAAATGATGATGAATGATTGAGAAAAATGTGCTTGTGTGTGTGTATGCTTAACGTATTAATTCATTTATAACATATACTTTTACATGGAAACGTAAGTAATAAGAGATGTGGTAAAAAGCCATAGCCAATGTTAGTTATACAATTTTTAACAATAAATTCAATATACTCAATGGCAATAAATACAATAGTAAAAATAATTGAAAAAAAGAAATAACAAGCTTTTATTTTGCACTATTGAAAGCCGTCAAAACAGAAAAGACGAATATGTTCCTAAGGTAAGTGCTTGCGTGCAACTTAATGCTAGTGTCATAGGTAACATTCGGATGATATAGCTAGATATATTTTTCGATAAATACATATATCACACCAAAACTCGAGGCGGGAATCGAACCCATAACCTCAAGAGCGGAAAGCAAGCACTGTCAACTGCGCCAATGCTGCTCATATTGTACGTATACTGAAAAAAATAATGTTACAAAGTCATAATAAGTTTTTAATGTGCACTTTTGAAAGCCATAAAAACAGAATAAATGAATATTTTATTATAGAGTTCAGATTAGCTAATTCGATACTAATATAAACTAATTAAGCAGAAGTCAAGATAATTAGTTGAATGTGTAATTGTCTATGTTTAATGGTTTACTTTACATTGATAAAGTGTATATTTAAGAGTGTATATGAATATTGTATAGCTATTGTATTTAGTATAATCTATACAAATAAATTAAATCGGAGTGTCTGTGCTGTGTGGCTACGGCACTAAAGAATGTAGCCACCCCCTCTCTTCCCGTGGGTGTCGTAAGAGGCGACTAAGGGATATCACAGTTCCACTACCACCTTGGAACATAAAAAGCCGACGGATGGCGGGATAACCATCCATGCTGGCTTTGAAATACACAGGCCAAAGCCGGGCAGCAGCGTCTTCGGTGCGACAAAGCCAGCCCTGCGGTCACCAACCCGCCTGCCCAGCGTGGTGACTATGGGCAAAACATGAGTTCGCGTCATAATGTCGGGCGCGAACTTGTGGAGGCCTATGTCCAACAGTGGACTGTGATAGGCTGTAGTGTGTGTGTGTGTGTGTGTGTGTGTGTCTGTTTGTAATATTAAAATAACCGCTTTTAACTAAATTCATGATATTCATGTACATATACCAAAATAACATTTTTTACAGTTTTTGTCTGTCTTTCTGTCTGTCTGAAACGGCTAATCTCTGAAACAGCTGGACCAATTTTGATGATACTTTCTCTGGCAGATAGCTAATGTAATTAATAGTAACTTAGGCTTTTATTTTAGATTTATTTTATTTTATAACTCTGCGAACTGAACAATAATTATTTTGTTAAATTCCACGCGGACGAAGTCGCAGGCACAGCTAGTTATAAATAAAATTACTTATCATAATAAAAGTGATAACATTTAAAAGTAAAAGTCAAAGTAGAGCTCCGAACAAGTCGTGTGCATAACAAACAGGAGGAAAGCGCTTTCCTGACACGGTTTTTCTCGCAAGGTCGACGGCCGCGCCACGGTCGTCGCCCAGGCTACCAGGATACCAGGATAACTGAGGAGATTATAATACTGTATAATGTGTATAATACTGTACTTCAATATAATAATATTTCACATTAAAATTTTTTACTTGCTATACCATTATTCCAGCTATTCCAGATTCTTATGTTAGCCATTCCAGAGATTCATTATATTGGTTATTGGCTTAGAAATTACTTATTAAAACAAACATACAATATATTACTTTTATACACTTAAACTAGTAAAAGTAAATTTAATTAATTAAAAAGCAAAAAGTTCTCATTTATGTTCAGTTAACTGAGTCTAAACTGTACTCGTATTCTTTTATCTATGGTTTCTCTCTACATACATAAATAATATTTTGTATCTTGCCTCGATATGCAATATCTATGTTACTATTTGTATCAAAAATTATATATTAAAAACAAAAAAAGAGTGCGTTCAATTTTATTATTTCGAAAATTGATCAAGTCACTTTCAAAGCGTCCAGTAATCTCGGACATGAGCAGTAAAGAATTCAAACGTCCGGTTGATATTTAAGTGGCATTAACGTTTATTACAAAGACTAGCAACCCACTCCGGCTTTGCACGGGTGCAATGCTAAATATAAAATAAATATTTGCAATCTAAGCGCAAAAAATGTGTCTATTTACGACATCACATTAGAAAACTTTAAAACTATCAGTGTTCCTCTACTATATTATACATGTATTATACATATAAACCTTCCTCTTGAATCACTCTATTTACTTAAGAAAACCGCATCAAAATCTGTTGCGTAGTTTTAAAGATCTAAGCATATATACATACAGACAGACAGCGGGAAGAGACTTTGTTTTATAATAATATATAGTGATGATGCATCCGTGTAACTTATACTAGTCGAACGCTATCAGTACACCAGATGGGTACATGCTTCGCCAACGAGTACATTACGAGATATCTCCGTAATAGATGCCATGGTATCACTGCGTCAATTAACATAAAATGTTAACATTACGCCCGCATCGTACTTACCGGTTATATTTTACACTGATTCCAAATAAAATACACGTATTATTACAATACTTTATCGTTGATTGAAGATAATCATTTTATTGATCGTTCTTTGATTGGAGGTTTGGTTATAAATATATATTTATATTTTCATCTTATACTATTAAACGAGCAATTCTTGTATATATATATATTTTCTGAATCTCGGAATCGGCTCCAACGATTTTCGTGAAATTTAGTATTTAGGGAATTTCGGGGGCGAAAAATTGATCTAGATAGGATTCATTAAAAAAAATGTCGTTTTATCCTTGTTTTTAGGCAATGAAAAAATATGATTAGAATACGAAGCTTAATTTCACCATCTATTAATATAGCTGTAATAGTGTAATTAGGAAAGCGACGGATTTCAAATCGTTTTGACCCGGGTTCGAATCTCAGTCTCCAGATTATTTTTTTTCTTTTTTTTTTAAATTTCACTCGTGATTTATTATTTAAATAAAATTAAAATATAAAAATACCGAAAAAAAACAAAAAATAAAATTAAAATACCGAGCTGGGCTCGGTCACCCAGGTACTATATTTTAATGGAACAAAAAAATTGAACTTAACTTAAAAACTTACGTTTAACGCGTGTATTCACGCATTTGAAGCTTATGCGTTATATCCTTAGATATCATTATTTACAAAACAATTCTATTTATAGTGTTTCGTAATATAAGGCATTAAAAAAATCTAATATAAAGTTTCAGAAACTTTTGTAACATCAGAAATTTAATTTGTAACTAAATCGTCATTATCAGTATTTTTAGACTAACTATTTAAATCCTAGATTAAATATAAATTTTAACTTCTCGCAAATGAATTTCTAAGTTATTAGTTAAGTATAGATAACAAGCAAGTAACATTACTGAGTCCTAGAAATGCCCGCGCGCGCGCGCGCGCGCGCGTGTGTGTGTGTGTGTGTGTGTGTGTGTGTGTGTGTGTGTGTGTGTGTGTGTGTGTGTGTGTGTGTGTGTGTGTGTGTGTGTGTGTGTGTGTGTGTGTCAATTGTTAGTTTTAGCGATGAACCTTTGTAATATAAGGAAACAGATTGAAAATTTAGTCTAGTAGAGATAGATAGGGTATCCACATAACCGGTAGACTTGTATGCAGCTTAGAAGTCTTATGTTTTATACATGTTTGAATTTAATAACTTTCACTTGTTTGGTTATACGTTTTTGGTCATTTTGTTATAACTCATTCTACTGTGACTTTCTTTACACATGGAGAGATTTTGATGGTGTGTGGTTTTGTTCTCATTACACAATCCAAGATGAGATTCAAGATCAATCTAAGGAGTACGAGTTTTTATTTATTTAATGTAATTATTTCAGTAGTTTTTTTGTTTTACTTTCGAACATATTATTTTATTTATTTATTTACACTTTATTGTACACCACAACAACATTTTAAACATTAAACATTTAAAGACATTTACAGACTGTGAAGTACAGTGGGCGGACTTATGGCTATTTAGCCATTTCTTCCAGACAACCCAATTTTAATGAGTAATAGCTAAATAAGTATCAGTGACTTTTATATCTTAAAATACTTGACAATAAAATCAAATATAAATAATAAAATCAATTTGAACTACAATTATAAGAATTAATATCAAATATATTTTCTTTGATTCGAACAACTCAGAAATGTATTCACCCATTTTGATAGACATCTTACCATTAGAGAGCTACATTACAGAAGCAACATTGACTATATAAGGTATATAAGGTAAGCCACTGACGATATTATGCTAGTGAAAACGCAAGCGAAATTAATACTGCAACTTTTATCAACTAAATTATGAAAACATGATGAGTTGTATTTTATGGGTGTTACTGCTTAAAAATTGTAGTGTCACTAAAATACCTGCCAACATCTGCCTAATGAAATCTTAATGGTTCACATTTCTATGCTCCGAACTGTTTTTACCTCTATGGGAAAAATATGTGACGCTATGCGGGCTCGCATACCGTTTGATGTTATTAATTTACTTGACTGTAATAATTATTTAATTTATAACCATTAAATAAAAACGACGTGTGTTATATAATGATTAAATATTTCTAGAAGTTATAGACGTTTTTATCAATAATTAATAATTGTAATTATAATTGTTATTATTTACTAGAATGAGATATTACCACATAATTATACCCATGATAGAGTAGACAAAGGATTTGGCGTCAATAAGGCAAAAGTTGAACCTTAATATACCACGCTGGGTTAGTCATGATCACAGCCAAATAATAACCAATAATAATATTATCAAGAAGTGTTGTCTTGCTCATGATGTATCCAGAACTTCTAAGGTGCGTTGTGTTGACACATACTGCAGCTAGAGGGTTGGCAAAGCACTAGTAAAGCTCCTGATGTTTATGACGGTAACCACTCACTATCAGGTCGACTGTACGTTTGTTTGCCATCCTAGTGACATGCTTATAATTATATTTTTAATGTAGTAAATTGAAAGATAATTAAATACTAGAATATTTTAACCGAGATACGGCACAGCAGGAAATATCCTGCTCGAAATCTTTAGCAGCCCGGGAACTACCTCGATCTTACAGAAGAAAATACTGCACAGCTAAATAATACTGCTTCCAAGCAATTTTGTGTTCCTGTGGTGAGTAAGGTGACCAGAGCTCCAGGGGGGGGGATTAGGATTAGGGTCGGCAACGCGCTTGAGATGCTTCTGGTGTTGCAGGCGTCTATAAGCTACGGTACTCGCTTATCATCAGGTGAGCCGTACGCTTGTAAAAAATATAAAGTCATCTATATTTAATTAATCTAAATGGAATCAAATCACATTCTCGAAAAGAAAAAATATTTGTTATGTAATCTATGATCAATTCCCACAGACTAATGGAAATTTTACAAACTGACACCCATTTTTGTTCTACTCCATTGCCAACGATGAACGACACATTATTTTTTACGATTCTATTTATTGATATAATAAATAAACTTAAGTTTTTACTAGAAAACTTTGTCACGTATTATAAATATTAATTAGATAATGTAATAAAACAACCAATATTATTCGTATAGCTAAATTTATATTACTGTAGTATTCCTGTTTCGCAATTAAATACATATAAGTTTGGTGCAAAAAGAAATAATAAATAAACAGTTCACACTCCAGGGCCAGTAGGACAAGAATTTTGTGTCCGGGCTTTGGTATAACAACCACGACAATCGACGATCTACGTAAGATTGCAGGTGTAGGCTGGATGAGGATTGCGGAAAACCGGGATGTCTGACGCGAACTTGGGGAGGCCTATGTCCAGCAGTGGGCTGCGACAGGCTGAACTGACTGACTTTGGCATTACAAATGGCACGGCACAAACTAGCAGATAATGACAAAAAATTGTATTAAACTGTTGCAAATACTTTATAGAATACAAATAAATAAATATAAGATAAGCTTTAGGAGTAATTTTACTATGTCTAAGTTTTAAGTATGGCAACATTTTTTACTATTATTTTACATCACAATGTGAAGTAAACTTGAAAACAATATATCATTTAACAACAATACTTAATTTACTTTAGAAAAAAAAATACAGACAGAAACAAAATGTTTCACACTCAAACGAATCAACAAGCTCATCACCTTTCTGATATACTTAAATATAGATTAAAAAAGTTGATTTAATTTAACAAATAAAATCTATCATCAAGTCTTTATATAAGTAACCGATACACAGTTTTTTTGCAATATAACGTGTAATGCTGAGAATAAATTCCATACTAATGTGTGTCAGAAAAAAAATAGCTCGTTAAATATTAATGTGGGCATGCTGGCCGCTACCAATCGATGGCTCAAGCGCTCGAACAAAAACACGCATACATATTTATGTACATACAACACCTAGAATTATTCATTTGATTTTTAATAATTATGATGTTACTAATCTTCATATGTTAATTGATATGTTTCAAAAAGTTTCGATTTATGAATGAAGTGTATTTATTTAAAAATAATTAAATCATTTATGTTCTGAGTTTTATAATACATTAGTTGTAATTTTTTATATTCTCAGTGTTCTAAAAACATGCAGTATAATCCTATAAGCTTACAAACCAATGGACATTTACCAATATCTATATGGCCCATACGCCGCGATGGCGCAGCGGTCACAGCACTGGATTGCAATTAGCTGTTGCGCGGGCGGTTGCGGGTTCGATCCCCGCACACGACAACATTTGTATTGGCCATACAGATGTTTGCCGTGGTCTGGGTGTTTGTGCAGTCCTTGTGGGTCTCCCCGCCGTGCCTCGGAGAGCACGTTAAGCAGTCGGCGTCGGTCCCGGTTGTTACACCTGATAGCGATCGTTACTCATAGTAGGTAATATATCCGCCAACCCGCATTGGAGCAGCGTGGTGGATTAAGCTCCGATCCTTCTCTTACATGGGGAAGAGGCCTATGGCCAACAGTGGGATATAACAGGCCGAATCGTGATCGTGATATGGCCCATATAAATATTTTCCACGCTCGGAGACCGAACAGCATAGTATTAGGCAATAGCTTAGACCACAGCAACAACCTGTTATCACTTACATTCTGACATTTCGATTGATAAATTAAACCTTTTTGTATCATCGATAGAATTTTTCTTAATTAGCACGACGAAAATTTAAATATAACACCGATTGAATCACGACATCCTAAAGTACGATCTGACCCAATAAGGTCAAAGTTTAGAATCGTCGCGAAATCGCAGATAAAACGTTAATGTTATCAAATAAATCTTTGAAAAAAATCGTTTAAATATATATAATAATCAAAGTACCGGTTCTATATTGTCACTATAAATTTTAATATTGATAGTGTGGTTTTGCTATTGACTTAACGAGCGTTCTAAAAAATCTCATATCAGTATATCACGGTGCGTCCGCGTTTTGGACATCGTGTTCAATGAAAAATTTTGAATCGTCACATCGAACGACTTGGAGTCGAATTTAATTTTTTTAATTTTCTATTTTACATACTTTACTAGACAATGTACAAAATACATTCATTGTATTTGCAAAAAGCGGTCTTATACTTTCTTTTTAATTTTGATTTATCAGCTAACAGTACAGTTTTATGAATATGTTTGTAGATACTGCTACAGGACAAATTACATATAAACACAAATATAGTCGTGGCTCCAAATAAATTTATATGTAATTTGTGGCTTTATAAATATAGCACGCTCAAAAGTTAATAATTTAATCTGTTTTTAATAGTGTCTTTACAAACTCGAAGATATTTCCGATTCAAGTGCAATAATAATATGCTCCACACTGAAATGTCAATATAATAAATCGTAATAGTAACTCGTATATGTAGTTAAAATCTTTTTGCACACCGTCTAGAGGGTTAGAGCGAACCGTTAGATTTCCACTCAAGATTCGCTTGACTAAAGTATCGAGCCATATTTCATACACCCGTTTTCCCAAGAAAAAACAGCATCGAGACGAAAAAGGAATTGCTCGCGTAAAATATCATCAGCCGTACACAATCATGCGCATCGTTCCGCGCCGCCAGTCGCGGCCATTACGGTGCACCTCGCACCGCCCAACGACTCGACGGCAACGCGCGCCGATAACGATAAAATTTCTTTACAACTTTTCGTCACCCGTCCACTCCACCGCACTCCGTAACCCACGAAACTCGTTCCGCTCATTATGAAACACGAAACTATGATATTTTCGTGTCGCCTTGCCGGACGACGCGCGACCTCAACGTTGCGCAGCCGACGGCCAATAAATATGCGTTTTACTGTTATCTATAAACAACCTTCAGCTAGGAGCCGGACCGGTATCGAAGCGAAACTATTCTAATAAAAAAAATACGAAAACCAGTCCAAATTAAAGATAAGATGTTGGAAAACGTCGAAGGCGAGCGTAGGAGTGACATTTCCGAAGGTGCGATATAGGCCGGTACGAACTGTAGACATCGCTTTGTGATTTAATGGAAAATACCAACATCACGACTACCTTTTACAGTTCATTATAAAATAAAATACGTAATTAGTATATACTTACATTAATAATAACATAATACGAAACGAACGATAAGAAAATATGTAAAAATCATTACCTACTTTAGTTTATTAAGTTAGCTTGCTAACTTTTCTCATCATTTTTATGTTGAAATATATAAAAACCATACAAGCGTTTTTACGATTCAATCAATTTTGACTGGCTCTTTTGGCGTAGTTTGCAGTCGCCCTGCTGTCTGCTCTAAAGGTTTTTCGATTAAAACCCCAAAATATGGGTGTGTTTATATACATTTATTTATATTTGTATTGTTCAAAATTTATTAAAAAAACAAATATATATTTTTATCATCGCAGGCATTAAGTTGCCCTACCTTAGCATCTGACAATCGTGACTATAAAATAATCAAAACACTTAAGGCCAATTTCACAAGTTGTGGATAACACTATTTGATAGATGACGATATCTAACGATTACAAGTTTTTGATGGTTTATTCTTTTTCGCCTTAGACATCACTGTATTTATGAGATATTACTAATCACAAATATGAATCTGAAACTTTGACTAGCCACTTGGCGCAGTTTGTAGTGGCGCTGCATTCTGTTCAGCATGATGCAGGTTCGATTCCCGCCTGAGTCTGGGTGTAATATATGTACCTATTAATCCTATTATTTCAAAGTAAAATTATTCAAAAAAAAATAGCTTTAACAGTCGGCTGTTTCCTATAACACAAGCATTAAGTTGCTTACCATAGGAACAGACGACCGTGTGTGTGTGATATAAGATATTTATTTATGTATTATTTATTTTATATAACTTGTAGTTTATTTATTAAGGTAAAACAGGTCCTAATGACATATTCTACATCCTGCTGTCAAAATTTAATCATAACATATAGCAGTATAAACTTTATTCACAACTAGAGAACGCCTTTACACTAATTCGCTCTAAATTAACACCTCTAATCCATAGATAAATAAGTTTGGTTAATTAAATGCAAGTATATCAGATACAGAAATTTTTATCAACTGTTAATTACTTGTTAGAATTTTATTAAGACCTTGCAACGCCCGTAGCGTCGAACGCGCTAAGTTCGCGCCTGTCATTCAAACTACAATAACTTATGATATAATTAAACAATTTATTTAATATTAAAAATTATAATTATGTTACTTTATTACGTACCTAATTGTTATATTTTGAACATTGATTTAGTATTTTAGTAATATTTGCCGTATAAATAAAAGAAAACAGCGTCTAAAAATTGTGGCATAATTAATTTGTTCCTTTTCATAACTTGCAATTTTTAAAAAAAGTTCGTTCTGGAACAGCAACTCATAAATAAATGTATTTACATATTTAATTATATCAAAATAATGTTTTTATAAGTAGTTTATTGTGTCTTTCATTGGTGTTCTTTTAATTAATCTCAAAGCAGACAGTAATTGAATTTAAATTGATTTTAATGTATATAAGAGCTGACTTCAAGATTGATATCTTATGTCATCTGCATTCATCACGAACTAGTACTAACGGCAAGTATCAGTGTTGCCAACTTAGTGGATTTTCCACTAGATCTGGTGGTTTGGGCACCCCTCTTGGCGGGAAAAAATTGGTTTTAGTGGCTAGTGGATTTTTTAGTGGTTTAGGTTTGTTACAGTTAGTGGTAAGCTTCGGAGCTTACCACTAAAAATGATCTAGTATTTTTCTAGGATTTTTTTAAACATACTTAAAGATTTAGTCACATTTGCGATATCTCTATTAGTTTTACTGCACTCTAACGCAAATGTAGAGCGATTGTTTAGTATTATGAACGTGGTCAAGACGAAACAGAGAAACCGAATGAAATTTGATTACACGCGAAAGGAAATGCTGCAATAAATAATTATATAATACTCAAGACCTTGGATTGGGAGGAATGAGGCATCAACTTCAACGGCGAATACATCTCTCACCTTCGTTTCGCCGACGATATCGTCATATTTGCGGAGACGTTGGATGAGCTAGGCCAGATGCTGTCCGGCCTAAACGAGTCCTCCCGACGAGTCGGTCTCGGTATGAACTTGGACAAAACGTCAACCAAGTCATAACGAGACCTGTATCGGTCGATGGTACCCTTCTCGAAGTTGTTCAGGAATATGTTTACCTAGGCAATACAATCCAACTAGGCCGCAACAACTTCGAGAAGGAGGCCAATAGCAGGATCCGGTTGGGCTGGGCGGCATTTGGCGGGCTTTGCCAAGTCTTCACTTCGAAGATTCCGCAATGCATAAAGACAAAAGTCTACGATCAATGCGACCTGCCTGTGTTAACATATGGCGCCGAGACGTGGACACTGACGAGGGGACTGGTTCACAAGTTTAAAGTCGCTCAACGTGCAATGGAACGGGCTATGCTTGGGGTTTCTCTCAAAGATAGAATTATAAATGAGGCTATCCGCCCGCGAGAGAACGAAAGTAACCGAAATAGCCCACAGAATTTGCAAGTTGAAGTGGCAGTGGGCTGGTCACTTGTGTCACAAGACCGATAGCCGTTGGAGCAGACGTGTCCTGTAGTGGAGACCGCGTCATCTACGTAAGATTGCCGGTGTAGGCTAGATGAGGATTGCGGAAAACCGGGATGTCTGGCGCGAACTTGGGGAGGCCTATGTCCAGCAGTGAACTGCAATAGGCTGAAGTGATGAAGTGAATACCCAGTGCCGTAGTTCAAGAAATTGACAGTAAGAATTTTATTATATCCAAAGTGCAGATGGAGCTGATTCCTCAGAATACGATCATCTTTAGTTAGGTAGTTATGTAACCTAACTGTTTCCTTTTTTTCTGTACAAGTACATTGTTTCCTGTAGTACGTAACTTAAATAATTATTTTATTTCAAGATAATAATTACGTTGTTTTTGTTTTATTTTCCAATTATATTGAGGTAGGTAGCCGTTGTCTTTGGGTTTTCTAGTGGAATTCTGGTAGTTTGAGAGGCCGCTAAGTTTTAGTGGTTTCTGGTGGGTTACACGGCCTCATTTGGTGGGTTGGTAAAAATAAAGTTGGCAACACTGGCAAGTATAGAGAAGTGTGCGCGCAGCGGGCTGTCGATCTTGTAAACGTTTTAACATTATTTTTTGTTTTTACAGTTTTTACTTATCCACGTGAAAGATAATAAATGTATGTAATTAATAACGTTTTGTTTTTAATTTAAATTATCTTCTGTACAATGCATAATGGTATTGATTGCGTTGAATTTTTTTGTCTATACTAATATAAAGAGGATTGATCTTTTGTTTTTTGTTAATAAAATCAATAAAGTCAGTGTTATAGCGATTTAAAAAGTTACTTAACAAGTAGAATGCTTCATTACTACATTACATCTACTTTCTATGTTGTAACTACAGAAAACATAGGCGCCAAAATTTAGGAATCAACTAACAGCTGAAGAAAATAGTTGTTATTGCTCGCAAACGAAAAAAAAAAACGACTTCAATTACATCTACCAGTAATACAACGCAGGTAGACTAAAATAGTCAAGTCAATACGCGTTATCGAATATTATTCAAAAATTAGTAATCATGTCTCATTCAAATTTAAATGGGGCTACAAGACAAGTATCAGCTTTTGATTAAAGTAAGAATCAACAAAATCGATATACCCAGTGAACAGTTATGCGGTATAATACAACGTAGGTCGACGAAAAAATAGTCAAGCAAATACGCATTATTAGATATAACTTAAAAAGTACATATAATATATCAATTACGTTTAAATGGGACCCACATGACACACACCACCGTTCGATTAAAAAAAATCATCAAAATCGGTCCACCCTGTCAAAAGTATACATAAAAAAATATAATTGAATTTAGAACCTCCTCCTTTTTGGAAGTCGGTAAAAAAGGAAAGCTATATCTTATATTTCACTGAGATGGGAACCAATGTGTATAACTGATAACTGATTAACATACATATATATTTTTCTCTTTCACCATCAACTTAATTTCTCAAATAATTATATTAAAAACCTATGAAATAAAAAATTATAGTTATCTCGTACGTAGATTACTGATAAGCTATCCGAGACTTTATCAGCAGGAGGAAAAACTATCTTATTTTAATTAAACGACAAAGAGACTTGAATACCTAAGAAAACATTTACAGAAACATGTCATAGTAAACAGAAGTTTAAAATTAAATAACCACATTATAACCCCATCTCCCAGATAGGTCTTGAATTTATTTAATCAAGACAATTAACACGAATCAATTAAAACGCATTTGAATAACAAGTTGTATATGGCTTTATATGCCTCGAAGAGGACGTAGTTTTAATAATGTAATTACAAGATTCTAGTGTCTTCATTGAATGTTAAATGTATAAGCGACTTAGGTTCTGTTTTATTTGTGGCCAATAAATAAATAAATATCTACAACACACACACACACGGTCGTCTGTTCCTAAAGTAAGCAACTTAATGCTTGCGTTATAGGTAACAGGCAACTGGTATAACTACTTTTTTTTTTGATAACCACTACCACCACTACAGCCTATCACAGTCCACTGTTGGACATAGGCCTCCACAAGTTCGCGCCCGACATTATGACGCGAACTCATGTGTTTTCCCATAGTCACCACGCTGGGCAGGCGGGTTGGTGACCGCAGGGCTGGCTTTGTCGCACCGAAGACGCTGCTGCCCGTCTTTGGCCTGTGTATTTCAAAGCCAGCATGGATGGTTATCCCGCCATCCGTCGGCTTTTTAAGTCCCAAGGTGGTAGTGGAACTGTGTTATCCCTTAGTCGCCTCTTACGACACCCACGGGAAGAGAGGGGGTGGCTACATTCTTTAGTGCCGTAACCACACAGCAGTTTTGATAAACATACATATAAATACTAGATATATAAATAAATATATATTAAACCCAGACTTGCGGGTCCTTTATGTATTCCTAGATGGATATTAGACGCCGCGTTGGCGCAGCGGTCACAGCACTGGATTGCGATTATCAGTCTGTTGCGCGGGCGGTTGCGGGTTCGATCCCCGCACACGACAACATTTGTATTGGCCATACAGATGTTTGCCGTGGTCTGGGTGTTTGTGTGGTCCTTGTGGGTCTCCCCACCGTGCCTCGGAGAGCACGTTAAGCCGTCGCTCCCGGTTGTTATCATGTACACCTGATGGCGATCGTTACGATTATTAGGGAATATATCCGGCAACCCGCAATGGAGCAGCGTGGTGGATTAAACTTTAATTTCTCTCCTACATGTAGTAAGAGGACAATGCCCAGCAATAGGATGTTACAGGCTAAATCGTGCAAACGATTGTAATATAAGTGATAGTCTGATTTAGTTTTATAGAATTTTTATGATAATTTCTTATTTAGTACCTATATTAATTTATTATTCTATCCAAATCAATTTTATAATTTTATTTTGAGTGCATAGTTATGTAGCTTAAAATGTAGTGGATCTGTAAGTAATCTTACCAAAAATATATTTTTTAAAATTTAATTTGTTTTTACATACGGAAAAATAAAACTAATATATGTACATTTATTAATTATATAATTACTTCAAACAAACTGATTGATAAAAATTAGAGATCGTCATCAACATAAAATTCTAATTACTTAAAAGTTAAACTCAATCTCGTTTCCGTATCGCTAATCGTAAATCACGGTTCATATCGACTGAAATAAATCGATAACGTTAAATAATTCAATAATATCGACACCGATAAAATAGTGAAGGGAATAGGAACATCGATAATAAATCGTGCGTCTAAGGAATCGCACCTGACTGCGATTGGTAGGAATTCATAGTTTATGAACCGCGCTGGGGTAAGGATGTGTCGTAAAACATATTCGCGGTATTATGCATCCCCGGTGAGTCGTATAACCGCCTCAATATTTGATGTAGCTGCAAATCGATGCAAGTACATCCCTAATCCGTATTTACGATTGTATACGCCGATACTTCTTCGTTTCATTGCTATGATTGCGATTGACTTGGATGGCTTTTGGTGTTGTGTGTGATGTTCACTAATATTTATGAGAGCAGGAAATATACTGTCTAAAATCTGAAGCAGGCTATCTGGGGAAGTACTTCAACCTTATAGAGGATCACAGCCAAATAATTGCTGCTCTCAGTAGTGTTGCACTCCTGTGATGCTAACAGCAGTATTACGGTAGACAACGTGCTTGTTATGCTTCCGATGTTGCAAGCGAATCTGTAGAGACAGGGCCGGATTTAGGGGAAGGCAACCGGGGCTACAGAGACTTGGGAAAAAGAAATTAAAATACAGACTTGTAAACACTAATAAAAAAACTTTTCCTTTCATATTTTCATATTTTTTTGTCGTGCTTTACCTTTTAAAAAAATTGTCCATTTTATTTTGAATTTAATTTGGGCCCAAGGGGTCTCTACTACTTTGTTGCCCCGAGGACTCCAGACCTCTAAATCCGTCCCGGTGTAGAGAAGACTGCGATAATCGTTTACCATCAGGTGGACCGTACGCTTGCTTGCCACGTTAATAATGTAAAGATATGTTAATTGATCATGACATCCCAGAGCTTCTAGATGTATTAAAAGTGAATTATTTTTTATAGAGAGAAGTAAAAAACAGTCGTAATATTGAAACTTAGTGTCAGTTATTACGTTGTTTGATAAAGATCTTCTAGGGAAGCAAGAACAAAATAATTATAAAAAAAAAAAAAATGAAAAAGTTAAACAAAAATAATAAAACTATTTTGATGTGCCTATGTATCATTTGAGATTTTTCACAGAACAAAAAAAAAGTTGTGTCAAAAAACACAAAAAATATAATAAAAATAAATTATCACTATTAAAATAAACGTGAAAAGAACTCTTATAATATAAAGTAATAGTTTGAAGAGAAATGAGGCAGTAAATAGTTTCCAGTCGTAACCGACTGCACCAAATTGGTGGTCAGGTGTGGAATCTCTCACCTCAGGGACCGCGGGAACGTCACACTGGGATATTCTTTTTAATTACATAATTATGAGACAATTACTCTGTGGATTGAACATGAGTAACGATTGTCCAAGGTTCGAATTTGAGTAAAAATCATTTTATGTAAGTTTTTTGTGTTATACATTTTGTTTTTATTTTTGTACATTTAGTGCTTTCGTAATTTTATTGTATGCGACTTATGAATCTGTGGCAAAAATGTATTTTTTTTAGCTGCTGTAAGACATAAAAATCATATTGTATTGTATGAGTACATCTAGAAGAATCTTGTGGGGGGAAATTCTTAGATATGAAAGCTTTAGAATTATGGTATAGTGGGATAATATCCTACGTTATAATAAATGCATTCAACAAAAGTTATATAGTGACAAGGCACAATTACGAGTTCCATTTAAAACTCACATTAAACGTAATATAATTACTATTTCCTTTGATAATGCAAACGTTGCTATAATTAACATTTAAAATAAGAGATATTTTAAAATACATAACGATGTAAGTTTATGAAGGTTATTTTAAAAGCGGGTATTTTTTCTTTTACCTAAGCTTATAAATGTTTTTTTATTTATTATAAGGCTGACAAGCACAGTTCGCATGATGATAAGCGGATACCGTACTCTGGAGCCTGTAGCCTATAGACACCTACAGCACCAGAAGCATCGCAACGCGTTGCTGACCCTACCCCCAATCCCCCTCAGGAGCTCTGGTCACCTTACTCTCCATAGGAACACAAAACTGCTTGAAAACAGTATTATTTAGCTGTGACCTTCTATAAGGTTGAGGTACTTCCCCAGTCGGGTTGTTCCAAAATTTGAACAAGATATATTCTACTGTGCCCTACTTCTTATATATACTTATAAATTATATTTAAAAAAAAAATAGTCGTAAGATTTATTAAACTAATATACTAGAAACAAACTTACGTTCAGTTGTCAAAAACGTTCAGAGTATTCCTAAAAAGGGCTAAAACACGAATTTCATTAGCGCCCCGCCCTTAATAAGCGCGCTCGTAAATTGTCCTTAACAACAGATTCCGAATAACCCGACCAGTTATTACTTTTTATATTTCAATTATAGAATGCGATTATTTTTTTATTTTTTATTTTTTTACTCCACGTAGTAGACTGTAGACTTGCTATTTGTGTACGCACAGACTAAACAAATTTAAGACCGTTTCACACATTGTTGGTAAAATAAGTTTTTTTTTTTAATTTATATCACCTTGACCTATCAACTATACCCCGTCCGGCGACTAATGATCTTTTTGACAGCCCACGCCTATAAATTACAGTTGTTTTTTTTTTCGGAATAACGTACTAAAATTCTACTGTAATGTCATACTTTATTGACGATTTGATTGATTGAGTGAAATACCCTGTGCATAACAAACAACCACAGACTATGAAACAGTTCTTGAAATAATAAATCGATAATAAATCGATCATATGATAAAAATAATTTTACGTCATGTGATTATTGTTTATATAAATTTAATACAAAAAAGGTAATAAAAATAGTATCTATGACCCCAAGATTGATTACTTGCAAGGAATTAAGTCGAAATCTTGAAATTTAATTGCAAACCAAGAATAAAGAGCAATAACTCTGTTAATTCATTTATTTATTATTTATATATTTCATTTATAATTAAAAAAACGAATAAACGCATAAATAAATAATATTTTTAAACTAAATGTATTTAATTAAATCGATTGAAAGTTCTTCTTAAATGAAATCGATTATTATTTCGAGTCGAATAAATAACGTGTGAGGCAGTCACTAATGTCAAAATTTCTTGAAGTGTCAAAAAGATCATTAGTCGCCGGACGGAGTATAGTAAACTGCAAGAGATTTTTTGCACATAATTATTGCGAATAGAAATGTCAGATAAAGTCGAGTTGGATATCATTTTTATACCCCGTCCGGCGACTAATGATCTTTTTGACACTTCAAGAAATTTTGACATTAGTGACTGCCTCACACGTTATTTATTCGATTCGAAATAATAATCGATTTTATTTAAGAAGAACTTTCAATCGATTTAATTAAATACATTTAGTTTAAAAATATTATTTATTTATGCGTTTATTAGTTTTTTTAATTATAAATGAAATATATAAATAATAAATAAATGAATTAACAGAGTTATTGCTCTATATTCTTGGTTTGCAATTAAATTTCAAGATTTCGACTTAATTCCTTGCAAGTAATCAATTTTGGGGTCATAGATACTATTTTTATTTCCTTTTTTGTATTAAATTTGTAGAAACAATAATCACATGACGTAAAATTATTTTTATCATATGATCGATTTATTATCGATTTATTATTTCAAGAACTGTTTCATAGTCTGTGGTTGTTTGTTATGCACAGGGTACTTCACTCAATCAATCAAATCGCCAATAAAGTATGACATTACAGTAGAATTTTAGTACGTTATTCCGAAAAAAAAAACAACGTAATTTATAGGCGTGGGCTGTCAAAAAGATCATTAGTCGCCGGACGGGGTATAATTGCCTAAGACGATGAATGTTGGAAATTCATACATTAGGACTATATGCGACATATTCAGCAGAAGAAGGAATTTGACTGACAATATACGTACGCTGGCGGAGGCTGCACAGCCGGGATATTAGGGTAACTAAAACTATAGCGATACCAATCAACATTAAGAAATAATGATCAAGTCAACAAGCTTACACATAGTTATTAAAAAAACGGAAATTTGTTTTATCGTATTGTCTACATCTTTAAAAGTCTGCAACCTAAACTAACCCTTTCGGCCGATAATGAAATCTGGGGTGTGAAATGAAAAGAAAAAAAAAGTGTCTTAATTAAATTTTCTTTTGGGAAATTTAATAAACGTCTAACATCGACGCCGACTGTTTCCAAACGCCTCTTTAATTAATTACTATAACATTGGCTTTGAGACGATTTTTAAACAATTTTATATGAACTAAACTTACATAACGTATAAATATTAAATAGCATATAATTTAATGTACACTTGTACAGTCTCAAGTATACGTTGAGTTAATTAAGATTATTATTATAAAAATAATAATTAAATTACAAAAAGACCGATTTGATTACATATTCTTGTCGATTTAATTTAAGACTTAGAATTATAAAATAAATCGCTAGAAGTGTTATAAATGTGTTTTTTTTTATTTTTATTAGTACTACATCGGTGTGTAATTGCGAGAGGAATAATCTGGAGCAGCCCGACTGAGGACCTCAAAGATACAGAAGATCACAGCTAAATAATACTGCTTTCAGGCAGTGCTGTGTTAGTGATTATGTGTTCCTGTAGTGATTAAGGTGACTAGATCTCCTGGGGGGGATCGGGGTAGGGTTGGCAACGCGCTTGTCATGCTTATGATGTTGCAGGCGTCTATAAGCTACGGTAATCCTTACCATCAAGTGAGCCGTACGCTTATTTGTCCACCTAGTTGTATAAAAATAATTGTTTTGCTACCCTAGTCGTGTATAAAGTATGTTTTATTTGTGAAATGAAGTAACTTGGTGATGTGAAATTTAACATTTATAAAGTACAAAATGTACATGAGTCATAAACGAACAAAAGTACAATACTTTTTTTATAACTATGTATATATAAAAAAAAAAAATCTTTTTACGTTTTAGAGCTGGCGCGCACCACGATTTTTAATCGCGTATTATTTAATCGCAGAAATGCAACGTATGAGTTAGTAGGACAGTGCGCGCACAGCGACTGAAAAATCGCGGCGATTTTAAAATCGTGATTTGTCACATTTTCTCGCAACTGCTCGCGACGCGATTATTTGTATGATCCCAGCAGTGCGCGCACGGTACGTTCTGCGATTTTTTATAGCGCGATTTTAAGATCGTGTCGCAAAACTGAAAATAGTAGTGCGCGCTTGCACTTACGATTAATAAAAATTTATTCATAATAAATTATTTCGTATGTTCAATAATCAATAAACGGTGTCATCGCCGTATTATTCCGAAGAATGTCAAATGTCACATAATTGGCGTTAGGAAATCTTAAAGTTTTATTTTTTTAATTAATTACCTAAATATGTATATTGTGATGGTGTCAGCCTTCACCTGGATCCTGTTGACACCAGTATCTCAAATCAATAAATAAAAAACCCGATTGAAATATATAAAAAAAATGTTTTTTTTATATATTTTATTTTATTTTATATTATGAAGGTCTATCTGTAACTATCGTAAAAATATTATTTGAATTAATAAAAATTTTATTCTGTTTACTATTCCCAAAAAAAAATCTATCACATATTGAAGACAAACAATTAACGTCATAGAAACAGAAGCACTGAAATGGATGGTCACCTCAATTTGGGTCCACCAACACTTCTCAACCACGCTTTTGTTTTGGAAACTAGCTGACACTATGGTTATTGAACTG
Source organism: Melitaea athalia (assembly GCA_905220545.2). Classification (NCBI taxonomy): domain Eukaryota; kingdom Metazoa; phylum Arthropoda; class Insecta; order Lepidoptera; family Nymphalidae; genus Melitaea; species Melitaea athalia. The sequence continues at coordinate 820,010 of HG992180.1, forward strand.
AGGTAGGCCACAGCAGGAAATGTCCTTCTCGAATTCTGGAGCAGCTCGACTGGGGAAGTACCTCGACCTTACGATGTGTTGCTATTGGTGAGTAAGGCGACCTGAGCTCCTAGGGGGACAGAAGATAGGGTTGACAAAAAAAACTATGGTTACAGCAATTGGCCTAGTGGTCACGTGTGTAATGCTCGTGGCAAATGATTATACGCCATAAATTATGTCGTAGCCTGGGTGTTGTATGTTTTCGGGCCCCTGACACAGGAAGTCGTCTTGGTAAGGCCCGATATATCACATAGTATTCCAAATCGAGGCTAGTTTTTTGATCGAGGCCAGAGCAAAGATAATTCGTTTCAAAGATATTTCATCATTTTCTCCCAGAATCAATTGTCATTTAATGTGCAATCTCATGCAGTATCATAATTATTCGTATTTTGTAGCCTAAAAATTTTCTTATACAACGGACTAACCGAAAAAAGAGTTCCAAATTGGGCCGTAATGCCCTTAAAAGTGTAGTAATTGGGCTTGTAGTCTTGGCAAAAAAAACTCTCCATTATCTTACTAAAGATTATCCATTTATAGATCCTCATAATGAGGATCCGTAACGTTTTTAGTTGAGAATGCAGATTTATAGAACTAAGAAATCCTTAACATACAGTGCAAAAATTTTTGTTCTACGACAAAAATTGACGAAGTTATGATCAAATTACTAGCGGAGTTTACTAACCGGCCGGCGCGGAAGGCTGTGACGTCACTCGGACGTTCCATGCCAGTTAGCCCATAGTAGCGACAAGCTGCGATGGTGTTTTCATTTAAACTGTCTGTCCTACAAAAAATTTGTAAAGACATAATTTGTAATTTCTGTTAATTTAAATAAATAAATAAATAGACGTTTAATCGTTCATCAGGTTCATCATTTGCTTATAACTTCTTTAATTTTTAAATTTCGGCAAAGTTATATGAACATATTTGTAGGCAAAGCAATTTGCTACAAATTATGTCCTTACAAATTTTTTGTAGGACAGATAGTTTAGATGAAAACACCATCGCAGCTTGTCGCTACTATGGGCTAACTGGCATGGAACGTCCGAGTGACGTCACACGCATCCCGCGTACACTGACATAGCGGCAGGAACGGCTTAATGTTTATAACTTAATATCTTCGTAAGTAATGGTCCGATTTGGATAATTCAAAAAGAAATATCATTCTTATGCCATAGAGAATAACGTGGATACTAGTTCTATTGAATTTGCTAGAACTTTACTGATCCTCATTACACAATCTGCAGTACTAGAAAATGAAATTACTTAAACATCGTTAATAATCTGAAATCAAGATGGGCGGAGCTGCGCACTTGACCTAGTAATAAATGATGAACCTGATGAACGATTAAACGTCTATTTATTTATTTATTTAAATTAATATAAATTACAATACACAAGAATAAATATCGTGCTATTGGAATTCAATTCATAATTGTGATTATTATTAAATTATGAATGAATAATTATTCTGAAAAACTCATTAGACTAATGTAAGTACAATACTTCTGATCTCACGATTTAGTTTCTTATATCGACCGCATACATTTATCTCCTTACTGCGCCAAAAAATCAAAATTACCTGTTACAGCTAGGCTTCAAAAGCACTTTTTATATGTCATTTTAAATTACATGAGTAGCAGGGATACGTGCATTCTGGCTGACACATTGTCATCTTTCTTTTTCTTTCTTGCTGACATTAGCTCGTGAATTTCTTTACTATTAACCGAGTCGTGAAATTCGTTTAAGAAGGCCGACTTAAAAAAATATTTCGATTTCGATCCAGAATGCACCGATGAGCCACAATGTGTGAGCCAGAATGCACGAATCCCTACTACTTACATGTGACGTTTTGGATGATAATTTTAAGACTATTGCAAGCCATCAAATAAAAGAAAATGAACAACAATACAAGTTGATCTAAGACTGTTTTCAAGTATAAACCAACGATTTCATTAGAATAATCGACCAAAGTTCTACTACTACTACTACTAAAAATACTTGATAATCCTCAGAATGCTACATGAGAAAATTCTACAAAAACATATTTATAATAAGCATCTATTTATGACCATCTTATTAGTCCTGACTCCTGACCTTTACTTAATTTAAATAAAACTAGAATGCTCAAACGTATACTCGAACCTAAGACAGATGCACAGATAGAGCAGCGGCGGACAATATTCAAATAAACAGAGAACGCTTATAGTAACAATAACCCCTGATAAGATTCGCCGGCTCGAAGATACGTACGGTGCGCAGAAACATTTAGACGGGGAACTTAAATTGAAATTATTGTTAAGAGAAAGAGATGATAGTTAAACGCTGTAAGTTACTCCGCACGTACCTATATTTCGTAATAGTACTCTCTGTTTTTTTTTATATTTACGTACTATTACAAGACTATTTATTGATGAGATAGTGCACACTTCAATAATTTAATAAATAATCCCTATTTTGTAGGCATACAACAAACAAAGAAGAATTTATGAATTAATTTAAAGCGAAACAGAATAGTTACCTACTTTATCTGACAGACTACTTCCGTCAGATCTACAAAATATGCTACATTTAACTTGAAACTAACGCAGTATTAAGTTTACATCTTCTAAGTTCAATGTTGGGGCATATTAACACTGATCATAATATGTAAAAGAACTATAAAAACGTTAAACAGGTAAAAAAGCAAAGTAGAAAATGAATATACATTGAATTACTTGAAGAAGATTTGTAAGGTTTAGACGCTACAGTATATATATGATCAAAAGATAGAGCATAGAAACGATATTATAAAATAAAGGCTAGAACATTCCACTGTTAATTGACAATAAAAGATTTTAACCTTAAGTAAATGTGAATTTTAAAAACAATAACTAAAGCCTCTGTCAAACTAAGCGCGTACAAGCGTTGAATCGACGCTGCGTTAGTTTGAGATCAGTGTTGAGCTCAGTAATAGCACGACACTATCAATGAGACAAGGAATTAGTATTCAGAACGCCTCTCCTCCAGGGCTTGTTTTAACTGATCGATTTTAACACATAGTTCTAATTTACAATTCTTGAATTGGTCATTACTCGGCTAAGTGTCAGCGATAATTCACAATTTTATTAACATAAAGAGACCATAATTTCGACTAGCCCGTTGGCGCAGTTTGTAGTGACCCTGCTTTCTGTTCCGGGGTTTGTGGGTTCGATTCCCACCTCGAGTCTGGGTGTTATATACATATTTATTTATATATTTATATATGTATTTTATAAGTATGTTTATCGAAAAAAAAATAATGTAGCTAGACCAGTCGGCTGTTACCTATAACACAAGCATTAAGTTGCTTACTTTAGGAAAAGACGACCGTGTGTGTATTGTGTATATATATTTATATATATTTATATTTATATATAATATCGTAATATGTTCGCTGAATTGATGAGAAACTGTCAAAAAAAGTTAGAATCAAAAAAATTGGTTTCCTGTACAGTTCTTTTACGGACGATAGTTTAACATGACAACGTCATAACAAAACATCTCCTCGGACGTATAGGCCAATCGAGAGATATATGTTCCATATAATATCACTGCACGTAACGGGATAATGAGCGTAACGCTAAAATGAGTCATCCTTTTTCGTGCATGCTGCCGGCGTTCATCGATTTATTAGACGTTGTCACGTCAAAATTGTTTCCAATAACGCTACGCTGTGACGATCGTCATGACGACGGAAACGCATCCAGTCTGACTAAAGCATAGAACACAGTGCAGTCACATGTAGAAAATAACAGAAAAATTCTCAATAATTTTAATGATTCGTTGTTATACGTTAGCAAATAGAATTTATAAAGAATTTTCCACATATTTTCAAACGTCTGGAACTGATGGCGTTTTTGTCGCGCCGACATCGTAACGATGCAATTAATGATACTCAGATATACAAGATATGATGTTTTGAAATATTTTATTATATATATTTTTTACCTAGACGTTATTTCTTAGTGTTCCATACTTAACTGAATGAGCGTGGAATCACCTTAACGTTATTAGATTTACTGTTATTCAGACTTATATTCTGATTCCTAATAAAAGTGTTATTTCGGAAGAATGAAATAATTTAACTTTTCATCTGTGGTAAAACATTGAAAATAACGTCAGACACAAAAAAATTGTTTTATGACGACTACAAATTATTAATCTACGTTTGTTTATTTATTTAAACAACTAGTTTTACTACTTCATATAATTATTACATATGGTCTAAGATCCGAGAAGCTAAATCTTCCCTCATCTGTTAATTAGATGAAACAATTTTTATAGGCTTATTTCAATATTGTGAATTTATAAAAACAACCTCTGCCACCATAAGCCTGCTGCAATTTTTTTTCTTTTCTCTTTTCCCTCTCGTGTTAATTACATGTAGTAAGCTAAAACCGTTAATATTTTACATTATATACCTGACTGTAGTAGGCAGCCATCTCTATGATTGCTACATTTACCTGCAGCCAGGTCAGTAACCTCAGTCAGCAGTAACCTGGCTGCAGGTAAGTATAGCAATCATAGAGATGGGTGCCTACTATAATCAGGTATATAATGTAAAATATTGACGGTTTTAGCTTGCTACATGTAATTAACATGAGAGGGAAAAGATTAATTAGAAAAAAAATAATTTTTAAGTAATAAATTCACAATATTGAAATCAGCCTTTAAAAAATGGTTTAATCTAATTAACAGATGAGGGAAGATTTTGTTATATTCCGGATCTTAGACCAATATTGTTGAACATACAGAACACTAATCAAACAAAAGTACTAACGAAGTTTTTTCTCAATTCCAGACGTCATTCGAAGCGATTCCTCTCCAACTTAACACCGTGGTCATTTTTATAGCGAATACCTATATAATTACAGAAACGCACGTAATAATTGGAACGAAGTTCCTTATGGGGCTTTGCGGAGGGGTACCCTAGCCGGCAAAAAACGTCCGTAACGTTAAAAAAAGTCTGTGTGGTTTTATGAAATCACGGTAAAAGTGAAACTTTTTTTCACATTATAGAATTATATAGAATATTCCATTAAGGGTACGTATAAGAATCGCTTTATTAATCTTACCGCGCGGTCGACCGTCACGCGACATGAAACACATAAACGAAAAAGTTTGAGACGATGTAATAAAAGTTTCACTTTAAAAGGCGTAAGATTTTATGTATAGTCTACGTATGATGGCTGTATACAGTGTCTAATGTATAGTCTACGTGATGACTGTTATTATTATTGCAGTTTACTATTATTATTATATAATTCGATAATCATTATATATTTTTATAAATCATTGTTAATAAAATAAAGGTGTTAAGATAATTTCGTAAAGTAGTTTTATTTTTAATTTTTATAGTTGTGTGTAAAACGTTTATTTATTTATTTAGTTGTTCACCTATCCTGTGCCTAGACAACTTCTGTTTGACATATTTTTTAATATAGTTTAAGAATATTGTGTCGTTAAATTTGATGAACCTCCAGTATCCAACCAGTTAGTAACTTAGAATCTGTGATTTTTCCTGCGCTTTGATATTATTCAAATATTGAATATATTAATATCATTTACAGTTATGAATATAAAGTAAATAAATATTGAAATTAAGTAATAAATCTGAGAAGTATTGTATTCAAATAAACGTCAAAAACTTCAATATTTTATCAAAGATTTATTACATTGATTGTTTTCTTATTATAAATTTATTAACAATGGTTTATGTAATAATTGATTTATTTTATTTTCAATTTATAAATTCTAATAAATAATTAACTTTTTTATTTAAAAATATGTACTATAAAATTATTATAGCGTGTATACTTACTGTCTCTACTTGATAGAATCAATTTTATTAGAACTATAAAAACTGTAAAACTCAAAAAGGCATTATGACTCATTTCATGCATTGAAATTCGAAATACTGACATGTTATATTTTGCAGATTTAGCCTGACTAAAATAGTACCTCAGTCTTACAGAAGACTTAACTGAGGTAGGGCACAGCAGGAAATTTCCTGCTCAAAATATGGAGCAGACAACTGGGAAAGTATCTCGATCTTACAGAAGATCACAGCTAAATATTACTGCTTTCGAGCAGTATTGTGTTCCTGCTGGTGAGTAAGGTGACCAGAGCTCCTGGGGGGAATAGCGGCGTAGGGTCGGCAACGTGCTTGTAATGCTTCTGGTGTTGCAGACTGGTGGTGTTGTATAAGCTACGGTAATCGCTTACCATTAGGTGAGCCGTACGCTTGTTTGCCGACCTACTTACATAAAAACAAAAAAAAAAACACTAATGGGTATAAAACATCAGCCAAATATGTCTTATCTATACTAATATATAAAGCTGAAGAGTTTGTTTGTTTGTTTGTTTGTTTGTTTGTTTGTTTGTTTGAACGCGGTAATCTCTGGAACTACTGGGCCGATTTGAAAAATTCTTTCAGTGTTAGATAGCCCATTTATCGAGGAAGGCTATAGGCTATGTATCATCACGCTGAGACCAATAGGAGCGGAGTCCACGCCGACGAAGTCGCGCGCAGAAGCTAGTATTGAATATATATGAATTAACTATTATTGGGCAAAGACCATCGTTAGTATTTAATAACTAATAGACTTCTTACTTGATAAATATCATGTTTTTCTTGATAATTAATTTGTAACAAAAAAGGTATCAAAGAAAGAATATTGTTTTGATTGGCACACAATAAAAACAGGTGCAATTAACTTTAAAAATTAAAATGCATAAAAAAATTAGTGCAGTAAGACGAGCTAAGTATGCTTGAATGATAAACCATTGTTTTGTGTAAATATTAAAATAATTTAAAATAAAAACAAACCTATGTTAGATTACTCAGTAACACACACATACAAACACGCACATACACAACAAACACTTTCACCATAACACATGCTATTAAAAATACTAATTTCAGCCTTCCTTTCGTCAGACAAATTTTTTGTGTTGAGCATAAAATGATAATACGCATTTACAAAATACACAGAAAATTTTAAGAAATACATAATTACAAAGGAATGAGAAATTAAACAAAGATTATTAGCTATAATTGTAAATCAATAAAAGTTAAAAGAAAATAAAACTTTTAAAAGTTCTTTTTGTAAATAAAAGAATTCTTGAACGCTGATTCGAGTCTACCTGCGCACCGTACGCGGTGAACCTTACTTCACGTATCATACTCATGAATAATGTAACGCGCTCTAAATAATATACGATTACTGAGGAAAATGCACTTTCTTTGTCCTGCAATGTTTTTGTACCGAGCTCCGCCGAAACCGGGTAACGACCGCGCACACATGTCTGGAATCATTTGTTTTTCCTTGCATTGTCTTAAGAGTGCGCATAATGCAAAATTACCATCTTCTATTTGTTTTGACATGAAAAGTTCCAGACCAAATCTTAAAATAAAAATATATGACAAACTACGTGATATTTGCAAGGGTTGACCTTTATCAAAAACATAAAATAAGGAAATTTCCTCGATAAAATATAATCACGAAGTAACCTCTAATTTTTATATTTTTTCTATTTATACTCGATATGGTTATGACCATTAAGACAAAAATTTGATAATTAATTACATTTAAATATGAGTAAAGGCTATGCTTAGGCATTTAATGTAATTACTTTTAGTTTCGGAATTATATACAAAATAAAATTTTTGTCGTTTTTTACATTCGTAATGCGCTCAAAACTATATCGTCTATCGCACTCTGACACGAGGCTTTGTGTATATTTTGTTTCATCGGGCGCGCGGGTGAAATCTGATTTTTTGCTCGCCTTATGCACGCTCTTAACCTATGTCATTGTTGTATTGTAGAATAACATTGTTTATAAGTTTATTAATAATTTGTAAAAGTAATAAACTTGGTAAAAGTAATAAACTTGACTATCCCGTGACACTGCTTTCAGCTCTGGGTGTTGTAATTTGGATTCCCGCCGTGAGTCTTGGTGTAATATAATTATGTATTTATTGATATATGTTTTAGGTATCTGTATGTATTTATCTAAAAAATTTTATATCTATATCAGTCGGCTGTTGCCTATAACACAAGCATTAAGTTGCTTACCTTAGGAACAGACGACCATGTGTGAATGTTAGAGTTAAAAAATAATAAAAAATAAACTAAAATTTAATGTGTTTCTTTTTGATTTTTGTGATTAATTATCACAGTGACTCGGTGTAATATTTATGTATGTCACTGTATACATACGAACACATAATTATACATATCAGGTATACAGACATTAAGTCGCCCACCTCAGAAATATACAATTACAACCGTGTCTGCATTCACATATTTTTTTATTTGTTTTAAAAATATCTTAGATATAATATATTTACTAATAAAGATCTATTAAAAAGAAATCAATAAACACCATTTACTTTAGAACATACTAGCGACCTCTGTCCACATATCATAATATACTAAAACCTTCTTCGAAACACGCTGCATTTTATAGTATTAGTATTATTCCGATCGGTTCAGTAGTTTTCACAGTATAACTGAACAAAAAAACTGGCTCTCCATTTATTAGTACCTATAGATAGATTTAAACAATACTGTAAACATTATCAATACAAAAACAGATTTAAATGAATTGAAGAATTTCAGAACATCTTATATTTGTGTACTTTATAACGTTTTAAGAATAAATATAATAAGTTAAGTAAGTACGAGTTAGCACTCAGAGAGACTGATTACTCTTATCGCGAGATAACGGCGAAGTAGGTACTTAGGCTCGGTTTTAGAAATCTTCGATGTCGGTTATTGGCGAGGTATCTGTTAATTGCACAATTATCAGCAGCGCTGGAGCCACGAGACGCGTACAGACGGGCTAACTGCAGTAGGTCTGATTTTATTATTATTTTCTTAATTTAGTTACTTTTGTATAAGTATAATAATGTAAATGTTTTTTTTTTTTCAAATAAAAAGGTTATGCAAAAAAGTATTTAACTGTTTGAAAAATATATCGAGTCGGTAAAGGAAATGGTATACTGGTGATATAGACATTTCATAAGCGAACAGAAAAATATGAAAGAAAATATTTTTAAAAATGTTTTTACTAAGACAGTGTTGTGAAAGTTAGTTAGGGGTAGAGTCAGAAACACAATGGTCCTGATGATGCAGGCGTCCTCCGGCAGGCAATAGGCTACGCTACTCGTTCACCATGAGTCGAACCATACGCCTTTACCACGATTCAGCCTGTAGTATCCCTGTAGTATCCCACTGGTATCTCACCGGGCATAGGCTTCTTTCTCCACGTACGTTGCTCCAGTGAAGGTTGGCGTATATCCATTTAGTGACATAGAAGTTATAAAATGATGAACTAACTGCAATAAAAATATTAGGAGACTTAGTCTGTGTAATAAATTCGCGTGCGCTACACAAGGACGGTCCGTGTGACTCTTCGAATCTCCATACTACGCCCTCAATCCGACAATGTCGTTTCGAATAGTAAGACATAATAAAAACAATACAAAAAACTTCGTGAGAAAGACTAGCGAACGATTTGCGTGCGGCGTTTTATTCGTTTAAAATGTCATATCGCCATTACAACAATTATTTTAAGATTATTTAACAATAAATTGAATAAATTATTAATTATAATGCCATTAAACACAGGCCTACTGGGTTAAGAGGTTTAATTTGTGACAATTAACCATTAATTTTTATGACAAAAAATCATTTGAAACTGTCTTTGTTCGTTGTTAATTAGTTAATATTTTTTAGATAAAATTAATAATTAATTTAATCGTTTTAGTACCTGTTTAACCAGTTGTTGAAAATAAAAAAGGAAAACATTTATTTCACCATAAGGTGATACACATTAATAACAGAAAGTTAAGGCAGCAAAATATCAAACAATAAAATTAAAATTAAAAATTTATTAGGTAGGTACAAACTTACGCAATGTACCCAGTGTTATAAATTATAAGCAACCTTAACTTAGTCGAAATGTTAAGTTATATAAAATTTCTAATGTCTCGGTAGACATTACCTTCCGTTAATTCTGTTGGTTTATTTATCTCGCTCATAAGCTGCTGATAGGCATTATCAGCAGGAGGTTAAACAGGTCCTGGAACTAGTTCCAGCTCAACTAACAAAGTACCTACAGTTTTTCGTTTCGCAAGTTGTGAATAGATGTATCTGACTGAAAAGATAAACATAGATATATACATATATATAGATATAGATATATACCTATATATAGATATAGATATATACCTATATATAGATATAGACATATACCTGAAATATAGACATAGATATATACCTATATATAGATATAGATATATACCTGAAAAGATAAACAAAGACCTATGTCATAAATTTTGACTGGGTTTATAAGGAAAGAAGCAGACTCTTAATTTACTATTAATATAAGAAAATGCACTTTCCATGAGACTTTTGTAGTAAAACTTGACGCACGCTTGACTTGGAGATTAAGCTGGTGGATGCGTAACAAGAGAGAGACGTGCGAGCACATATTTTCTTTCTCTCTTTTTCTCATAGCCAGTTAGGTTTCGTATATCTAAGACTTAGTGCACGCCTATTGTGCAGAAGTGTTACTTCAGTCATGTGGTCTAAACTAAAGCACACTCGTTTTTCTTTTCTTTTGAGAAGATCAGTTTCACTATCCCCAAAGTTTCCATCTGAGTCTAGATCAAATACATTTACGGTATAAAAGTAAAACAAACACTTTGCACAACCTTTGTTAGTATACCGAGTCCGGAAACACAATACAAATATGCAGAACACGACAAACATCTATAAAATATATCCAATACAAATATTTGTCGCGCGGAGATCAAACTAGCGACCGTTACTCCATCAGCCATTTACGGCGCCAACACACTGTCTTTGTATGATTATTTATGCACAAACATGGCTGATATTTTTTAAATAAAATTGTTTATATTTCCTTTTGATATCAATTAAAAAAAAATTAAAACGGAAGTAATCGTTTAACCTATTCGACCAAGTCAGTCAATCAGGCTTTTGCAATGCCGAAAATGTCAAATCTGTCGAAAGAAATGCTGATTTTTAAGACGATTGTATCTTCTTTTAATATTAATTATAAATGTTCTAATATGGAAATGAAGTAAACCTCACAAAACTCTTCGTAGAACTATTTCAAAAGTAAAAAAAAAGTGGTCAACGTCATTAAAAAAAAAAAAATTAGGTTAATTACATGTTTTGGGTACAATTTTTTTATTTTTAAATATGGAACTGTCTTTAACCTCATCGATTATTAGCTCGTAGCAACGGCAGGTTGAGAACACACAATAAACAAATACGCGTACGTATTCGGGTCACGCGCGAGCCGCCGCCGCGTCGTCGCCGTCGCGTAAGCGCGTGTGTGGCGCTCCTTACTCATCTAATACTGTTTCCACTCTATTCCCGCGTATTCACTCGGACTCTGAACGATTACATAATGTAAGAAACAAATTTTATGTAGTAGCTATGTAGTAGGCACGGGCAACTAATAGCCCGTTGATGTTGTGTAATACAACTTAAAAAAAAAAAAAAAAAAAAACAATTACATACATACATTATGTTCTTAATTTAAATATTAAAAAAAGAAACTTTGATCTTACGAACTATACTTATATTAATTTTGTTAAACTGTATCTGCGTAGCCTCATTTTTAAAAAAACAAATTTAGTAGAAATAAGTAATTATTTTTATAAATTTCTATATACATTATCCTTTCAATTGATATATAACCTCAAAAGTATATACTTCTTTTTTAATTTACAAACCTTGTCTGATCTTTGTAAAAAAAAAAAACTATCGTGCTGAAGCGCATGTTACGAGATTACCTCTAAGCGAGAGGAGCAAGGCGTGAAGTATATTAATATTCACTTCATCCCGCTGGAAGGAAGTTAAATGGGCATGTATTTGTATTCATTATCCCGAGGCTACGTGAGTCGCTGACACTGCACCACACGCGTGATTACTGCTGTTGGGTACATGGTTACTGTTGTCGACTTACATCGCGGGCTTACTCGAGTCGATACGTTGTCACTATTTGATGTTATACACTTCTTGATAAATACGGTTTCTAAGATTGATATTTTTTCAATAGAAAACTGTTTACTCTTTAGTTACTACACCTCGGTTAGTAAAGACACATTTTTGACTTCTGAGGTTGAGATGTTAAGGGTCATCTTTTAACTCTTAATTCGGTCTTAGAGGTTAAATATTTCTCTTCTTGTGACTTAAATATCTTTAATTTATATTGGTGATTTTTCCTATATTAATACTAAACTACTTTCAGAACTTAAGTCTATTTTATTGACAGAATAAAATTACCTGACTATCCAGTTTTCTCTAACAATTTCAAGGACAAAATATGGTTCACAATTCAAAGAAACCGTTCCTATATTGACGCTACTTTACTTCGGCTTATTCAATATGCACTATTTAAATGAATACCAGTACTTACATATATATCTAGTAGTGCTATGCGTTGTGTCATTGTGCATTAGTCAACATTAGACACGCGGCCTGCCGATACGTGCTCCATTGTACTGGCGCGGAGGTCGCTTACACTGGTGAGACAAAAGAGGAGCGTAGCAACATTCAAATATGTACAAGAAATTCGTTTCATATCCACCGTGTTATGTGAACATCAGATAATTTAGAAATACGAGAAACTATACAAACTACTTTGATTTTTGTTTATATTCTTATAACTTCACCTTAAGACGTTTTCAAATTTTGTAAAGAAAATCTTTGTACATACTGAATTGGAATTTTTTTTAATTTACTGCAGCTGAGTAAAGGACTCTTGGAAAGGTTAGGTCTTAATTATCAACGATGCTCCGCTACTGTTTGGTGTGCAAACATAACGATACATAGGTATACAGAAAATTATTGTTCTATACTTTTTTATACCACTATGATTGGCAATCATGCATCCGTCTACTTAATGGTACACAGATGACGTAGCCGACGCCTGTTACCGACCCTTCCCTAGGATCTCCCCAGGATACTCCTCAAGTCTACTTTAGAGCAAGTCAATACATATCATAGAACAAAGTCGCTTCCCGCTGTCTGTCTGTCCCTATGTATGCTTAGATCTTTAAAACTACGCAACGGATTTTGATGCAGTTTTTTTAAATAGATGGAGTGATACACAAGAAAGGTTTATAATTATGTATAATATAATAGAGGAACAGTGATAGGTTTAGCAACCGTGCGAAGCCGGGGCGGGTCGCTAGTAATAAATAAATATCTATTAGGTACACATGGTCGTCTGTTCCTAACGTAAGCAACTTCAAGCTTGTGTTGTAGGTAACATCCGACTGTTATAGCTAATTATTTTTTTGATAACAATACATAGAAATAATGTGTAAAGACTACAAAAAACATTACACCCAGACTCAGGCGGGAATCAAACCCACAACCCGCGAAGTAGAAAACGGGGCCACTATAAACAGCGCTAACAGGCTAGTCACGTAATAATAAACAGAAAATCCTGACATGCAAAAATAATAGACAATGAAAGATCAATCTCAGTCATTCACATAAAACTCTTATATTCGTTAAGCTCGTAACAAATACATGCGTAATATTACCTAATACAAGAATATTTAATCCCCTAAACTAAATAGCTCTACTTAATCAATGTTGAATCGTTACATTAAGTTCCCCACGCGGTCGATACGTATCGAATCGGAATGACGTCTCATTCGTCCGATTTATTACACTTGTACTACAACCATTTCTTATTATACATCCACCACAGACTACGCACTCCACCCAGCACAAACCATCAAATTTGGAAGCATATCGAGAAGTTATTTCGTTTGTGGATAGACTGTGGCGTTCTAAACAAGGGCGGTGACGCAACATTTTGCATGCAGTTCGATTTCGGTCATAAATCATTTCGTCCGACAGGCGAACAAAGCTGCGTAACGCGCCGTCTTTGTGGATTTTGAGCGATTTCGGTTTATAATCATTTTTCATCTGCTCAGCCGGAATTTAACGCTGATCACGAGCTCTCCGCTCCTGATTGCTTACTATTTGTCATCTTTAAATCTAAATCGTGCTCTCCCGTTTGTGCTTCAATAATATTTATGTTTCTATATATTTTTTTTCTTGTTTCATGTATTCTTAATAATTTATTACACGTATTACTTTTGAGTTTTTAAGTGTTATGATTTTAATTATCTTTTACAAATGAACTTACGGTCTTACGGGCTGCAGCCTATGGGTAGGGCACAGCAGGAAATTTCCTGCTCAAAATATGAAGCAGACCGTCTGGGGTAGTACCTCGACCACTAACACTGACACACAGTGCCCTACATCAATAACAAATCTACGGTTGCAGGACGTGTAGGTACTTGCTGTGATTCCAGTGTCCATTTACTCTTTTTTTTTCACATAACTAAGTCGGCCAACAAGCGTACGGCTCACCTGATGGCAAGCGATTACCGTAGCTTATATACGCCTACAACACCAGAAGCATTGCAAGCGCATTGCCGACCCTACCCCCAATTCCCCCAGGAGGAGGTGATCCAGGGGAAGGTAGCGGTAATCAATGCGCTGGCTATGGTCCTGGTGTTACAGACTTCGTAGTGTATTCGTTCGTTATTCGTAGTGTAACGGTATCTCCTTACCATTAAGTAAACAACACAAGAAGTACATTAATACAACAAAATCAGTAAACAAATTCCCATAAGCAAAAATGTGTTTTTTCTTTTGTTTGCAATCATCAGAGTGAAATGAAGACGGTATTTATATTGTTATCAGTATTATCGAGTAGATGCTGTCGTAGCGTGATGCCGCCCTGTGGTCCTTGACCGGCGGTAATTAGTTGTTTCGCGTGATCCGCGCGGGCGCAGTCGACGCGCCAAGGTTCCTCGAGAGAGCTGCCTCAGGTTTAAATTGGTAGGCATGTATTTAATATTATCTAATGGTATTTGTACTTTATGTACCTACAACGACTAGCCCGTTGGCGCAGTTTGTAGTGACCCTGCTTTCTGCGCCGGGGGTTGTGGGTTCGATTGCCACCCTGAGTCTGGATGTAATATACATATTTATATATGTATTATTTATAAGTATGTTTATCGAAAAAAAATGTAGCTATACCAGCCGGCTGTTACCTATAACACAAGCATTAAGTTGCTTAATTTAGGAACAGACGACCGTATGTGTATTGTGTTATGTGTAGATATTTATTTATATTTATATTTATTTATGTACTCAGATTTTTGTAGGAGGAATATGTATAGGAATAAAGAAGTTTACTCCTAAAGAACGAATATGGTATGATATTTAAAACTATATTTATTTCTTTCGCGGTAAATTGCAAGTAGTACTATTTCATACTATTTCACTACCCATATTTTTTATGCTAAGGGTCTTATATAATTTCTTATGCAGATAAGTTCAAAAAATAAATTGCTGAAATGTATGTATGCGTACAAGTTCTGAATGAATGCACCAAATTTTTTTATTATTGTTAGGAAAAGAATAAAAGAAAATAGATCTATTATATAAAAATATGATCATAATTATATTACTTCAAATATATTTTTATTATTATTAGCACTCAATTTTATTTCAAGATAGTACTATAGGTTAATGTATGTGTAATAATTTGTTTCAATTCAATCCAAAATACCTCTGTCACATGCATTATGTTTCATTTCATTATATTTGATTGTATTACAAAATACGTAGCAGTTTAATTTTAATGTAAAAATTTAATATTTTTAGTCTTATAAAATAATAATTTATTTTATATATATTTTGTGTATAAATTATTGATGTTCTATAGATGCTCATTACGTAAATAAATATAACAACACACAATAAATAAATAACTAAAATCGTAAATCACATCACATTTTTTAATTACTATAATTAATTTACTATTAATAATATAAATTAATATTATATTTTAATAGTAATTAATACAATATAAAGATATTTTAACTCAAAATCGTTAACGAACGGGTTTTGGTCGTGATGCCCGCCCCTTCTAAATATCTTTTATTATTACAATTTGAGTCGCATTGCTGGACCTATTGTGATTGAAGTCTGTTTTTAAATATCACAATAATGTAAGTACAGTGCGCTTTGAATATACGTGTTTGAAATTATTGTATTTTTTTACCATTTTTATCATTATTTTTATAATTCTTAAGATATAATTTAATTTTACATTATCTAATTTTTGAGCTATTCTGAACACAACTGAGGTAGGGCACGGCAGGAAATTTCCTGCTCAAAATATGGAGTAGCCCGACTGGGGCGGTACCTCGACCTTACAGAAGACCACAGCTAAATAATACTGTTTTCAAGCAGTATTGTGTTCCTGATTGTGAGTAGGTGACCAGTGCTCCTGGGGGGGATTGGGGATAAGGTCGGCAACGCGCTTGCGACGCTTCTGGTGTTGCAGACGTCTATAGGCTACGGTAGTCACTTACCATCAGGTGAGCCGTACGCTTGTTTGTCGACTTAGTAACATAACATAAAAAAACACAGCAAATATTTTTATCGATAAATTAAAAACACAATGAACACAGATTATTTGACGGAGTAATTTTTTTTTTTATTATGTCTTATATTCATAAGTATTTAATACATAAAAATAATATTAATTTAATAAATGTAAAAAGTAGTTATAATTTAAAACAACACTTGTATAATTATTTGACAATTTAATCAATTTTTTAATAAGACCAATATGTGGATAAAATTAAGAAAACACTATCCATCTTACTGAATTAAACTAATTATCATTACAATATATATCTCATTACAAATTCAAAAAATATAAATAATTATTCAAACACTTGTGTTGTGTGGGAATTTATTTAAATTAGTGTACTTGCTGAAAACCTGTTTTACGTTAGGGTGGACGCACCCCATGACCAGCCTCTCATCTCGCACCGGGCTGGAACACATGTCTGTATTCACAAAAAAAACATGTAAAGTTTAGTTAAACAAAATAATATTAAAAATACATTTTAAGCAGTAATTCCAAATACAATAATTATTATAATATACATTGCACATTATAAGGTAGGGCTCAGCAGGAAATATCTTATAAATATTCTGGAACAGCACGACTGGAAAAGTACGTCAAACTTACAGCAGATCACAGCTAAATAATATTGCTCTCAAAGGGTTTTGTGTTCCAGTGCTGAGTACGGTGACAGCTCCTAGGGAGGATTGTGGATAGGGTCGGTAACGCGTTTGCTTCTGGTGTTGCAGGCGTCTACAGGCTACGGCAATCGCTTACCATTTACCATCCTGTAGCCCGTACGCTTGTTTGCCGACCTAGTTGAAAAATGTATATATTGGCTTCCAGATCTTTTCAAGCCTTTAGCATTTATTAATATATTGAAATGAACATAAACTTCCAATGATAAATAACCCGATTTATGGGGTAACCATTTGTTAGATAAACCACAAATACAGCTGAGTTATTTAAATTAGCATAACACAAAAACACATGTACGTTGCAATTGTTCTCACATTTGCGGAATACCGCAAAACGGTGCTATACCCAAAACTGGCAGGCTGCCCTAACACGGCCCGTAGGGCGCTGGCACTTCGGAAATGTCCGTGTAACTTTGTTCTCAACGATTTATTCAAATTTATTTACATATATTTGTGGTTTTATGAAATTTAACGATAATCTGCTATATTGTATTAACTCTCTCGCTTTTTATGTTCATGTATTTTGTGGAATAATATTTGTTTGTATACTGTAAATAAATATATTATTTGGAAAATAATTTTGACAAACCCTGGTATAGTCAAAGAACAAAGCACTCTTTGCATTTTCTCAACATCAAAAAAATCAACTGGACCTAGTTGAAAGAAACTTCTTTTCTTCTCTCTTCTTCTTCTCGAATTTTCTTCGAAATCTGATAGTTGTCTTAAAAAGAACAAACGCTATAAACTCCACACCTCCCAGTGGAATTTACTTGGGGACCAGAAACACAAAATAATAAATATACAAGCAAAATCACCCAGACCACAAAAATCTTTAAGGCGTATTGGCGGATCGAACTAACGTAGGTAATAACCAGTCTTGTTCAGTAAGTTTTATTTGATTTACTACCTAAATAAGTAACGCGTTCGATTCGCACTCGGTATGGACATCTGTATTTGTACAAATATTTGTTTCCAGTCTGGGTGTCCGCCCTTATAGGCCTCCCCACCGTGCCTCGGAGAGCACGTAAAGCTATCGGTATTGATTGTTATCATAGACATAGATATAGCGATAGTGAATATCAATAGCGAATATATTCTTCAAATTTAAGCAACAGACAGAGTCCTACCTGGACCAATTGGCTTATAGCTTATACATATTTTATATTGTGTAAAATTGTAAAATAATTGTGACATTTCAATTTTTTACTTGTATTTATTTTAGTTGCTTTTATTTATTGTAAAAATTGTGCTTTTTATGGGTCATTTGATACCCGAAATAAAGAATTATTATTATTATTATTATAGCTAGCAATGGGATGTTACAGGAACCAATCAATCAAATCATCTAATCGATTGTATCAAAAACAGTAAAGTTATAAATATTCCGTTCAAGTGACACTTATGCAAAATTCGTCCTTGCGCCGATCGCCATATTAGCGTATTGTAATTAATTTAAATTTATTCGTATCGACTTCGAAGACGTATTCAAATTATTTTTTACAAAACGATACGAGCGGAAATGAAACTAAAGTTCGTGATGGGGTGACGATCACAATGGTATCGGGTGACTCTTGACTTTTTGTTGAAGGTAATGGACGATAAACATTATTTTATTGTTTTAGTTTTATACAAATGCATAATTTACTAAGCTTTATACACTTTTTTATAAATGTTGTTTACTACCTTGCCTAGATGATTTCTTTTTATATTCGCTTCGCTTCAGCCTGTAATAGGTATCCCATTTTTCCCAAAAATTTTATAAAAGAGGGTTTAGTTATTTAGTAAAGTCAACCAAATAAAATAAAACTTCCAAAAATATGTTTTCTGGTTTTTTTTTCTGGTAGGTACTATAATATAAAAATTAAAAAGTCAACCGCCAACTCGCATTGGAGCAGCGTGGTGGATTAAGCTCTTATTCTTCTCCTACATGGGGGAAGAGGCCTATGCGCAGCAATGGGATATTACAGGCTGAATCGTGAATCGTGTAATTGAGATCGGTTTTTTTTTTGCAAGCAAATTTTAGTTTGCAAGTAAACACAATTATTGTGGTTAAATTTATCTTAAAAGAATAACATCTGAATTTAAATAAAATTAAAAATAATAATGTATTTTAAAATTTATAACATAAGGTATGGTATATACTAAATAAGTTACTTATTCGCGTATTTAAAACCAGAATTTGGTAACCGAAAAATTATTTTTTTATACTATCCTACTCATTGCTCATTAGTCAAAATCCACCACAGGACCAACCAATTATTTTATTCATTTTTTACCAGTACCTGACCCCTTAATAACCTCAGCACAGCGAGAAGTGGGCAGGTGCATAACACCTTTGTTTACCGACTGCACCCTTTGCAGCCTAATTTATTTAGTGGTACCTCAACAGCCAGGGTCTGAACCGCTTAATGAAGCTAATTATTTGGTTGCCTTCAATGTAATGGAATTAGCAACGTGTTTATTAGGAGTGAGCGATTTGGAGAAGGATTATGTTTCTGTACTTTTTGTTTTGTATCATGATTTTCTTTTATTGAATATGTATGACTTATTTTTATTGAATGTTTATGACTTAACGTTTGTAGAATGTGTTTGAGTATTTAATTATGTTATCAAATATAAAATAATATGTACCTTTGCTGTTACCTATAGCACAACTATTAAATTCCCTACCGTAGGAACAGACGACCGTGTGTGTATATTATAGATTTAAAAAAAAAATAGAATGAAGTTAGAAAAAAATTTGTTGTTGTATACTTAATTTCTAGTTAACAAATACAGATGTTGTAGAGCAAAAATGTTTCTACAGTTTTAGTAGTAATTTTAGTCCATGAGTATCCTTTGAGGAAAAAATTACTAGCTATACATTACATAAGTGTGCCAGTAAAAAAGTCAATTATATGAAATAATACCTCTGTAAAACCCGCATCTATACACATGACCGAATATCTTGGAAAACAATAAAACAATAATTTTTAAAATTCTATGTAAAAAAGTAATCGATAAACACAAAAATTACACAATCAAATAATCAATGCCCCAAAACGCATCAAAAACAATATTTGAACACAACAAGCAATCCAAAACTGAAAATTAAATATTCAATAATTAAATCAAAAATCGAACAAACTGACCTAATTTTTAATAACAGATCATAAACCTCAATCACCACATTATCATAATCTGTGCTATTTAACGTCAATCACAATTACACTCATCGCGCCATCTTTTTTTTCCACCCACTCGGCGCGCGCGCATTGAAATGCTAATCCGACATTACCCGAACTAAAGTCGAATGCACTTAACACATGCAAATCGTTCATTGATAAACAAACATAAACGACATTATTATTTTATTATACGCTATATTTGCTACGCGGTTACACCTGAATAGAATTTCGAATTTTAGATGTAATATAATTGCTATTTCAGCTCGTCTTTACTTATACGAGTATAATATGTGTATTTGTTCGTAAGTGTGCAAACTGCAAACTTTGTTTGTGTAACAGTTGCCTAACAATCGTCGACCAGGCAACACGTATCTGTTACAATTTTGTATAAGTATAATTTAAAAAAAACACATATTGATGGAAAAATATAATATAGGTATATTTTAAGCTTGGGAAAACCAAGAAGTGTCATATTTATTGCTTTTCAACTCTTGCTACACATACTAAATTACTTTGTATATGCAAGCTTAACGCACACAGCATTGCACTAACTTATTCAAATCATACAAACTGTGTATTTATATGTGTATACATAAATATCCAATACCGATAGTAAGACTACACAGAAAAGCATTGTTGCAAAAGCACAATGTTTTAATATCAAAAACAGGACCTTCCTCAATCAGCACACTATTTTTTGCTAACATTTTAAAACATTCAAACAGACATACACGGACATACACGGAACCACTACAATATAAGTGTTGTAAATAAAATGCACTTAACACATGCAAATCATTTATTGATAAACAAACACAAATGGCATTATTATTTTATTACACATTGTTGACGCTGACCGTTCAGATGGCGCTACCGTGCTCCGAGATTTGAATTTATAATTCTTTTTTATTGTACGACGGTTTGTTCGCTCGTAATCAACGCAAATGTAGTCGAGAGGTTATTTCTGTTCGTGAAGTGGTTTTTGATATTTGATCGTCATTATATCGTAGTTTGATCGTTATTCAAGTGCTCTAGACTGACGGAATAAGTGTCATTTTATTCTCAATTATTGTTGCAAGTGTTTTGATTGAAGATTATAATATTATGTTTTTTTGTTTGTTTGTTATTTATTGCTCATTCACACTCGTATTTGCATCACGATGTCGATTGCGGTTTTATCGGTGTTGACAATTGTGACTAAATTATTACAGAGACGTTTAATGTTTATTTACATTTTCAATTTGATTCTTTATGTTATTCTAGGTTGTGGTTTATCTACGAGATCCATAAACATGATTTTGTTTGGGTCTGCATTGTTCGATTGAGTATGCAATCTTTCACCTTCGTGCCATCCTTCATGACATTTGCAAACTTGGCTAATATACCCCACAGGCAAAACTGAAAGTCATTAAACCAAGAATTTAATGGAATATGGAATTTGTTTATTATGTTTACAGTTGAGGATTCTCAATTAATAAGTAAGTAAGACACATGATTAATGATACAGTCTACATCAGTCTCGTCAAACATAAACTCCGCTAAATACTATAATGAGAATTAATTCTGAAGACAACCAGATAATATGGCCTGTGAGCGTATTAAAATCCGTTATTGGGAATTCCCCCATATCGTGGAATGCCACATAATTATGACATAGCTGTCAAAAGACGTAAATATATGCACTTTTTCTATTAATGTAATGTTCGCTTCAAATTTAATAAATATAATTTTCCTATAACAGTAGGTAACCTTTTTGTTGCATTTTCAGTGGTTGGTCATCTTTAACGATGTTTTGTGTTCTACTTAGTCGACGGACTTCATAATTTTCATCCGCTGACATTTGACATGGCAACTCTACATGACTCCTGTTCTGACTTTATTTTTGCAAAAGTAACATAACATATTATTTTCTAGGGAACGCAGTATTTTAATTATAAAATATTTACATAAATTGAGAACTAACAATTCATAATAGTTGAAAAAAACTGCTTGCGCACAAAGTACACATGTCAGAAGTGAAACTTCTTTGGCAAACTAAATTAAAAAAAAAAAAGAATTTAAAAAATAAACAAATAAAAAAAACGAATTGAAAATACAAAAAAAGTTATTAAAAAAAAACAAAAAGCCAACGTCACGCAGAGTTCCGAGGTGGTCACCCATCCAAGTACTGACCGTCAATTAAATTTTACCCCTCAAGCGCCTAAAGAAGTTTCACTTCAAAAATATATTTTTTTTTGAATATTTCTTGTGTCCACAGAATTTGGATATGAAAAGAATAACGACTTACTTGTAACCAAAATAATTGATTAAAATTAAATAATAGTAACGAATAATTTAACAAGATTCCATCCCCCTCCATACAGTTCCCCTTAAAGAATACCTCATCAGATAGAAGTGACGGATTTAGGCGTTGAGGGTCATAATGTTATTACGTTAACTCGATTCGCTTTCGGAACGCTCCGGGGTTTTTTTGTAACCGCTATTGTTTTGAACATATAAAATTTATACAATGTTGCAATTTGTATGGAATAAAAATGGTATATAACAGGCATTTATAGTAGTATACTGTTTAAGCTGATTGTGTGATTTAGATGTTATTTAAGACTCTACAGATTTTTTACTATAAATTTGTAAGTCTTTTAAAGAAAGTACGTAACGTATATAAACATATTAGTACTAGTCTCGTTTTTTCTTATTAGGAAGTAAGAAGAAAACTGAGAATGAAGAATGAGTAAACACTAGCTACTTTTATTGATGTAGGAATAGCAAACTGGGAAAATAGTTTTAATATTTTAGAAGATCACAGCTAAATAACACTGTTCATGTGTTCAATGAGGTATCCAGAGCTTCTGGCGATGCGTTCTCCTGAAATTGTGAGCATTGAAACCACGACAACATTTGTATTGGCCATACAAATGTCTGCCGTGGTCTAGGTGTTTGTGTAGTCCTTGTGGATCTCCCCACCGTGCCTCGGAGAGCACGTTAAGTCGTCGGTCCCGGTTGTTATCATGTAGGTACACCTGATAGCGATCGTTACTCATAGTAGGGAACATAATTATCTGCCAACACGCATTGGAGCAGCGTGGTGGATTAAGCTCCGATCCTTCTCCTACATGGGGAAGAGGCCTATGCCCAACAGTGGGATATTATAGGCTGAATTGTGATCGTGAAACTTTATAATAATACTATTTACTTGATAAATTATGCAGACCAATAATGTACCTACACTTAATTAGTTTATTTTTTTTAGGTTCGATCGATCGAAAAATTATTGCAATATTTTGTGGAAAAGTATTCTTTAATACAAATTTGTTTACGTAATTTGGGTTAGATATTACCCACTTCACTTGCGTTGAGTTTTGATCATTATCTAATAGTTACCGATTGAAGTTACTGCATCTGTACATACCAGCCGAATATTATATATGATATTTTACATACAGTGCAAAAAAATATATTTTCTCTGTTTTATAAACTGAATACTACGCGTAAACGAACAAACTACTGCTTCATTATTATATACTAGCTGACCCCGCAAACGTTGTATTACCATATATATATGATTAACCCCTGCAACCCCCTCTTGTGGGTGGAATTTCGTAAAATCCGTTCTTGGCTGACCTCTACTCGGCGAAAGGAATATTCCTACCAAATGTCAAGTCTCTACGCCTTATGGTTCCAGGGATTAACTAGATGAATAATAGTAACAATTATGATTAATTTTTGTCCTGCCTTTGATGACTTCCCAAGACTGATATGTCTTATCATTATAGGCAAATATTCTTGTGTAGCTGAGCGGTCCAATTCCCGCTCTTAGCGGATATTTGTTCGTGTACAAATATATCTATCACTCTAGGTGTTCTTTAACGCTTCTTAATCAACAAAGGTATCGATTCCATTTGTTATCATAGACATACAATCAATTACAGAGGTCGAAACATTTTTCTTGTATGAAAAAGAGATCTTTGTACAGCAGCGGGATGTTTACAGGCTGAAGTTAGGTTATATCGTATAATATTCTGTATTAAACAGGCTTTTTAATGCTTTAAGCAATACAGGAACAAAAATTACTCACGCTTGTATATTAATTTTTTTTATGTTACTAAGTCGACAAACAAGCGTACGGCTCATCTGATGGTAAGCGACTACCGTAGTCTATAGACGCCTGCAACACCAGAAGCATCGCAAGCGCGTTGCCAACCCTATCCCCAATCCCTCCCAGGAGCTCTGGTCACCTTACTCACCAACAGGAACACAACACTGCTTGAAAGCAGTATTATTTAGCTGTGGTCTTCTGTAAGGTCGAGGTACTACCCCAGTCGGGCTGCTCCATTTTTTGTGTAGGAAATTTCCTGCTGTGCCCTACCTCAGTTATTTTTTTTATAACAACATGTCATATTTTCCAAATTAATGGTATATTAAATATTTATTACAATAGCAACACTTATAACACGCCACCACCCCACTCATACCCCACTCCGGTTCAGTCTGACGGGGCGGGAACTGAGTGGGGTGGACGAGCTTATAAGCAGAGCTCATCCTGCAAAAGCCCTCTTTTCTGTCATCCTGCAACTTAGCTACAAGGCCTACAAGTCACTATTGTACTCGACGGTATATTGTACTGTAATAATAAGTTCATAGTAATAAATTACTATTTGTAACGTGTGTTTTCTTCAAATCTCAGAAGTGCGACGAAACCAAGGTACGTAAAAATATTACATAATGTAATATTATACATTATTATTACGCTCACTTATTAATTTTATAAGTATTTTCTCTTGGAATAGTATAATTTAAAAGCAGTGATGTGATAATTACTTTTGTCTGTTTCTATTATTATTATAACACTTACACACACAACCACATTACAAAACCACGTGCTCGTGGCCGAGGCGACTCTTCGGCCGAGCTAACACTTACATTACAAAAACCACGTGCCCGTGGCCGAGGCGACTCTTCGGCCGGGCTAAAACATGCATTACATCACAAAACCACGTGCCCGTGGCCGAGGCGACTCTTCGGCCGGGCTAAAACATGCATTACATCACAAAACCACGTGCCCGTGGCCGAGGCGACTCTTCGGCCGGGCTAAAACATGCATTACATCACAAAACCATGTGCTCGTGGCCGAGGCGACTCTTCGGTCGAGCTAACACTTGACCTTACAATACTACGTGCTCGTGGCCGAGGCTACACTTCGGTCGGGCTAAACACTCGCTTGACACTATATCCTGCAGAATATTTACCATAACATCGATTCGTAACCGTTAGTCGTTAATTATTCATCACTGTTTGTTATATAAAGTACAATAAAAAAAAAATAAAAAAAAAAAAGAAAAAAATAATAAGTATTGATCAGATAAGTCTGATATTTACGAAAGGTTAGAAAAAGAACAAGTTAATTACTTTTCGCATTTTTCCCGCTTGGTTTAAAGATCTTTATTTCTCATTAAGATATTTTGTCACTTGTATGAGAACAGTAAAATATTATAACATTTTAAAAATTTCGACAGTGCGGGTAGATTTAAAAATTTTAAGAAGCGAAAATCTTTTCTATATATCTTGGGCGGTGGTCCAAGTGCAAAAACGCTATCGCTAGTTATATTTAAATGCCTTATGCTTCCCGCTAATTTGTAGTTCAAATAATACGATCTGTGAATATGTCTTTCACAGATTATATGATAGTAATTTTACATTGCAGTTTAACGGGTATGCTTCCCGCTAATTTAAAGTTCAAATAATATGATCTGTGAATATGTCTTTCACAGATTATATGATAGTAATTTTACATTCCAGTTTAACGGGTATGTTTCCCGCTAATCTGTATTTTGATCTGTGAATATGTTTTTCACAGGTTAAATAATATGATCTGTGAATATGTCTTTCGCAGATTATATGATAGTAATCTTACATTCCAGTTTAACGGGTATGTTTCCCGCTAATCTGTATTTTGATCTGTGAATATGTTTTTCACAGGTTAAATAATATGATCTGTGAATATGTCTTTCGCAGATTATATGATAGTAATCTTACATTCCAGTTTAACGGGTATGTTTCCCGCTAATCTGTAGTTTGATCTGTGAATATGTTTTTCACTGGTTAAATGCTATGATCTGTGAATATGTTTTTCACAGGTTACATCATAGTATTCTCATATTCTAGTTTAAGTGGGTACGTTCTCGCTAGATTGCAATGTAAATATGTCCTCTGGTTATCTCTTAACAGATTAATTATAACAATATTCAAACGTTTTTTTTTAACTGGTATGTTTCTCGCTTGTAAAACATTTTTTCTACATTTTAGAGCTCTCCAACAATGAATTTAGACAGTCAGTCTGGCACGCCGCCTGGAACGCCACCACGGCGGAAATGTCACAAGCGGAAGCAAAACAAATCCAGAAAGCGGAGGGCGAGAAGCTCGTCGGCTTCTTCCTCTTCTTCCAGTGGAGATTCAAGACCTCGCAAGTCGCATAAGCTGTCTACCAAACTCTCAACCCGGTATGTGCTGGAATTACTTACATCAATTAATGGCGACTCGAGGAAGAATGCGTTTGGAAATAATTTAAATAATGTTGTTCCGGAGTATGATCCGTCGAATAGGTCTCAAACTATGGATTGCTGGCTACGTAAAGTCAATGAGTGCGCAATTATTTATGGATGGGATGATAAACAGACCATTCATTTTTCATTACAAAAGTTAGTTGGTTTAGCAAAGAAGTGGTTTGAGGCCTTACCTACGGTTGTCTATTCTTGGAGTGAATGGCAGTTAAAACTAAGAAAAGCATTTCCCAGCGAAGAGAACTATGGCCGCCTCTTAGAGGAAATGTTAGGTCGTAATTTACTTGCAAACGAAAGTCTTCGTGAATATTTTTACGAAAAGTTAGCATTGTTAAACAGATGCGAAATATCGGGCAAAAAAGCAGTTGACTGCGTTATACACGGCATCACTGATAGATCGATTCGAAACGGAGCACAAGCACTAAATTGTGACGAGCCCGAAGACTTGCTAAATTTCTTGTCTTCTCAGAATATACTATCCGTCAGTAATAACAAGTACAAAGACCGGTCATCTCACAAGCACAATTTTAATAAATCCAGTGCTCCGGGCACTAACTCTATTAAAAATACCTATACTTCCACGGCTGTTTGTTATAATTGTAACGAAAAGGGACACCCTTATTACAGATGCTCTAAGCCACTGTTGAAATGTAGGTGTTGCAACAGGGTAGGTCATGACAATGAAAATTGCAAAATAAAATCTACTGATAATAATAACTCTAGAAATAATATTCGTAGAAATAATATAGAAAAGAAATCTCTGAAGATCGATACTAGTAACAATAATGATAAATTTTTAAAGAAAGCTTTTATTAATAATAAGATTTATGATGCGTACATTGATTTTGGAAGCGAATGCTCTCTCATGCGTAGGTCTGAGGCGAAACTCTTAAATCTAGATAAAGATACTAATAATGTCCCCGTAGTTAGAGGATTTGGCCAGTCCACAGTAATCCCATTATACAAAGCGACAGTCAGTATTAGAATAGATGAAATAGATTCTTGTATAGAGATATTAGTTGTTGATGATCCGTACTTGCAAACGCCTCTATTAATTGGCCAAAATTTTACAGAATTACCCTTTGTTACCGTTCTAAAGGATAATAGATCTCTGAATTTTTTTGTTACACCCTCGCAAAACCCATTTGGTCCGGATAATAAATTATTAAAATTGCAAGTAAGCAATTCTGTAGAAATATTGCGTACAACTGTGGTGCCCGTACACACCGACCCTAATTTAACTGGAGACGTTTATATAGAGGGCCACAGTGAAAAACCTGGTAAGGAATATCGTCTGCTTCAAGGTGCGTACCACATTGAGGCAGGAATAGGACATGTTGTTGTTTCAAATTTTTCTCATAACCAACCGATAACGTTAACCCAAAATAATTTATTAGCACGAGCTGCCCCTTTTTTAGAGCAGGATACTAAAAAAGTTAATAAAGTTCAGGTAACAAGCTCTAACAGGGAGCCATTGGATAAAACTCATATGAAAACCGGTCCACTCGATGCCAATCATTTTGCCAGGCTTTATTCGGTACTGCAAAATTATCGTGATTGTTTTGCGGTTAATTTAAATGAATTGGGTTGTGCTAAAAATTTTAAAATGAGCATAGATGTTATTGATACAAAACCCATTATATATCGCCCCTATCGATTGTCCTACTTCGAACGTTCGCAGGTTCGTGAAACCATCGATGAATTACTTAAATACGACATTATACAAGAGTCAACATCAGACTACGCGAGTCCCATTTTGATGGTTAAAAAGAAATCTGGTGAATTACGGTTGTGTGTGGATTTTAGAGCATTAAACAATAAAACAGTAAAAGATCGTTTCCCTCTTCCGCTAATTGACGATCAGATCTCTAATCTTAGTGGCAATTGTTTTTTTACAACTCTCGATCTAGCGTCGGGCTATTATCAAATCCCAATGGCCGAAGAAAGTCGTCATCTGACCGGTTTTGTAACACCTGATGGACATTATGAGTTTAAACGAATGCCCTTCGGGTTGGCAAATGCCCCTGCCATGTTTCAAAGAACCATAAATAAGATCCTCGGAAATAAACGCTTTGAATATGCACTAGCTTATTTAGACGATGTACTTATTCCTGCGCGAAACATCGAAGAAATGTTTGAGCGACTAGAAGAAGTTTTAAAAATTTTTAGAGAACATCATTTAACTTTAAAACTTTCAAAGTGCCGTTTTTTTGAGACGTCCGTTAATTACCTGGGTTACAAAATTTCTTCACAAGGCATACAGCCTGATGAAACCAAGGTCTTGGCAGTTAAGAATTTCCCTATTCCACGAAATATTCATGAAGTACGCCAATTCCTTGGGCTGACCGGTTATTTCCGGAAATTTATCAAAGGCTACGGAGAAGTTGCGCGTCCACTAACTTCTTTGTTAAAAAAAGATGCCACTTGGCAGTGGTTAGATGCACAAGAAAGGGCATTTTCATTGCTTAAAGACAGACTCATAAGTATGCCCATCCTGGCTTTATATGACCCTACTTTAGAAACCGAACTTCACACTGATGCCAGTTCCCTGGGCATAGGTGGAATACTCATGCAGTGGCAAAAAGAAATACGCGTTCTTAAGCCCGTTTGTTATTTTAGTAGACAAACAACACCGGAAGAGCGACATTTGCATTCCTACGAGTTAGAGACACTAGCAGTAGTAAGTTCACTAAAGAAATTTCGCGTTTATCTGTTGGGCATACATTTTAAAGTCTATACAGACTGTGCAGCCCTTAGGACAACACTTACCAAAAGAGATCTCGTTCCAAGAATTGCTAGGTGGTGGCTTCAAATAAGTGAATACACTTTTGATATAGAATACCGACCAGGTGTTCAAATGGCGCACGTAGATGCCCTGAGCCGCAATACTAAATTATCCGAAGCCGTAGACGATAACAATTTAATGGTTAATGTTTACAATATAGAAAAAGAAAATTGGCTATTAACATTACAACTAGCTGACCCCGACATAGCACGGATTCATAAAATCTTAAAACCCGAGGATGATCCAGAGTGTAAAGACATAAAAAAGAACTATGTAATTAAGAATGAAACTGTGTATAGGAAAGTAGATGATCGTATATGCATAGTCGTTCCTCGAAGTGCTCGGTGGCAAATTTGCCGGGCCAATCATGATGACATAGGTCATCTTGGGTTCATAAAAACGTTAGAAAAGATAAAACAGCAATATTGGTTCCCTAAATTAAGAAAATTCGTAAAAAAATATGTTGAGGCGTGTATCGAATGCGCTTACAATAAAGATAGTGCGTCTAAACAAAAGGCTGGACATCTGTATCCTATAGAAAAAATTAGTATACCATTCCATACAGTTCACATAGATCATTTAGGTCCCTTTGTAAAAAGTAAAATGGGTAATACACACATTCTCACCGTTGTAGATGCTTTTACCAAATATGTGCTTGTGAGAGCTGTGCCAAATGTTAAAACTAGTACTACTATAAAAATTTAAAAAAAAATATTTTATGATTTTGGTGTGCCGGCTCGAATCGTATCTGATCGGGGAACAAGTTTCACATCCACTGGCTTTAAGTCTTTCTGTATAAATAATGGAATAAAACATGTATTAAATGCAGTCGCTTGTCCCAGGGCAAACGGTCAGGCTGAAAGGTTTAACCAGACAATATTAACTTCATTATCAGCACAAAATTCAAATGGTAATGAACGCGACTGGGACAAGTGTCTGGGCAAGGTTCAGTGGGGTATTAATAATACTGTTAATGCTTCGACACAAAAAACTGCGACAGAAGCTATGTTTGGAATTAGAATGCGCGATGCTCTTGAAAATAAACTCTGTAACGGGCAAGAAAAATCTAATTCGGATATTTCAACTATCAGAAATAACATTGCTGTAAACTTACGAAAGGAACAAATTAAACAAAAAACTAGATATGATGCAAATCGGTCCCCAGCAACGAAATTTAGCGTGGGTGATCTAGTAAAAATTTCACGTAATAATTTTGACAATGATGGTAAAAGTACAAAGCTTCTGTCAAAGTTTGTAGGCCCCTATAAAATCACTGAATCACTTGGCAATGACCGTTACAGAATAGCCGATATACCTGGATTTAATAAAAAAAGAAAGCCTTATAATGCCGTAGTGGCTGCCGATAGATTAAGACCCTGGATTCATTTTAAAAACTTAGAATTACACGACTCGGAAACGAGTACTTCTGATAGCGCTAGTGATTATGAAAAGGAATAGATCATAATAAGATTTTGTATAAAATGAGGATATGAATATTTATAATGGATATTAGAATTTTTTATTTTACTGTTTCAATAATTTTCTTAATCATTTACATTCTGTTATTTGATTTTTATTTTATTATTATTATTTTATTTTTTTTTTATTTTTTTTTTATAAAGTTTGTCACTCTTTACAACCGCCACTTAGTTAACTACGCTACAGTAATTATATTAAGAGTAATGTAAAATAAAAATAGTTACACTATTATAGTAATGCTATAGTTTGTTGCATTATAAATTTGTTACACAATTGTTACTAAATATTTATTGTAATTTAATAATAGCAATATTTAGTGATCGTAGTATAAATTAATGAAACAATATATATATTTTGATTTGCTATTTATATAGTTTGATGTTATAAGTATTGTTGTAATTTAATGTACAAAAGCACTATTTTTGTGATCAAAGCATGTTGTAACAGCCTAATGTCATATTTTTGATTAACTTGGGCACCAGGAGGTGGCGTGTGTTGTCGATGGCCGAATGTCATATTTTCCAAATTAATGGTATATTAAATATTTATTACAATAGCAACACTTATAACACGCCACCACCCCACTCATACCCCACTCCGGTTCAGTCTGACGGGGCGGGAACTGAGTGGGGTGGACGAGCTTATAAGCAGAGCTCATCCTGCAAAAGCCCTCTTTTCTGTCATCCTGCAACTTAGCTACAAGGCCTACAAGTCACTATTGTACTCGACGGTATATTGTACTGTAATAATAAGTTCATAGTAATAAATTACTATTTGTAACGTGTGTTTTCTTCAAAAACATAATTTTATATAACATAATATAAAAAACTATTGCAACGAAAAAAAATTAAAACATTAATATATCTTGACAAATGTACTTATATACTTTTTTCCACGCAATAACCTCCTGATTGGATTACTTCCACGTGAACGCGGTTCGCCGCTGATTACGCGATTGACGGTACTCGTAAACTTGCTGTGTAGTGTTAGGGGTCCCTAATTATTATTATCTATTCATATAAAATACTTCTTGTAATGTCATTGCAATGGTCATTTGCAAATTTTCACCGCAATTTACTTTTTTTTTGTCAATCATTTTATCCTGTGTACTTTGAATTTGGAACTACTTTTTTATTATTATTTCTTATCAATATTACATTTGCAATGTGGTATTTACAAAAATGAATATAACAAAAAATTTAAAAAAAAGTTAAAAATTATTAATTACAAGAATATGTATCCTAAAGTATTAATATAATATTATACATATAAATTCACATAACTTACATAATTTAAAATACAAATCATGAGCAAGGATTGACACGCTCAAACCGCGTATGTGTCACTGCTGTCAATGACAGCGAAGCATTTAATATGAGTTTTATTAAACTTCGCCGCTACAATATCGGTTTTGTAAAACTACCCACACAATCGTACTGATCTTACAACAAACCCTTCAAGAGAATTGAACTCTATTCTAACGATTTAAGATTTAATTTCGTATAGTTTTTATAATATATGTGTATCGGCATATCGTGTGGCAATATTTTGGAGTGCGGTAACATCTGCCTTTATTTACGTTTTGGCTCGAAACTGCGGCACAATAGGCGCGGCGAATCGGACGCAGTTTACAATAACGCCTGTCCCGGCTCGACCGGGACGAGGGCGCCCTCGCTTTTTACGGACAGAACACTATATTATGACCTTTAACTTTTGCTTTTGTTGCGAAAACGCTGCCGTTTCGAAAACGCTGTACAAAACGGTTTTGGAACTATTTTTATGAGCATCTCAGATGACCGCCGCATTTTATATGTTCAATAAATGTAAGTCGTAAATGTCGCTAATAAAACAGAATTCAAAACATTACTAATGATATGAATTTTCAACAACAAAGTTAGTGACATAAATATGTATGAATAGTTTGCAGTAGTACTGCTTAGCATAATAGCGTGAAAAGAAAGAAGAGATAAGGTTATAATTAAGGATTGCAATACCGGGATACCGGGATCCCGAAATACCGGGATCCCGCGCTATTTTTGCGGGACCAGTCCCGCACATAAATTGAGCGGGATCCCGTGGGATTAGCGGGACTGCGCAACGGTAAACGCCTTGTGTTGTTCGTCACGCAAAAGCGCGCGAACTGATTCGGCTCATGACGAAGATCATGATGATTTACCTCTTGCTACAGTGGCCGCAATGATGCAAGCTGAAACTGCGGAGCCTGAACCGAAGGCTCTTTGAGATGAAATTGAACAAGCTCTATCGATTCGTACTATTTTTATTTTTGTGTTTCTCACACATTAGGAAATTACAAAATGTTATTTATTCTTCACCACTTCCATCCACGGTTGCTTAAAACCGAATAAAATCATATCAAAAAATTCGATTCGGCTGAACATCGTTCCATAGCTTAATGGCTAGAGCACCGACATGGTATATCGGGAGTGCGGGTTGATAAATAACATTTTATAATTTCCTCATGTGTGGGAAACACAAAAATAAAAATAATACGAATTAAAATAGCATAGTGTCGTCACTCGTCAAAGAATTCATTGTAATATGAAACTTCGAATAGTTGGGTGCTGTAAAGGACTCACTATAGACGGCTCCACGGTTGCTTAAAACCGAATAAAATCATATCAATAATTTCGATTTGGCTGAACATCGTTCCATAGCCCAGTTGGCTAGAGCACCGACACAGTATGTCAGGGTGCGGGTTCGAATCCCGCTGGATCGAAATTTTGATATGATAATAAATAACATTTTAAACTCTATCGAGTTTTAAAACTGTGTCGCACTCATTCCGGAGTTCATTCTCTCGAGAAAGAAATGAATTTGTTTGAGTCTAGTGGATTAAAAGGCGAATAACTTCAATTCGTCTACAACGCGTTATCAATAGTTGTACCCACAAGCGTTGAAGCAGAACGAGCGTTTTCTGCTGCTGGCTATCTGGCATATAAAGTTAGGAGTCGTTTGGCAGACAAGACTATTAACATGCTATGTTTTATGCGCAGTTACTTTCAAAATAATGCCTAAACTACCTACATATTGTCTCTTTGTAATAATTTTTATTCTTTTATTACATATTTTTATTAATCTCTCAATACGTAATTTTAAATAATATGTTTTTGTTTCATTTTTAGTTCTAGATGCATTTATTATACAGGATTTCGCCTTTTTCTCAATGTCTTTAAAAAACATGCGGGATCCCGCAAATACCAGGATCCCGCGGGACTTAGACCTCTCAGTCCCGCAAATACCGGGATTAAAATTTTGTTGCGGGATTGCATTCCCTAGTTATAATGAACGGCGAAATAATTATATGTGCATCATTTTATGTTTACAAATATTGATAATGTCGTTTTTTTTTATTTCCTATGAAGTAACCTACACTGTAAGAAGTAAATAGAAAAAACCACAAGTGAAAAGTAAATGTCAGCAATAATAATTTTATCTCAAACTAAGAAAATCCTAATTCCATATTATCTGTTCTGTATGTGTACACATATTTCAATTCTAAATGTAATAAATGTTGAATTAAACACAACTAATATTTACGTCAACATATGTCTAACCGTACATTCACCACAATGACGTACAAATCTCGGAACCCCGCCACATAATAGAACAATTAAAATACGTATTCATCCGTAAATACGCACTCGACGAGTCAAAATCCGCGCGAGTCGGAATCGTCGACATATGGCGGCGACCCTCGACAAATTAGTGTTTAAAAGATTGCCATCAATACGACTACAAACTGTCCAATCCATTACGGACAAATGGCGTTATTTAGTGGCATAACCGAGATATGCGAGACTGAATTGCAACGGTGAATCGGGGGTCATGATAATTATTTAGAAAGTTTACGATACATATGTATTTTTATTTTGTTTTATTTTTAAAACATTGACATTCAAATATCGAACGCACGGTCCCGATATGAGTGGAGCGAAAGTAACTAATCAAAGAATGTCGTTTCGATCGTGGCGTGATAAGGAATGTTAAATTTAAACCGAAATTCCTTCGGTGCTGATTACCCTAATTCCCGGACGGTACACGTGAAGTAGTAGACAATATATCTCGGAGCCGCTCGCTGCTGCCTGAGTTACGAGGCTGGCGCGCTAATCGAAGATCATTATCGGCGTCAATTCAATCAGACGCACGATTAAAAACCATTTAGCGCGAGCCAGCGCCGACGCGGCCGCCGTATCGACTCTTATTCACGACGACTTTGAAAAAAAGCGCATGAGCCGCAAATTTCGCATGTCCAATTTAATATGTATCGCGTTTAATTTCTTTCAATTTTAACTCGATATAAATTAAGTGAACACTTTATACGTTTCACGGAACAATTCGACCGAAAACTGATTCGACGTTTCGATGGAAATAAAGGGTATTATAAATCATCTGTATTAAAAGATTTCGAAAGTGATGTCAAATAAATAACACAACGTCATAACAATCTACGACAATGCCACAAAGAGATTGGCCGATTTGTAGTCGATTGCGGCGCTGAATGCATTCGAGACTCGCTTTTTTATACTCCGATTCATAGGAGCGCGGCATACAATCTTCGTGTATTGTGACGAGATAAGGGCGCACAATCGAACCCTTTCGCCCCCGCCACCCAGCCACCGTCTCGAATTAACATAATTTGATATCGCCGGCAGATGCGTCGCGACTTTTACTTTTCGCCTTCAACTTTCACCTCGAAAATAATGATTTACATGTATTAAGACGCACGTGTCTAGTGCACGTTGGATCGATCTTCCTGCGCGATTGTCTGCCACAATGCGCGACAAAAACTGCGTGGGCGCATTGTGGGCCGCTAAATGCGCCCGCGACCCGTCCTTTTGTTCATTGTCTGCCGAGGGTGGCACTGTGACACATTTATTTCAACCCAGTTTTTTTTACGGCCATTGTATTGAAAATTATATATCGGCGGAGTTCAAGAAACACGATAAAATCGGTGCCCTCCGAATCGCATCCTCCCTCGATCTCGCGCTCCATTGTCGACGGTGTAAAAGCGGATAACAAACTAGTATTAAAGTTCGTTAGAAACGAACAGGTTAGCTTTCATTTTCTACGTTAGATCTGAAAGGGTGAGATCCGATCGATCTAGTAACCGTTAGACGAGAGGACACCGTTCGTCTGATATTGTACGAATCCTTTTCATCCCGTGATGAATGACTGAGGGTCACCAAAGGGTGGTCAATCCGACGATCAGAAACACGTCTCGCGTCCCGTTTTATAGCGTTTCTGACCGTTTGATCGTCGCGGACGCGCAGCATCCGGTTTCTGTGCGTTAATCTCCACAATGAGCCTCTATGTGATCGTCCGTTTGGGAGCAAACTAGTTTTGAATATTTTCCCTAGTCGTCCACAATAAGTGAAGTCGAAATGTTGCATAGTAATCGAATATCTTTATAAATTTAATCACGTTTATTGAACGGTCGCGTAACGGACGACGCGACGAATATTTCCCATAGATAGTGAACATCTGTATTATATAATAAAAAAATAACTTGATGTCGTTATTATTGAATTATTTATGATTGACCAGAGTTAGAAGTTTCTTTGGACAATTTTTACAGCATAAGCGCTCAATTAAATATATTTCATGTATTTCGCTAGGTATTAACTGTTTTAATAGATTTGATATTATGATTATTATTAAAAGCACTCTTTACCACCCTCTATCATTTGGTTGTTTCAATAGTTCCGTGAAATTTCATGGTAACCTCTCTGGTGTAGTGGGCCAGGACGGCACCTACACACCAGCGGTTTTCGGGTTCGATTTCCGCTCGAAATGGATATTTATATTTACAAATCTTTGTTTCCGTTCTGGATGTTTGTTCTTGTGGGTCTACCCGCCGTACCTCGGAGAGCACGGTAAGCTGTCGGTCCCTGTTGTTATCATATTATACAATTGATAGCGATCGATACTCATAGTAGGGAATATATAAACCAACCTGCAATTGAGCAGCGTGGTGGATCAAGCTTCAATCGTTCTCCTACACGGAGAAAGAGGACCAGCAGTGGGATGTTACAGGCTGATCGTGAATGGTACCATTGTTTGGCTTTGTTGCGTAACTTACATAAACAAGTGGGTGAAATTTTGTATGGAAAATATTAAATGGAAGTAGTCAGAACTAAAACTGCTTAATTTAATAATAACGTACATTCGAATTCTCAAGTTAATCTATATATTAATATATAAAGCTGAAGAGTTTGTTTGTTTGGTTGTTTGTTTGTTTGTTTGTTTGTTTGTTTGTTTGTTAGTTTGTTTGAACGCGGTAATCTCTGGAACCACTGGGCCGATTTGAAAAATTCTTTCAGTGTTAGATAGCCCATTTATCGAGGAAGGCTATAGGCTATGTATCATCACGCTAAGACCAATAGGAGCGGAGTCCACGCCGACGATGTCGCGCGCAGAAGCTAGTGTTGTCTATATAATAAAACATTACAAACAACTTTCATACCACCGCAAATATTATTTTACATATTTACTGTTACTCTGTCTCTTAGATATTTTATTTATTTTGTAAAATATTGGCATCCCGTGAATTCAAATCTTGTTGTGGTGATACAAACCCTAAGGGCATGTTTAACCTCTTACTGCTAAAACCCAGTAGTAAGTTAAGTGTGAACTTAACTTTACTAGCATTTTGTGAAACATGCCCTAATCATCTTCATCACATTTATAAATAATAACCTCAGAAATCCTTCTCCTACACGGAGAAGAGGCCTATGCCCAACAGTGGGATATTACAGGCTGTATCGTGATCGTGATCGTGAACCTCAGAAATAGCTTAAACTAAAGTATATCTACATAAAAATAAATCTTTCGATAACAAATTTGAGGAATCTAGTCAAGAAGATCCGTTAAGAAAAATTAAGAACATGACGTGCATGTTTAAATATACTTTAACAGCCACCATAAATATAATACCATAAATAACCATAACACAACATCACCTTAAACTTTTCCCATATCGATCAATCGACGAAATATCTCCTACCGAATTTTTAAGCATAATTCATGATATACAGCGCTTTCTACGATAACTCACGTTATCAGTACCATAGGAACGTGACGGTAAATACGAAATAACAAGAAGCGAGTATAAACTAAATAATTTACATAAAACCACTAACGGATCTCACGAGAACCAGTCTCGGGCATATTAATGTCCGTGATCTATTAGAAAATCGCCAAAAGACGTAACTTGTAGTTTGGCCGGCTTTGTAACACACCATTTTTATGATAATTTTCTCTTCGTATCAAATATATGTTATAGTTGTATGGTTGACAACGGCTACCATTTGCATATTGTTGGGGTAAATAAATTGAGAATTAATTGTAAAAAAACCTTACCTATAATTTATGCGTAGAATAGAATATATATCTTGTTATTCTCTATACGGTACACCAAGAATAAGAAACGTTACAAATAAATCTAAAAATAAGTACAGAATACTTGATCGAAATCCTATGTTTAACTGAATTTTGAGATATTTTTAATACATGTTAGTTTAATTTCCCGATATTAAGTATTGCAAGGACTAACAGCTGCAAGTGTAAAGAGTGGATCCCTGGTCAAAATATCTTAATCATAGAGCTATTGACCATTAAAGTATAAAACTTAATACCTATGAAGTTTTAAAAATCTTTATTGCTTTATAATATCTTAGTGGAATCATTTTACGTCATATCTCACACGTTTCTTAATTTCGAGTTATATCTTCGAATGTTTTCGAATAAATTACGAATTTATTGATTTTACCTAATTAGCAGATCGGAATAATTTAATGTCATTAACTTAAAAATATGTACCGATTAATATATCTAACATAAATTAAGATGCTAATCACACGTTTTTCATGTAAGTAACTAGGTATACCCATTTTAGTAACCAACAACTGGCTAATTAACTGACTGGCTAACATTTCAACAATTATGGCTATCGTCTAAATTTGCTGTCAGTAGTTTTTATCCCAATAAAGAAGAAAGAACGTATTTCTTGTGACTTTATCACTATTTTTTTTTAATATGATATTATTAGTAACCATTATATACACACATATACACATACAATTATAAATTATTTCCTTTTTGCAGAGTTGGTAATCAAATTCTATCAATTAATTAATTAAATATTTTTAAAGAATCTTTTTTAAACATAACTTACTTTTTAGTGTCGATGGAAACGTTATGAACAGATAGCTATCGAACAGAGTCTTTTCAGCTTCTAAGCTTTCTTTGGTGTATCAAAATAGCCAACATTTAATCAACTACTATTATTACGTATGATCTAATATTAGCTAATGACAATGATATGAACATATAACATTAATCAAACAAAATTTGTTTAGACAAATAAGATGCTGTACGTATTTTCGAATTACGCAAGACCTATCGCGTTACCATTGTCCCATTGACGGCGAGCGCAATCTATTATCTATGAGCATCCATTCCCAGGATTCCGTTAGCGGGTTCACATGGCGCGGGCGCCGCATCCCTTTCGCTCGAGTCAAGTGATGAGACGAGACAATGCGGCCCAGCTGCCGGCCCTTGCGGCCAGGTGAGACTACAACGACTAAAACACAGTTGAAATTGAACCTTGTCTCGTACCCGTTAAGTTTATAATCGTATAACTTTCAACCAAGACAAGAATTACCTTTAGGAATTCTGAGCATCCAAAATTTGAACCCAATCCAGACGATGCAAGATTTGCTTTACATTAATACACAGAGGTCGTTAAGATGATTGCAATAGATAACAAAGTGCCCAATGATCTGTAACTAGTTCAAAATAAAGGATTTTGGTAATAATTGAAAGGAGAAATGAAATTACACTTGAGCTGTGAATTAGTTCGTGTTAGATGTGAGGTTAAAATAAACGCTGCTGCAGAAAACCGCAAACAGTTTTGTAATCCCTTTCTGTGGCAACAATTGCAGAAATCTTAATTTATGCAAAGGGGAAGTTGAGTCAAAAAAATATATAAATAAAGATTATGCACCTGAAAGACATGCGCCGGATTGTTTGCAATAGACCACGCAGGTATCCGACTGTCACTCGTACGCATTAATTATACGAACATCGCGAACGCCTCGGGCACGCGTCTGCACAAAAGGCACCGTTTCAACGAGTTTTTGCTCATTTACACCACAATTTAAATTTTATCTCTATACTTTAACCTTTTGAGATATCGCAGATATCTGAGTCATTGAGGAGATTTGCGA
The DNA here is from genome assembly GCA_905220545.2 of Melitaea athalia. Classification (NCBI taxonomy): domain Eukaryota; kingdom Metazoa; phylum Arthropoda; class Insecta; order Lepidoptera; family Nymphalidae; genus Melitaea; species Melitaea athalia. The sequence continues at coordinate 860,498 of HG992180.1, forward strand.
ATCGTGGAAACTTTGCAATTATAAACCGTGACTTGATTTTCGAGGGTGACAAATGGTTTAACGTTTATTCCGCAATTATTGTATGTTCATCGGTACGTAAACAAACTCCCCGTTATGCAAGAGAATGGCAACCATCGGCTTTAAAAAAATACAGAATAATAGGTAATTATACTTTCATAAGGCGAGTAACAAAGGTTGGTGCAATTTTGTCGCTGTAGGGCGTTTACACTGAGGTGATAATTAGGCGGCTTTTCTCACCTTCCGTAAAGATTATTTTTTGCTATGTTATTTTTTTACTCTGTATCAACTGTAAGATTTTTTTATATTTTTTTTTGTGATAATCGTCTTTGGAATGCGCCCTGTTATATTTTTAATGATTTATTTTTCTTGTGTGTTTATTTAAAAACAGGTTTATTATGTTTTTGTAACGGCAGATTTCAACGTTTTTTTTCCTCAGTTATCTTCAGATTTTAAATAATTTCCAAAAAACATACATAAATTGGTCAGCGCAGTGGTCAGATCTGTTGGCTATTGCGCTAGAGTTCACGGGTTTGATCCTATAACAAATATCTGTATAGGTTATACGAATATTTTTCATTTGTTTATTTTGTTTTGTATTTTCAAATCTCGGACACAGGATACACCATTTGGATGCATTCGTAATTACTTTATTATAATTATATCCATGGCTAAAAACTAAATCACTATGTAATCATTCATCAATTTCAGTTCGAATAATGACATTTAGACTTTTTTTATGTTCAGACATAGCAAAGCTGATATCGACAATGTTACATAAAATGAAAAACAGTCGAAGAAGTCTATTTATCAGTGCAGTCGATAGTACAATACTGAATTTATAAGAAATTAAAAAATTATATTAAACGTTCTAAACTAAGAACGATAAGCTATAACTAATTAATCACCCAAATAATAACAAATTTTAGACATACTTATTGTACAAAATTCTAAGTCATTTTCAATAATTTATTACATCAGACAGTTTGAAGCACTTTCGAACGTAAATTGATTTGAAATGATTTGATTTGACAAAAAAAAAAATCGGCTAAACTAGAGTCGGACTTCCACGCAAAGTGTTTCGTCACTTTAATATTTAATAATACAGGTTTGTTAAAATCGAGCTGAAGACATGATCAAATATATGAAAATGTATGAAAACTACTTTTAATTATTAACTATTTACTTTATTTTTTATATATGCCTTAGAAATATTATTTCAATTAATATTATGTGCCTAGCTTTGATTTGACTATCCAGTCAGTTGACCCTTAAGACCTTTTTTCATTATGTAAAACAAAATCTACCTGTATTTTGTTGTCTATCTTCTTTTGTAAAATTATGTAATTTTTCTTCTTGAGTTTCTTGACCATGTGCTTTCTGTAGATTAGCAATCTAAAACTGTCTGGAACATATACTAGTGTTCCATTGGCATATTTTTGGTACGCAACCGTATGGAACCCTACAAAGAATAAAATAAGTATAGTTTAGGTAGAATGGAAGGTGAACGCATTTACGAAGTGTCAATAATAACAATGGTCGATGACGTCACTTGGCACCTTTGCCCTCGACCCGCCAATGCTACAAAAATAAGGGTATTGTAATACGATTGATTTCGTACTATTTCTTATGGCTGAACTCATTTTCTTCCTTAGAGAGAAATAGGTATACTTCTGTATATATTCTGTAAAAAATCAAGATAGTCGTGTGAGGAGTTTAATAAGGTCATTGACATCTCAGGGTTACGGAACCCTAAAATTTGACAAGCTCTTGTTGCCAACTGTCGTGTTACACTTTACACGACCAGTCTTACCTGATTATGGCCATCGATCAATAGTTAGTTGACTAATCAACATATCAATTACGATTTCACTTACCGAACATTTTAGTTGAAGTCGTTTCAAGTGCCGACAACTATCATATCTACTTGAACATAATTATAACGAAAGAACGACGTCTTAAAGGATTATACACACAAAAAATTTGAGGTTGAGTTGAAAGTGCTGATCTCGACATTTCAGTCTAATTATTATATAAAATATTTTTGAGTAAGATTCATTGGAATAAAGCTTTAACGATAACTATACTGACGGGTGTTTATTTTTAACCGACTTCCAAAAAAGGAGGAGGTTCTAAATTCAATTGTATTTTTTTTATGTATGTTAGATCAGAACTTTTGACTGAGTGAACCGATTTCGATGAATTTTGTTTTAATTAAAAGGTGTTACGTGTCGTGTGGTTCCATTTAAATATCATTGAGATCTGACTAGTACTTTTAGAGTTATATTTAATAACGCGTATTTACTTGACTATTTTTTTCGTCTACCTACGTTGTGTTACTTGTCGATGTAATTGAAGTCATTTTCTTTTTCGTTTGCGAGCAAACACAATTATTTTATATTATCTTTGGTTCATGCTATTCGTATCTACATAGTTGCGTTAACAAAATATATTTTAATATTGTTTGTATTTCCAATACAAAGCATATCAGCTGCCTACGAAATTCGTTTTTAGGAATATTTCTTCGATTTCGATAGGATTCTTTAAAATACTTACGTTTTTTTACGTCTATTCATATAGCTTTGTCCCCGGCTGTGACATGTTGACAATAGCCGCGGAGGAGGCGACCCGGGAAAACAAACCGAACAAAATCAAAAACCGGATTTCCAAAATCCCGTTCGGTCGCATTCGAAAGGAGCTGTGTTTTCGATTTCTATTCGATTGTTTGTTTTTCGTTCCATTGTTGGGTCTGTCGCTGCGACATGCGTACCATTTTTGCAAAGTCTATTCCATTGTATTCGACGAAATGACATTTGATGGACGAGACGTCGCTGCATGCCCCCGGCACCGTTCCCTCGGCCGCGAGGTCGAATATTCTAAGAGACATCGAGTAGAGGGTAAACGGTCTAAAAAAAATTATATCTTCGTTCGCTCCAAGGTTGCGCAGTCTCCGCCACCCGAGGCTACGCAACGGGATTCCTGTTATCATATTGGATCCCATCGTCGTCTAAATTAGTTTTTGTGCGACGTAAAAGGAACGAGACCTACCGGTCGACCGTTGCTCGCAGCAACAGTCGACCGACTGTTTTAGGAGCTCCTCAACCCTTTTTACCTGATTCGAAATATTCCGCTCGCAATGATATTTAATACATGCAGAACTTAGTTTAAATGCCTTCATTCATTTCGTAAAGATACCTACTCACATTCAGGTTAATTAATCAAAAAATAAATTTAACGCTATCGGTTACAAGTGGATTTTGCTATTAGATACAATTGACCATTTTTTGTGCATCAAATTACATTGTGTATTCTCTCTAAGATATTTACGTTTGAACCTATTAAAGGAATACAAAAAACTAGTTTCTTAATAGGCTGGTGTCAAGTAACGATTGAAATCCGTTATATTATTATCAAATGGCAAGGCAGGCGGTGCGCAAAAAGCGCGCGCTCCTGAGCGTCCGGCGCGCCAATTATGCGCCGCGCACGCGCCTCCAAAAAAACCACCTCCGGCCCATCACAACCATTTTTTAAAGGGCCTAACTTAAATAATAATGCAGTAACACGCGAGAGTATTCGCAAAATGCGATCCACGAATTTCGTTTCCAAATTCCATCGGGTTGGCTTTCGATTTCATTTTTTATCACCACTATTGTCTGTTCGGATTTGTGTTTCTGTATGCCGATGTCTGGTGCCTATCGACATTTTGTTTTCCCCTCACCCGTTTAAATCTTGTATTATTAAAAGTGCATTTTAATTTGCGCTTACAACGTCCTCTGGAGTAGTGAGTTCTTCCACCGGAGTCATCGAAAAGGAATGCAAAATCAGGTGTCCGATTCGAGACCGAACTTTTAATGCAGGAAAAGAGCTATAATGAAGTGCCTCGAGTTTTTTTGTGGCGACGGAGATTAGGCCTCCCGGCGATCTGAGGTCGCGTACCCCGGCCCTATCATTACTAAAACGATCCTAATTTTATAATGATCCTGTCACAGCCCTTCCAATGAAAAAGTTAAAGGACAATTTTCGTAAGAGTTAATAGGCGACGAAATATTGCAGTCGTTTGAGGAATTCTTAGGGTGCGCATAGTAATTTTATACTATGTTTATAATGGTTATATTCAGTTGTTTTAAAATCGATTACGGCCGGTTTGGTTGTGATTATTTTTTATAATAGTTTAAAAGCGGAAGTTTAATTCTCATTTAATGACGCCGCCTCGGGTGTGTTGTGGTTGTAAAATATACTATCGGCGTGCGCAATCTTTACAGTATTCTTTGAAGGAATTATCAATTTTTTGGTATATTTTTATCAGATTTTGTTGTTATTACTGTATCCTAACTTTTCTTCTTTATTTATAAAATAATAATAATTAACCTGTAACATCTGCCAGAACTTTTCAATTACGTTGTATCCAAAGCAACGATTAGACTCCAGTTATAGGTGTAATAAACTACAAATTATTTTTAAACGCTCTTTAATTTCACATACTACTAATAGTATACATATTAAATTTTTATTTAATGTAACACAGTATGTATGTACAAGTTTCCGAGATGTTAGGCGTGGACAGCGGAGAAGGTCGGCGGCACCAAATGGCACATTTATATTGTTCATTACGGGGCTCTGGAGGTGAGAGATGTTGGCGCAGTCGCCGCGGCGGGGGGCGGGCAGGGCTGCACTTGCGCATCTCAGGAACACAAGCCGCTCCTAGGGATAAAAATGGCAATAAATAACAATTACATATTGAGATCGGTTTTAAAAGTTTACTATATTGTTTATTTTAATCAAATTTTAACTTTTTTTTTTAAATATAAGAACAATGAAAGCTTGGTCATAATTATGATAAGAATTTATTGATTGATTGAGCTTGTAACATTCTACTGCTGGGCATAGGCCTCCTTCTCCATAAAGAGAAGAGAGAGGAGAAGGGTCGAAACTTCATCTATAAGATCAGAACATAATTGTTTCCATCAAAGGTACTATACACAAGGTTTAATATTCAGAGACTTAAAAGAAACAACTACCATAATATTCAAATTCAAAATATTTTATTCAGGATATACAAGTTCTTACTGAACGTCATGAGTCTACTACCAGTTCGGGAAGAAGAAGCCTCTGACCTGAGAAGAACTGGCGAAAGAAACTCAGCGGGACTATCATTTTTTTTCTATGGTAATGTTTTTTTTTTTTTTTTTCAAAATAAAAACAACGTAATAACGATGAAAATAATATTAAAATAACCAGTGGTAATGACAGCACCAGTATGATTTCAGCCCTGGATACGCAAGCTCAGGTCTACGGGGGTCCGGCGAGCACGTCTGTACGCGTTGATTTGTGCGCGGCATCCCGCGGGCAGTATTTGTACTGCGCCCACGCCACGCGACAACCACGAGTGCGGACCGACGCTCCTGTCAATCTTCACACTCATGCTGTTCAGGTATGGTACTCCTGGAGGATGAGCAATGTTTGTGATTATCGATTATGAAGTATTATTGATTGGGTATCCGAAATTACAAATTGTTTCAAAGTTTAAATGGCTTCTTGAATAATATGATATTATGATTTAATTTAATGCACAAATTTTGTATGGTTTTAATTTATTGTTGTTGTCTAATTCAACCACGATTTGCGTATGTGGAGTTATCCTATTAGTGGTTGTTATTTTTGTATAAAAGCTTTTATTTTTAATATTATCTATTCATGAATCAATGTATATCATGTGTAGTATATATGTGATGTAATAATTGTAAAGAAACTTGCTTCATGACATTAATATATTGTAGAGTGTTCTGTACTCCGTAATGGGATACAAATTAGATAATGATTTAATAATGATTCAATATAATATTTTACATGTATTCTGTGGATGTACCTATGAAATAAATAAATAAATGTAAAGAAGTGTTGGTTACAGTCATAATAAAGAAATAAATAACTAGCTGTGCCTCGCGGTTTCACCTGCGTTGATTTGAGGGAAAAAATGCTTTCCTTTTTTGCAATAGTATAAGATTTAATTAGCTTGATATATTTTCCTTAGTTTACACTAAATAAATTTCTGAACGCACGCATAAATACTTGACCAAAGAGTATATTATAACCACTACGTTTTATATTTGACAACCAATATACATTATGTCAATCCGTTTTCATTACTGACATTATTATACATTTTTAAAATGTAAAATATGCCACTATCCGTATATTGTGGATATATGTTGTCGATTCGAAACCTTTATTTAAATACGTTCTTTAATTTTATCGGAGAGTTTACCATATCGACGGGATGAACATTAAATGTTTGACAGTTACGAAACACGAACATAGTTCCATACAAATTTTCATTCCCACCTTTCAACCCCTTACACCCTTTTATTCGCATTAAAAAGTAGCCTATGTCCTTTCTCAGACTCTAGACTATCTGTATACCAAATTTTATTTCAATCTGTTCAGTAGTTTTGGCGTGATTGCGCGACAGACAGACAGACAGAGATACTTTCGCATTTATAATATTAGTATGGATGATTACCGTATTACGAGTATAAAGCAATTTGAAGTTACTTGTACTTAGACTATAATTATTTATCAAAAGTTAAGGCGGTCCTTAATTTCAGTCGACATTCTGTTTATGTTTTGTCATATTCTTACTACACACGATTGTTTGTGGATTCGATACCTCCTTAGGACAAATCTTTAAAGAAATCGTTATGTTTGTAATCTGCTGTTTCAGTCGTACTCACTTGTTCTATCATTTGTGGTTTATTTTTAAGAATTCACTTTTAATAGACGTGATAAGCCGTCGGCAAATCATTGTGACACCATCATAACACATATGACATATGTACCTAGATTAATTCTGTTAAAAACCTGTTACAAAAGACTGTTACAAATCTATTAATCGACCGATTATGTCGAGCGCTGCCATTCTTATATAGTTAAAGTGGCAGGATTTCACTCTTGGGAGGGTTTCTAAATCTGTTTTTTTTTTTATTATTTTGTAACACATATTCTGTGGAATTTTTATGTGCTTGATTGTTACTGTCTCCAAGATACACAATTCTAATTTGAATAGTAAATGGAAGTCTTTATAATAAAATCACAGTGGTTTGGGTACATAACCCTAAAAATGGTCATTACACTGTTCATAACTAAAAAGATACTAGTTTACTGAATATCGTATAAAACTGCGAGAACACATCTAGAGAAATCTGTAAAATTATATAACACATATCATTCAATAAGTTCAAATAATTAAGAAAACGAAAAAAAAAAATCTTACAAAATGAAGAGATTTATATTAATTGTTAATGTAAAACATAAAGACAATATTTCAAGTTAATGTGGTGAGAGTTAAGAAACAGTTAAGAGATTTCTGCCTCTAGTCTGATTAGAGCGCTTAATTAATGATCGAGCGTTCGGTGAGATATGCAGTCGATTCGAATTACGAGTGAAAATCGGAATCACCTGGCGTTTTTGTGATATCGTCTACGTATTTTCCAATCTAAACGAGCCGAAAATAGAAGGTTAATACTAGTTGGAGAACCGGTCAACATAAAATTGGAAACCAACTGTAGTCTCCAAGTTGCGCAAGAGCCGATTTACCAGTTTGGCGCGGGCTCGGCGCGCGTGGGATCTATGGTACTGTGAGCGCCGCTCTCGACTTGTACTAGGCGATGGTTTTGAGACTTTTAGTTTGATTAGCTAAATATTCGATACAATATTATATTTCTGAATAAGATGAGTAACCCAACACTATTGTCTGTCAAAATTATTTTATTAATAAAGATCTGTGGGTTTAGTGACATGACTAAATTGATAATGAACGATAGTTTTTTTTTTTTTTTATAAATGCAAAGGTTTTTGCCGATTCGTCTCAGCTGAATCTACATTCAGAATTGGTGGAAGCTTCAATTTTTACTATAATTAAAACAAATATAATTTTATTTTGTAAATTGACGATTTTAACGTGCTTTTGAAGCCTTGAGTAAAATAATTTTTAATTTTGATGTGTTTGATTAGATATCGTTCCTTACTGAGCGTACATCTGTCTTATTAGGTGTAGATACTCGTATAATATCGTACTACTTTTAATTTCAAAATTCGAATTATAGATTGCGCAGTAATATAAACGTAATGACCAATTTTCATGTTTTTTTTTATATTAGAATTTGTACCGACTTTCGCTTTATATCACATAATAATTATGAAGATATAATTAACATTCTAGATTAAAACCATATCTCTCGCATGTTAAATATACGATATTTATTTTTAATTGACTGCATATCTATGCCCTAATTTCGTGATGGCGAACATAACTGTCAACTAAGTCGTCATTATTGGTTTACTGAGAACTTTTTCACGAAAACCTTTCACTTTAATACTAGCTTTTAACATCAAATACATTAAAGTGGTTATCTTCCATTAATATGAGAACGTGGATTTGAATTTTAATCTTTCGTTAAGCTTATAAAGTTGTAAAAAAATCGTGATATTTAGTTCGAGATTATCGCGATAAGACACTAATTAATATCAAAAAATACTCAGCATTAAGATTCTCATTATCCATACAAAGTGTAGCTTTATTAAGAGTTAGCGTTACAATGTAATCGAACGGCTTAAAAAACTTAAGATCATTAGGTTACCACAAATAAGCCGTGAAAGGGTGGCCATCGGATATTGATGGCTTATATTTATCACGGATAATTTGGGAACACCTGCTGTTACCACGAACGAACGGTATATGTCAAATTAATACTATTCCCAAACGTAGATCGTCTCCGGGGCCGAAATAGTTTTATTAGCTTCGTCGTTTCGTTTAGTTTTAAATATTGATCGACGTTATGATTGAAATTGGGGTAAAGTTCATCTTGGGCTTTTTTATGTAATCGTTTGTTTACTTTTATAATGAGTTTTATGTCTGGTTTAGTCTATAACAAAATTAATGGCGAGTGTTTTTTTTTCTTTTTAATTTTTGGAATGTAACTTTTCATGTTCCAAATTTAAAATGGATTGTGGTATTTAAGTTAGTATTTAAGTAAAGAGGTTTTAGTTGTTTTAAATTCATACTCATGTAATTAAATTTAAGTGTATACACAATTTCTCAATACATTTTGAGGTTGACTTTAAAAACTAATTTTGATTAAGAAACCTTATTTATATTTAGTTTTTTAATTATTTTTTTACGTCTATCTATCACAGATCTTCATTTTTAGCTGTAGATAAAAATATCTATGAGTAATATATAGATTATACCTTCGATCACGATCACGATTCAGCCTGTAATATCCCACTGTTGGACATAGGCCTCGTGCCCCGTGTAGGAAAAGGATCGCAGCTTAATCCACCACGCTGCTCCAATGCGGGTTGGCCTTAAAAATACGAAATTTAAAATGAAGTAGAAACGAAGAAGTTTCCACGAGCACAAGATTAAATTTAAATTGGACCACACGAAATGCAACACCTGTTATAAAAAATAAAAATAAAAAATCAAAATCGGTCCACCCAGTCAAATGTTCTGAGGGTAACATACAAAAAAAAACATAAAATACAATCGAATCAAACCTCATCCATTTTCGGAAGTCGGTTAAAAATGATACGAAACCTAATATATTTTATATATCAATATAATATACTAGCTGTGCCCCGCGGTTACCCCCGCGTTAATTTGGGGAAAATCATAGCTATAGCCTTTCCTAATTTCAAGTTTGTAGGTGTATTTCATACAAACAACCATCCCCTGTTTTAACCCCAAAAGGGGGTCGATTTCTCAAAATACATTATTAGTACACCTCAACACCGTCTATAGACCATACATTTTGAATTTCAAGTCTCTGATTTCAAAAACATAGGATTTTCATACAAACTTCCAACCCCCGTTTTACCCCTTAGGGGTGGAATTTCGCAAAACCCGTTCTTAGCTGACCTCTACTCGGCAAAAGGAATATACCTACCAAATTTCAAGTCTCTACGCCTTATGGTTCCAGAGATATCGTGATGAGTCAATGGGTGGGTTACTCTTTTATATATATAGATTAGATTCCTACATACACTAGTCATTTTAAAGTACACATTTTATGTGTTACCATAATGTAACCATAAGCTCTATACTTACTGCTTCAAGAAGCGATTGGTCGTTAAAAATAACGAAGCGTCGCGACGGTTCGTGGGCTGCGCTTGCTCCCACACCTCCCCTGGGCAGTGGGGAGAGGGGGAGAAAGCACGTAACCAAAGGAACCCTGAATTCTAAGCATGCGTTCTAGAAAGCTACTGTATTGTCTGATCTTGCGACACATTGCACTTGAGTGAAATTTTAATAAGTTGATATGTATGGTTTTATTTAGTTTGAGACGATAGGTATAGTTTTGTATTGTTATCTATTATTTACTATTTTTATAAATAATAAATATAAAATTATTATAATTGCTATTTTAGTTTTCATTTATTCCCAAAACTTAGCTCTTATTTACTTTATTTAGGTAATAATACAATAAGTATATTTATGTATAATTTTAAAATAAAATTTATTTTTAAAATAAATTTAATGTCGGAATGTAATAAAAAGGAAAAGTGTGTTTTTGAAGTGAAACTTCTTTAGGCGCATGAGCGGTAAAATTTGAGCGACCGGTAACACAGCAGCGTCATGACGGTCAGTACTTGGATGGGTCAGTACAGACGGTCGCCTGGGAACACCGCGTGGCGTCGGCTATTTGTTTATTTTTTCAATTAGTTTTTTTTTTTTGTATTTTCAATTAATAATTAATTAAGAACAGTAAATAATACTCATGTAAATTGTTTTCAGGTTGTAATATAAAAAATACTTAAAGTGAGTAAATGTGCAATGGTTTTTTTTTTTCAAATTACTTTGCCAAAGAAGTTTCACTTCTGACATGTGTACTTTGTACGCAAGCAATTTTTTAAAACACACCACGTCTGGTACTCCAGGGCTATCTGATCTAAGGTTTGTGGGTTCGATTTCCTCACTAAATCTGTGTGTATTATTATTTATACATTACTAGCGACCCGCCCCGGCTTCGCACGGTTGCTAAACCTATCAGCGTTCCTCTACTATATTATGCATGTATTATACATATAAACCTTCCTTGTGAATCACTCCATCTATTAAAAAAAACCGCATCAAAATCCGTTGCGTAGTTTTAAAGATCTAAGCATACATAGGGACAGACAGACAGCGGGATGTGACTTTGTTTTATAATATGTATTGATGTAATGAAATCAAACAATAATTTAGCTATATAATGATATCAACTCAGTGTCACAGGTAGAGAACGTGAATACAAGTTTTAAGCTGCCGACCTGAAGAACAGACGACCGTGTGAGTATGTAACAAAAATTTACATAATTGCATTATTATTGGCACGTGCGTGATAAGTCTTTAGATTACTTCTCGGCCCATGGTGCCCATGGCTCGCGTAGTTTGAATGTCAGCTACAAATCTCTCTCCTCAGGTGTTGCATCGCATGTTAACAAAAGCGCCAACATAATAATTGGAGTTATTCGCTTTGTGAATATTTTATACTGACTCTTTAAGTATTAGCTATGATAAATATAATTATCTTTTTAAATATGACGACGCGTTGGTGCAACGGTCACAGCACTGGTTTGTGGCTATTGCGTTGGCGATTGCGGGTTCGAACCCGCACATGACAATCATTTGTATTGTTCATACAGATGTTTGCCGTGGTTTGGGTGTTTGTGCAGTCCTTGTGGGTCCTCACCGTGTCTGGGAGAGCAAGTTAAGCCATCGGTCCCGGTTGTTATCATGTACACCTGATAGCGATTGTCACTGATAGTAGGGAATATATCCGCCAACTCGCATTGGAGCAGCGTTGTTGATTAAGCTCTGATCCTTTTCCTACATGGGGAGAGAGGCCTATGCCCAGCTGTGGGATATTAATATTTGTATGTAGGTACATCATATGTATATCGAAAAAAAATGTAGCTATATCAGTCGACTGTTATAACTAAATATGACTGTTATAACACAACTAACACAAATGAAACACAAGTGAAGCCGCTAGGGATCTTCAGTAACATATTGACGTCAATATTTGAATAGATTACAGTAATAAAAAAGCGGAAATATAAATTATCATCCTTCATCAATTACGTTGGAGTCTTGCGGGCAGCGACATCTGGTGCCTTGAAGACATTTTGTATGGTGTCACTATAACACACACTCCGCTCGCGGCTTTACTTGCGACTTTGAAAAAAGGAGGATATATTTTATGTGTGTTCGCGGATAACTTCGTCGTTTAAGAACCGATTTTACGGATTCTTTTTTGTTGGTAAGGAGATATCCCAAGAGTGGTACCATGATAAGGAAACCAGGATCTGATGATGGCATCTCAGAGAAATTGAGGGTAACCTTCGAAAATGATAGTGGCGACTTACGTTGTATCACTTTTTCGATGTGATTTTAGTCGGTCTTTTTCGTTTACTAGTAAACACAATAATTGCTGTGCCATTTTATCTCTTTAAAATATAGCCTATGTCTCTCGGAGATGACGTAGCTTCCCTAAATGGAGAAAGAGACCCTTCTGGTACATGGAGAATGAGCTCTACGGCCAGCAGTGAAATTTCACTAGATGATTAAATCAATAGTTTTGAGTTTATTCATCACGAATTAGAATTAAGAAATAATATCTTTCGTCTTTATAATGCTAAGTGCTATTTATTTCTTCGACGACACGTTGGCGCAGCGGTCACAGCACTGGTTTCTAGCAGTTGCGCTGGCGGTTGCGGGTTCGATCCCGCACATGACAAACATTTGTATTGGCCATACAGATGGGAAAGAGGCCTATGCCCATCAGTAGGTTAGTACACTGCTAGCGCGACACCATCTCGCCCCACCTAGGCAGATGACGGTTCACACATGGCGGTTTTTAGTCAGTAGGAGTCTGACATAACCCTCTGGTGCCCCCGCGCCGGAGGGTATCCATGATGGATTTTCCCCAGCGATTTATTTCTTATGTATGTGTAACTAGAAGTATGTAGGTATGTATGTAGAGAAATTCCACAAAATAACGTAAGTGTTACATACTTGGTAGTCATTAACGTGTAGTTTACATTGAACTATGTATACTAATATTTATTCTTTCAATTCTAGCAACTCTAGATGTAGAATTAGGAATACATGTGTCTATAGGAATAGATTAATTCTATCAAACCTTACTATGAATACTTCTAATTTAAATCTCATTTATTATTATTAGGCAAGGGGAAATGAAATCAAATATATCTTTATAATATGTATTTATATTTATACACAATAAAAACACTTATAATTATTATTCCAAATACGTTATATATAATATATTAATGAGATCATTTTAAGTATTTAGTTTTTTTATATATAAAACATCACATTAGTAAGATAATACTTGTACCTAACTGTAATAGAGATATAATCGAAAAGCAGTAAGCCTTACATCTATAATATTACTATGGAAATAGGTGAAAAATAAAACAAATATTTTTATTAATATATTTTATTTACGAAGTGTGGGTGAAAAACTTTATATATAAACGGTTTGCTCATAGCTAACAATTGTTTACGCATGTCTAGTGACTCATAGTGAGGTATTTAGCGCAATAGTGATGACATCATTTCATTTTTATTTTACAAACAAATCAAAAGCAATGGGTAAGTGAAACAAGTATTTTTTTTATAAAACGTTTATTAATTTTGTAATTGTAAAATGTATAAATAAATATCTTCAAAACATACAAGAGGTTATCGATCTCAAAGGCAATTCAATGTATGTGGTTAAAGAAACAGGTGACTTATGGCAACAGACTAGACGAAATAGTTCTTGCAAGTTCTACAAAGAAGTCTTGCTTGAGACGGCGTTGTAAGGAGGTTGATGTGGACTGAGGTGTCAACCTGTTACTAGTAACAGGCATCTGTTTTCTACATTTTAAATTTTTTAAATTATTTTTCTTTTATTACAAATCTTATCTTTATATACTGTTGAGGTATATGTGTGAAATGATTTACCAGCAGTGGTGTTTTAAACCCTTTGACCAACAATCTGCCCATATAACATGAAAAATAATCTCCCTACGCTTCATCCTGTAATATCCCACTGTCAGGCATATGCCTCTTTCCCCATGTAGGAGAAGCGTCAGAGCTTAATCCAGCACGCTGCTCAAATGCGGGTTGGCGGATATATTCCCTACTATGAGTAACGACAAGGATGCCATGATAATAACCGGGACCGATGGCTTAAAGTGCTCTCCGAGGCACGGTGGGGAGACCCACAAGGACTGCACAAACACCCAGACCACAACAAACATCTGTATGGCCAATACAAATGCTGTCGTGTGCGGAGATCGAACCCGCAACCGCCAGCGCAACAGCCACAAACCAGTGCTGAGACCGCTGCGCCAACGCGGCAAATATTCTCCCTACCCTAATAAGTTCCATAAATCAAACGATTCAAAAACTCAAACAATTATCTTTTCTTACATAAAATTTTAACGTATCTACTGTTAAATAGTAAACGTGTGTTTATATCTAATAACCACATTATCACCTAAAATCACTCAAACGACAATATAACGGAAATAACTAACTTGAATGTGTATAAAAAGGTATATTTTATAACTTGCGTGTGTCTACGTTGAGTGTGTGCATCGTGACATAGGTATGTGCCGAGTAAAGGTGAACAGGATGTATAATTCAGTCGCTACGCATCTGAGGCGCAGCTTGATAGCCGCTGCGTTTAAGCTAAGCAGGAAATAAAAACAAAAGTAAAAAAACTGTTTATCAATAATAAGGATATTTAAAATGTATAAACGTAAGTTACTGTACACAATAGTTATTAATCGACTGTTAGTCTGCTTCGATTTTTTGTCTATTTTATTTTGAAAAATCTTTTAAAGTTATACTACTCTTGGCGCGTTAGGAAAAACCCTACACCCTGAAGTTAGCTAGTTAACGAAGAAGAAGTTAATAACGTGAACTTAACTAGCCAATGAAATATAACTGAGGTAGGGCACAGCAGAAAATTTCCTGCTCAAAAAATGGAGCAGCCCGACTGGGGTAGTACCTCGACCTTACAGAAGACCACAGCTAAATAATACTGCTTTCAAGCAGTGTTGTGTTCCTGTTGGTGAGTAAGGTGACCAGAGCTTTTGGGGGGGAATTGAGGGTAGGGTCGGCAACGCGCTTGCGATACTTCTGGTGTTGCATGCGTCTATAGGCTACCGTCTTACCATCAGGTGGGCCGTACGCTTGTTTGACGACTTCGTGATATAAAATAAAATAATAAATAACTTCTTACGTGCGTACATAAGTACACACACACTTTTTTCTTTTGTATGAAAGTGATCGTGGCATTTTAAAAGGGAAACCCCTTTCAACACGGTCTAAGAAATATTTGTAAATAAGCAACTCAGGCTTTCTAAACACAGATACAGCTCAAAAAAAGTTTAAAATAATTTATTACCATAATCAAAAAATGTTAATCGTATCAACATTAACAACACACATAAGAAGCGGAAAATTTCCATAAAATACGATATCCTTTATAAAAGTTATCGCTAATACAGGAAACATAATTGTTCGAAAGGACACACCGTCACTGCGGAACAGACACGCGTTAAAATTAGGAACCGTGAAAACGTTATCTCGGGATCGCGTATCGCAACCTGTAGTGTACACCTGCCCTCACGTGTGCGTGATACCTGTGTGTAACTTTATAAACATTATGATGTTGACGTAGATATTCGGTAAATGAATAAATATTACTCATATCATGCATTCATTTTAAAAACAAATAAAAAATAAAGGGTATATGAAATAAATGAATAAACATTCATAACACGTAAGATTACCAATGGAGGTTGAATGAGGATTGTAGAAAACCAGGACGTCTGGTGTGAACTTGTGGAGGATTTTGTCCAGCAGTGGACTGCGATAGGCTAACTGATTGACTGACATACATAGTCGTCTGTAGGTAAGGAACTTAATGCTTGTGTTATAGGCAACAGTCTACTGATATAGCTACATTATTTTTCGATACTGTAAAAATATAAGTAAATATAATCGAACCTACAGGCGTTGAAAGTATGATTACTGTACACTTCACCAACTGATGCACAGCAGCAGGCAGGGCACATAGAAATATATTGCACATTATCAGCTAAATAATAATGCTACTAACAATAAGTATTGTAGTGTGTGTGTATGTGTGTGGTGTGTGGTTAAGTAAGACAGAAAGAAAGAAAAAGCTGTTTTAACTGAGGTAGGGCACAGAAGGAAATGTCTTGGTCAAAATATGGAGCAGCCCGACTGGGGTAGTACCTCGACCTTACAGAAGATCACAGCTAAATAATACTGCTTTCAAGCAGTGTTGTGTTCCTGTTGGTGAGTAAGGTGACCAGAGCTCCTGGGGGGAATTGGGAATAGGGTCAGCAACGCGCTTGCGATGCTTCTGGTGCTGCAAACATCTATAAGCTACGGTAATCGCTTACCATCAGGTGAGCCGTACGCTTGTTTGCCGACCTAGTTATATAGCAAAAAAAGAGTTAATTCTGGTAAGGTAGCCAGACTCGTTCAAGTAGGGAGAGTTATATATACCTAGTCAGGTCATAAGTATTGTCACACAGTAAAAACTTTTATTTGGAATGCTGTCCACAAAAAAAGTTTATTGAACTCGAATTTCGAATTGTTTTTGAAAATAAAAATGTGAACTTTTTAGAATTTTACTCATTTTTAAATATGGAGTGGACGCTTAAAGAAGACCGTGTTGCAGTTATTGCGTTGCATCGTTGCGGTTACACGCCAATTCAAATTTTTGACATACTGAAAAATTTGAATATGACCAAAAGATTCGTGTATCGTACCATCAAACGGTACAATGAAGACTCTAGTGTAGGTGACAGGTCAAGAAGTGATCGCCCTCGCTCTGTTAGGACTCCAGCAGTGATAAAAGCTGTGAAGGCGGGAATTCAAAGAAATCCCAAACGTAAGCAGAAACTGTTGGCCCTTCAGATGGTGTTAAGGAGAACCACGGTGAAAAGGGTGTTAAATAAAAACTCAGGGCTTCAGGTATATCGCAGAAAAACAGGACATCGTTTAAACGCTCGTTTAATGGACCTGAGACTGAAGAGAACCGCGCTTTGTTGAAGCGGTACGCGGGAAAAAAATATCGGGAAATACTTTTTTCAGATGAAAAAATTTTTACCGTAGAAGAGAGCTACAACAAAAAAAAATGATAAGGTGTACACACACAGTAGTTAAAAAGCGAGCAACCGTATTCCGCGTGTCCAACGAGGTCATTTTCCATCCTCGCTGATGGTATGGTTGGGAGTTTCTTGTTGGGGCTTAACTGAGGTACATTTTTGTTAGAAAAGTGTAAAAATGAATGCAGTTGTGTATCAAAATACAGTCCTGACGAACCCTATTGAACCTGTTTCTTATACCATGTTCAATAACAGGCACTTGGTATTCCAACAAGATTCAGCGGCAGCTCATAGAGCGAAGAGCACAGAAAACTGGCTGGCGGCGCGTGAAATCGACTTCATCCGGCACGAAGACTGGGCCTCCTCCAGTCCAGATTTGTGTCCGATAGATTACAAGATATGGCAATACTTGAAGGAAAAGGCCTGCTCAAAACCTCATCTTGATTTGGAGTCACTCAAGGCATCCTTGATTAAGGCAGCCGCTGATCATGATATGGACCTCGTTCGTGCTGCGATAGACGACTGGGCGCGCAGATTGAAGGCCTGTATTCCTTATCGCGGAGGTCATTTTGAATAAACGTTATCATCATAAGAATCTATGTTTTGTTAAGTTCATTTTAATATATAAATGTTTATATAATGAATAAAATTGTCTCAATTATTTCATATTAAACTTGTGACAGAACTTATGACCTGACTAGGTAGTTATGGTCGCAAAGCGCTTGCAATGCTCCATGTTGCAAGCGTCCATAGTCTGCACTATCCGCTTAACACCAGGTTGACCGTACACCGGTACGGTTTGATATATATAAAACTAGCTGTCCCCGCAAACGTTGTTATATGTTATTAACCCCCGCAACCCCCTCTTGTGGGTGGAATTTCGTAAAATCCTTTCTTAACTGACCTCTACTTGGCAAAAGGAATATTCCTACCAAATTTCAAGTCTCTACGCCTTATTGTTCCAGAGATATCGTGATGAGTCAATATATGGGTGAAAATCTCTTTTATATATATAGATTACTAGCTGACCCCGCAAACATTGTTTTGCCATATATGTTATTAACCCCCGCAACCCCCTCTTGTGGGTGGAATTTTTTAAAATCCTTTCTTAACTGACCTCTACTAGGGAAAAGGAATATTCCTACCAAATATCAAGTCTCTACGCCTTATCGTTCCAGAGATATCGTGATGAGTCAATATATGGGTGGAAATCTCTTTTATATAATTATATATATAGATCTACTGTATTCAATTTTAAGACAAAAGATTTTAATTTGATTTTACTCTATTGTACATATTTCGTGATAAATCGTCATTGCTTACCAACAAAGGACCCACAATATTATTATTACTAGGAAACACTACATTTAAAAATGCATGTAACATTTGAAGGTACCCGTGTTTCTTCGCGTGTCTCCGCCGCATGCCGAGGTCTATCCAATAAATCACTACACTATTGTATAGCCTTGCATTTTCTAAATTTTATTTCTACCTCGTATTACGTGCACATTGCATGTGTTCTTTAATTGTAATTAACTCTTTAGAAATTAATAACATACCATACTTAATCGCCAAGCTTTAATTTAATTACAGTAAACATTATCAAAAACATTATTGAAACGCGTTGGCGCAACAGTCACAGCACTGGTTTGTGACTGTTGCACTGGCGGTTGCGGGTTCGATCCAAAAATATTTATCTCAATTAAGTGTGAGTAAGATGGCCAGAGCTCCAGGACAAGGTAGAGTCGTCAATGCAAAAAAAAATTTATTCAAAGGATTCAAAAGCACTTTCGAATCCTCAATTCACAAATTATATCATTAATTATGTTTAAAAGTGAAGCTACCATCAATTCGAAATGTAGATTCTGCAGAGAAGAATCGGCAAGAAACTCGCTTTTACTCTTTAAAAAAAAAGCTTTTACAGCTCCATATCTCACAATACAGTTCAATAAAATCCATACTCAAAAAGCAAATAACTAAATATATTTGCTAATTTCTTACACAGACGACTTGGAGAAACTGACACAGTCACAGTGAAATATACTCCTCAGCAGTTTCAGTTAGGTGACCTAGAGTGAAGGCTGCTATAAATCACAGGTTATCTACGAACAAATGCAGTGTTATTATACAAAACGCTGTTCCCGACACTGGCTGTTACATTCCGCCGATCGCCTTTTCACCTTACGACTTTTATTGTTTTTATAACATTATTTTTATTATAATGGTCCATTCAAAATCTCCTTTAAGCCTTACGATTTTTGTAATTTTTACGTTCTATTATT
This sequence comes from Melitaea athalia, assembly GCA_905220545.2. Taxonomy (NCBI): domain Eukaryota; kingdom Metazoa; phylum Arthropoda; class Insecta; order Lepidoptera; family Nymphalidae; genus Melitaea; species Melitaea athalia. The sequence goes on from HG992180.1 coordinate 880,000, forward strand.
AAATCTATTAGTACATTTCGAATCGACTTTTTACCTTACCACATTTAATAGTCCTGAAACTAGGTATTATTACAAATTACTATTCTAAATCTTTCTTTTTTTTTCTTTGCTTTATGACTACCCATTTTCTAGGTTCTAAAGGATTTAAGGATTACATTTCAAATTAATATAAACTTTGATGTGGTTTTGAGTTGGCGTAGTGGTCGCAACAATTGATTGTTGCCTAGCTATTGCGAGTTTGATTCCTGAAAATATATTAGTATAGGTCATACGGATGTTTATCATTGTCTATGCGTTTATGTCTAAAAAGACAATAAAGAATGTTGATGAAACATACATTTTTTTTCATTAACACTGTCTAAAACCTAAATTCAAGTAATTAAGACCATAATCTATACTAATATAATAAAGCTGAAGAGTTTGTTTGATTGTTTGTTTGTTTGTTTGTTTGTTTGTTTGTTTGTTTGAACGCGCTAATCTCAGGATCTACTGGTCCGATTTGAAAAATTCTTTCAGTGTTAGATAGCCCACTTATCGAGGAAGGCTATAGGCTATATATCATCACGCTAAGACCAACAGGAGCGGAGTCCACGCCGACGAAGTCGCGCGCAGAAGCTAGTAAATACTAAAAGGTCAGTAGAGACTACATTAGAATATATGAAAAGTAATAAGCTTAATAAATAATACCAACTCATCAACATTTAATCAACATCTAGACAAAACATTAATTTTAATTAGTAAACAAATATCAAAAATTTTAAAATTGATTTGATAATATAGCAATACTATTACTTATTCACAAATGGATCTTACAATTAAAATTCAAAATATCCAATCACATCTTTCTTTATTTTCAAATAACCAGATTATTAGATATACTTATTCTATTATTATGTTACATCTACTATTTATTATTAATAAATCTCGTCTCTCTATTTATACTTACGATACCCACCTTTATTCTTAGCCAACTATCAGCAATAACTCGTCTCGTCCCCGTCGCGTCGTCGGCGACTCGGTGTCGTGTCGTATGCTATAAAAGTCTCCTGGCTAAAAATGTCACCTAGCTATTAATCGCGGTCGTTAAAACGCTGCAAACAAATTTACTTTCGCCAGTAACTTGTTTTAGTTGAAAGATTTAAAACGTGTGCTCTGTATGTTTGGAATTTTTAATTTAACTGCATTATATTCATGCATTTATACTTCTATTGTTCTTTGTTGAATAGTCTAAGATACGAACTAGACTTGACATTCATTAATCTGCTTAATAGATAAAAATTAAATATTTATCTTCTTTAGTATGTTAAAGATAAATCGCAAAAAAGCTTGGCTGGATAATTCCTGACCAGGCTATATTACATTCAGCATCTGCCATTCAAACTCGACTTTTAGCAGGCAACCCTATGTCATCGCATTCGTGTGTAGGTATATCGTGTGTGAAAGTAACTAGAACAATATATATTAACATACATATCTGTTTATACCTACTACCCTGTAGTTATGACAGGAAAATGATAGACAAGTTTGCATTTTCTACAGGCCTCATACGGGTCGGTAGATATTAAATTTATTCTTTAAACTCGTAGGTAAATTTTTGATAAAAAGTAAATTGAATTAAATATAGCCTGGCCTGCATTTTTCAGGAAACCCTATCGCGATTATTATTGTAATATACTAAAATAAATATAAAATAGTTTTCAGCCATTAAGCAGATAGGTGAAGTTCGTCTCTACAAATAATAATATATGCGTAATATATATATATATATATATATGTGTAAACAATATAATAAAAAATATATATAGCAGCTGAGCCTAACATTCCAAACCTACGGGCCAAACTAGCGACATTTTTTGTGAAAATATATTCGTTTCTTTTTTGTTTTTCTTTTATAAATGAATCTTGTCCAATACAATAATTAACCCTAAAAAAGTTATAACATTTGTTTCAGTCGTTTGCAAGTAATGTATGTACCTACATAAGTATTTTTACAGATGACTATTAAGAAAAAACTAACATATAAGTAATGAGCGCTCTTAGTTTCGGGGCCTAGGATACTAATATTTTTAGTATAAAATTAAAACAAATCAATATTTCTTCCTATTTTTTTTGGAAATTTAGAAATTACCTTTCTAGCTTTATCGTCGCTATAAATTCAAGTAATTTAAATAAAATACACATATTTTGTTGCTTTTTTCGAATTTCGATTTTGGAAATCGAATAATAAATTTACATTTTTTTTTTATATTCAACTTAAAAGTTTTTCTAACGATTTTTTTTATCATTATATTAATGCAGTTCTTGTGTTTGACATAAATTTTGTCAATATATTTCATATTAAAAAGTAATAATTAATTTATTCTTCTCATTTAATTTTCAATTATATTAAAACAAATGGATTTCTTTTACACTTTTTATAAATTAATTTAAAAAATAAATAAAAAATTTGTGTGAGTTGCATCCGTACTGTATAAAATTAATATTGAAATATTCTGATCATTAATAATTTGAATATTTAAATATTGATATGCGACTGTCACTGAATAAGATAAAAAATTATATCGATATCATTGTGTGGGAGTCAATTAGGAACCGGTCTCTTGTCTTCCGGATTGATAATTAAGAGTATTATGTATGCAGTTATTACAGATAAAATAATATACTAATAGATTTACAGTAATCATTAATTGTATACTAGTCTTAGTACCGCCTTAAAATTTTCCTAATCGTTGGTAACTTCTCGTAAGATAATTCTACTCTAAGTATATTTTGCAAAATGATAATTCAAAAATACATTTTATACCAACTTAAATAAAAATAATTGTGTTTGCAAACGAAAATATAGACCTCAATTACATCGACGTGCAAAGGTACAACGTCGGTAGACGAAAAAATATTCAAGTAAATACGAATTACGAGAGATAACTCAAAAATAACTCGTCATATCATAAAAATAAAATGGGACTACATGACAAGCGACATCTTTCGATTAAACAAAGGATCATTAAAATCGGTACACCTAGTAAAAAGTTATGAGGTAACAAAGAAAAAATGAAGTCGAATTCCTCCTCCTTTTTCGAAATACATAGATTAAAAAATAACAAACCTAGCAATAAACAAATATTTACGTACTTAACTGAAGTTTCATTATGTAAAATTAATTTATAAAGTAATACTTTACAATTAAAATAGTAGTTGACGCCGCGTTGGCGCAGCGGTCACAGCACTGGATTGCGATTGGCTGTTGCGCGGGCGGTTGCGGGTTCGATCCCCGCACACGACAACATTTGTATTGGCCATACAGATGTTTGCCGTGGTCTGGGTATTTGTGCAGTCCTTGTGGGTCTCTCCACCGTGCCTCGGAGAGCACGTCAAGCCGTCGGTCCCGGTTGTTATCATGTACACCTGATAGCGATAGTTACTGATAGTAGGGAATATATCCGCCAACCCGCATTGGAGCAGCGTGGTGGATTAAGCTCCGATCCTTCCCCTACATGGGGAAGAGGCCTATGCCCAACAGTGGGATATTACAGGTTGAATCGTGAATTAATATAGTATTAAATAATACGAATAAAATTCATGGTCCAAACCGATCGCCATTAATGATAAAATCATATATATTTTAATACTTGTAATATCACTAATTAATAATTATATTGATGTTATCCACATAAATATTTTAAAGATAAGACTGGAGTAAAAATAGTAACTTCTATTAATTTGAAAGATGATGTCGATAATATTGTTAAAACATTTACTTTATTTTGGAAGTAACTATTATTACATAACTAGCTTCTGCGCGCGACTTCGTCGGCGTGGACTCCGCTCCTATTGGTCTTAGGGTGATGTTACATAGCCTATAGCCTTCCTCGATAAATAGGCTATCTAACACTGAAAGAATTTTTCAAATCGGCCCAGTAGAACCAGAGATTACCGCGTTCAAACAAACAAACAAACAAACAAACAAACAAACAAACAATCAAACAAACTCTTCAGCTTTATATATTAGTATAGATGGTTTTTTTTTCATTCTGATTTAAAGGCTCATTATTTTTTTAATAAAATTATCACTACATATTATAAAACAAAGTCGCTTCCCGCTGTCTGTCTGTCCCTATGTATGCTTAGATCTTTAAACCTACGCAATGGATTTTAATGCGGTTTTTTCTACAGATAGAGTGATTCAAGGGGAAGGTTTATATGTATAATACATGCATAATATAGTATAGGAACACTGATAGTTTTAGAGGTTTCTAATGTGATGTCGTAAAAAACAAATTGTTTTGCTTATAACATTGCAAATATTTATATATTTTATATTTAGTATCAGCATTGCACCCCTGCGAAGCCAGGGCAGGTCGCTAGTTATATTATACAAGTAGACCTTAAGAAAACCTACTTAAATCTTTATTTATAATATTAAAAAGAAAAGTTCAGATTTTTTGTTTGTTTGTTTTAGATAAACTCAAATGCATTGGAGCACTTGGAGCAGCGTGGTGGATTAAGCTCTGATCCTTCTCCTACATGGGGAAAGAAGCCTATACCCAGCAGTGGGATATTAACGTAATTTAACGTAAGCGTAAAAGTCAAATGCTACTTGACCGATATTAAAAATTCTTTCACCATAAGAATACTATCATATATATATATTACTATCATATCATATATGACATAGAATATACTTTAACATAGAAAATGGAACAGCCAAAAGCATTCAATCGACGCAAAGGAATCCACGAAAGTCTTTTTCTTAAAATATCACATAAATGATATATTCTCGACAGCATCTATACATATAATAAAATGATAGGAAAGTCAATGTATGTCCGGGATAAACTCAAAAAGTACTGCATGGATTTACTTCAAATTTGGCACGAATATTATTAAGAAGTCAGGTCAGAACATAGGCTACATATTATCACGCTATCACCTACGGGGAACGAGCATAGAACGCACGCAGACGACGTCGCGGGCAGCAGCTAGTATTTACTATTTATATACTGACATGAATAGTACTGAATTTCGACTACCCTTTAACCATTAGAAAATTATTATCAACTAGCGACCCGCCCCGGCTTCGCACGGTGGCAAAAATGATCAGTGTTTCTCTACTATATTATGCATGTTTTATACATGTAAACCTTTCCCTTGAATCACTCTATCTATTAAAAAAAACTGCATCAAAATCCGTTACGTAGTTTATAAGATCTAAGCATACATACAGACAGACAGACAAACAGCGGGAAGCTACTTTGTTTTATAATATGTAGTGATGAAGGAGTAAAATAGGCTATAAAGTATCACTGTAATTCGTAACAAAAAATTCAATGCCAGTGAAATGGGGAGACCGTCTAACTTACATTTATCTATAAGATTTTAGGCTATATTAAGTACACATTTAATAACTACACATAAACGTGTACAAACTTACAAAGACAAAAGATAATTATATTAAAATATCTTTAAGTATGTTATTATTTAAGGTATAATGCAATAAAAAATCTAATAACAAAACAAAATCCGACACAAGACAGGTGCACATTCTAGCAAGAAATGTACAGATTGTTGCAAGGTGTACGCTTAATTACATACAAACGAACGAGTTGTTAACACACATACCGACATGGTCAATAATATTATACATAATTATTATAATAATTGATTAAAGTGGTTTTGGCAGCGTGGATAAAATGAAATTACCTAGCTTGTCCGTCTTCTGCTGCTTAAATTATTATTATAGCCTATGACATTAAGTGATAACTTGACTATCTCGCAGTAAAATAATTTACAAAATCTGATAGCAAGATTAAGAACTATCGGTGAAATAGGACATCCGTTAGTATGCAAAATCAAAATAGACAAAATCGAAAGTCACAATAAACATAACACCAAATTAAATTAGGTTAAATGCTAAGTTATCGAGCTAAACTTTAAATGCAATAGGGCCATAGCAGGAAATAATATCCTGCTTAAAATCGGAGCATCCCAACTGGGGAAGTACCTCAACCTTACAGCAGATCACAGCTAAATAATACTGCTTTCAAGCATTGCTGTATTCCTTTGAGGAGTAAGGTGACCAGAACTCCTAGGGAGAGTCAGGGGTAGGATCAGCATGCGCTTGCGATGCTTCTAGTGTGTCAAGTGTCTATAAGCTACGGTAATCGCTTACCATCAGGTGAGCCCTACGCTTGTTCACCGACCTATTTGTATAAAAAAAAGAAAAAAGTGACTCTACTGTTCTCTCTGTTAATTGATTCGAAAATAAGTAATATAAATTAGTAAATAATATAATACCTAACACAATAAAACATAAGCAGTCATTACATCCGACGTTGACTGTCTTTAGTTATTACACGCGTGGGAAAGATCCGACGATATTGAACAAGTAGGTATATTTGTATAAAAAATACACTTTTTGCGTATCGTGAATATCACACATTAATATTGAAGGAAATGCCATAAAGGAAGTGCTAAATTGAATATAGATAACAAATTTAGTGTCATTTTAAAATCAAATAGGTTTCATATAATGTGCTATGACATCAGTGGCGCCGTAAAATAAAATTAAATTGGTCAAGATCTAGTGGGACTCCCAGAAATAGTTATTTGTGCTCCATTATATTTTACTGTTAATTTTTATAGTAAACTAGCTGACCCGGCGAACTTCGTACCGCCTAACAGTCGATTCAAATTTTTTTATTAATTTTTTTAATACATATCCTTCCCGGAACCCCTCCTCTAACACAAACTTTATGGTATGGTATTAAAGTTCAAATTGTCTTTTAAGTATTATTACGAATCTTTTGTATGGGACTATAGAAAAGTTTAGACTTTTTCAGGGATTTTTTTAAATTTTTCTCTCCGTAACAACCATCCTCGTACTTCAAGGAATATTAGAAAAAAAGAATTAGCGAAATCGGTAAGCTGCTCTCGAGATTTGCGCTTAGCAACACTATCAGCGATTCATTTTTATATATATAGAGATAAAACCAGGAGAAATTTTTATCGGGGTAGGGCATAAAAGGAAATATCTTGTTCAAAATTTTGAACAGCTCTACTGGAAAAATTATTCAACAATTCAACAAAATTATTAGTGTTGTGTTCCTGTAGTCAGTAAGGTAGTTCTAGCTCCTGGGGAGGATTAGGGATAGAATCGGAAAGCGCACTCTTGCGATATTTCTGGTATTGCAGACGTCAATAGTCTATGCCATAGACTCTATGGTAACCACTTAACATCAGGTGAGCTGTAACCTTATTGGTCACCCTAGTATTATAATAAAAAAACGAGTGTGCTTTAGACCACACGACTGAAGTAAAACTTACGAAACCTAACTCTCTTTCTATCATCACTAACTTATATCTCCATCTCAACTTCCATTCGCCTCGCCCTATCACACTTTTCGTAACGCTGTCGTCACGCATTCGCCAACTTACTCCCCAAGTCAAGCGTGTGTAAAGAAGTTTCACTTCTAAAGAGGAATAACATTGTCTCGTGTTTATAAACTTTTCTAAAACTGATTATATTTGTTAGATACTCATTCTAAACAAAACTAAAAAAAAGCCTACTTGCGTACAATAGTACACTTGTCAGAAGTGAAACTTCTTTAGCAAACTAATTTAAAAAAACTGAGTGAAAAAAAATCCAATGTCATGTGGTGTTCCCAGGCGGTCACCCATCCAAGTACTGACCGCGCCCGACGTTGCCGCGTCACACTTTATCTCAAATCGTACCCTCATGCGCCTAAAAGAAGTTTCACTTTTAAAACTAGCAGTATTAAATTGTACCACTATCAAAAAAACAGAAAAAAAAAACAAGCTAAACGAGCACAAAATCATTATTCAAAACGCCCATTACAAGGAGAGATAGCAGAACTAAACTAACAGCAAGAAATAATGCATACAGAAAGGATGAATCATTATTTCGTAAGCGATCCCCCAACAATAGTCTAAGGGAATCGATTTGATCCAATTAGTATGTATCGAATACCGTTACTGTATACAATAAGAAAGAACGGATGATACCGGCGACCGGCGATCCGGTAAACTCTTGTTTATTTTGCATCCACTAACAATGCCATTATGTAAATCTACACGACTCAATCAATCGACATCGAGAGTGTATCGATATGTCTGATCGGTTAATTATTCTGTGTTCGAATAATGATCGATAAATCGATTTTGTTTTTTGAATATTGTTTATATAATTAGTAGGAGGCGCGGACGCCAGTAGCCGTGTAGCGGATAGATGCATGGGTTAATTATCTGTTGCGATGGCTGACGCATGACGCTTAAGTTTTTTTTTTTAATGATACTCCTTTCATTAATCCGTCTTTAACCATCTTCATTGTATTTAATTAATATTTATTCATTTATTCAAATCGTTATTTTTTGTAAATGTTTTTTTTTTAATTACATCGTTTGTGTTTTTTTTTTCTAAAACAGCCAGTTACGAAGTGTGAACCAGAGCTATAAAACCTTATATGTTAATAAAAGCGATACGTCGTAAAACGCATTATTATTTGTCTATATTTATATAGAAAAATGCATACATTTGAATAGGTGCTTGTCACTCTTTCAAGCAAAAAGTATTTAAACTATTTAAATGAATTTTAATACGTAAATACCTAGATATCCAAAACAAGATATAAACCAGATCCCAATAATCCTGAGAAATAGAAAGGTTAACGAGAGAAACCTCGATGTACACCTAGTATTATAAAGGAAAAACTTTACATAAATGTTTGAGATTCTTTTACCCAAAACCTATTTAACCGATTATAACAAAACTTAATATTCAGATAGATAATAATTAAATTAAATACATGGACTAAGTTTCATGCCGATATTTTCGCATAATCGAACGTTACCAAAATCATTAGACATTTTCTTCATTTTCTTCAGACAAGTATTTTTTTAAGTACCTAATTTTATCAATAACTGGTTCTTTTAGTATTAAACATAATCAGTATATATTTTAACGTATAAAATTATTACTATAGCTTTAGTACACCAAATTCTTAAATGATAACCTGATATGATATCACATACGTAGTTTCGAGAATTTTTTTTATTTTCTAGCTATCAGTTTTACTGTCATTGTAATCTAATTAAACAAGTTTATGCCGTGAAGTTTATCGTAAAGATAGAGGTTTTACGTCATTAGCATAATTTTGTACATCGTTTAGTTATTGGTATGAATATATTGTTAACTAGCTGTGCCCGCGACTTCGTCCGCGTGGAATTTAACAAAAAAATTATTTTTCAGTTCGCAGAGTTATAAAATAATTAAATTTCTAAAATAAAAGCAGCCTAAGTTACTCCTTACTGTATCAGCTATGCTGGCAGCTCAGACAGGCAGACAAACAGACAGACAAAGATTGTCAAAAATGTTATTTAGGTATAATTATGTAACGTGTATACATACATATGCATTTAGTAAAAAGCGGTTATTTTAATATTACAAACAGACTCTCCAATTTTATTTTTTGTATAGATTTTAAATATTGTTTGCGATGTTTTGTCGCTGAAGGGCTGTTTGGTTCCGTCAGACTAATACATTCGTTTGGTTTGTCTTTGGATGACAGATTAATAAATTTATAATTTTGAAAATTAATCATTAGTAAACTTATACTTACTTGTTATAAAAATTCTAAACATAAGATTATGTTTTCAGATTCTTAGTAATATCTATGTGTTTTTTTTTAATAATTTACGAAAAGTTTGAAATTGAAATTTAACCAAAAGACACCATACATTTTTTTTGACGACGCATTGCCGAAGGGTTATTTCTCTGGTTTGCTCTTGTATATTTTGTATACCTAAAACACGCCAATATACCTACATATATATGGGGATCCCTGAATGTGAAACCATACTTAATTTTATATTTTTTATCTCTTAAATGAAACATGGTAATTCAGTTTAAATGGAGTTACATAACAATTAACATCAATGTGCAGTATTGTTGTAAATGTTCTATAAGCTTTATTTCATTATACTCCATGTAATTAATATAATTATAATTAAAACTAGTAGCTCTCGCTAGTGCCAAGATAGTACAGTGACACCGATATCCTATAGAAAAGAAAAGACACAAAGGAATCTGGTAGGGCACAGCAGGAAATATCTTGCTCAAGGTCTATAGCAGCCCGACTGGGGAAGTACCTGGACCTTACAGAAGATCACAGCTAAATAATACTGTTTTCAAGTGGTGTTGTGTTCCTGTTGGTGAGTAAGGTGTCTGGGGCTCCTGGGTGAAATTAGGGGTTGGGATGGCAACGTGCTTGCGACGCTTCTGGTGTTGCAGGCGTCTATAGGCTACGGTAGTCACTTACCATCAGGTGAGCCGTACGCTTGTTTGTCGACTTAGTAACATAAACAAAAAAAAAACAGATGGAAGTACGTTACAAGTATTTTAATTTCAATATTAAGCCCATGGTACAGATTTCCACTATACTATAGATATTTCGACCTTTTCAAATTCAATCGCTCTCTTTTGATCACGAAATAAGTCACAAAGCTATTTTACATAGATTTACAAAGTAGCGCGGCATGCAGCGCGGCGCGCCCTTCCCTGTCGTTTTCCGTTGCATCCGGCTTGAAATCACAACGATTCTAAAGAAGTTTCACTTCAATAAACGCTTCACACTCAATGGCCCCCAGTAGGATTATCTCCTGTGCTGGAGGTCCAGAAACACACACAATACACAAGCACAAACGCCCACATCACGGAAAACACCTGTATGGCCAATGCAAATGTTTGTCATGTGTGGGGATCGAACCCGCAACCACCAGCGCAAAAGCCACAAACCAGTGCTGTGACCGTTACGCCAAAACGTCTTCAAAATAATAGAAGTAGTTAAGAGTAAATATGACAATAGAAAGTCTAGTTATACATTCTACTATACCTAGACACGTAACGCCTTTATAACAGCATTGTCTAGACAAATCGCAGGAAGCCTGGGATCTATCAATCATAATAACTGGCAATACTCCCCAATTTACCCGCAGGAAACTGACGAATCAAATATTTATAAGGCTTAAGACATCCTGCTCGATTATACCTAAGTTATATTATTGCTGAGGATGGTACAGCGTTTGTTTTATCACGAACAGTTGTTAAAACTTTTTTTTATAAATTGGTCTTCATTTTGTATGAATTTATAATTATATTTATTGTATATTAATTATATATATTATATTAATTTATAGACATGTGATGGTCTAATTTTTTTTTATTACGTTATATGTAACTTTGTTTGTTACGCTTTCACGCAAAAACTGCTTAACCGATCATCATAAAACTTTGTACACATATTCTTGGAGGTATTTGAAGTAACATAAAATACTTTTTCTTTTAAAAAAAAATCAATGTGAGCGAAGCCGCGGGTAAAAGCTAATGTAAAATAAAACGGTAAATGATATAAAAGCTATTTTAATCCCGCTATTACATGAACTCTAGCCTATAATTATTATTATGGCCTATTATTAATGTACACAAGACGTTATTTAGGAATGGCTTATCGGCACTATGTGCAGATAGCTCTCGTACTTAGTATGGCGTGATTCACATATAACTATGTATTTATTTATAATTGTACCTATACAAAGTGTAGGTATATCAGGTAGGTATATTACGTATAACGTAATCTATGACACTTCCAGAATGCCCATTTGAAGGAACGCAGTCCTATAACGACGAACACTATATTATAAGTATATTATTATAGTTTATTATTTGTTCATACCAACGTGTACCAAAACTAAACCTACAAATTATTTGATAATTTATCATACTATTAAAACATAATTTGAAATAATATTATCAATATTATGAAGGTTGTTTTGCAAAACTATGTACGAAATAGGGCGTACGTGGGCGGACGAGAGTAGAAATGTGCTGGCATCTAGTGGCAGCTACGGGAAAACTGAAACCTACATAACCTACTTTGAAAAATGTTAAAGTTATTGAAATATCAATAACACTGATAATTATAATCGATGTATGTAAATAGATTAAAAACAAAAAAAATGTATATTTATTGTATTAGAAAAGTAAAGAAGTAGGTACACAGGATGTACCTAACAAAATCTTTTTTTTTCGGTCTGATTTTTCGTAATTTTTTTTCTTTTTTTGGCTTAGCTTTAGTTTTTTACCGATATAATTATTTTTGACATAGGTATTACGTGCTACAATTTTTAGAAATGAAAAACAGTTTATTAATTCGTCACATAATTATTTCTTAATACTATTTTACGATAATAACGTTAAATAAAAGGAAAACTTTATGACATATAAAATTAAATTAAAAATTCATAAACAACCATTAAAATGCAACGTGTAATGATTTACAGTTTTATAATTAGCTAATCGAACGGGTTTGATTAGAGGCGATACCCGGAACTGTCTAATTAACGCACCATAGTATTATTTATGGTATATTTATAAAAAGTATCGACTAATATAATATTTTTAGTAATAAACGATCTAATACTCGCGACTTCGTCTGCTTAACTTATTATTTTAATATTGTATTTTACGTGTAAAGGAAACGATATCGCAGTACTAAATAAGTAATGTTAGAACTATTAATTAAACTCATTAATAATTAATGTATTTATTGAAGAAATAAAAATGTATATTTAAAAGAAAAACAAATAAATAAGGAATTAAAAAAACATGCAGGAATCAACATATGAGTGTTGCGAAAAAAAATCACCAATCTTCCTTAAATATGATGTTTTTAATTATAAAATTGAAAATGAAAATAAAAAACTAGATATCCAACGTCTTTTCTTTTCGCTTTACATTTAAATTATACAGGATGTCCCGCGATAAAGTGCAACCCCGAAAGAGGGTGAAACTAGACCATAAATTATCGACAAAAAACATAGAAAAAACTTTTTTTTAAAAATATTTTATTTCTTATTGACGAATATATGTAAATACACAAAGAAAATATTAAAAAAATATAAAAATTATATAATTATATTTATAAATCGTATTGTGTGTCTGGACGTCTCGGATCGGGTCCCAGTGACCCGATGGTAATTGAGTGTCAATTGATGCGACAGACAGACACTAATAATACGATCCGCAATACTAGGCATGGGAAACTACAATACTCTTTACTAGCTATAGCTCGTGGTTTTGCCCACTTACTTATCTATATTAACCCTTCAGCCTACAATTTCCCACCGCTGGGCTGGCCCCATGTAGGAGAAGGATCAGAGCTTAATCCGCCACTCTGCTCCAATGCGGGTTGGCGGATATATTCCCGACTATGAGTAAATATCGCTATCAGGTATACATGATAACAACCGGGACCGACAGCTTGACATGCTCTCTGAGAAACGGCGGAGAGACCCACAAGGACTAACAACCAGACCGGAAATAAATATTTATATACGTAAACACTCCGAGCGGGAATCGAACCCGCGACCGTCGATGTTTAGGCTTATCTATATTATTTAGTGGTAATTTTGAGACAAAAAGCTACCTATATATTTTTTTATCCAGTAGACTGTATCTGTACCTATACCTACTAAGTTTCACCTACATCGGTAATGTTCATAAAAATTATGCCATTATCAATTTTACCGCGATTTCCAATAGTCTATCTCTGATTTTGTCTAGCGATAGGTTTTTGACACAATGTGTAACGCAAGCTTACGTCAAAATTATATCTCTAGTTAGCAAAATCAGAGATATAGTATCGAAACTAGCCATTACATTTGGTGCAATACTAAACTCTCAAATAATAACATTATTTATTTATTTTTATTAAATGTTGTACACTAAATCAACTCTACCAGCAATTTCATTTCATTTTCATTTTTCATTATACCTGTGGGAATTTATAATTGATTTTGTATATAATTGCTTAACATATCTATACTAATATAATAAAGCTGAAGAGTTTGTTTGTTTGTTAGTTTGAACGCGCTAATCTCGGAAAGTACTGGTCCAATTTGAAAAATTCTTTCACTGTTGGATAGCTCATTTATCGAGGAAGGCTATAGGCTATATATCATCACGCTAAGACCAATAGGAGCGGAGCACCAAGAAGAATGTTTCAAAATCGGGGTTTTCTTTTTCCTTTTAAAATCTTCTGCTGCGTGCGTTGCGTAAACAGTTAAAGTTTTACAAAAACAGACAAACAGACATATACATATATGACATGACATGTATATGTATGACAGAATTGTTCTTATTCACGCGGACGAAGTCGCGCGCAGAAGCTAGTACTACATATACTTTAAATTCGCTTAAATAAAAAATCAATAATTAAATTTCATTGTGGTATAAAACGTACTAAATGTGATGACAAAGCAAAGTTAAGAACTTAGCGATAGTAACTTCGAACGATTTCAATTGTTCTTATAGTTTTCAAAAGTAGAACCACTTTATTAATGTCACTCCAGACATAATCTGTTCTGTGAGCTCCTGGAGGGAATTGGGGGTAGGGTCGGCAACGCGCTTGCGATGCTTCTAGTGTTGCAGGCGTCTATAAGCTACGGTAATCGTTTACCATCAGGTGAGCCGTACGCTTGTATGCCAACCAAATTGTATTTAAAAAAGTTGTTGTTGTTACAAGATATCTCAAAATGGTAACGGCTTCCTTGTACGTTCAGACGACTGTTGCAAAAACAATATTTGTTCAAGGGCTATAAGGAGGGAATGTGAGGGAATGACATGCGTGAGCTACGCTTAGGTTCTATTTTGATCTATCTAGATTTTCTTGTAAGATTGATTGTAGTCGATTACAGATTATAGCATACTTAAAAAATTGTAGTCACTAAGGATATGTAAAAACTAAGTAAAACTGTCTTGTGCGGCTCCGCCTGTGTTCGGTTTTAAGTGTATAACAGTTTTCTTACATCTCGCCTTAAAATTAAAATAGCCTATAGTCTTCCTCGATAAATGGGCCATCCACCACAAAGAGAATTTTTCAATTCGAACCAGTAGTTCCTGAGATATGTCGTATTATATCAGCAATCTTTCTTTAAAAAAAAAAAGTATATATAAGTCAGTTCAATGTTCAGTACAGAATTCGAATTTCTGCAGTTATAGTTTGACTCAAAATGCAGACTCAACTCGTTCCAAACTTTTCTAACTCAAATATAATTATTAACGAATTAATGATTTATGTCGATTTACTTGTCACTGATTATAGCGTTTAATAACAAAACGTGTTTTAACTTTCCTCGTGTCGTATGTATGTAGATAATAGATATCGAGAGTTTGTAGTAATCATTAAAAAGTTATCGTAAATTAAAATAAATATACATTCTAAATAACTCTGCTTTTTGTAAGCACTTATCCACAAACAATACTCTATTTAAAGTTACAATAAAAAAAAACAAACAAAGTCTCAAGTAAGTCAAACGTTTAAGATAATCGCAAAACAATTATTCATATTGCTAATACGTGACGTCACCGCTCGCGTGTTGATTCTAAAGCAATAACTGTCAAACTGATGAATGACCAGGATGGTAGCTGAGACTAGTGTATACTGATCGACTGCTAGATGAGGATAATCGATTCTTGACAGTATATATGAAGCCTTATTTCAAATACACTGGTTTAGACTAAACAGATAATAGATAAAAGTTTAGATGGATATTTGTTACTCAATCTTGTCAGAAAAAAATCAGCAAATTGAAATAAAATTTAACAGAAACATAGGTTATAGTCATGAAAAGAATAAGATCACAATTTATCCTGAAAGTGTGCATTCTAAAAGATATATTTTCACCTGAACGAAAACGTATGCACCAGCTAGTATTGAGTATTTGTTGATAGTGCAAATTACGACTTACCTATTTAAATAAAAGCTGCAAAAAAAAAATTGAATTTAGCAATTGTTTCAAAATTAGAACAATATTAATTAGATATATATTATCATCGCAAATGTGAGGTTAGTATCAAAACGATGTACGAATAAATTTTCAGATAATCACTTTTAAATTAGTCTTTTTTTTATAATTGTTGCATGTGAATTTTTATCGTATGCAACAAGAGTATTTAGTACGTTTAAACGATTACTAACTTCTTGTTTCTAGATATCGCATGAAGGTTTACGGTCCAATGACCTTCGCTGGTAAAACCTAATAATGCTTTTTGTAAAAAAAAATATAATCATTTAAAGAGAATTATTTAACAACGCAACATATGTATGAATTTCAGTTTAATTGAAATTTAGTTTGAACGGAATTGAGGAAATACCTATTTTTTATATGTTTTACTTTTGAATATCCATAATTTTCTAATTATAAATACTACTTAAATAAATACAGGAGAAAATATCAACGCCAAGCAGAGATTACAGATATGTTACCTATACTCATGAGAATTTCAAGACTCAAAATTTAAATGGGGCCACGTGACACAGCAGCTTTCGATTAAAAAAAGAATCATCAAAATCGGTGCACCCAGTAAAAAGTCATGAGGTAACACAAATAAAATACAGTCGAATTGAGAACCTCTTCCTCTTTTTGAAATCTGTTAAAACGCAAAACAGTTGTAAGTCCGCAAGGAAAACCGCATGAACACGTCTAACTTAACATAAATATAAAAAATTATCGATAAACATAAATATTATTCTAGATTATGAATTTTTAACGTTTTAATGAATGTATTAATTCGCTCTATGTCAGCTAATAATGACAATAAATTAAAAAAATATTTCTTAGAACTCTGTATATCTATTTAATAGTTAACTTAGCGATACGAATATCATATTTTTAATATGTCGTGATTAATGGTTTAACTTTATTGTATATATTTTATAAATTTTTCCTCTAATATTCGTTATAATATTTAAATTTTATAAATGAAAATTATGACGAACAAGTAACATAACTAAGAATTTATAGTCATTCCTACTTTGGAAAATTTCTATCAAACAGCGTTAAAACTATAAATTAAGTACTTATTGAATTAATATTTGAAAGAAACTATGTTGACATAAAATATTGTAACTTAAGCTTTATAATGTATTTTGGACTTGGATGAATAAAAAGATGTATAAATATACATATTATGTACAAAGAGTGTAAACTAATACTAAGAACTGAAATATGTCTACTGTGTTGTGACAAACAACCTACTACATATTTCTCAGTTTTAAATTGGATGTGCTTCGTAAATTAGTAACATCTTTACAAAATAATTGTTAATAGTTCATCAACAAAATAATTGGGTGACCATCTTTGAATTATACCAATAATGAACCCTTCTAGGATCTTCAATCTGGTTTTTTAAAAACGTTTATGAAAAGTAAACTCCTAAGTTTAGGCTCATTACTAAACATATAAATTCACTTATAATACAAGTATCAAGCAACAATTCCAATACTCGTGGAGCTAGTTGTTCAATGAGAACCTACCCAAGAATCAAACAAATTACGGTAAAACAAAGATCAATTTTGTAGGTACAAAAATTTATAACCAAATATTTATAACAAATGTATACTCTTTTAACGTATTCAAAAGGAACTTGCTAACCAAATTTTTGATAATAAGTAACTAAAATTAAAAGTGTACGATAAATTAGTCTTTAGTTTATTCAAAAAAATTTGTTAAATGCAATAATTTGAAATAGCTGTGTTACTTCATTGTCATTTATTGATTAAAAGTGCGTTGTGGAACTGTTTTTAAATGTTTGTTATAAATTTGTTCACATATAAGTGATCCTAATGTCTTAATGAGAATGTCTTAAAACCAAAACCTATATGAGAAATTGATAACAAAATTCAAAAATTGTCCGGTAGTTAAGTGAAGTAAGAAGTAAAAGTGAAGCTAGCGCCGATTCGGTATGTATATTCTGCAAACGAGCAAGAAACGGGGAAAAGCTACTTTTTAAAAAATGTGTAAAAGTATAAATAAATAAAGATATAAAATAAATGTTACGCAAAAAAAAATCTAAACTAGAAAAAGAAATACAAATTCTTTACGAACAGAAACAAGGTACCTAATTGCCTAAAATTTAAACAATTATAGGGCCCTAAAACGTCCTCAGATAAGGGCCCGTATCACGAGAACCTTGAACTCGGCTCAGGTGATGCCAAGTGTGAAACGAACGTTTGAAATATTTAACTAACTCTATCTCTCTCTAATTGTGCAACAACAATTAAACAAACAACAAGTTACACTCTACTGAACCACCCCGCCGCTAATTAGTGCTTAGATGCATTTGGAGTTAGTGACAGTTAGTATATAAGTACCCTAGCTGTACCCCGGGGTATCACACGCGTTAACTTAAGGAAAAAATAGCCTATGACCTACCTAAGCTATCCAAAACAAAAATAATTTTGTAATTCGAAGCAGTAGCTGCCGAGATAGTGCGATTAATATAGATATAACTAGCTGACCCCGCAAATGTTGACTTGCCATATGTTATTAACCCCCTTAATCCCCGCCCTTATGACCTAGGGGTATGAAAAAAAGATGTTGGCCGATTCTCAGACCTACCCGATATGCACACCAGCACACAAAATTTCATAAAAATCAGTCCAGCCGTTTTGGAGGAGTATTGTAACTAACATTGTGACACGAGAATTTTATATATAAGATTTAAATCGACTATCCCATTTGCTCAATTTGAATAGACCCTGCTTTACACTCCAGGGATTGTAGGTTTGATCCCTGCATCCAATCTGGGTGTAATACTTATATACCTATGTATTTTTTATATGTACATGATGCAATAGAAGTATAAGTCAGTTGTTACCTAAATCACAGGCATCAAGTTGCCTTTAGGAATTGACGGCCATGTGTGTATGTTAACGTATTTATTTATTAATAAATTCAATTGAATAATCAGTATGTATAATGTAAATAATGTGGGGGTATTCAACAGTATCATGGCTTCACCAACTTCTGAAGAGGCTAGTAATGTTTATAAATTAGTCCTAGTATAGGTATTTAAAGAGACGTTGTTAATTTAGTTAAGAACGATGGAGGTGACGTGGTCACTGTGTGACAAAACCTCCTTTTTTTTCAAATAAAGAATTAAAAAAAATCAGTATGTAGGTAAAGATTATTTTACAATTTAACTTTTTGTATTAGTTATTTTACAATTTTATCAATACGACAAACTCTAAGCTTCATATGTAATTTATAATTATGTATCATTAATTAATTATTCATAACATATTTTCGTTCATTCATTCATTGAATTATTTCATTCAAGATTATTATAATTATGATAATTATATATCAATTAAAAGTTATATAATAAATAATGACTCGGAACATATGCTTTCCTTGTTTACCTTGTTACCTACAATGATATGTTAATAAATTTTTCTGTCAGAAATTATGTTATAAATTATTTATGCAGAAACGTGAAAACAGTTATTTATTAATATTAACAAATATAATTATGTTTTTATTGAATTTAGGAATAAAATAAAGTTACAATCAAAATAAAATTACCGTAAACCAACTTACTGTACTGATTACTGTAGCTGTCCCACTGGTGGACCGAAAATCTATTTATTTAAAGGAGCTGCTTCGCTGCGGTATGGTGATCAAAAATGTTTTAGAGCTTTTCCACTACTGAGTATGAGGTGAGCTTTGAAGATAAGTCTAAGAAACATTACCTAACTAAATTTATAATGAATGCCTTTTATCAGGAATTCTGTAGGTAACTTTAGACCTTATTTTTTATAATTCGGTTTATAATTCAACATTCGGGTCGTTAATTATTATTGTTAATTATGATAAATGTATGTCGTTCTATAAATTTATTTTAAACCCAATCAATAAAGTAGTAAAATTTTAAACTGTTTATAAAAAATTGTCAATAATTCCATCTCCTGGTGTAGGTATATAATCTATATTATATTTAAAAGGAATTGTGATAAAAACGTATACTCAAAGTATAAAATTTTACGTGCATATAATTTAAAAGATAATTCTCAAAAGTCTTTGACAAACAGTTTATAAAACCACAAAAATAAATACACCGTCACGTCTATTATATTAAAAACTTTAAGCGACTTGACCTCAAATATTTACGTCTTCAACACCTACAAATAACGAAGAAAAAAATATTAAAAAAAGACTAACAAAATACAAGGTAAGGTAGGACGCAACGGGGCGCCGCACCGCGCACATAAATTGCCGCTCGCAGGCATCAAACCCGAACCCGATGATACACCTGCCTCATACCTTACCGCGAAACAAAAACCGAAACGAAATCTAATTTAGTTTATGCGATGTATTTGTTGAATTAAATTTTTCCACTCATACTCTCTTGTAACTTCAAAATAACCGTCATAAAAAATAAAATATCTTAGACAGGCAATCGTAATTTACAAAGTATAATATAATACTTATTGATTAATTCATAATAGCTAACATGATGATATTATTGCTTCGAATGTAGATTCTTTTGATACAATTTGGTAAGAAATTCACCCTAAAATATTTTAGTAACTAAAGAAACCGTCTATTCGGAATGTAGATTCAATAAACAAGACTATACATAAACTCAAAATACAAACTCAAAATACAATAAACTCAAAAATTGCTCATGAAAAAAATTACTGTCAGTTTAATAATTGAAAATTCAGTCATATACTTCTAACTAGCCACTAAACCCACACATGTAGCATTTGTATAATCTAGTAATTTGTCTTACCTATCAAAGACTTTTTAATATAATCTTTGAACTTATTTATATCACCTCAAAACTTCAATATTAAGTTAGTTAATAGTATAATATTCTTTATAGCACTTCAAACAACAATTTTTGTTTGCTAAGAAATTATATCTAAAAGAAATATCTTCTAGGTTCAAAGCAGGCTGAAAACGCGCGCATTAAAATAAGTACCTACCATAGGTACAGATATTTAAAAAACATTTACATTATATATATTTAAATTTTAGACTTTATAAATCCTATTATACCGTATTTTGTTTGTTAAAATTAATAAAGCCTAATATTGTATACTTATGTAATAAACAACCGCGGAACTACAGTATTTTTCTTTTTAGTAATACCACGCATTTAAAATGTAATTTAAAGATTCTAAATCTATAATTGTAATGTCTTCTTTCTGACTTTTGCTAAGACCAAACAACGTTACGGAGTTTAAGGTTTACCTATACCAACGAATAGTTTCAGTTACAATTGAAACTTATTTCTTAAATAACCACATAAAAGTGTTTAATAAAAGCCCTTTTATTAAACAATAAGTGAACGAATGTAATAACGATTTAGTTAAACGACAATTTAAAACTTAACAAATGATATTGTTACTCTTGAATTTTATATTTTCCTATTTCCATATTACAACATGATACAGAAGGAGTTAGATAATAATTATGTTCAGTAAATTTATACAGTTGAATATAAAAACATTATGTGTAATGTAATTTGGTAGACAATACGCGCGGTTTTCCTCGTATCAGTATTTAAGTAGACTACTCCACATTGATAAGTTCTATCAAGATAGAAACCTACATAAATATATAGACTTACTAACGATTTTTATTATCATTATCGAATTTCTATTGTATATGAAAGAAACAAACACATTCAATTATTATTATACAGGTAATGTATAATAAGTTTATTTAATTCTATCACTTATAAAATCGTCGTTATACAAATGTGTCTTTAATTGTACATAAAATATTATTGTATGTATTTTTTATTTGTGTAAAAGTGATAAAATGGCATAATATGTTATTAAATTATATAAATTACTGGCTTTTACCCGCGGCTTCGCGCGCATTGATTTTTTTTAACAAAAAGTAGGTATACTATGTTACTGCTAATACCTCTAAGAATATGTGTACATGATGTTCATGTGTTTCATGATGATCGGTTTACTAATTTTTGCGTGAAAGCGTAACAACTTACTAACATAAAAAAAAAACTTACATTCACATTTATAATATTATTAGGGATGGCTTTGCATTGTAAGTAGGTATACTTTAAAATGTTATCTTGTTTTGTAATATTCACGAATAAAATGATGTCAGAATCGATAAAGTAAGAGAACTGATTTTCGTTGTATATGTCTTAAAATAATCTAAAAAGTTGCGGCAGCGACCTTTACTTAAAAGCAGTTTTTGAATAATTTTTGTACGTTAATCAATATAAAACATTTAATACCTTTATAGAACAGATATAAATAATTAAGTACTTACTATAAATAACAAGGAAATAAAAATTATTATAAATAATGTCATACAGTAAACAAGATGTGCCCCGCGGCTTCACATGCGTTAATTTTATGAACAAAATAACCTATAGCCTTCCTATGGGCTATGCAACAAAAAAAAATGTTTCAATTCGAACCAGTAGTTCCAAAAATTAGCGCCTTTTAACAAACAAACAAACTATTCAGCTTAATAATATTAGTATGGTTTTAGATCAAAATGTAATTAATGTTTCAATAAATTATATGTTAGTATATGTTCATAAAATATTAAATTGAAACGTTATTAAGAAATTGAGTGGTTGGTAAATTCTTTTTCTCTTAAAAGTTCATGCTAAGGTAATTGTAGTTCAAATTCATATTTAAATTATTTCAAAATTAAATATATTAAGATAGAATGACTGAAAAGTAAGAATTTTTAAAACGATTAAACTATGAAAGTCTATAAGATGAATAATAACATAAATATCTAACAAAAATAATAATAACAGGGGCTCACAGTTGTCCCGTCCGTCGGTGTAAGCACAGAAACAAGGGAACTTCGTTTTGTAGTTATTTGTTTACTGTTGTGCAAATAACTGACTACTAACATTCGACTACACTAAACACACTACATTATACACTACGTTATACTAAAGATCATATTAAAACAATGACGTAAATTTTTCAGCAACTAATCAAAGCTTGTACGTAAATCTCCGTATTGTATGTATATACGAAAAGTTATACCGGCTTAATTTTGTATTGTTTGTTAAAAATGTTAATGACTATCTATAATATATTTACTTATATCAATAATTATAACTCTTTATAATGATTTTTATTCAAGAAATGAAAGATCAGTATGGTTTAATATTGAGGATACAGCTATGTTAAATAAAATTAAAATCCAAAAAATAATTTCCACAAAAATATATTTTTAAAATCAATCATAATGCCCCAACAATAATCACAATTCACAACATAAATACATGATCAAGAAATTATAAAAAAAATATAAAACAATTTCGATTTGTTCCGTAATCAACTCAAAAACGTAACAAGATAAAAATCATAGACAATGTAAAACAATCGTACAAATAAGAACTACATTTGTTTTTTTTTTTTTTTTTTCATCTAGTTTCACTAGGTAATGGAAACGCTTGATCAGCCTCAAGGAATGTCATTTCGTCCCTGGCGAACACGTGAGGTTTTTGTTCGAACCATTCGCTAACTCCTTGCTTTTTCTAATGACAGGTGAAACTTATTGGCAGTCAACGGTGCGATGAGCCCAATCAATAAATAATCGCCTGTCAAAGTGACATTTAATGCGTTAAAGACCTAAATGTATGAAAGAGTCATTATTTGTTTTTCAATTGTTGCTTTCTTAAATTTAAAATGGTATTAAGTTAGTTAATATCACTTTTAGTTGGGTTATTTTTATTATACTTTATTTATAACAGTATTTATTTTTATAGAGCACACGTTTTTTTTTATTAAACTGATAAAATTGATTGCAGTTTTTTGGAAAATAATTAAATTTTTACTTTATGATGTAGGTATTCTTATCATTGTATTGTAGTAAAGTGTTAAAACGCTTACAAATAATTGTGAATGCTGTCCAGTTACAACAGATTTGGAAGTTAAGAATTTTTGAAATATAGATGCTGTTAAATAAATTTACGTAATACAAATTAAAGGTCATTTTTTTATAATAATAAATCAGGCGGCCCGCGCGGCAGGTAGCGTCCTCAGAGAACACGCATTAATAACAAAATGATCGATTTGTATAGCTGTTACTGTTACACGTTTAATATTACTATAAACACATTCATCGTTTATCTTTTTATAATATTATAAAGATAGATAAAAGTTATTTTCGAAAAAAGAATAGACTTTTGATAGAAAAATAGTTACTTTACTTAACTCATAAAACTCAATCTAAAAATTTAAACTAAAATGACTTTTAAGATATTTCTAATTTAGTTTTTAGTCAACTTTACATCAATCACTAGGAATTTGTTTCCCTTTAGTTTATAAAAAGTTAAAGCTCACATACGAACAGCACAAAAACTAAACTCGAGATATATGTATGAAACAAGATCACTTTGTCACTTAATTAGGTACTTGATGAATGTTAAATCGGGTAAGAATCTATGTTACTTGCGCTGGCTTGATTTGTGCGTTCGTTGTGCAAGTTGATTACTGGTCGCGCAACTTTTCGCTGTCGCACTAATCAGCTTAGAAACAGCTGATAGAATGAAACGTTTTATAAAAATAGACCCGATCTACTCACGGGACATGTTCGTATTAGGAACGGACCGTAATAGTATGAGCTTGGTAATACATTTCAGCTCGGCCGTGCGACCGATCTACCTGCGTCCAAAAAACATTTAATAAAGTTGGTCGTGTCGACCGGGATTCACCAATAATACGACCAAATAAAATATTTACTCTGGTTTATTTAAATACTTAGATAATAATATAAAACATTTTAAGACTAATTATTCATTATTTACCTACGAGAGGCTGCACTACCACTGCCATCTGTTCGTTATTAGCCTAATATAGTTTATACAGTTATATACATATCAACTTGTCAACTTCGTTGAGAATAACGAATTAATTACATTTACAATATTGGGTTTGGTTCGATTCCGGCGAGCGCTGTGCACAGCACCGCACAGCACCCGGCACACAACACTCGGAACTCGGTACTCGGTACACAACACTCGGTACGGCACTCGCACACGTATCGTTACAACACAGTAGGTACACTGTACTCAGGCTATCTCGTAAGTTACAATTAAACATGTCTCATGTGGCCCAACGACACGCGCGGAGGTCTAGGCGACCGGGACATTCTCAAATAAAGTCATAATTATATCTCAGTTTCTATAAAGAACATTTTATATATATCGTCATATACGTTGCAGTAACATTATTTTATATATAAAAAAAATACCTATTTATACAAGAATTAAGTACCGAAATTGGCCACAATTAATTATAAACGAAAAAGAAACAACAAAACAATCAAAAACAGGAATAAAACCATTTTGGCATCGTATCTGCTTAATTTTCAATAAATTACGTGAGTGGGCCGAGCGGCGCGGCGCGAGTCCGGCCGGCGCGCGGTCCGTCCGCGGCCGGTCCGCGGCCGGCTCGTCGCGCCGCGCCGCGCGCTTCGTCAAGCACTTAAAATAAAAATTGCACCTATTGACTCAATCGTATTCCCTCACTAAACGAAGCTTCGACCCGATTCCCTTGCTTCACTTTCGACTCATCACTAATCGTAAGTTTACAGTAGTAGCAACGGTTTTATATTTAATCCACACCACGACGGATCTCCACCGACAGGTGGACATCGTGAACATCGTTAATTTATAATATCTATAAATAAATTCGATGAAATCGTCTCTCGTGTGAGCGCGGCGCGGCCCGGCGTCGCGGCCACTACTTACCACACGGCGGCTCGACGGCGAGCGCGAACTGTCTCCGCATCACACACTACGAGGTCACTGGGTCCGCGGCCGCACGCCAATTAGAGAGAAACAACTGAAACTGGGCTTCGCGAACTATGTACAGTGCGTCCCGGCGGCGCGCGTATGTACAGCTATGTACAGGTCCCGCGGGCGGCTAGTGCGGCTCCGCGTAGAAGGGCCGCGGCGGCGCCCACGGGGCGAACTGTTAGTGTGCCGCCAGCGTGTGGGCGCCCTGCAGGCCGTGCGGCGCGTGCGAGTGCTGCGCGTGCGCGTGCTGGCCGTGCGGCGCGTGTGGCGGCGACAGCGCGGGCGAGTGCGCGTGCAGCGGCGGCGAGCCGTGCACGTCGTGCCCGTAGTGCCCGTGCGCCATGCCGTCCAGCATCTCCCCGCCCAGCGTGTTGGGCGGCGTCATCCTCTTCTCTTTCTGCCGCCGGTTGCAGAACCACACCCGGACGACCTCCTTCTCTAGCTGGAGACTATCCGCGAGGCTGGTGATCTCCTGCGCGGAGGGCTTCGGCTGCTTGTGGAAGTGCTGCTCGAGCGCGCCCTTCACAGACACCTCGATCGACGTGCGCTTCTTCCGCTTCCGACCCTGGGCGGCTATTTTGTCGATACTCGTTGGACTCCCCGTCGTTGAATCGGCTTCCTCGAGCCACTTCTGGAGCAGCGGTTTCAACTTGCACATATTTTTAAAACTGAGCTGCAGAGCCTCGAATCGGCATATCGTCGTCTGAGAGAAGACGTTTCCGTAGAGCGTGCCGAGCGCGAGACCGACGTCCGCCTGCGTGAAGCCGAGCTTTATGCGGCGCTGTTTGAACTGTTTGGCAAAAGCTTCCAAGTCGTCGCTGGTGGGCGTGTCCTCCTCGGGCTGGTCGCGCTCGAGTGCGTGGTGGTGGTGCAGCGGGTGCGGCGAGGGCTGCACGTCGCGCAACATGTGGTGCTGGTGCATGGGCACCGGGTAGCCGCCGTGCAGCGCCACTGGAGAGCCAGCGCCATAGTGCGCGGACACGACGGGCGCGTGCCAGCCGTGGCTCTGCAGGTGGCGGTGGTCGTGCGGCGCGGCGGGCGGCTTGACGTCGGGCTGGTGCGCGTGCGCGTGGTGCTGGTGCATGGTCCAGGGGTCGGCGGGCGGCAGCGACGCCCAGGGGTTGAGGCCCACGGGCGCGCCCGGCGAGGGCGAGCCGCCCGCGTGCAGGTGGTGCTGGTACTTCATATCGGCGGGCTCGGCGCTGCGCGGCGAGGCAGCGTGGTATCCACCGATGCTGCCGAGATCCAGCTCTCCCGGCATATACGTGGTCGCCGCCATGGCGCCGTACCTCAGATCCACGGTGGACGGCGTCTTGCCGGCTCGAAGGCTCTCAAGCCTTCACCTGGCGCACTCTTTC
Organism: Melitaea athalia; assembly: GCA_905220545.2. Taxonomy (NCBI): domain Eukaryota; kingdom Metazoa; phylum Arthropoda; class Insecta; order Lepidoptera; family Nymphalidae; genus Melitaea; species Melitaea athalia. The sequence continues at coordinate 907,027 of HG992180.1, forward strand.
GCGAAACAAGCGCGTCAAACGCGCGGCGCTTAGGTAGCGGCGGGGGCCACCTCACATCACCGGATTCGACAACGAGCGACATGCGCGTGCGTGCGCGGCGGCGGCACGGAGCGGACTGGGCTCGAGGCGGCGGCGGCGCGCCGCGCGCAGGCCCGGAGAGGGGCGGCCCCGCCCAGCGCCGCCCGCTAATGACGCCGTAATTGCGCGCCGCCCCGCGCCCCGCCGCCGCGCCCCGCCGCGACCCGCTCTACGTCGCTACACCGCGCCGCGGCTCTATCACTCACACCTTGTTATTTACAAACATAATCGCTACAATTTCTGGGCCTTAGCGAAGCCGGTACTGATACTTGATAAACGCTCACTACCTCCCAATACTCGAACCTGTCTCTACATTTTTTGTTAACTTTTTTTTATTTTAAATGTCCACAATTACACTCGTCTACTCATTGATTTTTAATGAAAAACCACATTTGCATTCACGCATCCACCTCACATCCTAATACGATTCAGTGATAATTGATCTTAAAAGCAAAAGTTATTAACTGTCTATTCATAAATTACAATAATTCAACATTTTAATGAAGGTTTTGTTTGATTTTATAATTCGAATTATTACATTCGCGTTTACAATACAAAATAACATTAACATATTTATTTTAAATTAAAATATAATTAAGCGATTATGTTTTATTAATATAACAATGAATGAGAACGTTGATACGGACACATGTTAAAAGTAAGACTGAACAAGCGCTATTTATAGTAAAATGGAAATTAGAAAATACATTTTTATAAATATAAACCAGTGGCTCGTGTCCATCTGTATATAAGTGGTCAGTAATTTTACAAATTGTTTTATGAATTATGGAAAATTTTAAATTTTATGAATTATTGACGCGCAAGTACCTTTTAGAATTATAAAAAACTTGGTATTTTACGAGCAGTCGTTGTTTTTATGAATGAAAATATTATAAATTCAAAATCAATTACATAAAAGTCGTCTTATGAATAAGGCTCTAGGCCTTATGGTTCCAGAGATATCGTGATGAGTCAATGGGTGGAAATCTCTTTTATATAATATAAGATTTACACTATGTATTAAAAATATTTTAGTTGTAATTATTTTAAAATTATTTATATATAAGCTTATTGCTTAACAATTAAATTTTCTTTAATAGTAAATAATAAAACGTTGACGCCGCTTTGGCGCAACGGTCACAGCACTACGTTGTGTCTGTTGAGCTGGCGGTTGCGGGTTCGATCGGATCCCCGCACATGACAAACATTTGTATTGGCCATACGGGTATTTACCATGATCTGGGTGTTTGTGCAGTCCTTGTGGGTCTCCCCACCGTGCCTCGGAGAGCACGTTAAGCCGTCGGTGTCGGTTGTCATCACATACACCTGACAGCGATCGTTATTAATCAGTAGGGAATATATCCGCCAACCCGCATTGGAGCAGTGTGGTGGATTAAGCTCTGATCCTTCTCCTACATGGGGAAAGAGGCCTATGTAGAGTAGTGGGATATTACAGGTTGAAGCGAATAAAACATTAGATATAGGTAGGTACCCACTCGTTACCCTGATTTCAGCTAGGAACACTATTAATAATTTAAATTTAATTCATATATATATATATTTTTAATTTTGTTACAATTTTTATTGTTCCAAAATATAATACGTATTTGTTCTAATATAAGTAAAAGTTTAGCCAATTCTCTGTCTTTGGTGCACTTAACTTAATACCATAATACTAGCGCCATCTTAGATTGAGTAGAGGAACTAAAAATTATTTTGTATTTTGTTTTTGAAAAGACAACAATATTAACCACCATTAATATAAATACAATGTAAAATAAAATATTGTATATAACAATAATTATTTGAATCATTCTATATCAATAGTTTTATTTTTATTTTTAAGTGCGTGTATCAAATTATTTATCTAGTTATTCATTATTTATCGAGCTTAAATAATAACAACGGCTTTAAAATTATTTTAATATTTAAATTTTATCAACATTAATATAAAAAGTATTATTGTGTTTGTTAATTCACACAAGAAAATTTAAATTTTTATACGAATTCATCTTACATAGAGACGCTCTTGCCATCTAGTGTTGCATAGCGGAACTAAGTAAAAGTTGCTCGAGCTGAAATTTCTTCACTCCTTTTACAATTAGCATATCCTTCCAATTTCACCGCTAGAGAGAGTTTAATAACTCTTCATTTTATAAAATACTAGCCGACCCGTGCCCACTTCGTTGGGCGTTATAATCCATTTCAAATAAGAAGGGTACGGTGAAATTTGATATGTTCCAATACACTCTCACTATTTTCAGCAAATCAGATAAATATAAATGTTTTAAAATCACCAATTAATTTCTAAGGCAAATAATAATGCTTGATTAGATTGAATTGTTGACACGACACGTCAGAGGGCGCAGGTTCAAATCCTGCTGATTTAAAATCTTTATATATTTTTATCTTTTTCCTTTTATCTTGTCACTCCTGAATAGTGTAGCTTTCTGTTAGCGAAAGAATTTTCATGATCGGATCAGTATTTGCGAAGATTACCCCGTATATACAAACAAAGTTATAAACTTTACCTCTTTATAATATTAGTATAGATAGGTAGGTACATAACTAATAACATTTTTATAAGAATGTTTAGTCAAAAGTTATAATCTTATAAGAATTTTTACCTCATACCCAAAAATAGTCAATACTAAAAATAAATTTCATATTTTTCTTACATTTTTTTATGATTACTAAGAACTGCAAGTTTTAGTCGTGAGTTGCATAATGTTTCTTAACTTTAACAGAATTTAGTTAAGTTTGTCAAACTACTTTAATAGTGTATGAAATCGAGAAGTTTTTTACTCGTATTTACTATTTATTTATTTTTTATATACAACTAGTTGACCCGGCGAACTTCGTACCGCCTAACAGTTGATTGGTATTAAAGTTCAAATTGACTTTTAAGTATTATTACGAATCTTTTGTATGGGAATATAGAAAAGTGTTGTTTTTAGACATTTTTAGGCAATTATTAAAATTTTTCTCTCCGTAAGAACCATCCTCGTACTCATAGGAATATTGTAACAAAAGAATTAGCGAAATCGGTTCAGCTACTCTTGAGATTTGCGCTTAGCAACACATTCAGCGATTCATTTTTATATATGTATATAGAGATATATAGAGACGGTCGGCAAACAAGCGTACGGCTCACCTGATGGTGACTCACCGATTACCGTGGCTTATAGACGTCTGCAACACCAGAAGCATCGCAAGCGCGTTATCGACCCTACCCCCAGTACACAGGAAGACAACACTGCTTGAAAACATTATTATTTAGCTGTGGTCTTCTGTAAGGTCGAGGTAATCTGCTCCATATTTTGAGCGCGAAATATCCTGCTCTACCTCAGATATTAAATATTAAGAACCCTTACAAAATACATAGTAGCCGTCGTTTATATGCAATATCATATATCTTTAAATATTCTGTAATCTTCAAAATAACTTTTATTGGTTTTTATTGGATTTTCATAGTTTTATTCAAAATTCCTTTTTGTAACAGAACTTTATAATTTTATTTCCGTAATACTTTAAAAAATTAATCTTTAACTCATCTAATTATTTAAAACGTATTTAAGACTAGCTATGACCCGCGGTTTCGCCCGCGTTAATTTGAGGAAAAGCCTACTAAAATATTAATAATGACGATAATAATGGACTATCTAACGCAAACAAACAAACGAAGAAACTTTTCATCTTTATAATATTACACCCATGTTTTTCTTCTAATTCTTTCTCACAAATAAATAACAATAAATTCATACTGATATAAAGTCCAGTACGTTTTCTTATTAGTATTTAGTCGAAGTATTATCTCGTTTAAATTGAGCAATGTGTTTAGTTAAGGGGTTGGTAGCAAACAGGGGGTGAACTAACGTTCTTTAGAGTTTAATAATACTATTTTATTTATACTAAGCAGTTTGTATGTAGGTATTATTGTATAGAGTTAACGATTTTTAATTTAAAGCCTTACAATTAGCAAAATATTGGTGTACTAGCGACATCTGTCTATCCATATTTTTTTACACGATAAGTAATCACCAACATATCATATACTAAAACCTTCTCCGAAACACGCTGTATCTTATGGTATAAGTATAATTCCGATTGGTTCAGTAGTTTTTGCAGTATAACCAAGCAAAAAAAACCCGGTATCAATTTATTAGTATAGATATTTTTTTAAATAGACTACAAATTCGCTTCAGCCAGCATCATTCTTCATGTAGGTGATGTAGGACAAGGATTTGAGCTTAATCCACCACGATATCAATATCTATGAGTTTTCAAATTAAGCTTTCTGGTACCTCCACTTACCAATTTTACTTTCACCACTGCTAAATCATACTTATTGAAAAATGAAAAAAAATGCTATACATTCGCCCGTTGCGACCTTTGTTATAAAAACAATAAATAAGGACATTGTCTTCTTCCAAAATTATTCTAAAATTAAAAATAAAATTCTGCGCAGTTTTCTTACATCACACATATCATCACATCTATACTTAATATATAAAGCTGAAGAGTTTGTTTGTTTGTTTGTTTGTTTGAACGCGGTAATCTCTGGAACTACTGGGCCGATTTGAAAAATTCTTTCAGTGTTAGATAGCCCATTTATCGAGGAAGGCTATAGGCCTGTAAACGCCGACGAAGTCGCGCGCAGAAGATAGTTACAAATATACATTCTAAAAAGTAGAAAACTATAAATATCTTAAATAAAGATTAAGAAAATTAAATTTTTGTATTTTGATTATTTCTACTAAAATAATTAGTTTCAATATTATATTATTTTCTTAACTTGTGTTCGATGTCAAGCCGTCGGGCGTTAATTTAATATTAAACACTAGCTGTGCTCCGCGGATACAAAAATAAATAGCCTTAATAGCCATCCTCAGATAGGCTATCAAACACAAAAACTATTTGTCAACAATCTGTCAATGATCTGCCAAACAAACAAACTTTATAATCTATCTATATATATAAAAGAGATTTCCACCCATTGACTCATCACGATATCTCTGGAACCATGAGGCGTAGAGACTTGAAATTTGGTAGGAATATTTCTTTCGCCGAGTAGAGGTCAGCTAAAAACGGATTTTACGAAATTCCACCCACAAGAGGGGGTTGCGGGGGTTAATAGCATAAATGGCAAAACAATGTTTGCGGGGTCAGCTAGTTATAGATATAATTTATGAATACTTATATTTTATTATTGAATTTAACCTACGCTATATTTCAATTTAGAGGAAACAGAACAATATGCATCGCATAACAAATATAAATTTGCAATAAACAATTTTTTAATTATGTATGAGAAGGATCAGAGCTTAATCCACCACGCTGCTCCAATGCGGATTGGCGGATACAAATTGTATATCTTTTATTTAATTCAATTCGTTTATTTTACGAGTATCAGAAGAATGTTTACTAAAATTAAAATTCGCTGCGAGATATCATTATTTCTTTGATAATACCAATTAACGTGGTTCAATAAGTCCCGAGACTAAGTACTTAGAAAAGGTCTTTTTTATAAAATTAATTTGTATTCATCAACATAGTCTCCTCCAAGAGCGATACAGTCCCTCCAACGCTTTTCTAACTTTTCTATCCCATGTGTGTAGAATGATTTGTCTTTGGCTTTTAATAAAATAAATTGAGGTCTGTAAACAGCCAGTAGTCGCTGGGGGCCAAGTCTGGCGAATAAGAGGGATGAGGAAGAAATTCGAAGCCCAATTCGTTAATTTTGGCCATCGTTCTCGCGGACTTGTGACAAGGCGCGTTGTCCTGGTGAAACACCACTTTCTTTTTGTTCATGTGAGGCCGTTTATCCGCAATTTCGTACTTCAATCGCTCCAATAAGCACATGTAATAGTCACTATTTATATTTTGCCCCTTTTCAAGGTAGTCGATGAAAAGTATTCCATGCGCATCCCAAAATATAGACGCCATAACCTTACCGGCCGATTTCTGAGTCTTTGGACGCTTCGGGCGGCTTTCACCAGCCGCTCTCCACTCCGCTGCCTGCCGATTGGATTCCGGAGTGAAATGGTATATCCAGGTTTCATCCATTGTTACATACCGACGTAAAAAATCCTTTTTATTATGATTCATCAGCGCCAAACATCGCTCTGAATCATTGATACGTTGTTCCTTTTGATCAGTTGTAAGCAAACGCGGCACCCACTTAGAAAAAAGCTTTTTCATGGCTAAATTTTTATGTAAAATAGTGAAAACACTACCAGCTGAAATCTTCACTATCTCGGCTATCTCTCGCACTTTTACCTTCCGATCTTCCAATACGATTTTGAGGACTTGGTTAATATTTTGTTGAGTCACTGCTTCATTTGGACGACCTGAGCGTTTCCCATCATTGGTGTCCATGCGACCGCGTTTGAAGTCGGCATACCACCGACAAATGGTTGTTTTAGAGGGAGTTGATCCTGCATAACATTTTATAAGCCATTGCTGTGCTTCAACGGTATTTTTTCCCATTAAAAAACAATGTTTTTATCAACACGCGAAACTCGTTTTTTTCCATTGTATCGAAATTACAACCGTAGCGTCACTTAAATGTTTCAAAATCAATAATTTTATTGTTCCATTTTTAAAAATTTGACACATATTCTTGTATTGATAGCCAGTACTTTTTAAAAATCAAAAGAGTTTTTAATATATGCGCCATTTCCAGGTTAGTCTCGGGACTTATTGAACGATCTAGTACATACAAATCAATTTCTTTTCAATGATCTTTATATATTATACTATACTAATGTTATAAAGCTGAAGAGTTTGTTTGTTTGAACGCGCTAATCTCAGGAACTAACGGTCTGATTTGAAAAATTCTTTCAATTCTTCAGACAGCTCATTTATCGAGGAAGGGTATAGGCTATTTTTTTCCAATTAACGCGTGACAAACCGCGGGTCACAACTAGTCAACGATATATATTGAAAATACAACGTAAAATAAATAATTACGCAAGAAACTGCTTATTACATTACCTTACGTGTCGGTTCAGTGGATTATAGTGGTTATTCAATTTTCTGTCCGCGACGAATCGATTCGCTCAGCGCCGCATCGCAACACACCGGCGCGGTTACATCTAAAAAGAACATATACCTAACTACATCAAAGTTATATTCTACTTGTATTTAATATTATATTATAAATGGATTTTGTATATTGTTCGTTCGTAACATAATATGTTGATTTCAAAATAAAGATCTTGATCGAAAATTTCTTTATTAAAAATAGGCAAATAGTTAATGTATATAAACAACCAATATTTAATAAAATGTATCTGTTTTACCGAAATAAAACAACTCAAGAAAAACACAAATTAATGGAATATTTCCGTTATCATTGAGTATATAAATACTTTTTTTAGTCCTAAATTCTTAGAATATATCGAAATTATATACATTTTTTGTACGTTTTCGAAAAAAACCGCATAAACATACATATCATTACATGACGACAGTATCCAGAAACTAATTCCAAATAAATCTAAACAGGAAACGATGAATTATTCAAATTTAAAACCGAAAAAAAGATCTGAAAACATTGACATAAGGTTTCCTAAAATTGACGCATTAACTTTACATATGAAACACATGGCCAATATGACCTCTGCGCTCTCGCTTAAAAAAACCGATTGAATTTTAGATTCGCTTCAAATTGATACTGTATTAATTCTTGAGACGGACGGACAAAAAGGCCACGTGTGCACCGTCCTCTGTCACCACTGTGTTGATGTTATTTTATTCGATGACGGGAACAGTTCGTTATAATTTACTTAATTTTTATAGGTATTGACACTATATTTTGGCATCACAATGTGTGGAAATTTAAACTTAGTACAATAAATTATATTGATATATATTATTAATTATTATTATACATCCATCACATATATTTATAATTATTATACATCAATTTTTTTTTTTGTTTTCTTTTTTAAGGAAATTTTCTATACGCACGCTTTGGGAGTAAGCTGGTTAATGCGTTACGAAAAGTATGGTCGGCTTAGGCGAACGGATGTTGAGAGGGAGATATAAGTTAGATGGAGCTATAAAGAAGTTTTACTTCAGTTACGTAGTACTATTTACTAATCTGTGCTTCAGTCGTATGGTCTAAAGCACACTAGTTTTTTTAATGTGTTTTTTTTAATATATCTACTATGACACATAGGTAAGTCTACACACAGTTATTTAAAATCCATAAAAAACACTAATAATTTAACAATAAATTTGACAAAAAATTCACAAGATTATTCACTTAAAACAAAATTCTGAATATCTTATACTATTAAACGAGCAATTCTTGTATGTATATACAATATATATATATATATATTCTGAATCTCGGAATCGGCTCAAACGATTTTCGTGAAATTTAGTATGCAGGGGATTTCGGGGGCGAAAAATTGATCTAGCTAGGATTCATTTAAAAAAAATGTCATTTTATCCCTGTTTTTAGGCAATAAAAAAATATCATTAGAACACGAAGCTTAATTTCACCGATGTCAACATAGCTGTAATAGCTTAATCAGGAAATCGGCGGGTGTCGAATCGTGTTGGCCCGGGTTCAAATCTAAGTCTGGAGATTAATATTTTTTCTTTTTTTTTAAATTTCACTCGTGGTTTATTATTTAAATAAAATTAAAATATAAAAATACCGAGAAAAAAAAAACAAACAAAAATAAAAGAAAAATACACAGTCACCCAGGTACTAAAATATTACAGGCAAGCAGTGTCTAGAGCTTGTATGCGACGCTACATCGTAACTTGAAGTGTGGAGACGTTTTAATAACATATTTATTGCCACCATTGTATTGTAATTAATAGGATAATTACGTTTCACTCAATTGCTTTTCTCTTTCAACACACTGCATCGCATAAATACACATTTATGTATCTGTTGAGCTCTACACAGTGTACATTTTTCTTTAATTCTTATTTTACTATTACGAGTATTCATGGAAAGTTTTCACCCAACCCATTCGTAAACGTAAACTCATACATAAAAAACGAGATCTATGCCCAGCTGTGGGTTGTTTTAGGCGGAATTAATCTATAAAGAATAAATTATAAATTTTGTAATTTTTTTTAGATAGTTTCGAGAATAATACAATACTAATTATAACAATAACATAGTTATGTTAATCGCCAATCGCTCGCTGATTGTAAAGTGTTGTTTAAGTTAAGCAATTTGTTAGCGATGAATAAATGTGTGTGTACTTATGTACGCACGTAAGAAGTTATTCTTCATTGGCTAGCTAACTTCACGTTGCTAACTTCTTCTTCGTTGACTAGCTAGCTTCAGGGTGTCGGTTTTTTGACGATATGCGCGTGCATAGTAAAAATTCACTCTCATCATTTTTCCCTAACGCGCTATAAAAAAGTATAACTTCAAAAAATGCAAAGAAAAAAGTACACAGTAACATTTATCTTCTATTAATGACCATTTAACTGTTATGAATATGTGCATCTTTTCGTGTCATCCTGTCTAGTGTATATTTGCAAAAGTTCCATTAACGACAGTCGTGGATTCGATTTCCGCTACGAGCGGACATTTGTAGTTAAGTAAATGTTTGTTTTGTTGTCTGGTTATTTGAAAAGCTCCTGGCTTTATCATGAAATACCTGGTAGCGTTGGTTATTCTTGGTAATCTTAATATGTATAAATAACGCGTAACGTTGTTGTCCACGAAGGACTCCTAAACTACTTAACCGATTTTAATCAAATTTGCACACCGTGTGCAGTTTGATCCAACTGCTCTGATCCTTGACCTACATGGGGAAAAGGCCTATGCCCAACAGTGGGATATTACAGGCTGAATCGTGATCGTGATCGTGCCGTTTGATCCAACTTGAAAGATAGGCTATATTATATTCCTACACGGAGAAAGAAGTCTATGTCCGGTAGTAGAACGTTACAGGCTAATTTTTTTTTATACAACTAGGTCGGCAAACAAAGGTACGGCTCAGCCGATAGTAAATGATTACCGTGGCCTATAGGCACCTGCAACACCAGAAGCATCGCAAGCGCGTTTCTGACCCTACCCCCAACCCCCCAGGAGCTCTGGTCACCTTACTCACCACAGGAACACAACACTGCTTGAAAGCTGTATTATTTAGCTGTGATTTTCTTATGTAAAGTCCAGCTACTTGACCACGACCACCTTTGAGCACGATATGTCCTCCTATACTACAGTTAAGAGTGCTTTTAAAACTAACTTCAATAAAAATGTTATTGGTCTTTTATTTTAAAATAACTATGTTTCATTCGCTCTTTATTGCTTTTAAATGTTTATATACAGACAGATATACACGGTCATTTATTAGTGACTAGTCGTCAATACCCCGGGGCGATGCACCGGGTATCGAAACAACGTCTGCGCGGTCTCGCCCCGGGGCGAACATACCGTATTAAATTGCAATATTAATATTGGTACTCTTTTAGTATTTTTTATTTTAATTCAATGCACTTTTCAATTTTGTATCCTATTCGACAGGAAAAGGGTCTTCTTAGGAAGCTATTATTTGTTTAAACTTGATTATATTCTTCATAATTGATATTGTATCTACTATTGTTATAATTATGTAAATCTATACAAATAAATAAAATTGGAGTGTCTGTTTGTAATATTAAAATAACCGATTATAAATGCATATGGATATAATTAGACACGGTACACATATCAAAATAACATTTTTTTACAATTTTTGTCTGTCTGTCTGTCTGTCTGTTTGTTCCGGCTAATCCCTGAAACGGCTGGACCGATTTTGACGGGATTTTTACTGGCAGATAGCTTTTGTAATAAGGTATAACTTAGGCTACTTTTATTTTAGATTTTTTTATAACTCTGCAAACTGAACTATAACTTTTTTGTTAAACTCCACGCGGACGAAGTCGCGGGCACAGCCGCTAGTATCAAGTATAATTTGATTGACATCATGACTTAATACAAATATTTGTAAAAGTACAAGTATCTGTAAAAGTTAATCGAACCCACGATTCCCAGCTTTAAAGCTACTCACACCGCTGCACCAGAACGGTAGAAAGTTCATTACCTACAGTCTACAGAAGGAAAATCTTATGAGGAAAACTTAAAGGGAAGATTAATGCACATCGTAAGGTTAGGTTTTATAGCTTACAGTATAATGACTGACCGTAAAGAGTTACTACAAGTTTTAAATCTCTTGTATATATTACAAAGACAGCAAACAAACGTACAATCCTTTTAAAAACCGTAGCCTACGAACTTCTGCAACACCTGGAGCATCGCAGACACGATGCAAAACTTAGCCCCCAGAACATTCCAGGAACTTATTCATACATAACTAAGGTCTCCTAGAGAGCAGTATTATTTGGCTGTAATCTTTTGTTAAGTTGAGGTACATCTTCAGTTGTGTTGCTTCAGATTTTGATCGAAATATTTCCTGCTCTATCTTAAAAAACATCACAGCTTTGTTCAATGATATAACTGTACAATATTGTGTTTGCTAGTTAAAGAAAAAAACTGACTTCAATTACACTACGACTTTCGAAGATTCCCCTCGATTTATCTGTAATGCTGTCATCAGATCCTGGTTTCCTTATCATGGTATCATTCTTGAGATATTTCCTTTCTAACAAAAAAAGAATCAGCAAAATCGGTTCATAAACGACGAAGTTATGCGCGAACACACATAAAAAATATGTAATAAAATATACGGTCGAAATGAGAAACCTTCTCCTTTTTTAAGTCGGTTAAAAATAAATTTTATAAGCACGTTTTTGAACTGCAAATCTTATAGGAATGTCCATAGTTATTTTTTGCTGTTCTTTGTTGTCAGGCAAAGTATTTATAAAAGAAAATTATAATAAATTATTGTGTTTGCTCGCAAACGAAAAAAAACCGACTTCAATTACATCGACAAGTAATACAACGTAATAAGACGAAAAAATAGTCAAGTAAATACGCGCTATTAAAGATTACTTAAAAAAGTTGTAATCAGTTTTCGATCTAATTTAAACAAGACTACAAGACAAGTATTAGCTTTCGATTAAAGTAAGAATCAACGAAATCGGTACACCGAGTAAAAAGTTATGCGGTATAATATAACGTAGGTCGACGAAAAAGTAGTCACGTAAATACGCATTATTAGATATAACTCTAAAAGTACTTGTCAGATCTCAATTAAATTAAAATGGGACCACATGACACGCAACACCTTTCAATTAAAAGAAAATTGATCGAAATCGGTCCACCCAGTCAAAAGTTCTGAGCTAACATACATACATAAAAAAAAAAAAATTTTTGGAAGTCGGTTAAAAATATATGGCACTACGAATTTCACCGAGTGTAAAATACAAGTATATCCATACATCATGATTAATTTAAAATTCAACGGTTATCGCCCCGCCTAATTACCATTGAATAATTATAAAAAATATTACCACTCAATAAGCGAGTCGTATTAACATACATAACTTTATGAATTATAGATATTGAAAATTGAAAGTACCTTCGCTTATGGCATTCACGTTTCAACGTCACATCGTACGAACAGAATTAAAAACCAGCTGACTTTTATAGATTTAGTATACAAGTTGACAAATTATGAATACAATTACAATTGCGAGTAACTTGATTAACATTTGACAGCGTGGTGGATTAAGCTCTGATCCTTCTCCTACTTGATTCCCCAAGTATGCCCAACAGTGTGTATTTTCTTTAAAATGTTTGAAACTGATTGAAGTTCATGCCATATTTTATATATTATTATTCTTTTTTATTATTCTTTACATATCGGATTTTAAAAATGTAAAAATTAGAATTTTGTCGAAAACGGAATTCAAATAAAATAAACAAAAAATTCGTATGGATTAATAACTCCGTTTCTCCTTTGTTCTGATATGAAAAGAAAAAAAATAAACCTATACTTATATTTTTATTTTTAACTAGCTGACCCGGCGAACTTCGTACCGCCTAACAGTCGATTGGTAGTAAAGTTCAAATTGACTTTTAAGTATTATTACGAATCTTTTGTATGGTAATATAAAAAGTGTTGTTTTTAGACTTTTAAAAAAAAATATTTCTCTCCGTAAGAACCATCCTCGTACTTTAAGGAATATTATAAAAAAATTATTAGCAAAATCGGTTCAGCCACTCTCGAGATTTGCGCTTAGCAACACATTCAGCGATTCATTTTAATACCTATATATAGAGATACCATGTTACCATTAGTATGCTATGAAGTAATTTGTATGATTGTGTAATTAGAATATTCTGTGGGTGTCAAGACATGACGCTCACTTCCTAGGAACGTGCGGAGGCTGTACCGATGATGTCACACGCTATCCAACGATCTGATTATAACTTAGGAAAATTAAATGCATCACACTCAACACCTAATTGGATGATATTCTTATTTACTGATTCTGTTTTATATACAGCAAAGTCGGCTAACAAGCGTACGGCTCACCTGATGGTAAGCGATTGCCGTAGCCTATAGACGTCTGTAACATCAGAAGTATCGCAAGAGCGTTGCTGACTCTACCGTGCCTTGTAGAGCACGTTAGGCTGTCGGTCCCGGTTATCATAAATACCTGATCGTTACTCATAGAAGAAACATCTGCCAACCCGCATTGGAGCAACGTGGTGGATTAAGCTCTGATCCTTCTCCTACATGGAGAAAGAGGCCTATGCCCAGCGGTGAGATATTACAGGCTGGACAGTATCGTACAGGCAAATATATAATACATAGTCAAATATTTAAATTCCTTTTTTTATGAAATCACAATATAAAATTTTCACACAGTAAAACAAGAACAGCAACACACAACAACAAGACACGACTCTTCACGTTTCACAATTTATAGAAAAATAATAAATAATTTTAAAAAACTAAGTCACATAATAAATTAAAACTTAACAAGAGCAACAAGTCGCATTCCGTTGACAAAGTACATTACATAAAAATAATCTTATTGGTGAAGAAATATTGTTACTATTTGTCGGAATTCATAGAAGAATTAGAAGTATTTTATAATTAGTTACGTTACTTTGGTATTTTCATCAATTAAAAAATTGTCAACATAAATCGAATTTATCAAAAACTCATACACAATACACATGAACATTACGCATTTATTCTACAAGAATAAACCTTATCGACCACTAAAAGTAAAACTGCAACTTAACTTTAATTTTTTTATGTATTCGTAATTAATTATAGATACGATTCAGCCTGTAATATCCCACTGTTGGGCATACGCCTCTTCTCCATATAGGAGAAGGATCGGAGCTTAATCCACCACACTGCTCCAATGCGGGTTGGCGGATATATTCCCTAATATGAGTAACGATCGCTATCAGGTATACTGTACACCTGATAGCACCGTGTACATGATAACAACCTGATGGTAAGCGAACACCGTAGTTTATAGACGTTTGCAACACCAGAAGCATTGCAATCGCGTTGCCGACCCTATCCCCAGTTACCCCCAGGAGCTCTGGTCGCCTTACTCACCAACAGGAACACAACACTGCTTGAAACCAGTGTTATTTAGTTGTGATCTTTCGTAAGGTCGAGGTAATATCCCAGTCGGGCTGCTCCATAAAGCTATAGAAACTTTGACTTAAGAATCACCATAATCATACAAAAAGATACAAAAATTAAATTAAATTAACACACGAGAAGTGGCGGGCGTATCCCATAATAAAGGAAATCACTTATAATTAATAAAAAATCCACATTGTTTTCAATAATCAAACGTTACATGTTAACGCAACAAATCTGTTACGAACGACAATCATTTTGAGTTTCATCTTGATAGAGGCGGGCTGAACTAAATTGTTTCAAATGTTTTCCAACAAGGAACACAGTAGCTATAACAGTGTCTATATTTGAACACAATCAAACACAGTGTACGAACGTGTTTTAGTTTAGAAATCGGTTTATCTGATCGAGGTGTTAACTTTTTTTGCATTGGGACATTAATATCGAGTCAGGATTAATGACTGAACATTTTGCAATGTCGAAATCAGTCATTTTTTATTTCATAAAGGTTACTAATTTTTTTGTTGTTTACAATTTAAAAGTTTGGTAAGATCTTCAATTATAAAATTAATTGTTCATTTAAAAATAAAGTTATTAAAGTTGTAATAGATCTTGTTGAGTACATAACTCTTAAAATTCTAATTATTGTAGCTTATAATTTTCACACGCGTTAATTTGAGGAAAAGAAATAGCCTATAGCTTTCCTTGCTAAATGGGCTATCCGAAAAAAGACTTTTTCAATTCGAACTTTTAGTTCCTGTGATCAGCGCGTTTAATAATACAATCAAACAATCTCTTTAGCTTTATAATATTAGTTTAGAGGATAAAGATAATTATGAGTACTATGACTGAATTTATAATACCTAGTTGATTAATCCGTAAAAGGTTTTGAAAATAACTGTTTCCCTTGTTTTTTTTTTGTTTTTTGTAAATCAAAATAGCTCCTAATTTTCTCATAAGCTCTCTGTAGAATACAACCTTCCGAATCGATACTAGCTTAGCTTTACTTTGACTGTAACAAATTACAGACTAGTACACAATTCGTAAAGTAATGATTAAAAAGTAGTAATTAAGCCAAGTTATACAAGGTATCATTACATAGTATAAAACAAAGTCGCTTCCCGCTGTCTGTATGCTTAGATCTTTAAAACTACGCAACGGATTTTGATGCAGTTTTCTTTAGTAATTAGAGTGATTCCAGAGGAAGGTATATGTGTAGAATACATGCACAATATAGTAGAAGAACACTGATAGTTTTTGCAACCGTGCGAAGCCGGTGCGGGTCGCTACTTTTATTATAAAATCAAAATGGATCCATAGTATATCAACTGATACTAGTATTAAAACACAGTTTATATTTTATTTTCAAAAGAGTAACTGGGGATTTTCTTGCCGATTCTTCTCTGCAGAATCTACATTCCGAATCAGTGATAGCTTTACTTTTAAGAATAATTATCAATTTCAAATGTTAAAAAAGTGCTTTTGAAGCCTATTTGTATAAAGTTATGTTTGGTTTTGATTTTGCATTAAAACCTTAACTGATTAAACTTAGGAAAAAACAGTTAATTGTGTTATTTCTAAATCGAACATCTTTAATATATATTTGCATACATATATCTTACAAGAATGTAGTCTTACGAACGAACCGATTAAAGAATCTTGTTCAGTATTAATGGTCTTTAGGAGACGAAAATTCTTTTCACCTGTGGGCTACTGTATCATGTTCGAATTTTGTGCGATGTCAATTATTATCGACTTGAATTTATTTGATTCTATATCTTATTCGCTGAGTGTAAGGTTTATGTTTGTTTGTAGTGATATGGGTTTTACGTCGTTTTAAGATGTGCGTGTGGGTTAAAAGCTGAGTTTATATTATAAGAATATAATTAGTGGGCGGAGTGGAATCAAATAGTAGTCGTTGAGAAGCTCCCGGCTGCTGTGACCATGATTGTAAAGATTTTTGTAACGGAAGATAAAATAATATAGTTGTGTGACTGACTTCTGGCGCAGTGGAGAGCGTGGAATATAAAAACGGATACACCGAAGTTGTTGGCAGTGTTCCACACCGACTTTTTTCTAATTCGAGGTACAATCTCGCTAGGAGACACCCTTAGGACCTTTCAATTAAAAAAAATCATCGAAATTGGTCCACATACTCAAAAGATCTGATGTATACATAAAAAAAATACAATCGAATTGGGAACGCTTTCCTTTTTTGGAAGTCGGTTCATAAAAAACAGTCATTGAAAAACTGTTTTACGATTTTTTTATGACACTTTACTTAATGTACCTTTCAAACAAACCCTGTCAAGGAATTCCATTGAATGGGCATGACGACAGTATCAAAAAATCGTCAATTTAATGATTTCAGGAGAACACTTATATTTAAAAAATTCAAAATACTGGTTTAGTTTTATATAAAATAATAAGATTATTGTGATTTTCAATAAAATAAAACATTAAAATACTGCAATCGGCCATTTTGAATGAAACACAAATTACAGCGCAGACGTCACAACATAACATAATACGTCAGGCGCGCTCCAAAGAGTAAAGTAAAAAGTAAGGCCCAGATTATTTTGTGACGTCAGATGACACCTGCAGCCGTTTTGCCGCTCTCATTGAAAACATATTAGAAAAATAGTTTTAATCTTCCTTAAACTTAAGTTTATTACCGAAATATAGGTATTTTCGTAAATAGTAAATGTGTAGCCACATTACGGAAGAGGTTTTGAAAATCTTTCGTCATGCCCATTCAAGGATTCAAATAGTTTTGATAACAACAATTTGTAAATTGTCTAATTAAATCACTATCGTCGACTTTTGTAATTAAATTCTAAAATATTTTCGTTTTACTCATGAGATTATACACACTATCTGCAATTGATTGTTAGAAATATTAAAAATTAATAAAAAATTTACTTTACTGAAAAATCTCTTCAACATAAAATTTTAGAAAGCGATTTTTTTATAAGTTTTTAAGCTTTCACGCTTACTATCACTACTTGATTCTATAGGATTTACCGCGATTTTTATTTTTAAGTGTTTTTGAAGTGAAACTTCTTTAGGCGCATGAGGGGTAAAATTTGATCGACCGGTAACGCGGCAGCGTCATGACGGTCAGTACTTGGATGGGTGACTACCTGAGAACACTTCCTGACGTTGGCTTTTGTTTTTGTTTTTTTTTTCAATTAGGTTTTTTGTATTTTAAATTCGTTTTTTTAACTTAGTTTGCCAAAGAAGTTTCACTTCTGACATGTGTACTTTGTATGCACGCATTTTTTTTATAAAGTGTCTTTTTTTTAAAAATTGTCCTCAGTAAAAAAGGACCTGGTGGTCGCTCTACACAATTCTTTGCTGGCGGCTTGAAATAAATCCACTTTCGATCGGTTGCAAGATGCGGCTGAGCCCGAATTAAAATCATTGTCTTATTGTTATTAGTTCGGAGAGACCACTTAGTGACTGTACTTGTTACGTGCATTAAATAATTTGCCGAGTTTGTGTTTTTATTACATTACAATTTTTTTATAATATTCAATTATTTTTTAATACCTTATAGGTCAGTTGAAAAAGTTCATTAAGTGAAAATACAATATACAAACTTATCGGAGTTATAAAAGTTCACTGTTAGTAATTTCTTAAAGACAATTATGTTGTGTTACACTCAAACACGGCTTATATTATTTACATTATTTTATACTTCAATTATGTATACTAGTTACAGTTTCAAACCTAGCATAGTGCCTTGAAGTACACCTGAACAGTGCTAAGATTTCTGTTAGAAATTTAAATGTCCTGCTTACGATTAGTAAAGTGGTTCTAGAATCTAGCCTTTTGGGAAAAATTTCTCAAATCAATTTTATAAATGCCTCTGATTACTGTTTATTGTCTATCTCATCTGTAGAGGACAATTTGTAAAACCTATAATTTCTTGATACGCTGTTATTATTTTAGTATATATATTTAATATTGTACTCCATAGTTATAGCCTAAAAATTTCCTAAATTTAAATTTTCAGTAATATTAATGTGAAAAATATTTTACATTTCAACTAACCAGTTCCAGATTTAAACTTTGCCTACAATTACTGATAAGAACAATTTACACGTATAAAAAAAGTTTTAAAGTATATTATGTATAAAAAAATTTATTATCACATTTATGTGTATATAAATTTTAAAAGAATAGGTAGTTAAAAGCGCTATTATAAAAGTTGAGTGTTCCTAAAAAGGCTTCACAGTAATCGCCGGCTGATTGCTCTGCGCGGGCGCAAGTTGTCACGCTAAATTGCCGCACCCGTCCTACCCGCTATGATTTACTCATAATAACCTGCCTTCACAATACACGTTACTCTTTCAATACACTATATAATGTTTATACTTAACATGTCATTAATAGTATAAAAAAAATAAAAGTAGTTATAAATTTTTTAAGATTGAATAAATAAGTACAAGTCGGGGAATAACTTTTTTTACCACACACACGCGGACTAATATTCGAATTAATTATAGATATATTTGTATTTTTTTTCCTTAAGACACGATTTAAAGAGTGCGTTAGAAAAAAAATTGAGAATCAAATCGTATAAGACAACGAAACAGCAATAACGTTGAGCTTTATATTTGTTTATATAAGACTAGCTGAGATACGCAGTTCTGCCCGCGTAATTTGTGATCCCGTAAGAATGTCGGGATAAAAATTAGACTATGTGCTATCTAGTAGATTAAGGATATTTTGATTTAAAATTTCAAATATTACGGTTGATACTTCATTACACACTTTTTATTATATACATAATGCATATGTTATTATGAGTACAACCATGTCTATAGCGGAAATAGAACCCTGAAACGGATAGTAGTCACTGCCAAATGCACGAAAGGGCTAGCCAAAGGCGTATGCAATTTGTTCTTGGTGGTCCCTTCAAATTGAGCGAGTTGACTGCAATGGTTCTTCATTGAATTGAATCGAATGACTCAAAACTGATGTGCATTGCTCATGTTTAATATTATATCTCTTACATGTTACATAGATATATCTAAAGATAGATATAAATTCAGATTTCTTTGGTTAGTTATATCTCGCCGCATTCGCATCGTTTCTGATGGCTTTTAATTATTTATTTATAAGGATTGTGTAATTCAAAAATTATCCAAATTAGAGTTATTACGAAATAATAATTTCTTTAGAATTATAATTTGTAAAATGACGATACGAAAGTGCTTTTGAAGCCTAATTGAACAAAGTTGTTCTTAATTCGATTTAGTCGTCTCGTAATTAACAATGTTAAGTACAACAGCTGTATACATACATATATGTGACTAATATGTAAAGTAAACAACAATAAACCAATTAGTTTCGACGAATTTTAAATTTTAATGTTGTTAATGTGCTTTAGGACTTGAATGAGGTAATAAACGATTTTGTTGTTTTGATTCTAGTTGGCATGTGTGTTGAAGTAACGCTACATTTCGCGGTGTACACAAAGCTACACGTGTCAGATGAGGCAGTATTTGCATGAGGCCGCGGCGGCGCCAGCGCGATGGAGATACGTACGTGATCACTACTGAGGAGCGCCGCACTCAACGTGAACAGCTCGTTACTGAACTTCAAATATATTACTTTGTTTTTTTTTTTTTTTAAGGAACACTCGTGAGACCGTTGCACGGTACTATACCGTTTTAATATTCATATAATGCTGGATGTTGTCAATTTTTTTTTAGCTTTATCTTCGTCTAATATATGAAATTTGTATTTATATTATGCGCAATTTGATATTTTGAAGTTTATATTATTAGATTAAAAATAGAAATTTAGTTTTACAAGGCAAACTTGAAAGCACAAAAGCTTTCAAGAAATTCATAATGCAGAAGACATATCATTTTGCAAAATATATCTAAACATAATTATAAGTAATTTTTTATGGAATTTATATTTGTTTTTTTTTATGTTTGAGTTGCTTGCATTTCATTTAAATATTTCAACACACTAAGGATAATTATT
This sequence comes from Melitaea athalia, assembly GCA_905220545.2. Classification (NCBI taxonomy): domain Eukaryota; kingdom Metazoa; phylum Arthropoda; class Insecta; order Lepidoptera; family Nymphalidae; genus Melitaea; species Melitaea athalia. The sequence continues at coordinate 927,651 of HG992180.1, forward strand.
TAGTTATAAATTTATAATCAAATCGATTTGATGAACGAAACGAAATGAAAATATGGTCACTACAGACCTACCTACCTTGTTTAAAAAAAAGTTTGTATACATTTATTTAGAAGATAATATAAATAAATACATAAACGATAGCGCTTGACGAAAATTAGTATAAATTTATTTTTCTGTCACCAAAGATAAAACATTGGTTCCAGGACACGTTGACCTCTACAAACACAAATAGTAATCGCAGTAAGAGTTTTATTATTCTGGTCACTAAAAAGCTAACGTTGGATTGTTTCTGGAAAATTCTATATTTAACCATATCACCAACGAGTTATTCCTGATAAAATAAAAGGAAATAATAGTGAGATAGCTTGACGTGACGGACATGAGCAATGACGACGTGATGTCCAGCGTCCGCATACCGATCGAGTGAGCAGAAATTATATCTTTTGAAAAATATCTTCTATTTTTTAAAATAAAAGATAGTTTTCAAAAGATATCATTATTTTTTATTATGATTCTTAATCGAGCGATTTTTTTATATTATTCTTTCAATTCATTTTCGCTTCAGCCTATAATATCCTACTGTTGGGCATAGGCCTCTTTTCCCATGTAGGAGAAGGATCAGAGCTTAATCCACCACGCTGCTCCAATGCGGGTTGGCAGATATATTCCCTACTATGACTAACGATCGCTATCAGGAGTACATTATAACAACCGGGACCGACGGCTTAACGCGCTCTCCGAGGCAATTCATTTTACTTTAAAAATATTAACTGATTATTGTTATAAATATCATGGATGTTTGCAAAATGTTCTAGCCATTCTAAAGTTGTAACAATAATTATTATTTACTAACGAAATTTATTAACTGTTTGCATTATTATGACAAGAAAATTAAATTATCATTTTAATAATTTTCATGTACAAGTTTATTGAATTAAAAATGTGATCATTCAAATATTTTACTGTGTTGTTTTCATTATGCTGCACCATCACCAGACCACAATATAATATTTTTAATGGCGTTGTTTGAATCCGTTGTTTGAATGAATATAACTAATAAATGAGACTACTCGAATTATGGAAAGCAGATGAATTACACTTAAACGTAACAATAAATGTAAATACAAGAGCGCATTGAAAAACAACGATTTTAACAAAATAAGTCCAATACCGCGAAATATTTTTTAATATTATTTAGATTTTTAGATTAATTATTATTAATTCGTATACGGTAATCAATTTTATACCAAGATTAACTAATTAAATAACATTAACTTTACAAAATAATGGCAAGCTATATAACAAACCTACCCCGATACAGTAGCTTGTAAGTTGTGTACATATATCTTTATCTACGTGGCACATACGAGCTTAGCGGAACGACCACAAGATTAGGATTGGACGGGAAACAGTTAGAACCTCATTTGAGTACTGCGAAGATTGCATCTCAGACAGTATTATCAACTGGGCATCAAAGCCGGCGAGGGCTAACCACGGCGACCATTGGTCGGCGCTGTTGCCAAGGCGGTCGCACGAATCCCCTACACACGTAACTCCGGACACGTACCGAGTTTTCTAACACTGCTGCGTCCTGCTTGCGTATGCGTAGACCAGGCGCCCGCGGAATCACAATCGACACTCTGGGTAATAACTCGTCGAACGCCGCGCTGCGGAATCACCAAGTAGCTCCCGCGCAAGGCACGCGGCAGCTTCTACGCGTTCTTTGTTAGAAAACCTTGATAACCAAGGTCGGTGCGACTATTTCTGGTAGTGCAGTAAATTTGGACGATGCGTATCTGTACTAATATAATAAAGCTGAAGAGTTTGTTTGTTTGAACGCGCTAATCTCAGGATCTACTGGTCCGATTTGAAAAATTCTTTCAGTGTTAGATAGCCCATTTATCGAGGAAGGCTACAGGCTATATATCATCACGCTAAGACCAATAGGAGCGTAGCACCAATGAAGAATGTTTCAAAATCGGGGTTTTTTCCTTTTGACAGCTTCCGCGGCGTAAACGGTTAAAGTTTCCCTCAAATCATGTTTGACAGAATTGGTCCTATTCCACGGGGACGAAGTCGCGCGCAGAAGCTGGTTTTAGGTATAATTTATCATAGTTACAGTTTTATTTTCTGAATGTAGGTAGAAAATATAAGCGATTGTTTATATTCATTGTATTCATGAAAACAGTTCGACCGCTACGTATTATTCAGATGCGATCGAGGCGTCAATCACTGTTCACCTCGAAGTAAGAATCCATCACCGTCGAGGCGGCTGCCAGGCAATTATACGCCCTATATCTTAAAAATAAACTCAATTCTTATAAAACTCGACGTTTATTATTTCGGTTTGTTTATAGATCCATAATAATGAGGGCGACTGGCAAAGGAGACATCGAAATGTATTTATTTAAATTTATTACATTCGTCAAGAGATAAGCTGCTGTTCACACTTCATAATGTCCGTTCTTAACAAAATTATACTAAAACAGGAATATTTTATAGTAATTCGTCGATATTATGTATTGTTGAATAAATTTTTTCGTCAATCGTCTTTTATTTACATTACATAAACGTATTTTTGAAAGTTAAATTAAAGGTTAAGTGTTGGAATATAATTTGGTAGTTGAAAAAATGATTTGTCTAACATGCGTTATTGTTTTGTAAATGAATCTAAGGGACAAAGCCATAAGAAAAAACCTAAAGCGAGAAGCGCATGCGCAGCGTTAAATAATTTATATATTTGCCTTTTTAAAAATCACACAGTTTTATGACGTAGGCTTTAGTGCTAACCCGCGTCACTTATATTTTCAAATTACAATACAATCCTAATATAAGCCCAGGTGGCCGGCAAAAACATACGTTTTAAATTCAGTCCAATTTTTTTCGGATTGTGCAAAAATAATCCTTGTATTTCGTACCGTTTGTTTTCGAGACTAGTACTTTCCTACAGTTTCGCTCGCATGTATTTCAGCCTATTCAAAAATAGCTCTAACTTACAGTTGTTTGTTGTATTTGGTTTTAAAAAAAAGTATTTAAATTGGGTATTAATCAAGCTTGTTATAAGTACTGATGCCTGAGCTAAAAAGATACCAGAAAGTCGCACGTTCAAATGAGATTTGTCAGACACTTTATATAATATATTTTTTTATTTATATTATACTTAGTGGTAAAGAAAATCGTAAGAAAAAATGTTTGTTTCAGAAGAAATACTTTAACTACAAAATTCGCTGTATAATAAAATTAAATAGCCAAGTTTCTTGGATTAAAGCCTACATTTATATCTCTCTTCTCCAAGCCTAAGCTTTCTCTTCTCTTCTACTACCTACATTCTTCTGCTGCAACGGTGCTTGTGCGGCTTTACAACCGTGACCATTTTGCTCATCTACTAAATATTAGTTTTTTTTTTGAAGTGAAACTTCTTTAGAATCGTTGTGATTTCAAACCGGAAGGCAACGACAGGGAAGGTCGCGCCGCGCTGCACGCCGCTAATTTTAAATTAGTTTTTTTTTAAATTAGTTTGCCAAAAAAGTTTCACTTCTATCGTGTGTGAATCGCACACACACCATTTTTTAATACAACTAGTTCGGCAAACAAGCGTAAAGCTCACCTGATAGTTAGCGATTACCGCAATCTACAGACACCTGTAACACTACAAGCATCGCAAGCGCGTTGCCGACCCTACCAACTCCCCCCCCCCCTAGGAGCACTGGTCAGCTTACTCACCACAGGAACACAACACCGCTTAAAAGCAGTATTATTTAGGTGTGGTCTTCTGTAAAGTCAAGGTACTTCCCCAATCGGACTGCTCTAAATTTTAAACAGGATATTTCCCGCTGTTCCGTACCTCAGTTATGTTATGTATACTTTAAACAACCTTAATTATTCTTTTTAATAGAACAAGCAAAGCGATAGTAGCGGTAAAAAAGGTTTAATAAGGCTAGCCGTGCGAGATAGTGTGCGGGGCGTCGCAGGAAGCAAGCGATACGTGCTGTCGCCAGCGAACCAGCTCTACAACAACTAATTAATCTTGATATAGAAAATATCTTAAGGATAATTATCTTTTTAGTGTAAATGAGATTACAAGTGGCCTACCGGTTATAATTCACGCTGCTTCTCTGCGGTTGGCGGATATATTCCCTACTATGAGTGCCGATCGCTAACAGGTATACATGACAACAACCGGGACCGACGACGGCTTAACGTGCTCTCCGAGGCACGGTAGGTAGACCCACAATGTCTACACAAACACCCAGCCCAGACCAAGGCAAACATCTGTATGGTCAATATAAATGTTTGTCATGTGCGGGGATCGAACTCGCAACCGCCAGCGCAACAGCCACAAGCCAGTGCTGTGACCGTTGCGCCGACGCGTCGTTTCTTAAAGAGTATAGTCCAATAACAATTTATATGCTATAAAGCATCAAGTGACATCAGTCGAGTTACATTGCTGTCATTACGCTCATACGGTTCCTGCTACGAGTCTTAACGTTACTTTCGGTTGATAGGTACTCTGTTGTAGGTCTAAGAATCCTGAAACAAAATCTATAATTATTTATGTTTAAACAAATACTTTTGATAGACAAGCTGCTCAAAATCATGTTGCTTCTTAAAAATTACTACTGGTTTTCAAAAAAATATATAAATTTTAATATGATGATGACACTGTTGTACATTTTTTTAATGGTCAAGCCTATCTATATGTATAAAAATGAATGTTTGTCTGTACGTCCTTTATAGAATCGTAAACTGTCTCCATTTGATCATATTTTACACCCTATTATGATCTTCAGCAAAGTGTTGTGCATGAGCCCACAAAGGTTTCTGAGTTGGTACGTTAAAAAAAATCGTAGCATCGCGCCCAGGGTACAGCTAGTACTAAATATAAAATTGAAATGACTCCTTAAATGTTTTTTTTTTTTCTAAGCAAACTAATCGTTTTGTTCCGTAGTAAACTAAATCTGGGTTAAACTAATAATTGCCACATTTACATTTTCACAATAAGAACAAAAAACTCATAGGAAAATATTAGAACAGCTACGTCAAAAAGACAAAAAACTATCTTGAGTTAAATAAATAAATAATGCCCTAAATTCCATTGTTATGTGCAAATCTTATTGCAAAACAAAAATATCATTTAAAAAAACGACTCAATTCAAAATGCCAATTTCGTTAGTAATCTGCTAGTGTTCCGTTTCTGACTCACGTCCACTGACTCAAACACCATTTAGTAGTCACAAACTACAAGTTATTAGGACAGACTGATTTGTAATTTGGATATAATTGATTGATTGCCTTATACATCCTGTAACATCCATATAGGCATAGGCCTCTCTACGTAGTAGAAGGATCGCAGCTTAATCCACCACGCTGTTTCTCTACGGATTTGCGGATATATGGACTATCAGTAATTATCGCTATCAGGTGTGATAGTGACCAGAACTGACAGCTGTATGTCAAAATCAAAAACAACTTTATTCAAATAGACCCATGAGTACTTTCGAATTATCATTTTACAAATTAAAAATTTAAAGTGATTATTATTTTTGTAAAAGTAAAGCTACCTCCGATTCGGAATATAGACTCTGCAGAGAATAATCGGCAAGAAACTCCGCAGTTACTCTTTTGAAAATAATAAATAAACTGTGTTTTAGTACAAAATTAGTAATATCTTGCATGAAATACAGCGGCACTAGAGATGACCAGAGTCGAAAGCGAAGATCCTGGTATTTGCAAGTGTTTATAGGCTCCAGAAATCGCTTTCCATCAAGCGAACCGTACGCTTTTCTGCCGCCCTGGTAACAAAACATATAACCATACTATTACTACTACTATTGCACATCAGCGAATTTGTTAGAAATTGATTTCCGGAAAACACATACACACAAACCTTTTATGGCCCACCTCATACACAAACAGTTATTATACTATTTTGTCTCTAGCAAGCATCTTCCTCAAATATGGAAGTAGGTACTTTTAGACCAAAAGAAACGAGCGTGTGAAGGGAGGAAGCGACAAAAAGCACGCAGTCACGATGTCCCGCTCCGCAGTCGGCGCACGTCCCGCGGACATGTCCCGGCGAAGGTAAAATTACATTTCCGGTGCGGGATGTACGCGGGATGTCGGGACGTGTGAGACGTGGCTAGATAAGGGTTGCAAGCATCGCCTACGCCTGCGCAACGCCTGCGCCCGCGCACGTTGTCCTTCACACGAATTTTAAAACAAACATAGAAATCATTTATATATATTATATGCTTGTATTTAGAGCCGATGTGCTGTCGTACTAAGGGGAGATAGAGCAGTGGCTCTATCCCTCCAAACATTAACATCTCGCAGCGCACCTGATTATAGTCTGGGCGACTGATCGCAGGTCCAAAACACGGAAAAAAAAAAAAAAAAAACATAGAAATCATCTTTAAATTTCAATACACGTTGATTTTTGTAATGTATTAAAGAAACGATAAATTAAAAATTAACTCCCCAAAAAGCCATCATAATTTATATAAAGTGCAAAGTATTTGATAATATGAATCAATTGTCTTGAAAACATTAATCCCATATCTTAGAAAACTTGCCAAATTGTTGAATAAACTCAAATAAAAAACTTAATGACAATATAAATATTAACTACGAATAGTTTGGCTTTTTTATAAAAAAAAAAATAATAAAATAAACAAACTTTACAAAGTCCACAGAAAGAGAGATAGTGGCTCTTTCACACGTAATACAAATAACGTCAGAGTGAATTCAAATGTCCACATTATGCACAGAGAAACACGATAATGCCTATCGCTATCACAATAGCCTTAAAATAAACTAGCATCGATTTGTGAGCAGAATTCCCATACATGTCGTTCATAACCACAGCGATGCTCACGATATAACAGATACCAGGTTGCTAGGAATCGCCATTTGCATCTAATTCTTATTAAAACACCACGCGGCCTCCGACCATCACACTAATTAGACGATTTGCCTATTCAATTGTAGACACTTGCATACCACCCTATTACAATAATGGACGTTTAAACTTTAAACGTTGCCAGAGGAAAGGAAACCGAAATTTGATAGCCAAGGGTCGATTTTCGAGGGAAACGTTCCAAGTCTTAGCAGTGCGAGTAAGACATCGGTGGTGAGGCTGATTTCCATTGTAATGTATGCTAAATGGACGCGGCCGCGACAATTAGGCTAGGATGTGCGGGAGCCCGCGTCGTGTTCCACTGTCAGCGCGGTGAATTACGATCAGCATTTAGCGCTCATCGATGTGATGATTCGCTTATTTGATCACGACATCATCTATTATGCTCGAGATACGATTAGAAGCCCGGCTGAATAACAAGGGAGTAGAAGATGTTCTCCATATAGGCGAATCTTTATGTGGGAATGTGGGTGGAGGAAATTTGAAGATGATGGGATTGAGAATATTCAATTCAAGCCACGTTATTAATAAGCGGAGGTCGGCTCGTGATCGGCTTCCTCTCCTACGCCGCGAGCGCAGCGAACAAAAATAGTCGAAAAAGGTAAGCGAGCGGTCGTGACGGGAATGTCGCTGTTATGTAGTTTAGGTCGCACTCATTGTATTTTAAACCGCCATTGTTTCGTATTTCGCGCCTGCGCAGGACCGCGGCCGGACTTGATATTATTTCACGTGGGATGTCTATCAAAACGGTCGCAATGCAAAGCGAATTGTTGAAAATGTTTGTACAGTTATATAGGTACGTCAAATCTTTAAAGGGGGTGATAGACGTGCGAGTAAGTTCGCAAACTTGTGGCTCAACGACCTTTTTCGCCAGTGTGTCACCGTAAGTACGCGTACTTTAAATAAATTCGTTGGCGATCCGACAAGTTTGAAATTTTGCTCGTAACCCGCATCCGCTCGTACGTGTGGCAGCCTTGTAACGTTGGGTATGCAAGTCGCAAATGGCGAATGTGCCGAGGCGAGGCGGGGCGAGGCGAGGCGAGGCACGTGGCCACCGCCTCGCCACGAGTCCCACGGTCCGATTGATTAACGGTGTAGTTCGCGCTAACCTGCCAACTGACGTGAGAATAGTCTACGAGCTAATATGCGCACGCGCAACATTCGGGCCGTGTCGCTCCCGCGTGACAGAATTGCAACCTGTTAGCAATCACGACGCGTCACACTGTCCAGCGACCACACCCTTTACACAGTAATAAACATGGCCGAAAATATCCAATAAAAAGTTCTGAACTACATTTGACGTTATTCTAAGTAATTTAAGCCCGCTTTAAACAATAGCTATACTTAGCTGACAAAAATTTTCGTTAGAATCGTCAACTCAAAATCCTAAACCCTTCAATTTAAACATTATTTTATATCGACTTCAAAATATCGGATAATTCGAATTTATCTCACTTTTGGTTCAGTTTCATGACTAAAATAAGATTCAAACAAATATGTAGCATAGCATTAAAATGATGATTAACATTATTTCTTTTTTCCATGTCTTGGATACACCAATAATTGTTTTAGCTAGCAAACGAAAAAAACCGACTTCAATTACATCGACAACTAAAAAAATTAACAAACGCTCTAGTCACCACTACGATTTTCGAAGATTCCCCTTGATTTCTCTAGGATGCCATTATCAGATCCAGGTTTCCTTATTTTAGTACCACCCTTGGGATATCCCATTTCTAACAAAAAAAAAGAATCAGCAAAATCGGTTCATAAACAACGAAGTTATCAGCGAACACACATAAAAAAAATATATCTCCTTTTTTGAAGTCAGTAAAAATATGGATACATTTTTTATAACCTGCAACTCACTTATTAAAATGATTTTATAACTAGCAGTAATGTATTCTTTAATCTTAATAATAAATATAGAATTATGTAAAGCGTTACTGATTTACTCCTTTGATTTTAATATTTCATTTAAAATTTCTGCTAGATACCTACTTAAGTTATGATTTATAGTTTAAAAATCACTTTTTCCGTATATTTAACTTACTAAATACACCATTTATCAGTGTAAACATCATAGAACCACGCGTTTAAAAATACATTCAAAAGATAATCTAGACATTTAACTAATTATGCGTGAAATATAATTGTCATTCAGTAACCGTAGCAGCTTCCATTACGATCTCGACGAGGACCACTCATCATTTTATCTTATTTACTTAACACTCAAACAAAGACCCTTACTTACAAGTAAGTTATATTATTAACGAGATCGGGTTAAGCTGGTCTCGTTGTTAAGAAATGGCTATCAAAAGCGGGATCTTGAAATATAGTTATGATTCATTTGCGCGAGGCGAGTACGTGAGAAGTCCTGTGGGATCGGGATGTTGACTACTTTGTAAGAAGTGAAATCCTTGTTTTTTACTAGTAGCGTTTATTTTTTATAAGAAAGTAAGAAATGTAATCTTTTATGATTTTTCACACAGTTCCACTACCACCTTGGAACTTAAAAAGCCGACCGATGGCGGGATAACCATCCAACTGCTGGCTTTGAAATACACAGGCCGAAGAGGAGCAGCAGCGTATTCGGTGTGACAAAGCCAGCCCTGCGGTCACCAACCCACCTGCCCAGCGTGGTGACTATGGGCACACACATGACTATGGGCAGCAGTTCACGCCATTGTTGGCGCGAACTTGTGGAGGCCTATGTCCTGCAGTGGACTGCGATAGGCCGAAGTGATCATTTTTTATTTTGGTGAATGTGATGGTTACGTCTACCAAGTTTAAATGAAATCTGAACGTTAGAAGTGGATCAAAATGAAGTCCGAAGGAGTCGGTTACAAACATAGATACAAACATATTAACAAACATACAGGTGAAGCTAATAAAAAGCGTGTAAAAAGGGAACAATAAACGTGGTAAGCACCCGAAAAAATATATATTATTTAAATATAATGCCTACATTTTGGGTAACAGCCGACTAATAAGCAACATTTAGTTTTGGAAATGGCTCGAAAATTATCATTTGTAAACAAATTAATAAAAACAGTGTCATAGTACTAACATGAAGACACATTATAAATATGTTATATGTACTTTTGTATTACATGTTAGTATGTTTTGTAACAAGAACCAGTTTTAAAAGTTTATTAATTTTCCAACCGCATACATAGTAACAAAAATTTTCAAACATTCCCTTCATAGTAATCTACATTTAAAAACTCTTTACCAAATAAAAATAAAATTCTTCAGTAAGTTAGTATTTCATCAACTTGAACGGGTCTTCAAATTTGCAAGCACTAGATTGCAAAACACTAGAAACTCGCATAAAGGGCCTATTTCACCGTTGCCGTTAACACCATTTAACATATTATGACGGTATCCGACAGATATTTTTACTAGCTTCTGCGCGCGACTTCGTCCGCGTGGAATAGGATCAATTCTGTCATACATGATTTGTGCGAAACTTTAACCGTTTACGCAGCGGAAGTTCTCAAAAGGAAAAAACCCCGATTTTGATGTTTCAAAATAGGGTTTTTTTCCTTCATTGGTGCTACGCTTCTATTAGTCTTAGCGTGATGATATATAGCCTGTAGCCTTCATCGATAAATGGGCTATCTAACCCTGAAAGAATTTTTCAAATCGGACAAGTAGATCCCGAGATATGCGCGTTGAAACAAACTATCAAATAAAATCTTCAGCTTTATAATATTAGTATAGATTTACTTAAACATTTTATACATTTTTATACATAGGTATTATTAATTGATTCGAAACAGATCTAAATGACCTATTCTTTTTCCTGTTATTTAAATCTATTCATAACTAAAATATCTACCTACATATACTCGTTATTGCAGAGGGGCACAGCAGGAAATATCCTGCTCAAGGTCTATAGCAGCTCGACTGGGGAAGTACCTCAACCTTACAGAAGATAACAGCTAAATAATACTGCTTTCAAGCAGTGTTATGTTCCTGTGGTGAGTAAGTAAGAACTCCTACGGAGGGTCGAGAGGTAGGATTGGCGTATGTTTATAGGCTACGGTAATCGTTTACCATCAGGTGAGCTGTACGCTTGTTTGCCGACATAGTTATATTAAAAAAAAACATATACGGTGGAACTGGCTCTTAACATTACGTGCGACGCAAGCAGCTGTTGACATACAGTTAGGAACATTACAGGCAATTCATTTCAATTGTCGATACAACTTTATGTGCCAACACTAAATTTTTTTAAACTATTTATTTAACAGGCGTAATTGCTAATAGCTGTGTTTACCACCCGGAGTCTAGTTAAATAACCTAAATCTACGTAACGTACGCTTATTTTAAATGTATACCGTGTATATAGTTTTACTAGCTTCTGCGCGCGACTTCGTCGGCGTGGACTCCGCTCCTATTGGTCTTAACGTGATGATACATAGCCTATAGCCTTCCTCGATAAATGGGCTATCTAACACTGAAATAATTTTTCAAATCAGCCCAGTAGTTTCAGAGATTACCGCGTTCAAACAAACAAACAAACAACCAAACAAACAAACTCTTCAGCTTTATATATTAGTATAGATATAGATTTCTGCTAATATCTCTGCTAATATTTCTGCTAATAGCTCTGCTAATATTTCTGCTAATAGCTCTGGTGTAGTGGTGCGAGTAGTCGCCTGAAACACAGACGGTCTGCGGGTTCGATTCTCGCTCCTGATAGATATTTGTGTTTATACAAATATTTCTTTCCGGTGTGGATGTCTGTGTTTCGGTCTTATCATGGATACCTGATAGCGATCGTTACTCATAGTAGGTAACATGTTCCGCCAACCTGCAGTGAAGTAGCGTGGTAGATAAGCTCCAATCCTTCTCCTACATGGAGAAAGAGGCCTATCCGCCTAGCAGTAAAATGTTACAGGCTGAATCGTAATATTAAAAACAAGCTGTGCCTCCCGGTTGCAACGACGTTAAATTAAAGAAAAAAATATCCTACAGCGTTCCTCGGTAAATTGTCTGTGCAACACAAAAATAATCTTTCAATTCGAACCAGTAGGTAGTTCCTGAGATTAGCGCGCTTAAGCAAACAAACTTTTTAGCTTAATAAAAGTATTATAGATCTGAAAATAGATGTCTGTTTGTCTGTTATGCTTGCACGCTTAACCTTTGAATAAATTTGGATGATTATACGATAGATTGCATTTGATACAGGAATAGAATATACTTACATTTATAAACGAATATTAATTCTCAACCGAAGTGATAAATATGATATACAATTAATTTTGAAACTGAAAAAGGCAGCCTGGATTTAAAAAAAATAAAAGTTATCCACTAAAATATATTAGTTTCAAAATAAATTTCTTCGAAACCTTTTTTTCTAAGTATTTTAAAGTCCTGCTTTAGCTTTAAGTTTGAATAAAGAACACAAAATAAGTCTTTATAACAATTTGTGAAACTCGATATAACTGTTACCTACATAAGCCTGTTGATTTATTTCATTAATAAATAAATCACATCGCATTTGCTGGTACATAGCTATAAGGACATTTTTACTATACCTAATTGTGGCTGCAATGAAGAACCAACAACCAATGGAAATTCATAGAGAACTAAAGATGGAAAGCTATCATTTATATAAACTTTGCAAATATGTCAATTACTAGTACAGTACTAAGGTCAGTGGCGCCAAAATTCCGACTGTGTCTGCTGTGCCACAAAAACTAACGGTTCAAACTGACGACGGAGCATCACGAACATGCTGACGAGTGACACGAAAACGCGGACAACGAGTTGAATCCAAATTGAATGAAAATCTTCGCGTTCCCCTGTCTTACTTTATACCCATAATTGGGAAAACTGCACAGGTTGACTGCTCAAAGTAACATCGAGTGTTTTAACATTTGGGGTCTGTTTTACTTTCTCCTGATAATGTTGGTTTTATGTTTAATAGGCTATTGTAGAACATAATGTTCTATTTTTGAATTTCACGCCTATTTGTGCAGATATTTGTTCTAATCTTACTTGATCCTAGGTTCTAAAGGGCCCCGTAGACGATCAAATATTTGATCAAACTTCATATTTTTCTGTGTGACAAACGTGTTTGTCAAATTATTTGATTGTGTACGGGGCTGCGGGCTTTTTTATGAGTTTGTTATATGAAAACATGAAGTTTGATCAAACAAGTTTGACAAACAAGTTTGATCGTTTACGGGGCCCATAATATACATATACTCTTTGGTGTACTCTGTGCTCTTTGGTCTCTCTCTATTCCGTTACGTCAAGCGACCGGCATATTACACTGTTAATTTTTCTATTAATTAAATATATAGTGATTAAAACCTGAGCTACGTCCTTTAATCCAACAGGTATCATAAACTTTAACAGTATGTAAAACGTCCATGAGAACCGCTTTGGCTAAACTTGTAAACTAAAGCAATTCGTTTCACAGATTACGTAAAGAAATATTTGACATAAAGTAGCGTTTTATCATGAAAAGAAAATAGTACGGGATCCCTAGTACATAATATTTTTCACCTGATTACTATCAAACTAATCTTCCTGGAGTAGCTTCAATTTGATGAGACGAACAAAAAGTTCCTCTTCGAAAATTCTCGATTGTGGTAGATAATAGAGTTAACAGGAGATAGAGCAGCAGTGAGCGTAGGACCGGGATAACGTACCACGCAATTTGTAGGATAATATTACCATCAAATTATATAAATATTAACTAACTAAAAGAAAAAAAAATCAGCTGGTTAGTAATAATTTTTAGAAAATTGATTTTTTCTGATTTTTTTTTTTGCTAACTTTATTATCTACCACAATCGAGAGTTTTCGAAGAGGAACTTTTTGTTCGTCTCATCAAAATGAAGCTACTCCCGGAAAATTAGCTTGATAGTAATCAGGTGAAAAATATGTACTAGGGATCCCGTACTAAAAGTATAAATATATAACTTTTTTTATCTTTTCGATACCATTAACCGTCAGATAGGTTTTTTATTAAACGAGGAAACAAAACTTAAGATCATAGTTTGTTCATTACGATTAAATAAAACTTTCAACCACAGTCGAGCTTTTTGGGGTTTTAGTAAAATAATTTGACAGATTATTTAAGAAAAAAAAAATGAAATCTTGAACAGTCGTAGTCAAACTTATATCTTTCCATCAGAACATTAATTGTTACGAGCAATAACGATTGTTTGCGGAATGATAACACGCCACCGCTTGTACGGAATATCCCGTCGTTTGCGATTCAAATCGCTTCGATAAATCGTATCGTAAAAAGTTTACGGAGACGGTCCCGATCGAATCCCTCAAAAACAGAAACTGACCATTATTCAAGTATCGATACATTGATGGAACGTTTGGGGTCGTATAAAATACGAAGTCATTGTCTTTTTTGCGCGTTCGGTTTGCGAGCAACGCGGGCGCGGAATACCAACGAGGTGCGCCGGCGCACCGGAATGCGTCGAGAGCGCCGCACGCCCGCAACGTTCACACATCGCGCACTACAGCGCACATGTGCGCACATCGACACACATTTTATTTTTATAGAAAAAGGGCGGGAAATTAGCGTATAGTCCCCCTGAAGATAAGCAGTTACCGTAGCCTTTAAACGACTGCAAATCTTTGCTTACCCTATCTCCGACCCTCCTCAGGAGTTCTAGCCACCTTAATCACCACAGGAATACAACACTACCTAAGTGAAGTGTTATTTAGGTGTGATCTTCTGTAAGGTAAAATACTTCGCAAGACGGACTGCTCAGATTTTGAACAGGATTTCTCCTACAGCGCCTCAATAATGCACACCTCTTTATAATATTAGTATAGATATTCAAAATAATGATAATTTCTTTTTGCGAATTTCATAATCAACAAAGAGTGCGTCCTATCTTTAACTCTAGAACACTACCCTCAATTTTAAAGATATTAATACTACCGTGGGGTCCCAGAGGACCCCACCGACATTTTAGGCAATAAAATTAATTCTATATAATAAATTATCAAAATATTTTATAAATCAGAATTAAGCATTCACAGAGTATACAAAAATTATATATTTCATCCATTTCACTTAAATTACAAATTTGTCAAATTTTAATTTGATGCTCCGTACAAATATGCCGGCAACAGGAGAAGTACTCGGTTTTCGATTTTCGGTCTTTTGTGCGGGGACAGAAGCGGCAACATCCAGGTCTGGTATCATGATGAACTGGTTCAGTGCTATCGGGTTCAATTTTTAGGATACCATTTATAGATTCTCAGATATCCCGGGGCAATCTTGGCCATTGTAATCTATCCCGCATATGGGGTGTAATAAGCGACATTGCTAAATCCTTCAAAAATTGACGTCACTTTTGAATTGGGTTCTTTTCTGGGACAGGCGACATGGTGTATAGGATCCAAGAGTTTAATAATAATCATCTATCGGCATTCCCTGGGGTGTACTGTCCTTTCCCTAAATACATGACACTATTTATCATATATTCTATTTTGGCATCACAAAGCAAAATGTTTTTAACCCATATTTATCAGGCTTTGATGGAATAAACATTTTGAACACACATCAACCATCAAAGCCAAACAACTGTTCGTTTATTGTGACGCAACCTAAATTGATAATCCTTTAACGAATACTATCGTGGGGTTCTACAGTACCCCAGAACCTCTGTATCAGAGATTGCACTTGTGCGATTCCAGAGCACGACCGACCTAATTACGCGAAAACTATCCAATAACGATTGTCTTTAACGGCAAAAGCTTTGTTGAAATATTTACATAAATATTAGGATTCAAATATCGTGTGGGGTACTCCAGTACCCATGGTAGTGTTTAAGAGTTAAACAAAATGCTAGACATCTTATGAAGTTGTATACACATCAAATTTTTGTCTTT
Source organism: Melitaea athalia (assembly GCA_905220545.2). Lineage (NCBI taxonomy): Eukaryota > Metazoa > Arthropoda > Insecta > Lepidoptera > Nymphalidae > Melitaea > Melitaea athalia. The sequence goes on from HG992180.1 coordinate 943,453, forward strand.
ACTGGATTAATTGACGTCATTACATAATACGCTAATTCTGGGAGTAGTAGCTTGCTGTTTTATAGCCTATTATACAAGCCAGTACTGTAATCTCCCACAACAAATACATACATATAATATTCAAAGTAACAATACAGGCTTAAACACAGTAGATTCACCACCACACATCACCGCACTGAAAATGCACTATTATAAACATAGCAAAAACTTGTTCAAATTCATGAGTGCACACACGCGCACATCGCCGCACTAAACCTGTCAAAAACTCGTCGAAATCTACCATTCAACAACCAACATATTATACAGACTCATATCCCATAACTTAGTCTTTTTTATTTCGGTTTGAAAGGGAAATATTTGATATCTTGTACGAGTTTCAGACATTGATTCGACGTGAATCGCGTACAAAATGGACGCAAGTGTCGTCATGGTTGATTTCTTTATCATCTATATAAAACGGTTTTTGAAGTGAAACTTCTTTAGGCGCATAAAATTTGAAATTTGAGTGACCGGTAACGCGACAGCGTCCGGGACGGTCAGTACTTGGATGGGTGTATAGTTTTTTTTGTATTTTAAATTCGTCTTTTTTTATTAGTTTTTTTTTTAATTAGTTTTCCAAAGACGTTTCACTTCTGACATGTGTACTTTGTATGCACGCAATTTTTCTGTTTACTATAATTGTATATCTATTTTAATGTCATATTTTAATTTCTAGATGTATAAGTACAACACTATAAATATAATATGAAGAATGATAGAATGCTATAATAACTCATTTTATATATTTATAACAATTTTATTTAATGATAAATTAGAATTTGTAATATAATACAATAAAACAAAAAATACAAAGCAAAAGCAGAACAAAGTGACAATAATTAATGATAAATTATATTTATGGTATGATGATGAAGTGAATGACAAATTAGAATATGTAATTAGTTATTGCTATTTTGTCATTAAAGTTCTTGATTTAGACATTGAACGAAAGTTGATGATCGATTGTTATGTACCTAGCTGTATGTGTGTTATCAGATATGAATATTTATCTACTAGTCTTCTTAATTAATTAATAATGTTAGTTACAAAACTCCTCGGACCAACACGGAACCATGGACCAAAACGGCTGGACCGATTTTTATGAAGTTTTGTGTGCATATCGGGTAGGTTTGAGAAACGACCAACATCTATTTTTCATACCCCTTAGTTATAAGGGGGGGGGGATTGAAGGACTTAATAATATATATGGCAAAACAACGTTTGCAGGGTCAGCTAGTCTTAACAGTACCTATAATATAAATTATTATATATGCACTAGTAGGTACCAAGTTTTTGTAATAATCTCAATAATATTTCAAACTTTTGTTATATTTTGTATGAATGAATATTTCAATACATTCCACCAGTCATACTGTAATAAATAGGTATATTGGTAATCATACATTAAATACGTCCTCCTCATAGGTATATTATTATTCTTAAATTTTATACGTCCTCCTCATTGAGGCATTATGTTAGTCGTAACTACGGTTAGTAGTCCCATACAAATTGTACAACCTATATAAGCTGCGTTATAAAATAAATATAAAGATAAATTGACAAAGAAATAATCTATACTAATATTGTTTGTTTGTTTGTTTGTTTGAACGCGGTAATCTCTGGAACTACTGAGCCGATTTGAAAAATTCTTTCACTGTTAGATAGACCATTTACCGAGGAAGGCTATAGGCTATGTATCATCACGCTAAGACCAATAGGAGCGGAGTCCACGCCGACGAAGTCGAGCGCAGAAGCTAGTACATAATATATAAATACTGGACTTAGGTAGGAATCGAATCCGCAACACCCAGAGCAGACGAACTAGTATAAAAAATCTACGATTGTCTCTGTAGACAATGAGTTGCTCAATTACATCAATCAAGTTATTTCTACACTTCACACAGTTTCTTACTTATGATCTCAAACTGCATTTAAAGCAAATAAAATATATAAGCATATTTTTTTTAAAAGTTCACGAATAACCCAATGTCTTACCTATATAAGCAAATTGCTAAATCTAATAAGATCAATATTAGTTTTAAAGAAAGTCTCTTTTTCTATCCCAACTCGAACGAATTTTATCAGAACAATTTGTTCTGTAAGCCATCTTTTAATTTGTTTATATTGCATAATACGTATTTCATAAAAGACATGCTTGATGCTTGTAACATTTTGTTGTTCGTGTGTTATTGGTTTCTGAGGATCGGTATTGCGAAAAGAGTCTTGATACTTTCATATGCATTTATTTCCAAATGTGTGCGTCTGTGTAGTAGATTCTCTGAGACTCGGAGAGCGCGTAAAGCTGTCATCTCCAGTTGATTTCATAAACATCTGATGGTGATCTTTGTTCACAACACTCGAGACTAAACCGTTATTTATTTTAGGGGATTAAAGATAAACCTTATAATAATTAATAATAAATGCCTCAAAATCAACGGCCCTCATTATGACAAAAATCACCTAATAATATAATAATAATATGTATATATATTTTTATTGTACACCAAAATATAAACATACAGAGTAGTAACTACAAAAAAGATGTAGGTACAAAGGCGATCTTATCGCTGAAACGACTTATCGCAGGTACATATAGACAAGTTCCAGAAGAAGTAACGATGATATTTGCATAGTTACTAAATCAATTGTAATAAAATTTACAAGTTTAGTAGCTTTTAGCTGTACTAGAAATAATATTCAGATAGCTCTAGTCTTTCCTATAAACAGAAAATATCCAAAATTCGCAACGCTCACATCACGCAGCTTAAGCCCAATGCATACGTAACGTGGACGGGACGGAGACGGGACGGGCACATGAAGTTTTGTAATATCGTTTCATACAAAATGTATAGCAAAGAGCAAGAGATGTATAGGACAATGCATACGCAACGGAATCACGTACGGGACGGGCACGGGGATTTTGTATGAAATGATATTACAAAACTTCACGTGCCCGTCTCGTCCCAGTCCCGTCTACGTTACGTATGGATTGGGCTTTACTCCCTAAGTTTTACTTCAAATACCGGAAAAAAATTTTAACGTAGAAGAATCGTGACTAGGACGATGAGCAAAAATCCTTTGGCATAACAATGTTAATGGCGCGCCCGCAGTTCCGTTCGGAATGCGCGGCACGACATGTTTTAGAATTGCTACCGCGCACAACATTTTAGCGACATTTTAAGGGCATTTTGAAATAAAGTACTGTTTGCTTTATCTTCGTGTTTCTGTTCTGAATGTATGACGAATTTTAAAAGGCAATCTGCTTTTGAAAATTTAGTTTCTATTCCAGATTTGATATAAGTATATAATTGTCATTCTTAAAGAATGGTTTGTTTGGCACTGGTGTTTCTCGTGCTTTAATGGATTCTACCTATAATTACGAACATCCAGTACTGGTACATTTATGTAAAAGACCCTGATAATGAAAACATTGAACTATTTTTTAATATTGACGATTGGTAGGTATATTGCGACATATTTCGATCGTAACATTACTGCGGTCTGCGGAGGATTTAAACGAGGTTATCATCCCTAACCTACTCTCATGACGAAAATCTACTAAGATAATTAATAAATATTAAAAAACTTATATAATTATATATAATAGTTACTTTCTCTAACAAACAATAGAAAAATATTATAACAATCATAACTGAAAAAAAAATACTATTCAGAACAAATACCTACTAATGAAACTCGTAGGTACTCGTAAATTACACGATATTTCAAGTTTTCCATTTATGAACTGAGTGACGCAAAGATAAAAACAAAAGAGGAAAAAACAAATGAATTACGATTTTCGAAACCCAAATGCATGAGTAAATAGCTGTATAAAGGATTTGGAATTCTTAACCAAAAAGTAAATAATTGAGATCAAAGTGGCAAGTACGACAAAACCAATTTCATATGTAAGGACCTAATATTAGACAGTAATGATATTAAAACTTGATTAAAACAAATAAGTAAAGACAGTTTATTTTGTTTTTGATGAGACGACGAAACAGATGTGCGGTACAGATAAACAATTTCAATCGTTACATTTCTGTTCATTTTCAGGCATCTTATCCCTATAGGCTAGCAACACATCCGCAACTCCTTGGAATATTCCATATGTCTACGGGCGACGGAAGCCAATTGACATTAGATGGTACCCACCATTCGCTTGTTTGCTCCCCTTATTGTATAAAATTCAAAGTCAAATTTACTTTATACAAATAGATAGGACTTACAATTCCTTTTAAATCGTCTTTCTACAAATTAAAATTAAAGTTTTTATAAATTAACTATAGTTAAAGTAAGATTGCCGGTGGAGGCTGGATGCGGATTGTGGAAAACGCGTTTGACGCGAATTTGGGGAGGTCTGTGATCGGCAGTGGACTGTGATAGGCTAAATTAAGAAGTGGAAAAGTGCACCTACTACTGATTCGGAATGTAGATTCTACAAAAAAAAATCGGAAAGAACCTCAAGTTACTTTTTTTATAAAAAAAAATCATGAATAAGTAGTTTTCCTTATCAATATCTTAACTCAAATTGACGTAATATAATATCAGTTAGCTCCAACAGACAATAGTTGAATTCAACAATGATCTAGACGTATAAGCGAGGAATACCAATAGTATATTTTTACGGTAGTGAGCGCTGAGCAGGCCGGCGCAGGCGCAGACATTCGGTGCGCGTGACCGTACCCGCCAGTACAGCGGCTCGCAAACTTATTTATAAAATTAAATTATTTTATCCGTAAATATATTATAATGCTGAATTTAAAATATAGAAAATGTAGCATACATATTTTATAAGAGGTAAAAAGTATAATAGATCCAGATCAATTGCCAAAAATGTACACAGAAAAATGTAGATTGTTAGAACTCTGAAAAATTCACCTTTCTCTAATAAATTGTAAAGCACTCTGTTCTCGAAATATGTTTTAAATACACTTTCTAGCAGATAACAGGACCTTACACCTACGTATAGAAAATTTTGCATCTAATGTAAGAAAGCATTTGTAACATTTAAATGAGATATTTAAATTTAAGTAGGTAGGTACGTGAAAATGGCGTTGAGTCAGTTCAGAAACTGAACAGGCAATTATTGGCAGTTATTAAATTTTACCGGTACTGATGTTCTTTGTTATGTATCCAATGACTAGTTTAATACCAAAAAATATATACCTACTCATAACTTTAAATTAACTCTGAAACCAATTATCAATCAATCCAATTATTTAGAAGAATAAAAAGATATTTCAAAATAGCAAACATATTTTGAAGTAACTTATTTATTGATAAGGATCAATATATACCTACTTATATCTAATTACAAGACCTATTTTTACCGTTTTTTTTTTTTTTTTTGATATTTCAAATTAAGAAGCGAAATAGTTTGAGGAACGCTTGTTCTCAGACAAGAAGTGCACGTCCTCATTACAAATTCCGCGCTCGTCTATACAATATTTATGTCACTCGGAGTTTTTTAGCCGCAACGTTGCCTAGCGTACAGTACCTCGCATCGGCACACATGTGAATGGGAAATTAGCCTTTATGTTAATCGAAACAAGGGCGATTAGTGTTTGTGTAGTTGTCAGCACACGTATCATGTGTTAACGTAGCCTCTCTACGTGACCTAACTTGTGATTGTCGAAACATTTTTCAGTAACAATACAATGTCGGTACTTGAGGTGGTGAAGAAAGGCTAGCGCTGTGTCGCCTCGCGTCCACCAGTGCGTCTTTTGTCTGTTGGACTGTGCGGCTAACAAATTGAATACTAGCGTTAAACTATTTTATTGAAGACTAGCTGCTGTGCCCGCGACTTCATCCGCGTGGAATTTAACAAAAAAGTTATTGTCCAGTTCACAATTATAAAAAGAAATCTAATATAGACGTAGCCTAAGTTACACCTTATTAGATCAGCTATCTGCCAGTGAAAGTCGCGTTAAAATCGGTCCAGCCGTTTCAGAGCTGCTGGAACAAGCAGACAGAAAGACAGGCAGGCAGACAAAAATTGTAAAAAAATGTTATTTTGGTATATGTACCGTGTACCTATACATCCATATAGGTACATTTAGTAAAAATCGGTTATTTTAATATTACAAACAGACACTCCAATTTTATTTATTTGTATAGATTTTCCCTTTCTTGTGATTTTTTTGGACATTTCCTCATGTCCACTTAAATTATTTTCAATAAACTAGTAAGATACCATTTTCGTTATCACAAGCTCGAGCGAGTCAAAATCGCTTTGCAACAGCTTACACCGCCATTATTATCTTAGGCGTCTTTATAACATTTCTGTTTTGATGTCCAGTTTAATAATGGACTTCTTTTTACTGTTATAAATATTAAGATACTGTATGTTAGAAATTATAGATAACGCTATTATTGGAGTTTACTCCTTAAGAAACGATTTTCATATAAGGCCCCCGGTATGAAAAAAATATGAGGAATAAAATCTACTGAACGAATGACCTCGTTACGTTTTTGTTAACGCCATCTATCGGAACCCTATTGCATTCGTTTATTTACCATTTGATATGGTTATTAATCTTTTTCTTAGACTAGTAAGCCTTTTTGTGCCTATTTAGACAGTCGATCTGAAGGAGTCTGAGGAGTAATTTATGCTAGTAATTTTAGTTTCATATTTACCTTAGAGGAAACAGAATGCTTTTAGGAGCAAAACTGATAAAGCCGCAAAATGAAATGACGCCATTTAAATGTATCTGCTTAAACTAATTATACCTTATGAATAATCTATTCGTACGTACAGACAGAGCTCCAATACAAATTGATAGTTATTCTATGTACGGACTTAGAGTACTCTGACCTTTTAATTCTTGTTAGACAACAATGAGATTATTTTTTTTTTATTCAATTAGATCGACATACAAGCGTGCGGCTCACCTGATGGTAAGCGATTACCGTAGCCTATAGACGCTTGAAACACCAGAAGCGTCGCAAGCACGTTGCCGACCCTACCCCCCATTCCCCACAGGAGCTCTGGTCACCTTACTCACCAACAGAAACACAACACTGCTTGAAAGCAGTATTATTTAGCTGTGATCTTCTGTAAGGTCGAGGTACTACCCCAGTCGGGCTGCTCCATATTTTTAACAGGAAATTTCCTGCTGTGCCCTACCTCAGTTAAACACCCTGATGGTAAGCGATTACCGTAGGCTATAGACGCTTGCAACAACAGAAGCATTGCGAAGGCGTTGCCGACCCTACCCCCCCATTCCCCACAGGAGCTGTGGTCACCTTACTCGCCACAGGAACACAACACTGATTGAAAGCAGTATTATTTAACTGTGATCTTCTGTAAGTTCGAGGTACTTCCTCAGTCGGACTCCTCCAAATTTTGAGCAGGATATAGTCAGTTATAGATTTATTATTATTATTTTTTAGGCATATGTATCATAGACACTCGTCAAAGTTCCAAAGGGACTAGAACATCTGGATAGTAGGCTAATAAAAAGTGCAACAAGAAAAGTTATGTAGCGATGGGTTTTCAACGATATAGGTACTTATGCAATTTTGACCCAACTACTATTACCTAAAATGCTCTGCTATATTAATTCAAAGATAAAAAGTTCCACTTTATTCTATCAGTAGTGTGATATAATCAAAATAAAAAAGAAATTTATTCAAATAGGGCCCCATAAGCACTTACGAATCGTCATTTTACAAATTAAAATTTAAGGTGATTAATTAGTTTTTTAAAAGTTTTTTAAAGTGAAGCTACCACCGATTCGGAATGTAGATTCTGCAGAGAAGAATCGGCGAGAAACTCCGCAGTTACTCTTTCGAAAATAATATATAGTGTTTAGGTATTCTGTCTGCAACTGTAAATTTCCTACTGAACGTACCTATACCAAATTGTCAGTGAAGCTAAAACAGCTATTTATTTATAAATTTGCAACTTTGTATTATATTAAAAGTTATAATTATATTCACTTCAGCCTATTATATCCCACTGCTGGGCATAGGCCTCTTTTCCCATGTAGGAGAAGGATCGGAGCTTAATCCACCATGCTGCTCCAATGCTAGTTGGTGGATATATTCCCTACTATGAGTAACGATCGCTATCAGGTGTACATGATAACAACCGGGATAGTACTGTGAGGTTACCAAATAGTAAGAACCTTCTAAAAACCTATCTAAAAATGTCTTTAATAAGCGTAATTGTATTAAATAAGAAATTATAGGTACCTACCGTTTATTGTAATAGAGTTACCTACGTGAACATAAACATATTTTAAATTTCTCAGGAATTTTTATTATCACACAAATCGATAGTTGAATGTTAATGAACATTACATATACTGCATTTCAAGTAACTTGTATAAAAACAAGTAAAATAAATATAATTATGTTTATATTTATATTATTGTTATGAAGGTTTTTTCTTTATTTTTCTATCACATTTCGTTTCTTACTAAAATTATAGAGTTAACATTAAAAATCTTAAGAAAATTGTCAATATAAATTTATCATAAACATAAATTAATATAAGTACATTATATAAATCACTCCAGCCTATGGCAGTCTCCACTGCACCGCAGTCCTCCCCAAGTTCGCGGCAGACATCCTGGTTTTCCGCATTCCTCATCCAGCCTACGCCGGCAATCTTACGAAGATCGTCGGTCCAACGGGCCGGAGGACGTCCCACACTGCGTTTGCCAAGACGCGGTCTCCACTCCAGGACACGTCTGCTCCAGCGGCCATCGATCCTGGTAGTTTAATTTTTGGTACTATCTTCACATATATAAATATATTTACACAAAACATAGTTTAAAAATTACTTTTTTATAAATTAGGTACGAGTATATTTTTATAATAAAAAATGTGTGCTGATATTGCCTACATATATGCGTCCTACCTATATTTAAAGGAGTAGAAAACTCCTTTGTTTATATAATATTATTGTAAATAAAAAAATTAACATAAAAAGGTAATAAAAGTAGAAACACAAAAATAACTAACCTACTTAGCTACTTACTTACTTATACTTACTACTACTCTGACTACTACTCTACTGGTACTTAACCTATTAGAAAAATTTGGAACTCAAAAAAAATGTTGATTTTAACCTGCTAGGGAGCAAGAATAACAATCAGTGCAGTTTTGTAATGATTAACTTATTTTAAAAAAATGGAATTTATTTCATTATATTCATTTAACAATGTAATTGTTTTCCCGCATTTTCCCTATTTCAAGTCATAAGTTCTGACACTTCATACTGTAAAACTTTATCTTTAAAATTTATAATAATTTATCACGAGCAACACACAGGAAATATCTCAATGAACCTTATGTACTTACAATAAAGAGTTATACCTAAGTTATAACACTTGGCCCGTACACTTGGCTATCAGATACTTATGATAACAACTGGGGCCGACGGCTTTACGTGCTCTACGAAGCACGGATGGGAGACCCACTAAAATTTAACCGTACCAAAAATAAATTCTTTCACAGGTATAACTATTGTAAAAAATGTGGTCTCCTCATCGGGCCTTGGAGAGCATTTTAAGCCGTCGGACCTGGTTATTATCATGTATAGGTACACCTGATAGCGATCGTTACTCATAGTAGGGAATATATCCGCCAACCCGCATTGGAGCAGCGTGGTCGATTAAGCTCTGATCTTTCTCATACATGGGGAAAGAGGCCTATGCCCAGCAGGGGGGTATTACAGGCTGAAGCGATATTGTAAAAAATGACTCAGAGCGGGAATTGAACTCACATACAACTACCTATATACAATAGAACGAACGTTATTTCTCTGTAAATTAACATTTGTAACAATTCCGTTTGCTCGACTCTCGCGATATCCGTGCTTCGGAGCAATAATCGCTAAACGTCATACGAGCACTCATAAGCAATAAATAAAGTTAATTGTTTTTGCAGACGATTAACGATTTGTTAATATTAAACATTAAAAATGTCACCAAGTCATAAACTTGAATACAAAACAAATATACATATAAGTATTTTAGCTAAATACTGTTGTAGCTTTTTACCTTTTTTGTATATAAACATATGTAGGTATCTACCCAAGTAGAAAATCTGTTATTCCCTTGTCAGCTGGAAGATAGGTAGGTACCTACAGAAGTTATAAAATTAATGTCAAATTTAATCACATGATAAAGAGAATTGTTGTATTTAATTATATACCTAAGTGTTTATTTAACAGCTTAGGTATTTTCTATAATAAAAAAATTAACAAAAAGACTCTATAGTAATGTAAGTAGGTACCTATTCAAAATATATCACTTTTTTATTTTCGACCTGTACATAACGCAACAAAAAATATTTATTTCATTCTGTTACAAATTTAAATTTCGAACACAACCCTCTCAACAAATCAAAAATAATTTAAATAGGTACACGAACCATAACTTCGCCACCTAGCGAGAAAACATTGCATTAACGATTACACACACATGTCACGACACATACAAACAACACGGGTACAGTCTACTTTAGAACACCATAGACCAGACGACTTCGACCCTTCTCGCCTCCCACGTCAGAGCGAAATGGCTCGCCTGTGGAGGCCGTCGAGGATCATCGTACGGTGGACGTGGACACAATAAGTGAACGAGTACTTGTGAGTGCCATTGTTTTTCACGTGGCTCGTTTTTTCGTTTCGTTTCGGCGGCAAGAGCCGACCAATGCCGAGTAAGGGGCGTCGTGATTGGCCGAGAGATCGTGGGCGTGGCTATCGCGAAATCTTCGCGCCTTTTCGCGACTTATCGCTTCCCATTTTGAAAATCGAAGGCTTTCGCAGCAGCGCCATGTTATAAGTTATCAAATAATTTAATTACGACTTTTGAAGTACAGTATTTAAATTATAATACTAGTATTGTTCAACGTTTACAATAATATTATTTTTGTCATTGTTTTATTCACATAGCATACCTACTTAACATGAAATTTTGAAAATTACTAAATCGACGGGTGCAAAGTAAAAAGAGTTATATACAATACAGCTACTTTTCAGGAGAGCGCATAATAGGAAAAAGTGCTCCCATTTTGTCAATTTCAAACCGAACTTGTTGAAATTTTCATCACTGCTACATTATTTACAAAGACAAACACTTGTATATTTCATTTCTTCTAATTATGTTTAATTTACGAGATATTGCAGTTGTCTGCCTCTACATTGTGCTTAAAAATATGACAACTGAGTTAACTACCACTTGGTCGTTTCTACATAGGAATTAAAAATCTGGATTTAATAAAGTATGTTTTATATACATATATTTCAGTAAGTATGAAAAGTATGCCTTTTCCAATTATTAAAATTAGTCCATGACTGTGTTATATTCTAAATAAAATCAAAGTTCAAAGCATAATTACGCAGATGTCTTTTTCTACATCACAAAATTATTTATTTAGCATTGTTGCCGGCCAGCGAAGAACATGCCATCTGACTGATGACGCAATAGGAATGACCGTGCGCCCCCCGCGCGGACTGCGTAAAAGCGGCCAGCGGTAGTTGAACGCATGTACGTCGTGTAATTTTACAAAACAGCAGTAGTTGTCTTTTTTTACTTGACAAAAGTACAAGAAATGAGGCGATATTTGTATTTTTTATTTTGTCATGTTGTAAAATATAAAGTTTTGAGTTAGTTACTGAAATAAAAAACAAATCTTAAAATTGTAGTTAACTTTTTTTACTTTGCACCCGTCGAAATGTATTTAAAGTTATAATTGTGTTTGCTCGCAAACGAAAAAAAACCGACTTCAATTACACCGACAAGTACCTAATACAACGTAATAAGACGAAGAAAAAAAAAAGTAAATACGCGTTATCAAAGATTACTCAAAAAGTAGTAATCAGATCTCTATCTAATTTATACAAGACTACATGACAAGTATTAGCTTTCGATTAAAGTAAGAATTATCAAAATCGGTTTACCGAGTAAAAAGTTATGCGGTATGATACAACGTAGGTCGACGAAAAAGTAGTCACGTAAATACGCATTATTAGATATAACTCTAAAAGTACTTGTCAGATCTCAATTAAATTTAAATGGGACCACATGGCACCTTTCAATTAAAACAAAATTGATTAAAATCGGTCCACTCAGTAAAAAGTTCTGAGCTAACATACCTACATAAAGAAAAATACAGTCGAATTGAGAACCTCCTCCTTTTTTGGAAATCGGTTAAAAATTTTGGTTGAGTATTATAAATAAGTGACGTCAAATAAGAAATGATTATAGAAAACTGTTTTGTTATGGGGATTTTTAAAATGAGGGCAACAGTTTTTATCAGTAAATTATTTATTATTTATAGGTAAGGTTTTAAATATATAGGTAATTTTAATATTATTTTTTTTATTTCAAAGTGACTGTAAGACAAATGAAACTTAGATCATAACCAAATTATCAGGACTACCTTGTATATTTATTATATAAGTATTTTCAAACGACTGCGGGTAAAACCACAGGACACAATTAGTCTTATAAATCAATTGAATAAACAACTATGTAAATAATTGAAATATAACAAAGCAATATCAATTAATATAAAGTGTATTGTATAAATTTGTAAACGATAGGTAATTATTTGCAAATAATTTGTCAACTGAGAAATGAACGTTCAAATAATTCAGTTTTGTAATATTGTCGTGTCGGATATACCTATTGTGTCGGTAGTCGTTAAGTTTGTGATAAATTTGTATTATTAATAATGAATTAAATTTGTATTTAAGCATCTAGTTTCATGAGTTTTAATTTTGTGTATTTGATTGTTAAATTGTTATGTAAATTTATATCACATTTTTTAATTTCTGCTTCCTGTTTGTACCTATTATATAGTTAGGTATTCTTGGAAACTTTACTGGTTTGTGCGATATCTTGTTGTTATCTCTTGTTTTCTGTGATAGGTTGTACTGTTTGTTTCCCAAATACGAATAAATAGGTAAAAATAAATTGTAGAATCTTTTCAATTTAATCTTTGTGTTTTTATGATATCTACTAAATTAATAATTTAATAAAATGTAGGTATAATTGTTAAATAGCTATTGATAAGAATTTAAAGAAATTTTGTTAACTATTTGAAGTAAAACTTCTTTACGCACGTTACGAAAAGTGTGATCGGGCGAGTCGAACGGAAGTTGAGAGGGTGATGTAAGTTAGTGGGACAGAAAGAGAGAGAGTTATGTTTCGTAAGTTTTACTTTAGTCATGTGATCTAAAGCACACTCATTTTTTTTTAAGTTGAATTGCTTAAATTGATATTTATGGTGTTTGTGCGACATCTCTAACACTGGAACATGATGTTTTATAGCCTATAACATTTCGCAGTAAACGTAGGTATTTCAATTTTATAGAAAGAATATATCTATAAATAAAAAAATTTATTAGAAAACCATGAAAATCGGACTATCTACTTTGACAGTGAATTGACTTTCATTCACTCTCTAAGGGAAATGTAAGTTTTTTGTATATACCTACCTACAACTAGGTCGGCAACCTAGCTAATACCTAGAAGCCTGCCAGAAACATCGCAAACGGGTTGCCGACCCTACCTCCAATATCCCCCAGGAGTTTTGGTAACCTTACTCACCAACAGGAACACAACACTGCTTGAAAGCATTATTATTTAGCTGTTATCTTCTGTAAGTTCAAGCTACTTCCCCAGTCAGACTGTTAAAGATTTTGAGCAGGATATTTCCTACCGCAATCTTACAAAATCCCATCTAAACAATATTGCTCTCAAGTAGTGTTGTGTTCCTGTGGTGAGTTAGGTGGCCAGAGCTCCTGGGGAGAGTCGAAAGTAGGGTTGACAACGCGCTTACGATACTTATGGAGTTACGATAACCGCATACCATCACGGGTACCAAGGAACCTACGTTTATTTGCCGACCTAGTCCTAGTGACTGTCACTTTAAAATTTCACAAATTCCACGTCACCCGAACATGGTATCTGCAAGATTTGAGACATATCAAATGTTTGAAAATAGCAAAAATTCCGTTAATTTTTTTTTTTTTTACCTAATAGTGACTGTTAGTTAAAAGCTGTAATTATAATAACTACTATGTAATATGAAGCCGCTCAAATTCCCATCAAAAGGATCCCGTGAATAATGGTGGGAACAGCGTTATCAGGCATCAGAGCTACACGTGGGAGTCATTATGGAGAGATAAGGGAACGGGATGAGGCAGGGAACGGGCAAGGAAGCTGCGTGTCTGCGGGGATGTCGTGACGCGGGCGCCAACCACGCTGACTACTTGGGTGTTCCGATGTTTTGAGACTGGGAAACTTTGCTACTTAGGTATTACAAAAATTAGTACTTAGGCTAAAAATTTGTGGTGAAAATGAACTAAGGTTTAACTGCAGTTTACTCCTTACATATAAAGGCCGCGGTATGAAAAACATGGGAAGTAAAAGTGTGTGAAACAACTGAGATTGACACTAAGTGACGCTGACTCTTAATGACGCAAAAGTGAAGTACCACAGCGCTTGTAGTTGTTTCTGTAAGGGCCTGTGCAAACCACGTTTTTTAAACGCGCCGTCGACGCACGTGTCGACGGCGCACTTTTATCCTACAGAGCAGTTTGTTGTCGTTTGTATCGATACAAACGCGCGTCGACGGCGCGTTTAAAAAACGTGGTGTGCATAGTCTCTAAGATATAGGTATAATATAATTATTAGCATTTATTACGACGTGAACAACAAACATCAATTTGTGTTTTGATTTTTAAACGTCATGGTAATCGTTCTTGCGGAGTCAAAATCAAAATCAAAAATAACTTTATTCAAATAGGCTTCAAAAGCACTTTCGAATCGTCATTTTACAAATTAATATTTTAAAGTGATTACTAGCTTTTAAAAGTGAAGCTACCACCGATTCGGAATGTAGATTCTGCAGAGAAGAATCGGCAAGAAACTCCGCAGTTACTAAGCCCCCACATCTTTATTATCTATGTAATGTTGCACCGAATAATAAACTTTAGGTATCTTCTATTAATTTCTTTTTAATAAACACTTTAAATATATATTGAGATAATTGCAAAACTGTTTATGTGATTTTATTATACACCCGAAAAGCATAACCCAGAAAGGAGATATTTATTACATTTCGCAGTTGGAAACTGGGAGTAAGCTCCAGTCCTCATGGCTACCAATATGGAATGTAGATTCTGCTGAGAAGAATCGGCAAGAAACTGGTCAGTTACCCATTCTTTAAAATCTGGTAATTTGTGTTGAATAAATAACTAATAATGGATTTAGTGTTAATGTAATAATTAACACTTTCACGCGAACATACCAATATTGTAGGTCTATGCGATATTGCACATCATTTTTTCATAGAAATTCAAGCGACGTCTAATGACGTTGTGCAAATAGCTGATGACATTAGTATTTAAATATATTGCTCTGACGTACTAAGACGTCGACGTTAAGATACACTATGCTACAATGGTCACTTTTTTGGTCCAATTTACATATCTAAAACAAACAAAAAATACAAAATATGTATTTTGAACACATTCAGACTTATTTCAATAAAGTAAAATAAATTGATATAACATATATAAGGTCAATATTCCACGTGAACACAGAATCGGCGCACGCACACCCCCGCGACGCGGCACAAGTCGATTAATGTCAATTAATGTAATAAAACTTCTTAGGCGAAACGACGTATAGTGACGTTGTGCGCTACTAGTGGGTACTTAGTATCAGTACGGAATGCCATCAAAGAAGGCAAAATAAAATCGGTGTGGTGTAGCACTACAATTTTTAGAATTCGATATGTTGTGGCACAGCAACCGAACTTTTAAACATTAGTATGGCCAGACACCGTACCATTACGTTGTGCTCAATAAATCGAGTTTTTGTTGAACGTAATAGTACGTTGTGCCATATCATATCTACCAATATATGACGTACATATACGTTGTTCGCATGAAAGTGTTAAGACATTTCACGCAATGATCTTAATCTAGATCCATATCATCATTAGAATTATATATTAAAACCGGCTTTACTTTAGTCTTTGCTCTTTTGGTGATTTTTTTCCCCTTCATTTTTGTCTTCACTTTCAAAGCTACTGTTCAAATTCTCTTTATCAACCTCTCCACTATATTACAATTGTATATTTCATAGCTGATCGTTTTCTTTGTTTTCTTTTGATTTTGTTTTATTCTTTTTCTTAATTTTTAGTGTCACTATTATTTAATTTCTTATTTCAGTTTTGTCATAAGTTCATAACTAATAAGTTAATAACAGTAAGTAAAACCCATTTCACTAATTTACTTAACTATATCTTGCAATAACTATTTCTAAAACAAATAAATTATACCTCAACCGGTACCTTCATAAGTATATCTAATAACGAATATTTCCTAAACGAAAAAAAGACCAAAGTGAACATCCCAAAACCTTTAATGAAGTATTAATTAATCATTAAAAACGTTTTGTCTAATTAAAACCTCCGAAATATCTCCTTTTTCCCTCTGAATACCAGTTTTTATACTCAGCGTGCGACGTGCATCTTACGGCTTAAATTAGACATACCGAACAAATGGAGCGAGGCACGAGCGGAGCAGTGGATGCGCATGCGCGAGCGATCCCGTAGCTCCAACTTCGTGTCGCAGAAGGTGGCCATTGCAGGGGTTTTAGTGGGTAAGAATCTCACAATACCCTGTTCTACCCCAAAAGCCGGGCATCTTTTTAAAGATTTCCCATGTGTTAACGAAAAAAGGACATTTCGAACAAGTCACGATTGACTCCTCGGTGCTTAAGTATTTTTATTTTATTTTATTTATTTATGGACAGCCAGTAGCTAATACAGCAAATCTTATATCTAATATTAATACTAAATAACAAATGAGGTAACTGTACAGCCTATGAAGGTGTCACAGCATGCTTAAATCTATGAAATTCATTACTAGATAATATATCTTAATTACAATTTCTGTTTTAACTTAATTTTTATTGGACTCTTTTAAAAAGGTTAAAACAATCTTCCTGAAGCTCTGGACACTATCATTATAAATATCGACACTGCCACACAACTGGTTATAAGTCCTAATCAGTCTGACGGTTAAAGAGTGCTGCTTGAGGTTAGTTCTAGCGAAGGGCTGATAGAAAAGGCCAGGGGCACGAGCCGCTCTCTTTATAGCACCTCTTGGTACTCGCAGTTTAAAATCCTGTAACAGCACAGGACAATCGACAAGGCTTCTGCAAATTTTAAAGAGGAACATCATATCAAGCAACCCTCGTCGAACCAAGAGGCTATCCATTCCAAAATGGGTGAGGCGCTCAGTATAATTATGAAGATTCTTATGGATACCTTCAGAAAATGCGAGATGTCTAAGAAATTTTTTTTGAATACGTTCAATTCGTAACTGATGTACTTTATATCCAGGCGACCACACCACGCTAGAGTACTCGAGTACACTTCTTACATACGCATTATAGATTGCTATTTTAGTTTTTGCGTTTTTTAAAAATTTACTATTCCGGATTGTAAAGCCTAACATTCTTGATGACTGAGTTACAATGGCATCTATATGGGGAACAAATGTAAGTTTTGTATCGAAAAGTATACCCAAGTCCCTTATTACATCTACTTCAACTATTGTACTGCCATCCAAATGATATTTAGATTGAATCTTAACAATATTACGTGTAAATTTTATGTGATTACATTTTTTTATTTTAAGTGACATATTGTTTGAGGAGCACCAATTAGAAACAGCATTGAGATCCTCTTGTAGTAAGTCAATATCGGACAGGGCCGTTACTTTTTTACACAACTTTAAATCATCAGCAAATAAGAATGCACTACTATGTTTAACATTATCAAGAATATCATTAATAAAAACGTTGAACAACCACGGGCCCAAATTCGAGCCCTGGGGTACTCCTGAAGTGACAGCGTAAGTTTGTGAACGAAAACCTTTGACAACTACATACTGAGTTCTATTATGTAAGTAAGTTTGAAACCAATTGTAAAGGGATCCCGTTACACCGTAATTTGTCAGTTTTTTAAGTAATAATCGTTGATTAACCCTATCGAAGGCTTTAGAAAAATCCATGTACACTGCATCAACTTGCGAGCCGGCGTCTACAGCATTAACAAGTTCAGTGTGATATGTAGTCAGATTAGTGCTTGTAGAACGGTACTTCACAAATCCATGCTGTTGATTAATAAAAAACTGCTTCGAGTGGAACTTTAATTGTGGGAAAACTAATGCCTCAAATGCCTTTGCAAAGGTCGACAAAATAGATATAGGCCTATAATTGGAAACATTACTTAAATCACCAGCTTTATGAATAGGCACTACCTTAGCTGCCTTCCAGATAGTTGGAAAAACTCCACTCGATAGAGATCTATTAAAAATAATGAAAAGTGGTACACTGAAGTAAAAGATGGTACACGTTTTTGTCAGTTTTTGTCAAAAAATTAAAATCGCAAATTACACATTGCAAGTGCGTTGCCGACCCTATCCCCTATTCTCCCCAGGAGCTTTGATCACCTTACTGACCACAGGAACACAACACTGCTTGAAAGCAGTATTATTTAGCTGTGGTCTTCTCTAAGGTAGAGTGTAGAGGTGTCCTTTACCCCAGTCCGACAGCTTCATATTTTGACCACGAGGGCTGCTCCATATTTGAGGCAGTTTATTAAGTTTTTTTGTTCTTCGATGCGACGGCGCCAGCCCTGCGGTCACCAACCCGCCTGCCCAGCGTGGTGACTATGAGTAAAACACATGAGTTCACGCCATTATTGGCGCGAACTTGTGGAGGCCTATGTCCAGCAGTGGACTGCGATAGGCTGAAATGAATGAAAAAAAAATGATTAAGTTTCTTAAAAGCCCAACGTTTCGGATACTTTAAGCAACCATGGTCAGGAAAGGACAATTTTATATTCTCAATACATTTAGTATTTTCTATTCGTCAATTATATAAAATACATATTTAATAAATAAATTGTATCATTTCCTATAGTGTTGCACTTTACTATGCGATAATTTTATAATCACTTCAGCCCACTCCACTGCTTGACATAGGCCTCCATAAGTTCACGCCAAAAACGGCGTGATCTCATGTGGCAGTCGGGTTGGTGGCACCAAAGACGCTGCTGCCCGTCTTCAGCCTGTGTATTTCAAAGCCAGTAGTTGGATGGTTATCCCGCCATCGGTCGACTTTATAGGTTCCAAGGTGGTAGTGGAACTGTGTTATCCCTTAGTCGCCTCTTACGACACCCACGAGAAGAGAGGGGGTGGCTATATGCTTTATTGCCGTAACCACACAGCGTAATATAAAATATTATTTAATTTATAAGCTTTTGGCATTTTTTTGTTTTAAATTTTTCGTCTTTATATAGAAAGGAATGGTAAATTACTTTTGGTAATTTGAGATCTTCGGTCGACAATTTTTGTTGTCTGAAAAAATTGTTTAGTTAGACTCCACTGCGTATAACAATTGTTCCACACAATCTGGTATCTTAAAACTATATCAAATGTAGGTATATTATGTAACTGTGGTGTAGAATAAAGTGAAAATAAATTAAAAATTAATCTGAGTAACGCAAAGTGTGACTCTGTTGGAATCAGCGAGGCGTTATTGTTTGTCTACGCAGGCTCGCTCTCAGGTCTGCAAATAAAAATAAAAGCTTTCTCCGCTGCGGAACCCTTCGGACCGAGTGTTGCGGCCTTTCGAATTTAAATTAGTCCCTTCGCGAGACAAAACAAACTTAATATCGCGAGCCCTCCACGATCCCTTCACTGAGTCATCTTGGAATAAATGGAATTTTGTTTAATGTTATTGTTTAAATATTTTGTTCGTAAACCATTTTTAAAGTAAAACTTTTTTACGTACGCTTGACTTGGAAAGTAAGCTGGTGAATGCGTGACGAGGGCGTTGCGAAAATTGTGATTGGTCGAGGCGAACGGAAGATATCTATACTAATATAATAAAGCTGAAGAGTTTGTTTGTTTGTTTGTTTGTTTGTTTGTTTGTTTGTTTGTTTGTTTGTTTGAACGCGCTAATGTCAGGATCTACTGGTCCGATTTGAAAAATTCTTTCAGTGTTAGATAGCCCATTTATCGAGGAAGGCTATAGGCTATATATCATCACGCTAAGACCAACAGGAGTGGAGTCCACGCCGACGAAGTCGCGCGCAGAAGCTAGTATTACATATAGATGGAGCTAAAGAAGTTTTACTGTCGTGTGGTCTAAAGCATACTCATTTTTTTTTTTCAAATAATGTGGATATAATCAGGCTAATATTGTAATTGCCAAAATGTTATAAAATATGTAGACGGTTGTATTTTTGTACTTCTTTTAAAGAAAATACTAAATTGATAAAACCAAACATAAAAGTGTTTGTAGGTACTTATGTGCGCACGTAAGAAGTTATACTTCATTGGCTAGCTAACTTCACGTTGCCAACTTCTCCTTCGTTGACTAACTTCAGGGTGTCAGTTTTTTTCGTGACGGTGTGCGCGCGTATCGTAAAAATTTACTCTCATCATTTTACCTAACGCGCCAAAAGAAGTATAACTTCAAAAATATAAGTACCATCCGGTTGTTATTTTAGATTATGATTAGAAATATGAACTAAATTAAATACTCACATACATTCACGCAAGAAGTAAAAATTATAATTTGTTCACTAAAGCCTTTGAGACCTAATAAGCCTCAAACTAGACATTACTAGAGGCATGTCATGTAATTTTTCCAAGCCTCACGAGGGCAGTGACACAGGTCCTCTAATGAAGCACGTCTCAATGACAGAACTTGGAATACATCCTAGAAATATGCACTTTGTCTATGCCTATGATAAACAGGACTACAAAGCTATAATATTTATCTATACTAATATTATAGAGAGGTAAAGTTTCTAACTTTTGTTTGTAGGGGGTAATTGTCGTAAATACTGATCCGATCATGAAAATTCTTTCACTAACAGAAAGCTACACTATTCAGGAGTGATATAGGCTATATTTTATTGTTATTTAACAAAAAAAATAGTGAAAATAATAGTATATGTAAATCAAGTCGGAGAAACGCGAGCGAGAATAAAACTTTACCATATATTTGCATTACAAAAATAAAATTAACGCCCAACGAATTGGCTAGTATGTTCATAAGATTTTTTGAGTCGTTTAATTTTTCTGTTTAGTCTATTTTGGAAACTAATACAATCCAATATTCCAATTAACCATACAACAAACTATTTGATATTCTCCATTGTATTAGTTGCATAAAGTGCTTTGAGTCGTTTTAATACCTACTTCAAATACCTAATTGCTTTAGAATTCTATCTAAATGAATAAATCTTGTTACATTTTCAGCTTCCTCTAAATATTATCCTATATTCCGAACCTTATTCCGAACTTCAACTAAAATCACTACAATCATCAAACTGCAACAGACAAACAGAAAGAGATACTTTTGCATTGTATTTATTAATATATATTAAGCTCCAAGCCATCTCCTACACTACACGAAGAAACTTACGCCTAGCAGTGTTATGCGACAGACAGAATCAAGTAATGTAAACCAAAGACGTCTAAAAAATATTCTAAGCGTATACTTAAAAATAGTTTACACATTATTAAAACCACATTTTAAAGCTATCAACACATCAACTTTATTTAAAAAAAAGTAGGACACATTTTGTAAATAGCGTCATGGAACTCATGGAGTTGTCGACGCGTAGTGAAGAGCGACCGAGGGCGAGGCGAGGCGAGGCGCGTGCGAACGTGGAGGGCCCTCGCCATCGCCTCGTCGCCTTTTAATTACACACATTTCAAACATTCGAATCGTCAGAGGGTTATCTACGTCATAATACCGCTTTTTGTCTCCGCGAGAGTGTTTCTGACACTTGATTTTATGTTTAGAGGATTTATAATATATTCCGGTCTTCGCATTCTTTCTGATCACGTAAATTAATGTTTTGTTTGACAAGTCGTTGACGATTGTTATACAAAATAGATATACATATATAAAAGAGATTTCCACCCATTGACTCATCACGATAACTCTGGAACCATAAAGCGTAGAGTCGCATCGAAAAATTGTTGTTTATTTATATAAAAAGAGATAAAACAAGCTCTAAAGGCGTGTTTTGCCTTTTTAAAGATAAATTTAACTGGTCCAACATCCCCTACGGTTTGCTAATGTATTCACAATAGTTTAATTTAGCGGACATCTATCGCGTGCTAGCGGGCGGTAGCTTTCATTAGGGTCTGATACCGCTTATATTGTCCTGTCGGCCAGTGACAAATTAAAAACTGAGCCGATCACCTCCTGACGGGATCTTTATTAGTATTCTATTTGTATTTAAAAAAAGAATTTAACATTCAATTTTAAATCATTTAAAATTCGAACGATCAAACGAACATAGGTAGGTATATTAATTTATTAAAAAGTTTAATTCGAAATTTAAATATCGACTACTTGTATTTAAAAAGAAATTAATGTTCCATTTTAAATAATTCAAAATTCAAACGATCTAACGAACGAGTTAAGGGTCGTATCGAATTACACACACACGAACTTTATAATAAAAATTAAAGAGTTCGATTCGATTTTCGAAATTTAAATATCAATCGATTTGTTTCGTTTATAATTGTTAATGAACAATACGTTTGCGATTTCTGTATTGTTCAAATTTAGAACAATGGTGAATGTTCGTTAAATTTGCGGTATTGTACCAACAGGACGCTGGGAATTGCTCCCCGCTGCTGTATTGACGGAGCGGTCCCACGCCGAATGTTTGCTTGTTTACTCTGCATCGACACCACTCATTACTCTTGACACGTGACCTTAGCGCAATGATTGATTGACACCCTATTAAAGATTAAACTATAGTAAAGGCGGAGTAAAGAGACAAATATGTTCATTATTTGCAATAGCTATTCATCCGTATAAATGTTCGTGTAAACAGAGCTTTATAATTGTGCTTAGGACGTTTTACTTACAAACGACTTGTTATAAATTCCTTATTAAAAATGTTCAAACAGTTCTCGAAAATTGCTTAACTTTTTTTTTTCTAAAACATCAAACGTTTAATGATCGACGAAACGAAGTTTTAATGATCCAAAAAATAAGGACTTAACAAGACAAAAAAAAAATATTAGAAAATTTGATTACGACTGAAGTGTACTTCAGACAACTGCCTTTGCAGTGATCAGTGAGTTGAGGAGATGAGGAGTTGAGGAGGTGAGGAGTTTTGCATCACAAACGTCGCGGTAGTCGCCACTTAGTCACGCGGCGACGGGTTGACATGACAACTTGACTTACACATTATCTGTGTTGACTACGAGATTCAAGTTGATTCATCTTTTAATTATTTTCAATGCGTAGCTTTATAAATTATTTACTATCTCACACTGTGGGTAATGATATTATGAATAAGGGATGTTTAAGTGGTAGCTTGATATAACTAATTGAAAGAGCAAGAAATGTGGTAGGAATTTATTTTATGTAAATATTATAAGAATAATAATTATTTTTTTATTTAATTTTCTGTGTTAGTTTTATTATTATGTTTTACTAATTGGCCCGGAGAATTTAGCACGAAAAGATTAAAATTTTAACTTTGTTTCCTGTAAACTTTTTGGTAAAACGTAGCGTTTCCGATTTAATGAACCAGTTTTGTCACTCTACAATAATAAATTGTCTCGACAACTTTTGTCCTAAAGTGCATGGTTTCTGAAATATTGGCCAAAAACGTTTTTTTCAAGATGGCGCTTTAAGCTAAACCTGAAACTGTCAGCATTTTGTGATTTTATACTGAGAAAGTTATCCAAAAAAAATTAAGTAGGTAATTACTTGATCTCACGAAATATTTATTTTTATTCATATTCTGGGATCGATATTTCGTAATTACCTACTTCACCACAGCATTTTTATTATAATATTTTTTTAGCTTTTAGTCCTTTATAGTCAACCTTACAAAGTGCACTAACACAAAAAAAAAACAAAAATATATAATTTTGTACGAATAATCAAATAATGTGTTTATTGGAAATAGCAACTCCTTTTTAGAAATCGATTAACAATTACACCGCTTAAACTAATATTAATTTCACGACAAATCAAACAATAAGCTTTAAAAGGAAATCAAGTTATCAAACGAGAAATCGACGTCTGCTTAAGATTTAATATAATCGTAAACAAAGGGACAGGTCGATTTGTTATTAGATACGTGGGAAGCTCAGGGCACGTAATGCATAAATCTGCAGAACGGTTCAGAGTAGATACAGCCGTGTTAGACCCTGAGATCGTATCAAGCTTCTTTAGAAGTCGCACCTGTAGATACCATTGTGTCCCCTAAATCATATTCTTATTATGGCTAAACCCTTTAGCCGATTCTCCACGAGCGGCTATTCACACATCGCTTATTCACTTTGTCTCGTTTGATTTATGCGACGTCTTAAGTCATTCGAACTTTTGATATTCGAAAAAAATTTATAGTTTTCATTGATCAGAACGAATTTGAAATTTTTCTTTCAATTGGTTGCTTTATTTATTTATTTTTTACGTATAAAAATCGCCAAAAATTTTAGTTTTGATAGCGTTACAAATGTTGATATTTTTAATTTTTTTCGACGTGTCGTCTTTGCATTTCTACATCGACATAACTATGAGATCATAATATTATAAGATAACATTCTACATAACTAAGAGATCGTGGACAAAATCAAACTATTTCTTTCAATCGTGTACCTAAAATCTTCTCAAAATTAATGCACACGAGAAAAAACTTCATTTCAAAAGCAAGAACAAGAGGTATGGAAACGTATAAATTATTCAATCGTGATGGCGACAGACGATTGACAGATCTACGCGAGTCCTCCAAGTTGAACGTCATTTAGTAGCCGTGCGCATATCTCGCGAGATAATTTATAAATAATTGTGTTTGCTCGCAAACGAAAAAAAAAACGACTCCAGTTACATCGACAAGTACCTAATACAACGTAATAAGACGAAAAAATAGTCAAGTAAATACGCGCTATTAAAGATTACTCAAAAAAGTTGTAATCAGTTTTCGATCTAATTTAAACAAGACTACAAGACAAGTATTAGCTTTCGATTAGAGTAAGAATCATCAAAATCGGTACACCGAGTAAAAAGTTATGCGATATAATACAACGTAGGTCGACGAAAAAGTAGTCATAAGCAAATATATATAATAGTAAATACGCATTATTAGATAGGTATAACTCTAAAAGTACTTGTCAGATCTCAATTAAATTCAAATGGGACCACATGACACGCAACACCTTTCAATTAAAACAACATTGATCGAAATCGGTCCACGCAGTCAAAAGATCTGAGCTAACATACATTAAAAAAAATACAGTCGAATTGAGAACCTCCTCCTTTTTTGGAAGTCGGTTAAAAACATCGAAGATGTATGCAGAGCGTATGCGCGAGGGTAACGGTTGAGGAGATTTCGAGAACTCATCAATATTTGATCTCATATTTGTTTTTTAGATGTGTTGACGGCGTCCGCGTCTCGTCATTCGTAATCGTGTTTGTCAAATATGTCATTGCCGTACTTTTACCCGTGTACGGTGTAACGAAACAAACTAAACGTCACATTGATTTTATATTTATGTATTTTGTTTCAGTGGACACGAATAACAAGTTCAGTATTTTTATATTTGTATAATAGTAATTTTGTTTCATTACAGTTGGACTGCCAACCAATACATTCAAAGGTTGATTTAAAAAGATTTTAATAACAAAACATATTCAGTACAAGATTAAGCAAATGGGTTTAATGGCGTTTGATTTCATACAGAAATTATAACCGAATCGATAATTATTATCAATCATTATAAGGACATGAGTATTGCCGATTTGCTCATACATCATCACGGAAACATGGCAGCAGCTTCAAATCTAGGAAACACTACTAGATACATTTCAATTAAATATTTTAGATTTTATTTATTATATTGACCTTTATCTAAACATAACAATATTCTCAATTTTGTATATGTAGTTTTTTTTTTCAAACAACGATTTTCACAAACACTATGCGTATTTTTAGAAAGATATTTAAGACAAAGTCGTGGATATCTGCTAGCTTTATATATGTCACAGTCAAAACTCTTAATCAGTCAAAAGTACTATTGACTAGCGAAATCAGTCAAAAGTAGGGTAGACTGGGTACGGTTGAAACGGTGGACGGTTGAAACAAAGCGAATATCTCGCGAACTGTGCGTGAAGAGGTAATGGTTACAAAGGGAGAACGAAGCGGTCGACAAGTCGAAACACGAATTTAAGTGTTGCGTAATTCTTCGCGCCCTGTACTTGTGTATAGGAGACCCCATTGTGTTTTTTGACTGAAAAGTAAGTATTTTTGTTCGTACACTTTTGCTATTATTATGGTTTTGATTAAAGTTAGAATATTAAGAGTTTTGTATCGTTTTAGTTGAAGTTTGTAGAATATGGCAGTATAATTAGTTTTAATCCAAATTTATTATCATTCTTCCTATGAACAGTTTTATACATAGAAGGGGGGTTGGGGACAGTTGAAACACTTTTTGTGGGTACGGTTGAAACATTTTATTTATTTAATTTTCTTGTTTCTTAGATGTCAAAAGTACGCCACAGGAAGCCTACGAGAGGTCGGGCTGACTTATCAACGTACAAACAAGCCTATGAAGATGTAAAAGTGGGATCTTCGTTAAGAACAGCGGCAGAAAAGAATGGACTAAACCACTGTTCCCTGTTGAGGTACATACGTAAACGAGATGCGACTGGTGGCGATGAAAATCAAGAAATGGGATATAAAGCTCACAATCGAGTGTTTAACCAGGAACAAGAGCGTGAGCTATCTAAATATTTAATTAGATGTGCAGATCTTGGCCTAATTAAAAAGGATGTTATGAAATTGGCATACGAACTATCCGTCAAGTACAACTTATCACGATCTCGGACTTGGGATGACAAAGAAATGGCTGGTGGAGAATGGTTTCGCATGTTTATGAAAAGAAATCCTGATTCCTGAACTCCTGAGTCATTCTAGGGCGATTATCTTTAATAGAAGTAAAGTAGATGCTTTCTACGACAAAAAATATTTTTGATATTCCACTGTGCCATTACGAGTCGTTAAATTTTATTAGATGATTATTAAAACAGGTTTATTTATTATATTTCGTATTGTTTGCATGTGTTTCAATTGATCCCAGACAGTGTTTCAACCGACCCTGGCCTGGGGACGGTTGAAACAAATTCCCTTTTTTTTTAAATTTGATTTTATGCATACAATACAATACAGTAATTACAAATAACATTGCCCATTAGTAGACAGATATACGGTCTTTTATTTAATATAGTTTCTTCATCGCTCGCTTAATTAATGCTGATGCTATGGACGATAAAAGCTAAAATGTTTCAACCGTACCCAGTCTACCCTACTTTTGACTAGACAAGTTGGTCAAAAGTGGTTTTGACTGAAAATTATTGGTTATTAGTACTTTTGACTGCAAATTTGCGGTTAAAAGTACTTTTGACTGACGCTCTCCGTCAAAAGTAGTTTTGACTGCAAAAAAGCGTCAGTCAAAAGCACTATTAACTCTTAAACTCTATTAACTCTTAACTAGTTTAGTTTTAACTGCAAATTAGATAGGTTAGGGTTATTTTTTTTTTGTTTCTGTGACAAAAATATGCCGATAAACAGTCTAATATTGAAATTAGATAGGTTAGGGTTATTTTTTTTTTGTTTCTGTGACAAAAATATGCTGATAAACAGTCTAATATTGAAATTAGATAGGTTAGGGTTATTTTTTTTTTGTTTCTGTGACAAAAATATGCCGATAAACAGTCTAATATTGAAATTAGATAGGTTAGGGTTATTTTTTTTTTGTTTCTGTGACAAAAATATGCCGATAAACAGTCTAATATTGAAATTAGATAGGTTAGGGTTATTTTTTTTATTGTTTCTGTGACAAAAATATGCCGCGACCACCTTACTTTTTAAGAGTTTTGACTGATACAACCAGTCAAAACCACTTTTGACGGAATCATTTAGTCAAAAGTACTTTTAACCAGCTCCATTGGGTAAAAGTACTTTTAACTGTTATTTTAGTCAAAACCACTTTTGACCAACTTGTCTAGTCAAAAGTACTTTTGACTGATTTTTTGCAGTCAAAACTACTTTTGACTGATTAAGAGTTTTGACTGCAACATATACACAACATTTTCATTTGAAATGTGATTGAATCCCCCCCAATCTTGTATTAACATTGACCTATGTTGTGAATTGATCATGCACCGTTTGGAGCCCAATTACATATTTAAACTATCATCCAAGTATAACTAAACACATGTATGATGTAGTAATAAATATCAATGTATTGTATAATAACAAAATAAATAACAAAAAAAGTTTGTATAATTATGTAATTCACACAAGGCAGAAGTGAAACTTCTGAAACGTAGCCTACGAGAGTTTTTTTTCATCGACATTATAAAATACCGTGTAATACTGTAATGTATTCTATGTCATTATCTCCTATATATTTATGTGTTTGTTTCTTTATAGTGACGCATTTTCGTTCCATCGAGTTTTAAATCACAACGATTGTAAAGAAGTTTAGCTTCAATAATATTATAATTTTTGAAGTGAAACTTATTTTGCAGACGGAATATTTATGTTATTACTGATGTCATTATTCTTGTTTATTTGTTTTTATGTGTATCTAGAAATTTCAGATTTAACTTTTGTTTAAAAATAACTTTATTCAAATAAGTACTTAAGGCTTCAAAAGCACCTTCAAATGGTCATTTTACAAACTAAATTATTGATTTTGGTTAAAAGTAAAGCTACCACCGATTCAGAATGTAAATTCATATTCATACAGAGAAGAATCAGCGATAAACTACGCAGATATTCTTTAGAAAAATCTATACTAATATAATAAAGCTGAAGAGTTTGTTTGTTTGTTTGTTTGTTTGTTTGAACGCGCTAATCTCAGGATCTACTGGTCCGATTTGAAAAATTATTTCAGTGTTAGATAGCCCATTTATCGAGGAAGGCTATATATCATCACGCTAAGACCAAAAGGAGCGGAGTCCACGCCGACGAAGTCGTGCGCAGAATCTAGTAATATATAAACTGTGTTTTAGTACAAAATTAATAATATCTTGCATGAAATACAGAGTCACTAAATCCACCCATTTTTATTAACTACTAGCTGACCCGGCGAACTTCGTACCGCCTAACAGTCGATTGGTATTTTATTTCAAATTGACTTTTAAGTATTATTACGAATCTTTTGAATGGGAATATAGAAAAGTGTTGTTTTTAGACTTTTTCAGGCAATTTTTTTAAATTTATCTCTCCGTAAGAACCATCCTCGTACTTCAAGGAATATAATAAAAAAGAATTAGCAAAATCAGCCGCTCTCGAGATTTGCGCTTAGCAACACATTCAGCGATTTATTTTTATATATATATATATATAGAGACTAGTTCGGCCCTCCTCCCTTCTTTCTGTTTCCGACAGCGTGTTCTATGCGGCAACGCGCTTGCGATGCTTCTGGTGTTGCAGGTATCTATAGGCTACGGTCTTACCATCAGGTGAGCCGTACGCTTGTTTGCCGACCTAGTTACATTAAAAAAAAAAGTTATGAAACACGAACATTATATATCATACAAATTTTCATTCCCACCTTTCAACCCCTTACATCCTTTTTTCCGCATTAAAAAGTAGCCTATGTCCTTTCTCAGACTCTAAAATATCTATATACCAAATTTCATTTAAATCTGTTCAGTAGTTTTGGCGTGATTGCGCGACAGACAGACAGACAGAGTTACTTTCGCATTTATAATATTAGTATGGATGTAATCCTGCACCGAATAATAAGCTTTATCTATTAATTTCTTTTTAAAAAATTCTTTAAATTTATGTTGAGACAGTTGCAAAATCGTTTGTGGGATTTTATTATGCGAATACCATAACCCAAAAAGGAGACGTTTACTTTGCGCAGTCGGAATCTTGGGAGTTACAAATGGAGTTACAAAACGATATACGATATGTGCATTAGGCTATTTACCTCCAGATAATTTTTTTTTTATAAATATAAAAATAAATAAAAATTAATGAAGGATAGTAAAAATTTTCTTTTGAGTATGTTAAAAAATCTGTGATCTTCTACAAATTTTCGAGGATATAAGCGAGCTAAATAATTCTGTTTTCAAGCAGTGTTGTGTTCCTGTTGGTGAGTAAGGTGACCAGAGCTCCTGGTGGGGATTGAGGATAGGGTCGGCAACGCGCTTGCGATACTTCTGGTATTGCAGGCGTCTATAGGTTACGGTCTTACCATCAGGTGAGCCGTACGCTTGTTTGACAACCTAGTTACATAAAAATAAAAAAAAATTTGTACCCTATCTCAATAATTTTATTTATAAAACGTCAAACTAACGGACCAAACCAGAAACAGTAAAAGGGTCCTTTTATTTTAGTATCCTAAAAACGAATATGCTCATAATCTGGGAGTTCGTCGAAACCTTCGAGATGAAACAAAAAAAGTCGGGACATTGTACGAGTCCCGTTGCTACCTGTTATATTAATCGCAGGGGATGTGTCTCATCTGATAAAAACAGGAGTTAATGGCAAATATGGTTGTTAGTTGCTATCAGATTAATGTTGCAAGTTTACAAGATTATGACAACAAAAAATACAACGTGTTCAGAAATAAATAATGATTTTATATAAATTTATTAATAGAAGTAAAATAGTAGTTAAGTTATTATTGATCGATAACAATTGTTCTTTATTATGATTGTTTTAATTTTAGTCGGTAATTTGAATAATTTCACACTTTGTAATCTCAGTTGTGCTTGGTTTCCAAAGGCGCAACTACGCTACGTAGTAGTCTATTATATGTTAAATAATCATTGGAAACTCTTTTGGTAATGATTTTACTGTTTATTTTCATAAAATTTAACAAATAAATAAAATAAAAAAGGATATTGTCTTTGAATATTTGATTTTGTTTTTTTTTTTTTAAGTTTTGGAAAACACGTTTTACAATTATAAATAATTTTATCTATTGTCGTATTTCTGGCTAATAATGTTATAAAGTATTGTATTAAAATAGTAATAAGATTAAATTAAATATTTTTTTGCTTATTAGTAAATAACAAATCCATCTATTAAATTTAATCCAAAACATTTAAAATATAAATAGCTATTAAATACTATTTGTAATCGTTATTCTCAATGTTCTTTAAATCATGAAAATGTAAATTTTATAATTTTTTCTTATAATTCAAGTCAATTCAAAACCTCAAAAACATTACTACACAATAAACATAAAGATTTTATATATATGGAGAACAATGGTCACCGCTGTTTGCTCCAAAGTCTTAACAATTTAAAAAAAAAGCCCGCGAAGCTGACAGACGCAATATTTGAACTCCTTTATAGTCTGTGATGTATGGCCTCTTTCGGCGTCTCTGATTTACGACCCACTACCGTGCTCTTAGAATTTAATAAAGTGACACTAGATTCTTTAATTTTTTTTTATTAATTCGTCAAGGAATGAGATCCACTTGTGTTATACGGTTTGTTACAGCATTTCTAAGGAATCTTTTAGATTATTAAAATTGTCAGGTTTCATTCATTTCATTATCAAAATTGTCATGTTAAGATATTTATTAGTAGCAGGCTAACCCACCGAACTTTGTACCTCCATATGTTTTGTTTGAGATTTTTTTTTTATTATCTTACTGTTGATAATAATATTAATAATAGATACAAGAAAAGAGTAGTATGCTTTTATGAAACCACGATGCAAGTGAAACTTTAGTGAATAAAAACTACACAGATCAACACACAAATAGCGCGGAACACTTGCGACATGCGACATCCGACATGCGACATGCGATAGATTAACGAAAATTTTTGGGTGGTAAAAGTTTGACTTGGGTAGTAAACTGGTGAATGCGTGATGAGAGCGTTACGAAAACTGTGATCGGGCGAGGCGAATGGTAATTGAGAGGGACATATAAGTTAGTGAAGATAGAAAGAGAGAGAGTTATGTTTCGTAAGTTTTATTTCAACCGTGTAGTCTAAAGCACATTCTTTTTTTTTTATTAACCTTTGCTGTCCTACATATAAACCAGTAACTATCAATTACAGCTCACATATTAGCAAGCTTGTTCTAGTGGAAAGATCTTGCAGGATTAGTTTTTATGTTAGTCTTTCTAGTCTTATGTGGAAATGCAAGTTATATGTCAGCCTATGAAACCAAAAGTCAAAGAACCAATTATAAAAGTCACGTCAAAGGGCTTTAAGTCGTGGATTACATTATGTATAACTCAAATTCAAATTCAAAATATTTTATTCAGCGTAAAATTATTACAATTTCTTACTGAACGTCATGAGTCTACTACCAGTTCGGAAAGAAAAAGCCTCTGACCTGAGAAGAACTGGCGAAAGAAACTCAGTGGGACTAATTTTCTTTTTTTATCATGTTTTTTTTCCAAAGCAGATTGAAATTTACAATAATTGACAACAGGTTGAAATAGCCTGGCGGCGATCACATCATTCCCAAGGCGTACTGTCTTCTATAAAATCGTTAATCAAAAAATATCCTTTAGTACACAAACGTTCTTTCACAATTTTTTTTAAATTTGGAAATAGAAGCTTTTTGAACTACTTCTAACTCCTTACTGCTTACTTACTACCCCTAACTTCTTTATTAGTAATGAAGTGCTAATAAATTGTAACCTAGTATTTTGAGCTTCGAAACCATTTTTTATTTGTATTTATTTATACTTTATTGCACACTTACAAGAACATTATAAAGAAACAAAAAAAAACTACTGGATAAAGTGCAAAGGCGGTCTTATAACTGATAGTGATTTCTGATTCATATACAATACACCAAAAACTGTATTCACATATTATACATAAAGGTAGACAATTTTTTGTCATCAAGTTTTAATTTAAGGTTAGGTTAATTGTGCTTGAACGAATGGCTACTTCATTGTGAATATACTTGACATCGTTAAAGCATGAAAAAGAAGATCATAGCAAATAGTGCTGGTCTCGTACTTGAGAGCAGTCGTATACACTACTGCGTTGTGTTCCTGTGGTGAGTCAGCCAGAGCTCCTGAAGATAAATCTATATACAGGTGTCCCGTAATGAATGGATAGTCCTGAACGAATTACGGTACATCCTGCGTATCACGATGTATGTTCACGATAAACTCCAAAACTACTGAACCAATTTTTATCAAATTTTGTAAGCATCTGTAATTTGGTCCAACTTGGGAGGTAGAGTAGTTTTTATCTCGATTGGACCAGGTAGGTGACGCTGCTATCGGTTTTAAGCAGTCAAATTTGGTAGCTGTTTTCAGGGCAGTACCACGCCAGCCGGGTCCGCTAGTATCTCATCATCATCATCTCCCTGCCCTTATCCTATTTATATAGGGTCGGCACAACATGTTCTCCTCTTCCTCAGACTCATGTTGTAAGTGATTTTGGCATGTTATTTTTTACGACCGGCCGCCTGCCTGACATCAACCCTCCTTGGGAATGCATAGTAAAAATAGTAAATAATAGGGTCCGCTAGTATCTAAGTATAATAAATATCTGTCTAAGAAGAATATGCGATATATTGACAGCAAGGTTGAGTCGGTAGAGTGCTTCTGGTGTTCCAGACGGTCATAAACTACGGAACCGCTTCCTATCAAGCGAGTCGTACGTTAGTTTGTTACCCTAATTGCACAATAATTTATTTGGTGTTAAACATTACAAAAAGTTTGTCGTTAATTTTGTATTCGAATGAACGACAAACTTTTTGTAATGTTTAACACCAAATAAATTATATTATAAAATAATTCCAAATAAATTATATTAAAATATAAATTAATTCTACTTAATGTTTACACTTAACAACGTAATTTGATGTCGTTAATAATAATCGCATAACTAAATAAATAACAGAGTCGTCAATAGTTATGTCAATTTATTAAGATCTTTTTGCTGAGTTAATTGGAAATTAAAAATTTAACAGCGGTAAAAAATCCTGCATCGAACAATAGGAATGTTTATTATATTATTTTTCGTGTTCGATGGATGTAATTTCTTGTGATATGTTGTTGAGTATTTTTATGAATATAGTGTGTGTATTGTTAGTCAATAAACCAGTTTGACGTTTAGGCATATTTTTGAAAAATTCATAAATAATTTTTGATTTTTTTAATATCCTTCGAAGTAATAGAGAAAATTTTACAAATTGATATAGTAAAGAAAATTCTGTGTCTTTTGCATTAGAGTAAATAATTAACTTACATCTATATTTTAAACTATCGCAAACACAATATTACACGCTTAAGGAACTAAGGACAAGAAAAAACCAACACTCTTTCACAATTATTGATAGTCAATAATTGTGTTTGCTAGCAAACGAAAAAAACCGACTTCAATTGCATCAGCAAGTATATAATAAATAATAAATAAGTTAACAAACGCACTAGTCGTCACTACGATTTTCAAGGGTTCCCCGCGATTTCACTGGGATCCCATCATCAGATCCTGCTTTCCTTATCATGGTACCTAAATTGGGATATCTCCTTTCCAATAAAAAAAAAACATCAAAATCGGTTCATAAACGACGAAGTTATCCCCGAACAAAACATACCCCGAATTGAGTAACCTCCTCCTTTTTTGAAGTCGGTTAATAAATGATATTTATTACTGTAACTACATATCATTATTTCATATTTCATAAAATGTTATTATTTTTTGCGCTGGCGGTTGCGGGTTCGATCCCTGCACATGACAAACATTTGTATTATGTTAGATATGACCTGGGATGAATTTATTGGCAGTGGAAGCGATTTAAAACATCAGGTCCTTTTAATATCCAACATACTTTGCTGCGGTACACAGCGTTTTATGTAATACTAATTAGTTACCTTGCTTGGGATCTTCTAAAGATGCGTTGTTCTCTGGCCGGTGTGCTAAGTCAACCTGAATTATACATTAAAACACAATTGGCCAATCGCGATTTTAAAGATAATTTGGTTGAACTTACGCATGAAGATGTGGTGACGACGAAAAGAAGGCGATTCACTCGGCGATGTCACACTTCACACAACTTTACATTTACACAAATGATTATCTAATATCAATTATGAACACACAACGCGATACAAAAGGCGAAAACAACTTATAATCAATATTAATACATATCGAGCCGGCGCCCACGCGCGCTACGAAACCGGCGGACCAACCAAGACCAACTGTCAACTGACAAAACTCAACAGGAAATAGTATTGCCATACGCAACATAGATTATATAGAACAGTTGGGTGTTGACAGTTAATTACAAACTATTTGGTTCATAACATCTACCCGCCTCGGCCAGGACTTTCCTGGCCGCTAACTAACTGGTAGTCATGACAATGTTGCTACCGCTCTACTTTAAATAATTATTTGTGCCCTTGAAGTTGGTGCCGCGATCAGAACGAATCAAGGACGGTAGTCCTCGTCGTGACACAAACCTATTCACGTAGCGACAAAAGCCTCTGTCGAAAGAGCTGAAACGAGTTCTAAATGGACCACCTTGGTGGACAGACAGACGAAGACGCTAGTTCAAGGACACTCCCGAAGTGGTCTGCGCAGAACCATTGAATACCGTGCGCAGCTTGCCACTAGATGGCTTTATTACCGCATGATGCGGGACGAAAAAATGCTCCATCGAGCGCCAGTCAATTTTTGACACAGACATGTGTCCCAATTCCTCATACTCCCGCATGAAGTCGATGTACTTCTCCCTGAGTAGAGGGTCCCTGCTCATGCGACGCTCCATTGCCAAAATACGCTTCTCTGCAGTAGGCCGTGATAGACCTAGAGGCGGCCGTACGGCGAGAAATTGCAATCTTGTCATGATCCGGCCAGAACGGAGGTAAGTGGTGTTGTTCTAGTAGAACGTTCACACTCCTCATGTTCCGGATCAGAGCGGGGCGCTTGTGGTGGCTCTTCCACCTCCCAGAATCTCTGCACAGCGTCAGAGAGGGCGGAGCCTACCATCAAGGCCGTTCCAGGGTCGGCAGGGGGGGAAGTCCTCAAGACTGGACCCATCATAGCGAACCCAAATATGGTCCGAAGGGCCACTAAGCCACCTGGCTGTAAAACACGATCCGTGCCGAGTAAAATCTTACCTAGTACGTCGGCACCAAGCAACAAGTCGACCGTGCCAGGTAGGTCGAACTTAGGGTCAGCCAAGTTCAGATACGCGGTCAATTTTACCGCGTCCGCAGACAATCTAACTTGCGGGTGGCTGCCCAAGATATTCTCCATCACTATGGCCGATGAACCCAACATCGGCTGTGGAGAGTTGGAGGGGAAAAATTCAAACCAAACGCTACCCTCCACTGTGAACACAGGGGCGTTGCTTACACCCCTTATTACATCTGAATGCCTTTTAAGATTAAGGCCAGTTTGCCCCACCAACCAAGACGAAGCTATGCACCCTTGCGAGCCTGTGTCTAATATAGCTCGGACTAGAACCGAGGCGCCCGTCCGTCCCCAGACCTTGACATATGCCGTGGGCAAGAGAACGGTCTCTAAGGGGGGAAGTGCATAGCGGGGGCACACGCCAACGTCCTAACGTTGGCGTGGCGGCGATCGAACGCCGCTTTCCCCTGTCGGGGCGTCAAAATGTGGTAGAGGTCGAAACTCTACCTCTTTTCGGTGGCGACTGCCACGAGCCATCGCTGGCGGTTCGTAGCGCTGGGAGCGTCCATACCGAAGATTCCGCGGCTGTAAGCGGGGACGCTCGGCCAGAGGAGGGGACGGCAAACGTGCCGGACGTGCATCACGGTAGTCGTGATAGACCACCGGAGGTGGCCGTAATTGGCCACGCGAGCGAAGTGGAGGCGAGCCGCACACAGAGGTGCGGGGTTGAACCCGAGGTCCGCTATCATACCCGCCCGTGGGGCTGCGCATCGACCCCTGTCGGTGCTCAGTGGCAGCACACTCTACGCGGCGGGGGGGAGGTGAGCCTGACTCCGAGGTGCGGAGCTGTTCCCGACGCTCACTCACATACCCGCCCGAGGGCGACCCCGGGTGGTCGCGGCGGGCATTCGCGTTGGCACAGAGCACCCTCAGGTGCTGGCCCCCACAGTTGGGACACAGGTGCGTGTCAGGGCAGTCGCGGTTAAGGTGGTTCCCCAGGCAAGAGAAGCACCAGCGTCGAGCCTTAACAATCCGCCTACGAGCAGCCACGTGCAGCGCTGCGAATTCCGGGCACTTCGCAGTTCGGTGCCCCTGGAACCCACAATAGCGGCAGTCCGGGCGCGGAGCCTGAGCGACAGCAAAGCGAAGGGGCGCTCTTTTCGCTGGCGTAGTTTGGGCGGTGCGCCGTTGGTTCGAAGATCCAGGGCTCGACGACGCCACTGGAGTATCGGCGACCATAACGTCGCCAACGCGACACTCGTCCTCGAGGAAGGTCAGGAGCTGTTCGAAGGTAGGGAGAGAGGCCTCATCCCTAGCGTGCCCCTGTTCAAAGCGTGCCCTCAAGGAGACCGGCAACTTCTTGAGCACGATGCGCACCAACAAATACGACCACTGGTCGACCGGCAGGCCTAAGCGGCTAAGAGCATTAGTGGCCAAAACGAGGGGGTTGAGCAGCTTGGTCCTCAACTGGGCGGTATTGCTCACGGCAGGGATGTCCATAATCTGGTCGATATGAGCATCGGCCAAGCAGCGCTGATTCTGGTAACGCTTGGCGAGCAATGACCGCGCAATTTCATAGCTTCCGTCACCTATCGGAAGGTGCTGCACTAGTCCCCTGGCCTCTCCATCCAGCACTGAGAGCAGGTAGGCCAGCTTTTGTGAAGGGCTCAAATCATCCCTCGAATCTACGAGGCTTTCGAACAAGCCTATGAAGCCCATCCAGGCATCGAATCGACCATCGAAGCGTGGGAGGTCGAGGTTAGGCAATCGGGTTAAAAGACCCACGGGGGTCTTCATGGTAGGCCTGTCAGGCGGTGCTCCGGCGCGCGAGGCTGAAACTTCCCGCGCGCGTTGAGCGATGGCATCGGCGAGGTCCAAAATTTGGGTGTAATCCGCATGTACTTGCTCCCTTCTCTCCTTTGGAAACGACTCCATTGGCACGTCGTCCTGATGTAGAAGGAAGCGCTGGTACAAGGTCTCCACCTGTTGGAGACGAGCCGGGGATTTCTCATACCTGTCTAGCAAGGCCTCGGTGCGATCCTCTCTATCCACCAAAGCGGCCGCTGAGCTGAACCATCTCAATTGAAGTGCGAGTCCAGAACATGATTCACGAACCATAGCGACAGCGGTCGAAGCCATCTTCAAGAGCACAATTACAACAACGAGAAAATGAAATTAATTTCCCACGAAACTACAGTTATTACTGAGTTAAAATCAAATATCAAATCTTAAATAACTTAAATAATAATATAAGAAAAAATTAAAACTAAGTTTTTAAATCTAATATTCCGTTAGCTAAATTTATACAGCGAACACAAATTTACTCAAAATCAATAAATTTAGTTACAAATACACATTTGAACAGCTATTTCAAATCTTATATTAACAACAAGGCATCTATAACAAATTAACCTTTAATAAGTATAAGCAAATATATATAGAACAAAAAAAAAAAATCAAACGTTCAACGAACAAACAAAATGTGTATTTATTACTAATACAACAACAACAACTATTCAATTCAATAATTTCTATATTATAAATTGCTATTCAAGAAGGCAAGAAAATATATAGGTTCATATAAGAAAGAACAAAATAAATTATTAACTTGAGATATGTTTTCTTTTTATTTAAATACAATATGAACTGTTTATTTTTATCTTTAACCAACAACATTCAAGAAAAGCAAATAATATGTAGATTTATGTAAAGGAAAAACAACAATAACTTTTAACTTTCAAAATATTTTTCCCTTTACTTTTAAGTGACAAAATGTTTAAATGCAAGAATACAACAAAACCTAAACATTTTATTTTTATTTACTTTTAACTACAAATGTTTAAATGTAAGGCAAATGTTTTAATACAACAAGAATCCACACAGGTAACTTTAATTCTAAACAAATTTTTAAGTCCTATGTTCAATTACAAAAAATAATTATGAAACATAACCTAGTTATGATTTATTTAAAAGTATTCTAAATACTAATAATAAAACCTTTTGAACAAATATAATAAACTTGAATACAATTATAAAGTTTAACAACTAGTTCCACAAAACATTTATTTTAACAAATAAATATGGATACCTATTTAAACTTTTATAAACAATCTTAACCTGTGTTGTTTACTTTTATTAAATTATTTAAACAAAACATCTACTATAAATGAAAAAAATTATTATTTTTTTTAATGCAAAATTATTATTTTCGACGTATATAACTTGACAAAACTTGGCAATTATCCAAGATCATTAACTTATAGAACAAACAATTATTTCAGTGACAAAACAAAATGGCTACCTAAGCTAGTCTAACTACGTGGATTTACGATCATGTTACAACAAATTATGAACCACGCTCTTGATACCAAGACTTATGTTAGATATGACCTGGGATGAATTTATTGGCAGTGGAAGCGATTTAAAACATCAGGTCCTTTTAATATCCAACATACTTTGCTGCGGTACACAGCGTTTTATGTAATACTAATTAGTTACCTTGCTTGGGATCTTCTAAAGATGCGTTGTTCTCTGGCCGGTGTGCTAAGTCAACCTGAATTATACATTAAAACACAATTGGCCAATCGCGATTTTAAAGATAATTTGGTTGAACTTACGCATGAAGATGTGGTGACGACGAAAAGAAGGCGATTCACTCGGCGATGTCACACTTCACACAACTTTACATTTACACAAATGATTATCTAATATCAATTATGAACACACAACGCGATACAAAAGGCGAAAACAACTTATAATCAATATTAATACATATCGAGCCGGCGCCCACGCGCGCTACGAAACCGGCGGACCAACCAAGACCAACTGTCAACTGACAAAACTCAACAGGAAATAGTATTGCCATACGCAACATAGATTATATAGAACAGTTGGGTGTTGACAGTTAATTACAAACTATTTGGTTCATAACAATTTGTATTAGCCATAGAGATGTTTGCCGTGGTCTGGGTGTTTGAGCACTCTTTGTGGGTCTTCCCACCGTGCCTTGGAAGTTTGTTATCATGTACTCCTGATAGCGATCGTTACTCATAGCAGTGAATATAAACACCAACCCGCATTGGAGCAGCGTGGTGAATTAAGTTCTGATCCTTCTCCTACATGGGGGATATCCAGCTGTGGGATGTTACAGCCTGAAGCGAAATATATTTTTTTAAATGGCGTAGAGCTCTATAAATGATATAATATAAAGTCATGTAGAGCTACAGCCTTACATACAAATTGCTATCGCTCGGTGTATCATAGTGCCACATCTGTCACATCTAGACTGTAGCTATAAACTATGAGTCTAAATTAAGATGTTATCTCAAACTACCCCCTTCTCTCAATGTATGTCCACTCTGTAATATTGTGATGTATATCAATTGAATTGTACATTGTTTATTGTTGTAAACTGAGACAATGTTATTTTCGCTTGAAATATAGAGATAATAGAGAGAGATACGGTACAGGCGAAAACACCTTGTCCAAAATCTGGTGCAGTACGACTGGGGAAGTAACTCAACCTAACGAAAGATCACAGCTAAATAATACTGCTCTCAAGCATTGTTCTGTTTCTGTGGTGAGTGAAGTAGTCACAGCATCTGGAGATGCGGTGAGTTAACAGCAGGGCTAGGATAGTCAACAAACGTGTGATATTGCTAATGTTGGATATCACAGAAAAATTATTTTTATTTAACAAATTAATACTTATGTGGCACATAGCATTATGTACACAGTGTGTTAGTACGAATATGTAGATACAAAGTTTTTTTACAATATCGTATACAAGTTGAGATGACGATAAAAATTGCATAGAAATGAATAATATTTTAAAATATAACATAGTATGAGTGAACAATCGACAATATCGGACGCGAACAAAGGAAGCGGGCGGCTTTCATTGTGCGATCACAGCCATAAGTTACCCGCGTGTACGCCGCCACCAACAAAACGACGCGCGCGCACCGCCGCGCTACAGACAATAGCGCGGTCAATACGGTAGCCCGGATTTGCATATCGCACATCGCAAGCGAGCTTTGTAACAGGGCCGGATAGCGGGGTAAAGGGGCCTAAGGCCCCTTACGTATGGGGGCCCTCTTTACTTTGTATTTTAGACAGTTTTGATTCTACGAGACTTAACGTGATTATCATTTTAAATATCCTGAAATTAGTCGCTGGGGTCTTTAAAAACTGACAATTTTCGGAAAGATTTTGAATCTTAAATGTATATTGTCAAAGTGCAATAATTCAAATTGAAAAATAAACAATATGTTCAACTTTTATTTCATTACATTAGTAGTGTTTTGTCATCAAAATTGAGGCCCCCAA
The DNA here is from genome assembly GCA_905220545.2 of Melitaea athalia. Taxonomy (NCBI): domain Eukaryota; kingdom Metazoa; phylum Arthropoda; class Insecta; order Lepidoptera; family Nymphalidae; genus Melitaea; species Melitaea athalia. Next base: position 985,006 of record HG992180.1, read on the forward strand.
CCGCCACGGGGCCCTAGAAACATTTTCATCTCCACTCACAAATCCAACCCAGTAGGTACTGTACAATTTATCCAAAATTCGAACGCTAAAAATTAAACGCATTCTTTTATCAAACTTATATTATATACAAATAGGGAGGAAAATGCCTTGTTAAATTGTTCAGAATATGAACATAGTTGCCGTTTTCGAGCGCTATTGTTTTCTTTAGCGAAATATTCTAGTCTTTTGTCCTTTAAAAGAAATTCGCGGCGAGATTCGCTCGTGTCGAGCACGCGGTAATCTGCGATGTATTGATTACGAGCGGCTATTCGACTGTTTGTACTAACGATTATGCGGTTTTGAAGAATTTACTCACAAGTATTATTATAAGTACTATTGTAATGTGAAAAAATACTAAATTAAAAGGTTATTAATATTTATTTAACATACACTTCAAGTTCCTAAAGTAGACAACTTAATGGCTATGTTATGTTTAATAGCCGATAAATATAGGGATATATTTTTTGGATAAATAAATAAAATAAAGACAGACTCGGAGCGAAAGTCGAACCCGCGAATCAGAGAAGCAGGGGTCACTGCAAACTACGTCACTGCAAAGGGGCTTGTCAAAATGAAATAGGTACATACCTATACGCCAAATGTTCCAGCGTAGCGATCACATATACAAAAAGCTAACTAAATAACACTATACTAAAAATAAGGTTAAAAACAAAACTCAAAAACTATTACGAGATACATATTTTATTCTACACTATCACTTTGTTCTAGCAAATATATATTTGAAATATTGCAAAATATAGCGAAATGCTGTAGAAAGTTTTCGAAGATTTTGTAGAGGCTTTTCCTCAAGAGATGAAAAATTAAAAAAAAAAATTACTTAGAATTATTGTAAAATTTCAGCAAACGTAACAATTTTTTAACAGTAAAAGAGATCTACGTTACGTAAACTAACACTATCTAGGTACATTTAAACAACAAGGCAAAATTGTGTTCCATAAACCGAATCCAAAACGCTCATACATATGCAAAGATCCCAGTCCTTTTTATTAAAAAAAAGTATACCATAACATATTCTACTACAGTCGTTCTATAATAAAGTAGGCATTAAAACGATGTAGTTAAAATGGACGGTGTCACGTGGAGCCACGCGAGACAATTAGCATCGATTTGAATTGAGTGACAGCGCATGCGGCGGTCGAGAGGAATTTTCCAGCACAGCGGTCCTTCAGGATCGACCTATTTCTAGATACATTTCATATACTCGACGGGATCTTTATATACTATTTTACATACATATACATTATCTCCTTATATATAACAGCTTATTTAAACTAAAATAATTTTTCGGTAAATAACAAGTGTATTTAATAATAAAGAATATTAAGTTAGCAATAGGATTGTCTTAAAGCCTCCTAAATAACTTTTTATTTGAACATATAGTTGGTAAATAAGTTTGAGAATTATTGAAAGATAGGTATTTTCTTTCTTTTTTTTTTAATGTTTGTACTTAAGTTTCATACCTTGTGTTGTTTTGAACGTACCTTAGAGTTGTATTAAAATTAGATGATCTCAGTAGAGAATATCGTTTTTATATTTCTGTTACGTTAACATCTTATTAAAATTGATGGCATTTTGGTGTTTGAGTGTTGAAATATATACATATACATAAGTGTGTGTGTGTGGGTGTCAGCAGCTAAAAATTGTGTAAACCTATTGAATACCTATTTTATGCTTATAGTATTGTTGTGTATAATTTTTTTTGGTATTAAATATTTTGTAAAATGTTATTATAATTTTATTACAATTAATTTCATATAATAAAAAATTGATACGTTCTTCAAGTAAACATTTATTTTACTTATTAAAATATACTTCGTAACTACACATAAGTACCCTTACATCCTAATGCCAAAAAAAATAATAAAAATTATCATCATTGAACAAAAAAATAATCTACATACATTTAAAGCTATTAAACATATAACATTACACATTAAAATGTGCTTAAATATTCCTTTACAAGAAAAATAAATACAAACAACTTAAAAACGTAAAAAACACAGCAACACTCATTATGTAAATTTTAATATCGACATTAATACACTTAGAAGAACCAATGACTGTACAAACAATAACTACAATATGTAACGACTAATTCGACCGTTTTAATTACATATTTAAGAATTTTTATGTAACCAAAATTCAAAGAATTTTGCAAGGTGTATCACTAGAAAAATATATAAATTGAAAACTCGATTTTATATAATAACAGGATCAATTAATATTAATTAGTCCCTAGGTACCTTATTACAAGGCATCCAGTCCATATTTGTCTCATTAGGGTGTAATTCTTACTAATTATGTACATCTATGACATATATCTATAATTGTAAAGGTTTAGGTATTTTGTAAGTTATTTTTGTTTTGCAAGGGTTTGGAATATAGGAGGGGGTGAAGGGTTAAATGTAGCTGTATTTAGGAATAGACATAATTAATGCAGCTTTATATTAATATACCTTTAATTATAATTATATTGAAATGTTTTAAGTTTTATATATTACATTTATTCACGTGTTATTTTTATATATAATATTGTAGTGTGATTTGTTTTATTCTCACTCTTTATTTACCGTCTTAAAATCAACTCATAAGTTTCCAAATAAAGCTTAACTACTAACAGTAAGTACTAACATCACATTGTTTCGTCTAAGACTTAAAATAGTTAATTATAAGAGCTTTTATTCGAATTGTTTTCAGTGATCTTTATTATGACACGTTTTTGTTATAAATTAAAAAAAAATCAGCTATACATATTATAAAACAAAGTCTCTTCCCGCTGTCTGTCTGTATATATGCTTAGATCGATAGATAGATGATGCGGTTTTCTTTAGTAAATAGAGTGATTCCAGAGGAAGGTTTATATGTATAATACATGCATAATATAGTAGAGGAACACTGATAGTTTTAAAGTTTTCTAATGTGATGTCGTAAATAAACACATTTTTTGCGCTTAGATTGCAAATATTTATTTTATATTTTATATTTAGTATCAGCATTGCACCCGTGCGAAGCCGGAGCGGGTCGCTAGTATCTTATATAGAGATCAGAGTATCAGCTATTAGAGTATCATTGTGACACCTTTAAGTCGAATTTGCAGTACTTATTACAATAAATTAAAAAAAATATATAGCACTATTAATCGGCTATTCAATGAACATTGTGTGACAGTAGAATTTCTTATCAGAAACAATGTGAATTCTTTTGACATTGAATGATTTATTTCACAACGAAAACTGAATTGAACAATAAGTTTTTTGATAAATTCCACGAGGAAAAAGTCGCGGGCAAAGCTAGACTATAAATAAAATTATTTTATAAATAATTATATTGTTACTAGCTTCTGCGCGCGACATCGTCCGCGTGGAAAAGGACCAATTCTGCCGTTTACGCAGCGGAAGCTCTCAAAAGGAAAAAAGCCCGATTTTGAAACATTCTTCATTGGTGCTACGCTCCTATTGGTCTTAGCGTGATGATATATAGCCTATAGCCTTCCTCGATAAATGGGCTATCTAACACTGAAAGAATTTTTCAAATCGGACCAGTAGATCCTGAGATTAGCACGTTCAAACAAACAAACAAACAAACAAACAATCAAACAAACAAACTCTTCAGCTTTATTATATTAGTATAGATTTACCATAATTTAAAATCAATCCCACCAAAAACATTCTGTAAAAAAACTAGCCAAGTCTCGATGGAGCTGCTTGTTTATCTCTAAAAAGTAATGAAATCTAGACAAAGTCGTACCAAGTCTAAGGTTCATTACTGCGATTTCTTTATTATTATAGTTAATGTTGTGTGACTTGGCCGTTAAAGGGTACACAAGGGTACCAAACTAAGAATAATATCCCATACTGGTATGGTATTGGTAATTGGACACTAGTGTCTCATTTAAGGCGGTTTTTGATAACACATGAATTCAGCATTGACAATGCTGACTTCTGTTCTCTTATTTTTCGAGCGTTAAATTGACCACCGATCTAACATAAAATAGACATACAGACGGACTTCTATCAATGATTAGAAGTCCGCCGGTACTGGAAATAATTTTTTATACAGTTTGTTTCAGGCTTGCCTATACAAAAGTATTATTGAAATACGCAGCTTTATCAAGCCTACAATTGACTGGTTATTCAATCAACGTTTTCAAAGTGTCAATTTTCCATCGTCAATGGGTAGCGGTTCTGGCGACATATTGGTGCAATGGTGTCATGTAGCACCTGGTTTTGTACCCTTGTGTACCCTTCAACGGCCAAGTCACACAACATTAACTATAATTATAAAGAAATCGCAGTAATGAACCTTAGACTTGGTACGACTTTGTCTAGATTTCATTACTTTTTAGAGATAAACAAGCAGCTCCATCGAGACTTGGCTAGTTTTTTTACAGAATGTTTTTGGTGGGATTTCACTTCTTTTTGTAGAAAGTAGAAACGTGAGCATATTCAGGCATATTGATTTATTTTTTAGAATTTCTTATTTGATACATTTTTTTTCTTTTTAGTAACAGTTTTTTTTATTATTACAATACAAATGTTTCTTTTCCTTTCTTCCGGTTCTGATTCTTGTACTTGACGTGTTGGTATCACCACCACTCTTAGTCCAATGCATTATATTTTGACCAAATTTTGAGCGAAATTAATATATTAGTGTAATTTGTGTAATATTCGAGTAGAATTAAGTTAAGAGAGCAGGCAGAGGGGAGGCATTCGCCCAGCAGTGGGACGCTATAGGCTAGATTAAATTAGAAGATGTGATCTGATTTTTGCAATGACAGTCGATTTTTTTATGTACCAACTAGCTAGGCCTCGCGGTTTCACCCACTGTGATTTGAGGAAAAAAATTGCCTTCCTTCTTCTTAAAGCATAACCTTTCTCTTTAAATAGGCTATCCACCTCAGAGGAATTTTTCAATTCGAATCAATAGTTCTTGAGATTAGCGCGTTTAAACAAACAAACAAACAATTCAACTTTCAGGTTTACAATATTAGTATAGATTAGTACAGATTAAGATATATAAAACATATCTTTTACACTTCCGCGGCGAAAATAATAAAATATTTATATGATTTAAGACTTTGATTGGATTGACATAATAATCTGGAATTTTTCAAGGAGACCAATCAATTGAACTTTTTTTTTGTATCTAATTCAATCAATTGAACTTTCTTTTTTTGTAATCTAATTCTTTTGTACATTTATTATTTATTGTATATTTATGTAGCTTGATATATTTTCCTTAGTTTACACTAAATAAATTTCTGAACGCTCGCATAAATAAATATTTGACAACCAATATGTATAATGTCAATCCGTTTTCATTACTGACATTATTATTAATTTTTAAAATCTATAATACGCCAATATCCGTATATTGTGGATATATGTTGTCGATTCGAAACCTTTATTTAAATACGTTCTTTAATTTAAGGGTAGAGTTTACCATATCGACGAGATGAACATTAAATGTTTGACAGTTACGAAACACGAACATTATATACCTACATATACTTTCAATACGAATTTTCATTCCCACCTTTCAACCCCTTACACCCTGTTTTTCGCATTATATTTTATGTAAAGGTGGTATATCGATATCTTCTAATAGTTTGATTGGGCTCTTGTGTTTTTTAATCAGGGTCACCAGGTACTCCAGATCTTCGATTATCCTAGTTTTTATAGTTTTCCCTTTATGTAGCCATTAAACCCTAACTCTGTACCAAATTTCAGCTCTCTGAGTTTATGGGAAGTACTAGTTCTATTTTGATGATCATGAGTGAGTGAGTGTCGTAAATGCGAAACTTTGCTTTCGCTTAACTTCTGAACTAAATGACCTACAGACTTGAAATTTTGGATTTTAAGTATGTAATTATAGCTTACTCGATGACGAAAATTTCAGCGTTCTGGTCTTATCCAGAGGTTCTCAAATAGGGGCCTGAAAATGCGGCGAAATGGTTCGGGTAAAGGATGGTACGGCAGTGTTTGCTTCGCGCTCGACTTGGCGGGGGCACTGCCGTGCCCCCCGATAAAAAATATGTCAAAAGAAGTAATGTCGTTCTAATTCAATCGTTACAGCACATCGTTAATTTAATTATCATTAATTAGCAATGAATCTTGTTTTTATGCAAAGTTCACATTTGAATAAGGCTTAGTGCATTAAAATATTAATTAATACTACAAAAACGTATATATGGACATACCGTTTTGTTTTATTTAAACTTAATATTCCACATTACTAACCGAGTACCTAACGATCTTTGCACCGCCATGTTTTCTTTTTGTGGTAATAACGATTTTTCATTTTCTCTTAAACAAACCTAACCTCACGTCTCCAATTTTCGCAGTAAACTCAAGTGGCTCCCAATTCGCCTTCGCAGGAATACCCACGTACTTACACTACTCTACTGTGTTCTTTTTAATCCTAATGCCCCTCATTACCTTAAAGAACGGTTTACGTTTCTTTCCGACTCCCACGAACGTTCTCTTAGATCTGAATCCAACTTGCTTCTGAAAACTCCTTCCCATTCTACCTCCTTCTACTCTAATTCATTTACTGTTAATGCTGTCCGCATGTGGAACTCTCTTCCGCTCTCAATAAGACAAGCTCAAACGCAAGCTTGCTTCAAGCAACGTCTTAAAAAACATTATCTGTCGCTCATTAAGTCATAACTGTCGTTATTTGTAGTTTACATTATTTGTATATGTCTATTTGTATATATTTATATGTATATATATATGTATGTAGGTATATGTGTATTATATATTCTATTCTAAAATATTTACTTGCTTACATGTATGTATTTTAAGTTTATGTTATTTATTATTGATTTTTTTCCTCCTTAATATGTGCACACTTCTAACCGCTGCTACTGTATCGTGTCCTGTGCCCAAAGGTTATCTGGAAGAAATCGCTCTATAAAGCGATAAGATCGCCTTTGTACATCTTGTATTGTATCTTTCTTTATATGTGTCTGTATTTCGGTGTACATTAAGAATAAATAAATAAATAAAAAATAACCTATGTTCTGGCAATAAGGAAAACAAAAGTCCAACTTGGTGTAGTCGTTTAGAAGCTATGTTCTTACATTGATTTCAGAGATTAATTTGTATTTGTATAGATTTTAGATTATCTTAAAACCAGAAAACCGGTATATTTGTAAAAAAAAAATGTTGGCTTTTCTCATCTCAACAAATTTTTTTTGTTTTTTTTTTTTTTTGTTAGAGGCGTATAAAAAAATCTAATAAATAGAGTTTTGGTGAAAATGAGAAGATATATCAGTTGGATATAGCACACCAGAAACATTTATCAGAAGCAGAGTAGAGGAGTTAATTACATTTAAATAAATATTTAGAAATTTATTATAGGTACACTTTTCTTCTCATTAATTAAATTTTGTTACTAAACAATATCACAAAAGTAATTTTAAGTTCTAGAATTAAGTCATAAATTATAATAGGTACCTACTCAATGGTGACGATGTAATTTACGCCGTTTACTTGATCTCTTAACGCCGAGAATAAGATGTTTTAATTACTCTTTGATTTAACGTAGTTATTTAATATTTAAGATATTTAATTTGTGTCTTTTTTAAAATAATGTTTTTAATTTAAATCCTACATATAGTATAATAGGAAAGATTACTTTTGTATATAATATAACCATTGTCACTAACGTTACATTATATTTTTATCTCCCTTTTTAACCGACTTCAAAAAAGGAGGACGTTACTCAATTCGACCGTATATATATGTTTTTTTTTATGTATGTTCGGGGATTACTTCGTCGTTTATGAACCGATTTTGATAATTCTCTTTTTGTTGGAAAAGAGATATTTCAACTTAGGTACCATGATAAGGAAACCGGGATCTGATGATGGAACCCCAGAGAAATCGAGGGAAACCGTCGAAAATCGTAGTGACAACGAGTGTTTTTTTTATATTTTTTTTCGTCTACTTACGTTGTATTACTTGTCGATGTAATTGAAGTCGGTTTTTTTTTTCGTTTGCTAGCAAACACAATTATTTTCTCTTAATAACACGTTCGCTGCGTTACGAGATCTATCGGATATATCTCTTGCAGGACTTTTGTTGGCTGGTAGAGAATGCTTTTAGCATTAAGCCCGCCTTTTGTACAATTCTTTAATGTATTGTGCAATAAAGTATTAATAAATAATAAATAAATAAAGATGTGACTAGCGAAGCACCATACATTAACTGTCAAATATTTCAAGTAAATAGGTACTAATCATACATTATTACTAGAAATAATATGATTTCAACGGTCTCTCCCATACTGAACGACGCCCGGCTGGACTAAATCCTTTGCTAAAGATCCAGGCGCAACACGACACAAGTTAAACAACCAAAGCAAAAAAACATATTAATTTATGTGTATGACCTATAAAACATTTGTTATAAACAGTCATTGAAACGATCGCTAACGCAACAGACAATTTTACACAAATGAGTAAAAAATTAATAAATATGGAAATAATATTAACGAACATTTAAAACATTTGAATTTTAAAATGTCATAAATTAAAAACAATTAATTCAAGAACTAAACAATTCAACAGGTAGGTATGTAATATGGCTTTCGAAATAAACATAATTAGTCTACTAAGCTATCGTGTGCCATATTCAAGCTAAATTAATATTACCTGCTTATAATGATAGCTGAGCAAAAAGCCGTCGATTAAGCCTTATTGAGAATGAAAATTTCATACTAACATTGTATTTTGTATTGAATAGAATTATATTAATATCATTTCATGTAAATACATTACCTCTTTGATATGAATAAAGTTGTTACAAATTACAATGAAGTGAATTTTATACCTTCAACATTAAACTATTTCTACCTATGTTATAAAATGTTCTATTATAAGCGACTTGTCAAGTTACTTTCGCTAGAAGCATCAATATAATTATTATGATTACAATGCACAATGTTTAACATAATTATTATAAATTGATATTGTTATGTCTTCGACTTTTTCACAGTAGCTTGTATAAATTACAAAAATAAAATTTATATTTCTGACTAACATAAGAATAAATAATTTTCGAAAAAAATTATTGCGATATTTTGTCAAATTACAGTTTACTGGGACATTCTACGAGAAGGAGACATACCATTAACGTCGTTTCATACAGGTAAGGTAGAGCCAACATGCAAAAAACACTGCCATGGTTACCATATATATCAATAACAATAAAAAATTACAAAATATCAAAATGAAAACATTGGTGAAAAGGTTATGTTAGCAAAAGCACCTGCGCACTGCGCCAATCCGAGGGCAGGGACCGGTAATCGTCGTTATGGCCAAGAAATTGCAAGTATCACCTACAAAAGGGGCAGGATCGACAGGAACGCGTCACCCGTCCGCCATATTAAAAGTGCATGCCTGAGCCAGTACAATGGACATGCCATGTTGAGCGTGTCGCAAATATTGTGAGTTAATTACAACATGCAGAGGTAATTGTGGTTCCATGTCGCACGTTATTGACATTGGCACGAAATTTTCAAATGCCAAATTTAGATGTATCGGTTTGTAATGTTAAAATTATATAATTGTCCAGAAAGAATTTAAGTATATGTGATTGTAACTTGTCTCGATTAGTTCCTATAATTGGGTGAAGGTCCCAAATGTCATCAATATAAATCAACAAGCAACAGGCTAATGATGTTAGAGACAGTTTCAACTTCTTTGTGAAAGTGCATGATATCATGTATTTAATTTGTATAAAATTAGTTAAATGTACACCTGATAGCGATCGTTACTCATATCAGCGTGGTGGATTAAGCTCTGATCCTTCTCCTACATGGAGAAAGAGGCCTATGCCTAACAGTGGGATATTACTGGCTGACGCTAAGTTAACTGTAATTATAAAAATGTCACTAAATAATTTTTGACCGATAAGATTCACAAACTAAAATTTCTCAAGGACCTTAGGATCTTATAAGATAATAATTATTATGTACTGTAAATATTACATCCTAAAAATATAATAAATTTCATTTCATGCATATACCTATTCAAAACATATCTAAACGTAACAGACAAAAAAATCTGTCTCGACAACTGTCGAAACATAAAATTTTATACAGTATCAGATTCACATGAACGTTCAAAAACTTATATATTTTAACCGGCTTCAAATAAGTGTGATGTTCTCGATTTCATAAATTTTTACTGGATGTACCGATTTTGACGATTATTTTATTCGGAAGCTGATGCGTGTCGTGTGATCTTATTTAAATTGAATTGCAACTTATTTTATAACCTTAAATTGTATTGAAAAATACGCTTACAATTTTGTCCGTCAAATTATTAATATCATTCATTGATCCCACGCCCCTAAATAAACTTGTATCTAAATCATAATTTAAAAAGCAGCAAAAAAAGTAATTTTCGTTCATTTAATTATGCCAACATAATATAAAACGAAACGATCCTATTGTCTGTACGTTCCTCACGTTTGATTTATCACCAGCACCATTTGAAAAGTTTTTGCCAAGTGAAACAATGATCCTAAGGATATACTTATACGCAAAGGAATCCAGTATTTGATGGGCATGTAACAAATATTGTCTCGATTCGTTCGTTCGCGGTCGCCGACTTTTTCCCGCGCCACCGAAATCCCTCAAATGGCAATTCTAATGTATTATTCAATTGATTTTATTTAGTGAATAGTTTTTCACCGTCGTCTCTCGGCAGGGTCATGATACATATGTATGACTCTCTAATAAATTGGACGGAGCCATGTTTTTAGATAACCGAGTGGTTTTTATTGTCGGTTCCGTCGGGGGACAGCATTATTTGATGTGCTGTAAGCGGTCGAGTTCGTTAATGTGATTACTGGATAAGGACGCTTTGACTTGAACGCGTTCTTAGTTTTATTTCGTGTCTGAGGGTAATAAAATGTACGTCTGAAATAGTTTTTGTACATCACAAAGATAAAGCGAAATACATGATACTTAAATAAGAAAATTTTCAAATACAACTAAAATTGTCTAAATAATTTTTAACGAACCCGCAACTGCAAATGCAACAGCCACAAACCAGTGCTAGTACTATTTACGAATCTGTGCAAGTGCTGCGACCGTTGCGCCAACCAACGTCGAGTCGGTCGTTTGGTAGAGTATAATATTTAAACACACTTTCAATAAGTTAATAATTAAAATAAATATGAAGCTACCGTTAATTCATAAATGTAAATCTAGTTAAATTTATATTCGTATTCAAAACCGCTCACAATTAGTGTTTATGAAAGTGAACTAATATTGTAGGATTTACTCTTGTAAGCTTTCTCATTGTTTAGTTAAAGAAACAACAAAAACAATTTTATTATATTTTATACTAGCTGTGCCCCGTGTTTCCTGCATTACTTTGATAAAAGAAATAGCCTATAGCCTTCCTCGGTAAACAGACTATCCAATATTTTGTTTAAACAAACAAACAAACTTTTAAGCCTTAGAATATTAGTACCTACAGATAAATAAATAAATTAAAAAAAAGTTAATATAGAACAAGTATCTTAAAACATTCGTTCAAAATAAAGTAACTACATATCAATTTATTTAACGATTAATTATTATACGACAAATTACCTACGTTATTACAGCATTATAAAAATATTAATGCAGGAATTACCTACACACGTGTTACAAGACTTACAAGTCTTAGGGCCGGTTACAACGATTGTTGGATAAATTTTATTCGTCACTTATTTGCAAGATAGTATTATCTACAATTATAATTAAGATAACACCTATAATTAAGATAACACTTAGCTTTTAAGATCTTTTGTTTACGTTTATATCTGTCTATTGTTAGTGTCTATCTTGTTGGTGTTAAATAAATAAAATAAAATAAAATAAAATAAAATTAGGACCTGATGCTTTTCAATTACCTACTTTAACTTTCAGGGTGAGGCCAAACGAGCGTAATTTTGTAAATTGTGAGTGGCGTAATTTCGTTCATTTTGCGTCACCGGCACACAACTCATTTTGCATCGCCTCTCAGTCCAGTTCGAGCCACAAGACAACGCAAAATGAGTTGTGTGCCGACTCACACTTTTATATGGAACCGAATGCAGCAGAAATTACGCGACTCACAACTCACAAAATCACTCTCGTTTGGCCTCACCTTAACCCTTAGGTTCATATTTGCAAATATGTAGAAATATCTGATAAATATAGTGGATTTCCATAAAATCTCATAGATGTAGTGGATTTCGATGGTAAAAATGAGTAAAGTTAAAAACTTTTTTCTGTTGGATAACACCATCCACACCCGGTGAAACACGCCCCAAGACTATTTCCCGTGATAGATTATATTTTTTTATATATAAAACTAGGTCAGCAAGCAAGCGTACGGCTCACCTGATAGTAAGCGATTACCGTAGGCGTAGCTTATAGGACGTGCGTCTGCAACACCAGAGCAAGCGCGTTGCCGACCGCGTACCCTCAATTCCCCCCAGAAGCTCTGGTCACCTTACTCAGCAACAGGAACACAATACTGCTTGAAAACAGTATTATTTAGCTGTGATCTTCTGTAAGGTTGAGGTACTACCCAGTCGGGCTACTCAATATTTTGAGCAGAAAATTGTTGTGCCAAATAGTTACAAATTATACATATAATACTGTAAATTTATATAACTAATACTTTTAAACTTAATTTTTAATACTATATCAAAAACTTTTATCTGTTAGTTAGCGTTATCCGTCAAACAACGTAATCCGCAACCAGTGAAGCCAGCCCTCATTGGATGTAAATGATGTTTAACATTACAAGTTTAGTCCACACGTCGCGCGTCGGTCATCATTTAATTTCAGCCTATCGCAGTCCACTGTTGGACATAGGCAGGACCGAATCTACCATATGGCTTTTTGCGCTTCATTCCAAGGCCCCCAGCTAAGTCAATTCAAAGTAAAAATAGACGAAAGAATCAATAATTTTATTAAATTCTTTATTTCTATATTACTTCGAACTGACAGTTAAAATGTTCGACTTCCATTACACATTCATCTCAATCGTGGTCAAATTTGGTGGGCCCCTAATTATTATTAGCCCAGGGCCCCCCGACCTCACTGTCCTGCCCTGGACATACTCCTCCTCAAGTTCGCACCAGACATTCCGATTCTCCGCATTCCTATTATGTAGTTCTACTGAATAATATTGTATTGAATGAAATTGTTTTAAGACCTTTGTAGGTAACGTTGAACTTCTTCTTAGTATACCATTCTCTAGATTAATGACCAATTTTGGTACATTTCAGTAATTTTGTTCAATGTACTTTAGTACGCTATATAGTTATTTTTAATATATATATAGTTAGAATTGATGATGGGTTGACGCAGTAGAGCTATTGAAACTGACTAAATCATTAGTCAGTTAATATATAGATAAGTAGCAATTATGTTATATATAATCAAACACGGCTTATAAAACTTGTTTTCAAGAAAATGCTACATTTTATATTTTGAAGTAAAAGTTCTTTACGCACGCTTGACTTGGGGAATAAGCCGGTGAATGCAGTACGAAAAGACGTGTGATCGGGTGAGGCGAACGTAAGTTGAGAGGGAGATACAAGTTAGATGGAGTTAAATGTACAATAGGATTATTTATATTTACATCAAGTGGCATAATTTGCTTATGCGATTCAGCCTGTAATATCCCACTGTTGGGCATAGGCCTCTTTCCCCATGTAGGAGAAGGATTATAGAATTACATTCTATGTGCACTAAATTTTAATAATTTCATCTTTGATTTATTTTGATTTAGCAGTCATGCAAACAGCCTTAAAAGTTTTAGAATATTGTTTTACATAATCCAAAAAACTAGTCTCCTACTTCCGTTGCTATTATTATCATTACTGTACAGTTCGTACAACCTACCTATTAGAGATGCACATACCTGAACGGATCCTAATTTTGATCAATGTCTGGAAATTATTTAAAAAAGCGGAAATACACAGAAACGTGTTTGAAATATTGTGCATTGAGAAGTTCTGTTTAAAACTATATATACTTAGTACAATCACAATGATAATAAAATTGTTACAAATTTCCATGTAGGTACCTACTTCTAAAAAATTATTAAAATGTAGAATTTATAATTATTATCTCACACGAAGTATATAATTATGTTACTGTAAATGCACGAATTACGGCAAATCCTAAGATTTAAGAGTAAAACCTAAGATTAACCAACTCTTAATGGTAAAAGCCCGAACGATTTTGCGATTCGTACTTTTACCACCATTCACACGGTAAGTCTTAGGATTTACATTAAAGGCACGGTAAATGTTGAAAAAGACATGTTGTAACGTGGCTATAGACCCGCGTCGGTCTAATTTTGAAGTTAGATAGGTTAGGGCTATTATTTATTTTTTTAACGAAATTATGCCGATAAACGGTCTAATTTTGAAGTTAGATAGGTTAGGGTTTTTTTTGTAACGAAATTATGCCGATAAACGGTCTACAGGTCTTAATCTAAAGACTTACAAATTTAAGTTTTTGACTGAAATAAATGAATAAGAATTAATCTCTGTTTTATTCCCAAAACCAACTTTTACTAGCTGACACTGGTAAAACCTAGCATATACTAAATTCTAATAAGTAGTAAAAGCCCGAAAAAAATGTCCCATTTTCATAAATCCTTACATTTACCAACTCATGTCGGTAAATTCTAAGACTTGCTCTTAAATCTTAGGATTTACCGTAGTTCGAGCTTTTACAGTAACATATACATCTCAATGAACAAATAAGAAAAAAGGCATTTAAAAAGCACAATGAACACGATAAATCTATGTCATAGATCGAACTTCCCTGAGACGATTATAACGAGCCCTTATTATTTGCAGTTCGTAATAGTTTCCTAAAAAAGCGACATTAGTACCGAGCGCACGCGGCGCCCGCGACCCGGAACGTCGACTTTTTTACGACAAAACACTGCGGAAGTTATGTTTCAAGGGCATTACGCACAGATCATTAAACGACGCTCCTCTGTTAAGTGAAAGAGCAGAAATATTTATTACTGTACGCCTTGACAACCCTGTCCGGTGACCGCGCTATGGAACGCCCCTCTATTACAAACCTCTTGAATTAATCCATACTTTATTACTATATAATAAGGAGTAGTTTTCAATGAAGCTGTGGCATGACTAGGGATGTTTTCCCCAGGGTTGTCAGCGAGAGAATTATCTTTCGGAAAGTTATATTGTCATTATTTTATGACATCTTCATCGGGACATTGGACACGGCGCGCGCGCCAACGATCTCGAAACGTGTAAATTCATACAAGGATAGATTTGAAAGAGGGCTGAATGATATTGCGCGATTTATTTGTATTGCGGAACGATTTGTTTTAAATGTAGTTTTGTTTATATTAAACTTAAAATTGCTTGCGTATTAAATTAATGTGCGTTTTGTAGTTTTCTAACATTGCAATTGCTAAAATTAATGCATTTGCATTGCGTGTGCAGATGTAATAAAACACAAAACTTTATTTACCTACTATATCTAAACAACGATCTTAGCACCGACATATTTGATTTTGTTCGTAAATATATATGTTTTATTTTTATATTTCTGATAGACAAACCAAATGCTGCTAAATTTTTCTTTATGGACCAACACTACAAAAAAAATATGAAAAAAGGCAGAATTAATGCCTAGTGGCATTCTCTCCCTGTCAACGTTTAGGCAAAACAGAAAATGAAAGAAATAAATTGTAAGTTACTAGTAATGTTTATCAAATATGTATATATTTATACTCAGATAAACATAATCACATACATATAAAATGGTTGTAGGTACATTTAGAAATGTAGTCTAGAATAAAATTATTATTGTAATGTATCATAAATGTAACAACTGCTAGCAAACCTTAATAAATAAATAAATGAAACATAAAAACACAACATCGTAAGACAACTGTAGACAATAAATCATGAGCTAGAAAATATCCAATGTAATGTGTTGTAGAGAGGTCTATGGATTAAAAATATTCAACAAGTATAACCGGAAAAGCCTTTTGAAGGAAAACTTACTACATCGACAAGTAATACAACGTAGGTAGACGAAAAAATAGTCAAGTAAATACTAGTTGTCAAAGATTACTCAAAAAGTTGTAATCAAATCTCGATGAAATTTAAATGTAACCAGATGATAAACATCGGTTTCCTTTTAAATTAAAAATCATCAAAATCGGTATACCCAGTAAAAAGTTACGCGGTATAATACAACGTAGGTCGACGAAAAAATAGTCAAGTAACAACGCATTATTAGATATAACTCGAAAAGTACTTGTTAGATCTCAAATAAATTTAAATGGGACCAAATGACACGCACCATCTTTCGATTAAAACAAAAATCATCGAAATCGGTCCACCCATTCAAAAGTTCTGAAGTAAAACATACATTTTTTTTTAAATACAGTCGAATTGAGAACCTCCTCCTTTTTTGGAAGTCGGTTAAAAAGAGTAACTGAGGAGTTTCTTGCTGGTTCTTCTCTGCAAAATTCGCATTCAGAAACCGGTGGTAGCTTCAATATTAAAAATAATTTAAATTTTGAAGGTGTTTTTAAAGCCTATTTATATAAAGATATTTTTGATTTTGATTTTATCGTGACGTATTTCGTTACATCGAGTTTCGAATCAAAACGATTCTAAAAAGTTTTACTTTTATAGCAAAGTGCCATCTAGTGTAAAACTAGCGTATTACAATAAAGTAAAGTCTCAAGCTTATATTTTATGAACCAACCCCAGTGTTTCATTTCGTGCTCACCCTTATTCTGTTTGTAGTACCGACACGTACTAAGAGATGTCGCTAGTTCCAATTTCAGACAATTTTGAAGTTTGTTTAAAAAATGTTAAAAATATTTTTAGTAATAAGTAGGTAAATTACTATTAATTATTTTATATTTTTATAATCGCATTAATATAAAGAAAACTGTAAAGAACAATAGTTCTGCTTGTTCTATTTTTGTTAGGTATGATAATAACTAAAAAATGTTATCAGGTTCTCTCAAAATAAAACAATGTTAATATCTGTAGTTTATAAACTATAAATAGTAAATTAATCATCTTATAGCCCAATCAATAAAATGAAACACATTATTTTTAATAAATCGTCAAACAACAGAGAAAGTTGATGACCGGAAAGCCTTGTTAATCGGTTACCATAGCAACGGATAATCGGTTTACCATCGCATAAAAACTATTCGATAAAGGACAGTGACTTGACAATCGATACAATTACAATCCACGAAGTTTTATTTCGAAATGACGCGTGAAGATTCTACAATCAAACGCGTCTGTCATAGTGAGTCCGGCAGTTGATAGATTAATTGCGTGCATGTGTTGTTTTGTGGTCGCGGCTTGTGAGGAGTGCTATCTCCTTGTAGTGAGGACGGCGAGGAGGCTGGCCGATGAGCGTGTCGGTGCGCGCTGTGCTGGTGGAAGGCCCCCAGGCCCCCCGCTCCAAGGGGCCGTACACGTATGCTAGCACGCCGCGCGCTCTCTACAACAATGTGAAGCTAAAACGTGACCCTTCGTGGTGAGTTTTTGAAGTTTGGAATTATGTACCTACTAGAGCAGGGTTTCTTAACCTGTGGTCCATGGACCCCTAAGGGGTCCGTGTTATGAAAGCTGGGGGCCCATGGCAAGCCTACTTATTTTGTGAGTCACTTTGCGCGTTATCAAAAACAGCTCCTCAATATGATATTCTAATCCAGCATAAGCAGCAGCAACCGTCACACTAATTATTAATTTATATGCAAAGTTTGATTGCAAACAATTAAAGGTGATTGAAGTAAAGCACCATGGGTTTTTTTTCTTTTTTTTTTTTGTAAAGGGTCTGTGGCCTCATTGAAATTTTTAAAGGGGTCCATCACTAGAAAATTTTTAAGAAACCCTGTACCAGAGTATGCATTTACCTGATTTTAAACTATATTTCTATCGAAAGAGAAATTTTATTATTTTACATATAACATTTTGACAAGAAAATCATAGGTACAAATTATGTTTAAGTTTGTATAATTTAAAATATAAAAATCCGCTTTACTTTCATACATAGCGCGTAAAAGTGATGATCCTTACAGATTGTTTTCAAAGTTCAAATAACTGAAAACTATATGAGGAGTATTCTGAAAAAGTCTGTTACGAGACAGATACTGAATTACTGACTCTGAATCTGTGCCATCTGGTGCCATAGACCATAGTCATAATTATATTTACGTAGCACCCTACTCCACAGGACTACTATCCTCACCACTTGAATGCCTGGCTATCAATGTACAGACTTCACGATCATTTCTTCTACGTATGTACCTATAGTAGGCTATAGAGGAACATTCCTCCGTAGGTTTTTCCTAAGCGCAATGATTTGGGCTTTTCAAGCGTCAACCTTTTCCCTAAAAACCAGCGTGCGTTCATTTGCAAGTTCTCTGATGTTGCAGATGGCCGGGCAGTAACAACTAAACATCAGTTGCTCGTTCCCCCCCCCCTCCATTTTTACATTACAGAAGCACATATTATCTATTAATTCATTTACAACTAAAGAACTACACTAAAAGTTTTTATAGGTACTCGAAGTTAGCGAATATTTAGCTAGCGACTATTCTCTCTCATTCTCGAGTTTTAACAATTCCTTGAAGACGTGTAATGTATACTTACGAGTATTATGATAATTGTTTGAATTACTGAATTTTAGGAAACTTAACATAAACTGAATGCTCTTACAATCCCTTTTAGGTAGGGATCCCTAGTACATATTTTTCACCTGATTAGTATCAACTATCAAGCTAATTTTTCGGGAGTACCTTCATTTTGATGAGGCGAACAAAAAGTTCCTCTTGGAAAAAATATCAGCTGGTTAGTAATAATTTTTGATGACCTTATCAGGTCATCAACTTGATGACCTCGTAAGGTCATCAAAAATTGATTTTTTTCTGATTTTTTTCTTTTAGTTAGTTAATATGTATATAATTTGATGGTAATATTGTCCTACAAATTGCGGGGTACGTTATCCCGGTCCTACGCTCACTGCTGCTCTATCTCCTGCTAACTCTATTAAATATCTACCACAATCGAGAGTTTTCGAAGAGGAACTTTTTGTTCGTCTCATCAAAATGAAGCTACTCCCGGAAAATTAACTTGATACTAATCAGGTGAAAAATATGTACTAGGGATTCCGTACTATTTAGCGATACAACTCATAAACACGTTATGAATTTACTTGTTTATTTCGTACTAATTCGAAAAAAAAAATTGTACAGACTTTTGTACTTCTAACTTCATAAATAAAGAAACCATAAAACTTTTCTATCCCATTTAACTTTAAAGAGTTATAACTAATAACACAAATTTAAGGCTTCGAATATTTTTCACTGACGTCACACAGCCGGTAGCATTTCCTAAAACTAATCGATTGTTTTAACTGGAATTTTCTAGTGATAACAATACGAAATAGTCAAATGTATAACTTTATGACCGATGAACATGCAATTTATTATGATTGTTTTACCAGATTCACATTTATAACGATAAATACGACAAAATATGTAAACTATCTATCTATACCTATATTATTATGTATTTTACGAAAATTGCGCGGACGGAGGAGTATGAAATTTTGCACACTAGAAGGAGTGCAGAATGGTATTTTTTTTTAATTATGCACAAAGAATACATCAAATCAATAAAAAAAAACATTACACACACACTATCATGTATTTGAGACACACGAATATAATATGACTCTTTTGTTTATTATTATAGAAGTAGGTATAGTCTTTGACAACAGAACCTTAAAAGAGTTCTAACTTATAATATAATATATTTTTTATAAAAATTTTTGATCATTTTAATTTAACAGAATAAAATATAAATGATGAATAGGTAAATAATTCGGATATAAATAGTATTTCGAATTGATTATGGTCGAATTTCGATAACTGGGAGCAGGGGCGTAGCTACCGCCGTATCAGCCGTATCAATGATACGGGGCCCCCGGGCTACAGGGGCCCCCAACGTATATAAACAAAAATAAATAAATAGTAAAATGTTATCCACGGTGTTAATTAATTTCGTGCTTTCCGGGAAAAAAACATATAAAATAACTGTCATACGTGCCTATAGAGTTTTCACTTCAGAAATGACAAAAATCAAAAATAAAAGATTGTTTAATCATAGAGATTGACGACACGTTGGCGCAGCGGTTACAGCACTGGCTGTTGCGCTGTCAGTCGCGGGTTTGATTTTCGCTCACGACAGACATTTGTATTGGCCACGGAGTATATTGGCCTAGATGTTTGTTGTGGTATGGGCGTTTCTGCTTCTGTATTGTGTGTGTTTCCGGACCTCCGACACAGGAGAAAATACTGGGGGCTGTTGAGTGTGAAGCGTTGTGTGAATCTTAATTTCTTTTTTTAACCGACTTCCAAAAAAAGGAGGAGGTTCTCAATTCGACTGTATTTTTTTTATGTATGTTAACTCAGAACTTTTGACTGGGTGGACCGATTAGGATCAATTTTGTTTTAATTGAAAGGTGTTGCGTGTCATGTGGTCCCATTAAAATTTAATTGAGATCTGACAAGTACTTTTAGAGTTATATCTAATAATGCGTATTTACTTGACTACTTTTTCGCCAACTTACGTTGTATTATACCGCATAACTTTTTACTCGGTGTACCGATTTTGATGATTCTTACTTTAATGGAAAGCTAATACTTTTCATGTAGTCTTTCTTGTTTAAATTAGATCGAGATCTGATTACAACTTTTTGAGTAATCTTTAATAGCGCGTATTTACTTGACTATTTTTTCGTCTTATTACGTTGTATTACTTGTCGATGTAATTGAAGTCGGTTTTTTTTCGTTTGCGAGCAAACACAATTATTTGAGTTAAGTGTTCGTCAGTGGCGGACTAAGCCCGTCAGAGGCCCGGGGCGGCAAAGCTGAATGAGGCCCAGGCTTAAAAAAAAATTGCGTGCGTACAAAGTACACATGTCTGAAGTGAAACTTCTTTGGCAAACTAATTAAAGAAAATAATTTAAAAGAAACTAATAAAAAAAAAAGAATTTAAAATACAAAAACAAAACTAATTGAAAAAAAAAGTCACCGTCACGCACTCGCGCGTCAGGCGGTCACGCATCCAAGGACTGATCGTCATGACGCTGCCGCGTTACCGGTCGCTTAAATTTTACCCCTCATGCACCTAAAGAAGTTTCACTTAAAAAAAAGCTAATAAAAAAACGAATTTAAAATACAAAAAAAACTAGTTGAAAAAAACAAAAGCGAACGTTGCGGTGTTCCCAGGCGGTCACCCATCCAAGTACCTACTGACCGTCATGACGTTGCCGCATTACCGGTTGCTCAAATTTTACCCCTCATGCGCCTAAATACTCGCAGCGGTCACATCACTGGATTGCGATTGACTGTTGCGCAGGCGGTTGCGGGTTCGATCCCCGCACACGACAACATTTGTATTGGCCATATAGATGTTTGCCGTGGTCTGCGTGTTTGTGCATTCCTTGTGGGTCTCCCCACCGTGCCTCGGAGTGCATGTTAAGCAGTCGGTCCCGGTTGTTATCATGTAGGTAGGTACACCTGATAGCGATCGTTACTCTTAGTAGGGAATATATCCGCCAACCCGCATTGGAGTAGTGTTGTGGATTAAACTCCGATCCTTCTCCTACATGGGGAAGAGGCCTATGCCCAACAGTGTGATATTACAGACTGAATCGTGCGCCAAAAGTAGTTTCACTTCAAAAATGTAGTTTTTTATGTTTATTGTTATGTATGTACTAATTATAGAAAATTTCTCCTGTTTTCCGAAGAAATATCTTCACGGTGGCCTCGGAAGGTCAGATTTTGTTGGGCTAAGAATAGCGTTACATTTAAAAAGCTTCTATAGGCATCTAAAAGTTATAGAATATTAGTACCGTGTAAAAAGTCTAGATTTCTGTAGTGTTTTGGTCTTGATGAAATTATATAGGTACTAAGCGTATTTTTAAAGTCTTGTTTACGATTTAATCAGGGGAACGCAGAGGCATTTGGGGCCCCCTAAGACTGGAGGCCCGGGGCGGGCCGCCCCTTCCGCCCCCCGGTTAGTCCGCCACTGGTGTTCGTCCAAAACCTGAGTTATATGTTCGAAGTATTACAACCTGAGAAACTCCTATCTTCTTCAAATGAAGTGATAAAAAACACTTCCGGAAAACTATCAGCTAAATACAGTAAAGACATCTCAATCAACCTTTATGAACAATTAATTGGTCTGAAAACATTTTTAAAGTCCGAAATTAAAAAAAATCATTCCATTGTACGGTTATCAGACTTTTCACTATTGTCTATCGAGACAGAAATTTTAGAAAAACTGAAATCATCTGTAAATATAGATGATTTAATAAATCAATTTGGCGAAAAAAAGGCTACAAAAGTGCATATATTTAATTTTAATTGTTTGAATAGCTCAATTTTTAGGAAGATATGATAAGTTATTATTATTATTAAAGCTTTATTAATCTCATCAGCATGTAATATCCCACTGCTGGGCATAGGCTTCTTTCCCCATGGGGAACAGGAACACATTCTACATGTAGGAGAAGGATCAGAGCTTAATCCACCACGCTGCTCCAATGCGGGTTGGCCGATATATTCCCTACTATAAGTAACGACGATCATAATCAGGTGTACATGATAACAACCGGGACCGACGGCTTAACGTGTTCTCCGAGGCACGGTGGGGAGACCCAAAAGAACTGCACAGACACCCAGACCACGGCAAACATCTGTATGGCCAATACAAATGTTTATCATGTGCGGGGATCGAACCCGCAACCGCCAGCACAACGGCCATAAGCCAGTGCTGCGACCATTGCGCCAACGCATCAATAAAATAATATTTATTTTCATTTAATTCAAGCATTTTTGTTTCTTTAGTGAGAAATCTTTACCCTTCGTTAGGGCCCCCTAACTAAATTTGATACAGGGCCCCTCAAAAGCACGCTACGCCACTGACTGGGAGACCACTACTTTTAATAATTAAAACAACCTTTCCGGTGTAGTAGTACTAGTAATTCGTTTAGTCGTCTAAAACTCGGGTTCGATTGCCGCCCGAGACAGATATTTGTATTTGTACATACATTTATTTATGGTCTGAGTAATGTATTTTTGATCTTCCCTATTGTGGCTCTGAGAGTACGGTAAGCTGTCGGTCCCAGTTGTTATTATAAACAACTTATAATAATCACATCATGCGTATTTACTTGACTATTTTTTCGTCGACTTACGTTGTACTATACCGCAAAACTTTTCATTGGGTGTATCGATTTTGATGATTCTTACTTTAATCGAAAGTTGATGCTAGTCATATGTGGTCATAAGTTGAAGATAAATATAAATATGATGAACAGCGTTATTATAACTATCGTTTTTTAGTTGGGTGAATAACGGGATTACCGAAGAAAGAAACTACACCGTAGGTAGCTACCATAATATTCATTCTAAATTAACTGAGGTAGGGCACAGCAGGAAACTTCCTGCTCAAAATATGAAGCAGCCCGACTGGGGTAGTACCTCGACCTTACAGAAGACCACAGCTAAATAATACTATTTTCAAGCAATGTTATGTTCCTGTTGGCCAGTAAGATGATCAGAGCTCCTGGGGGAGATTAGGGGTAGGGTCAGCAACGCGCTCGCGATGCTTCTGGTGTTGTAGGCGTCTATAAGCTACGATAATCGCTTACCATTAGGTGAGCCGTACGCTTGTTTGCCGACCTAGCTTTCTCCTCAATCGAATAGGTAAATGTCGTCGTAGTACCTTTAAGTATTAGGTACCTATTGAATAAAGAAATTAGTTATTTGATGTAATCTTGTAGACTTGTATCGATTAAGACTTTTTTTAGCTTGGTAGCTCAAGCTAAAAACAGCTTAACAAATACTTACATAAATACTTATAGCACGTAACACGTAAACGAACATAAATAAACGACCTGCACTTGACCGTTTTCAAGGCATCTAGTCCGGGATCCCTAGTACATTTTTGTCACTTGATTACTATCAAGCTAATTTTCCGGGAGTAGTTTGCAGCAAATTTTCTCTACGAAAACTCTCGATTGTGGTAGGTAATAGGGGTGGCAGGGGCTATCCCCTGCGCAGGGGATCCCCTAGAGCAGCAGTGAGCGTAGAACCGGGATAACGTACCACGCAATTTGTAGGACAATATTACCTACTATTATATTATAAAAATAATTAAGTAACTAAAACAAAAAAAAATCAGCTGGTTAGTAATAATTTTTGATGAGCTCGTAATTACCTACCACAATCGAGAGTTTTCGTAGAGGAAATTTTTGTTCGTCTCATCAAAATGATGCTACTCCCGGAAAATTAGCTTGATAGTAATCAAGTGAAAAAAATGTACTAGGGATCCCGGACTAATCGCTAATAGTCTTACTTGCCAGCCCCTCTAATTAGCCGGTAACAGCTAATAGCCTGTATTAGCGGTAGCTCCAACAATAGCGCTAAAGATAAAAATCAGACTTACCAGAATTGCTATGTACCTATATTAAAAATACATTAAAAATCCCTTTAAGGCACTCGGTACATTAATTAATTTTTTAGTCTACCAACTATTGAATTAAAAAAGTGTGTGTCAGCTCCGACGCACGACTGGAGTTTACTCCTTCAGATTGACTGTCTAAAGAGGCAAAAAAGGGTTACTAGTCTAAGAAAAAGATTAATACTATATCAAATGGTAAATAAACGAATCAAATAACCCAATAGGTAGGGTTCCGACAGATGGCGTTAAAAAAACGTAACGAAGTCATTCGTTCAGTTGATTTTACTTATTATATTTTTTTCATACCGGGGGCCTAATATGAAAATCGATTCTTATGGAGAAAACTCCAAAAAAGTGTGTTTGCATTTCACACACGACAGAAGTGAAACTTCTGAGAAGTAGTCTACGAAATATTTTTTCACCGAGAATATAAAATACTGTGTAATGTATTCTATCTCATTCTCTCGCCGACTTAATAGTACCTACTACCTACCTATACAATTGATGTGTTTGTTTCTTTATCGTGACGCATTATCGTTTCAGTGATATTCAAATCACAGCGATTCTAAAGAAATTTCACTTCAAAATGCCTTACATCATTATAGAAATGAACTGATGATCCTCAAACTGCCAGATCTACTTTTACTTAACATAGCTAAGAAATACTGCAAGGAAACTCACTGTCACGTAAAAAAACACATATCTATGTATACACAATATTACATTGGCTGTTAGTAAACATCTAAAACCATATTAGAAAACTATATAAAAATCTCTCTTATGCCTAAACCATTGCTTCTGTTAAAGTGATTTTTGTATCTACCTATATTTTAGGGATGGTCCATTTGTTTTTAGCAACTTTTTAAGCCCCTTTTTTGCTTCAAAGTATATTGAAATTTTCAGAATAGCTATTGCCTTTAAATACAGATGTAATCTGTTTAAATTTAGGAAAATTCACGTAGCATCACGATAAAAATGTCCACACACAAATTAAAATTGGAAGGTTTTTGTTACAAGTTTATTGTTAGAGCATCACTTCAGCTTATCGCAGTCCATTGCTGGACATAGGCCTCCCCAAGCGGCAGACATTATGGCACGAACTCATGTGTTTTGCCCAGTCACCACGCTGGACAGGCGGGTTGGTGACCGCAGGGCTGGCTTTGTCGCACCGAAGATGCTACTGCCCGTCTTCAGCCTGCGTATTTGAAAGCCAGCAGTTGGATGGTTATCCCGCCATCGGTCGGCTTCAATAGTTCCCAGGTGGTAATTGAACTTTGTTATCCCTTAGTCGCCTCTTACGACAACCACGGGAAGAGAGGGGGTGGCTATATTATTTACTGCCGTAAAACGTTTTTCTGAAGCTCTTGAATATGAAATCCCTTAGTAATAGCAGTAATAGGTAAAGTTTGATTAAATTTCATTTAATACTTTTCGTTTTTATCCTCACTCTATAATTTTAAAATGTACTAAATATAAGTGTTTATTATAAAAAAACGGAAAATATATTATATAAAATGAATTCCAAGAACAAGGGTTCATGAGGTCGTCACCACCAGCGGTCGCGTGCCCAACGCGAGCTGACCACGTCTTGCAGACGATATTATCACAAGGTTAGAACAGATCTCCGATTAGCGGGGCTAAAGTTTTGTTTTTTAAAAAGTTATTAAATTTTATGTTCGCTACTTTAACTTAACTATGTGAATTTTATGTTTGAGTAATTTTGTGTTACTCTTTTCTTAATGACTTTTTAAACAAAAGTTAATCTATACTAATATATAAAGCTGAAGAGTTTGTTTGTTTGTTTGTTTGTTTGTTTGAACGCGGTAATCTCTAGAACTACTGGGCCGATTTGAAAAATTCTTTCAGTGTTAGATAGCCCATTTATCGAGGAAGGCTATAGGCTATGTATCATCACGCTAAGACCAATAGGAGCGGAGTCCACGCCGACGAAGTCACGCGCAGAAGCTAGTATTATAATAATAAAGCTGAAGAGTTTGTTTGTTTGAACGCGCTAATCTCAGGATCTACTGGTCCGCTTTGAAAAATTCTTTCAGTGTTGAATAGCGTATTTATCGAGGAAGGCTATAGGTTATATATCATCACACTAAGACCACTAGGAGCGTAGCACCAATGAAGAATGTTTCAAAATCGGGTTTTTTTTTCTCTTTTTGAGAGCTTCCGCTGCGTAAACGGTTAAAGTTTCGCACAAATCATGTATGACAGAATTGGTCTTATTCCACGCGGACGAAGTCGCGCGCAGAAGCTAGTGTTGAATAACGGTTGGAGCTAAGCTCTGTGTAAACTATAATATTGATAAATTTAAAACCAACAATATGTTTTATACTGATGCCGATTATTTTGAATTAGTTTGTTTGGATATTTAATTATAGTTTTTGTACATAGATAGTCTACAGCCTGGGAAAGGACATAAGATACTTTTTAATGCGAAAAAGGGAGTGTAAGGGGTTGAAAGGTGGGGATGAAAAGTTGTATGGAAGTATCGTCATTTTTAGAGCTAGAAGCTTGAAACTTATTTTTGAGGCTATTGATTCGATATAAATAAATATGACATTCAAAGTTTGTAAAAGTTTTACCTTCGAGGGTGTAAAATTACAATATTATATAAATTAAAATGGAATAGAGGATTAATTTTTGTATGGAAATATTGAAGGTATGATAATGTTTTATAATTTTGCGAAAATAAGAGGCAAACTAGGTATTAGAGCTATTATGTTGTCCAAATTAAACCAAAAGATATATCCAAAAATGCTGTCCAAAGTCGCTATTTCACGCGGACGAAGTCGCGTTAACAGCTAGTAATAAATATATGTAAAAAAATTAAAATTTTCTTTCAATATATCTATTAGACAAATAGTTAAAAGCTGTTTTGTGCTTTTTCTAGGAAGGAAAAATAGAGGTTACCCAAAGGCAATTACGCCGCCCGTTGAGGAATACAAAATTATTTCTGTCGTTCTATTTTATGCAAATATATTCAAAATAATCTTTTTCTGTGAACTGTAAATAAATATGTATTAAATGTTGTGCGTGACATAAAATTTCGTCATTTATGGTTTTTATTGGCGAAAAAAGCATTATAGGTAGGGATCCCTAGTACATTTTTTTCACCTGATCAGTATCAAGCTAATTTTTTGGGAGTGGCTACATTTTGATGAGGCGAACAAAAAATTCCTCTTCGAAAACTCTCGATTGTGGTAGCTAACAGAGATAGTAGGGGGTAGAGCAGCAGTGAGCGTAGGACCGGGATAACGTACCACTCAATTTGTAGGACATTATTACTTTTAAATTATATAGATAATCACTAACTAAAAGAAAAAATAAAAATAATACGAATTAAATATGATTCAGACTGTAACGCCGCGTTGGCGCAGCGGTCACAGCACTAGATTGCGATTGGCTGTTGCGCGGGCGGTTGCGGGTTTGATCCCTGCACACGACAACATTTGTATTGGCTATACAGATGTTTGCTGTGGTCTGGGTGTTTGTACAGTCCTTGTGGGTCTCCCCACCGTGCCTCGGAGAGCACGTTAAGCCGCTGGTCCCGGTTGTTATCATGTACACCTGATAGCAATCGTTACTCATAGTAGGGAATATATCTGCCAACACGCATTGGAGCAGCGTGGTGGATTAAGCTCGGATCATTCTCCTACATGGAGAAACAGACCTGTTCAGCAGTTGAATGTTACAGGCTTAATCGTGTCGTATCGTATGGACTATGGTGGGAGTCTGTAAATAGTCCACTGTGGAACAGAGCTCCCTTCTCCTTTTAAGGGTAATTTTTTTTGCTACTCAGTGCATTACTACTATTTGATTAGAATACTCAAGGGAAATTTGTAACGCACTGACAAAATCAAGATATATTTAAGTGACAGTACCACTGAAATTTTTTAAAAGAAAATTTTAGCTTTCTTACTACCTACAAAGAACCCAAAAACGCGCCAAACGTTAAGTGACCACGTAAATCCTTAATTGCTATGTCAAACGTTCGCGTGAAGGATCACAGGTTAAGATAAGACGGTAATACATTCTGTTAATAAATGAGAGGAGCATTGCCCTTAACCTTGAGTCACTGGGCGAGGGTGTTGGGGGGAGCCGCGTGGTCGCCGTAGCCTGGGCAACCGACCCCCCTTTCCGGTCCACTTTACGATAAAACTTGGCTGAAATTCTTATGTCGAGGTAATGACCGATTCAACTTATACGTAAGAAAAGGTGGCTTATATTGTCGACTAAGTCCACGATCTATATTGCCTG
The DNA here is from genome assembly GCA_905220545.2 of Melitaea athalia. Lineage (NCBI taxonomy): Eukaryota > Metazoa > Arthropoda > Insecta > Lepidoptera > Nymphalidae > Melitaea > Melitaea athalia. The sequence continues at coordinate 1,013,901 of HG992180.1, forward strand.
CTAAGGCAAGTTGGAAATTTTAAGCCGGGTGTTTTAATGATATCGGGGTTGTAGGCAAGGGTGGCTAATTCTCCGGGTAAATGTGATCCATTTTTAAATCAAATCAAAAATCTCTCTATTCAAGTAAGCTTTAAAATAACATTTACAGATTAAAATTATATTCGTTTTTTTTACAAATTAATTAATTTTTATTTAATTAATATTTAATGTCAACTCCCCAGACTCCCCAACGATTCAGAATGTAGATTCTGCAGAGAAGAATCTACAAGAAACTCTGCAGTTACTCTTTTAAAAGAACTGACAATTATTATAATATATATTTAGTAATGTCTTGCATGTAACGTCATGTTTTCTACGTCGATATAAATACATTTTTTTACAACTAGTTTGGCAAACAAGCGTAGCTTATAGAGGTCACCAACACCAGAAGCATTGCAAGCGCGTTGCCGACCCTGCCCCCGATCCCCCAGGGTCCCAGGAGATTCTTTCACCTTAAACATTTTAAATTATATCAAATTTATTCGAGCCAGCGGGATTTGAACCCGCGCCTTCTGACGTGCCGTCAGCGCTCTGCCAACTGAGCTGAGCAGAACGCTGACACGGCACGTCAGAAGGCGCGGGTTTATTTATTTATTTATATACTCTTTATTGTACACATAAAAAAGAAATAGTTTACAATTTATAGAACAGTATACAAAAAGAAATATACAACGGGAAACAGCGATCTCTTCCAGACAACCTGCGTGGAGAGGATTCAGCGGGTTCAAATCCCGCTGGATCGAAAAAAATTTGATATGATTTAAAATGTATATAATTTCATCATGTGTACGTAACACAAAAAATAAAAATAAAACGAATCTTTTCACCTTACTCACGACAGGAACACAACACTGCTTGAAAGCAGTATTATTAGCTGTAATCTATACTAATATTATAAAGAGGTAAAGTTTATAACTTTGTTTGTATATACGGGGTAATCTTCGCAAATACTGATCCGATCATGAAAATTCTTTCGCTAACAGAAAGCTACACTATTCAGGAGTGACAAGATAAAAGGAAAAAGATAAAAATATATAAAGATTTTAAATCAGCAGGATTTGAACCTGCGCCCTCTGACGCTAATCAAGCATTATTATTTGCCTTAGAAATCAATTGGTGATTTTAAAACATTTATATTTATCTGATTTGCTGAAAATAGTGAGAGGCTACACTATTCAGGAGTGACATAGGCTATATTTTATTGTAATTGTACAAAAAAATTCAGTAAAAAAGAAAAATATTAAAATATATTATGAAAATGACAAAGAAACGAACGCCATCTATCGCTGTTAGATTTAACTATTTAATACTCTATTTTATTTACTGTCTATTTGAATCTATCGATGACGAAGTTTTTACGCTTTTTGATAGATGGCGTTGGAGCAACATATTATTTATTTAAGTGGTTTAAAATTTGTTCTTTATAGTATGTTATTTGGTTCTGTAATTTAAAATAATAAATACACGATATTATTACGATTTTACGCCCAACGAAGTGGGCACGGGTCTGCTAGTATTCTTAAAATTTCATTACAAAGAAAAGAAAGAAAGAAATAATATTTATTTTAACACAAACTACAACACATATAATATACAAAATCACATAATCAAACATTTTTATGCCAAATTGGTTTGCCAAATGAATAAAGTGTGGCTATTTCATTTGAATATTTCTTTTAATTTTGAAAGTAATTTCTAAATGTGGTCCCTACTTCTCCTAGCTAGGTAGCTGAGCTATCTGTATAAAGGAGAAGCTATTTTCCTCCCAAAAATTTTAAACCTGTATTGAAAGTTCGATATTCTAACCTAATTTACTTGAGACAAAGACAAGTTACTTTAGATATTAAATAGGTCATGGCGTGCGACAATGGTGATGGCGATTCTAATCATGTTAATAAATGAAATATTTTTCATTGAGTTACTTTTACCAAAACTATCAGAGTACCGTAGGCAGTATATAATTATAAACGACTAAGAATATCTTTCAGTAGATACATATATATTATTTACACATGCACACATAGGCAGTAATCACTAAAACCCAAGTACATGTCCATAACTCGTATTCCCTTAAATAGTTTAACAATTATTATATTCTAATAACACATCACACTTTACATAAAGAAAATAAAACTCGCTAATGATACAATTGTTCAGAATAGGTTTTGAAATGCTATAAATCATGCGCAATTTTTTAAAAGTGAAACTTTTATTACATCGTCTCAAACTTTTTCGTCTTTGTGTTGCATGTCGCGTGACGGTCGACCGCGCGGTAAGATTGATAAAGCGATTTTTATACCTTTAATGGAATATTACTCCAAAATTTTTTAGTTAAATGTCTATAATGTGGTCACACACGTTTTTTTCACTTTTGTCAAAATACATTTAAAATTTTGAGAATTTTAAATCGTAAACAATTTTTGTAATTATTGTGATACAACAAGTTCTTAGTTTAAATAAATAGGTACTCTTTAATATAATAAATGATAAAGAAAAACGAGTGTGCTGTAGACCACACGACTGAAGTAAAACTTACGAAACGTAACTCATTCTTTCTATCTTTACTAACATTTATCTCCCTCTCACCTTCAGGCGTGAAGCGAACCCTCACCCGATCACACTTTTCGTAACGCTCTCGTGCCGCTTTCACCAGCTTACTCCCCAAGTCAAGAAAGCGTAAAGAAGTTTCACTTCAAAAATACAATTGATATGTTGACTATTGACTACTACCTAAGGTCCTTGACCACCATTTTTACACTTTTTTTATTAGCTTCACCTGTTTGTTTGTAAATATGTTTGTAACCGACTCCTTTGGACTTCATTTTGACCCATTTCTAACGTTCAGATTTCATTTAAACTTGGTAGACTTATTGAGCACCGATGACAATACACCAATTTGATAAAATTATTCATTTATCCTAACGGCTTGGCACAATAATCAACGTTTTTCTCGCTGTCCTTTGGACTTTTCTCTCTTTTACTCTTTTGATGATTCTCTACTTTTTAGTTTGGTTTATTTATAAAAGCGTGTCTTTTAGTTTTTTTTTTAACTAAGTATTATTATTAAAATTAAAAATCGTCAATTGACGTAAAGTTCGTTCGTTCGATTCATTACTTAGTGCCTAAATGTAATCGAATTGTGAAAATAAAATTAAATACCATTCAAAGAATCGCCCTGTATCATTACAGTCCATAACATTTTATCAGATCATGAAACTTTTCATCAAACACTCGTAAGGCTGGCTTTTCAAATGTTAAGCTATACCTAATCTATATTACAGAAGATAACTATATATATATATATATATATATATATATATATATATATATATATATATATATATATATATATATATATATTATAGAATGAAACTAAGAAGGCAACGGCGTTGTGAGCATCTCATTACCCTGCCGTAAAGAAATACAATGAGGAGTAGGTAACAATAGGCTTTCCATTGACTTCTGGGGTAATAGTGTTTACAGTAAAAATAAAAAAAACCCACAAAAGCCTCAAAGTTAACGTTGGGACGTCATAGAATAATGCATAAGCGTTGTATGGGTATGTTTTCGTTGTGTGTGAAACATTTATGTAATTGGATAGCTATTAAGCTAGGAAGGTCCAATTTTGTGAGTGACGTCAATCGCCGTATCCAACTTGGCTGGACAACGTTCGGGAAACTTCGTGGAAAACCTTGCAAGTGACCTATGTCTAGCAGTAGCTATTATCATAGCACTTCTAAAATTATTAAATGAGATGGTAAACAAAAATTCTCAAATATTAATGTAACATTTTAACTCGACATAGTAAGCCTCTCAAATCAAAATACGTTCTACGTAAAACATATTACAAGGTAGCTTAGCTTACCATATCAAACAGCAGCATAACTCAATGTTGATACATGGGTAAATATTTGAAAGTGTGCATATTGGCATAGTCATGGAGATTAAGAAAAAAATGTGATGAAAATGATTCTTTATATGATTTTTGTAATCTCAGGGACTTTCTTTTTAAAATAGTATCGAAGGGCATGTCCTAAAATATATACTTTTTGTATAATAGACAATTCAAAATTCATACGAACGGTAGTGATAAATATGGATAATTGGTAATTAGGTCACTTACAGTGTAATGAGTAGTTTTCGAATGGTAATTATGAAAAAAATAAAAAAGTGTTGATAATTAAGATATAAAAGCTTTATTGAAATGAAAAAAGTTACTAACTTAAAACAAAAATTAAAGTTTCTTTTCTATAATAACAATTATGAAAATCAGTTACTAAACAATCATTAGAAAAACGTAGGCAACATGCCTTAAAACATAAAATAAAAATAAAAAAAACATTTTCCAATAGAATCGTAAATATTTTTATAAGAAATAATAAAATCAGTGTCTAACACAATAAAGTGGAAAACAAATAAAACTTCTAATTGAAAATAAAAACAATTTTTGAACGGTCTTAAAGTTAAAGTTTAGAGATCAATATTATTACTATAGTAATTATTAAAGCATTAGAAACGTTGTACCATATTATATGATATCTCAGTCATCACAACATCATCAGCCTATTGCAGTCCACTGCTGGACATAGGCCTCACCAAGTTCGCGCCAGACATCCCGGTTTTCCGCAATCCTCATCCAGCCTACATCGGCAATCTTACGTAGATCGTCGGTCCAACGGGCCGGAGGAAGTCCCACACTGCGTTTGCCAAGACGCGGTCTCCACTCCAAGACACGTCTACTCCAACGGCCATCGGTCCTGCGACACAAGTGACCACCCCACTGCCAATTCAACTTGTTATTTCTGTGGGCTATGCGGTTACTTTCGTTCTCTCGCGGATAGCCTCATTTCTAATTCTATCTTTGAGAGAAACCCCAAGTATAGCCCGTTCCATTGCACGTTGAGCGACTTTAAACTTGTGGACCAGTCCCTTCGTCAGTGTCCACGTCTCGGCTCCGTATGTTAAAACAGGCAGGACGCACTGTTCGAAGACTTTTGTTTTCAAGCATTGCGGAATCGTCGAAGTGAAGACTTGACGAAGCCTGCCAAACGCTGCCCAGCCCAACCGAATCCTCCTATCGGCCTCCTTCTCGAAGTTGTTGCGGCCTATTTGGATGGTATGGCTTAGGTAAATATAATCCTGGACAACTTCGAGAAGGGTACCATCTACCGATATCGGTCTCGGTATGACTTGGTTGTTAAACATAGCTTTCGTTTTGTCCAAGTTCATACCGAGACCGACTCGTCCAGAGGAATCGTTTAGGCCGGCCAGTATTTGGCCTAGTTCATCCAATGTCTTCGCAAAGATGACGATATCGTCGGCAAAACGAAGGTGAGAGATGTTTTCGCCGTTGACGTTGATGCCTCGTTCCCCCCAATCCAAGGTCATAAAGACATCCTCCAGCGCAGTGGTAAACAATTTCGGTGATATGACATCACCCTGTCTTACACCACGCGGGAGGAAAATTGGTCAGAGTCGAAGGCTTTCTCGTAGTCCACAAATGCCATACACACCATCTGATTATATTCTTCTGTCTTTTGAATAATCTGCCAAACAGTATGGATGTGGTCTACGGTGCTGTAGCCATTTCGAAACCCAACCTGCTCTGCTGGTTGAAATTCGTCGAGTCTTCTGGCGAGACGATTCGTAACGACCCTCGAAAAAAGCTTATAGACGTGCCTCAGATGTGAGATCGGCCTGTAATTCTTTAACAGAGACTTATCGCCTCTCTTAAAGAACAGTACCACCACACTCCTGGACCACGCCTACGGCGTGGTACCTCGGTGGATAACGGCTTTAAAGCTCCCGTTTTTAATCTGTCTGAGCGCCGCACTAATCTCATATCTACTTCGATGTCCAGGATGTCCTCTGAATTTTGACATAACAATGGTGCACGTGGATCTTCGGTGTCCCAAGGCTCGGGCTTACGTGCGCTGGACGAGTACAACTGTCCATAAAATTTCTCGACCTCTTCTCGGATCTGAGGGCGAGAATTAACATAATACCAGATAATAATAGATTATAACATAATTACCATTTCTAAAAAAACTAATTACCATTCGCTTATGCGAACGGCAAATACCGGTAATGAGACAGATGGTAAGTAGTATTTCAACTATTTTCTTAAATGAATCATTCTTTTGTTAGAAAATTTTAATTCTATTCTCAAAACCCAAAAGGGGTCACTAAAAGGACTACATAAAACACGTCATGAAAAATATGTAATTAATCACTTACCTAAAAAACAATAAATTGTAATTAGAAAATATTTTGACAAAAACACTATGAGGACCAGAAAATCAAAATTAGCGCCAAAAAGACTGGTCTTTGACACTACCACTGCACTCGATGTCCAAGCCCTGACTGGCGCCCGCGCGGCTGTGTACTTTTGGATTGGAATATTCCAGTTTTTATATGAAAATTCATTACGAAATATTTTGAAATGGTAATTAGTAGGTTATCGATGGACATTTTTTAACTGATCTTATTTTTAATAAGTTAAGTTCTTTGCGTGTTATAGCATGGTTTTATGTGTTCATTAACAACTTAAGTTTATGAATATTTAACCAAAAGTGTAATCTTCAAGAAGGATTTAACACTTTTAGGATAATTATTGATTGAAAATGGAAAATGGGACACGAATGGTAATTAGATTTTGGCACTTTGATTTGTAATATCTCTTAACTTAATTTATAAATAAGATTTTTAGTTATCGCACCATGTTTGGGATACTTTTTTACATAAGAAATAATTCACAAAAGTAAAAAATAAAAACGCTGTATTGGTTCTTTATCAACCGCCGCGCGATTTGCACATTTTCAAATATTCACCCACATTCATGTTGCGGCAACGCGCCGTTCACCTTTTTCGCCATTTCCAACAATCTGACGCACGTCCGGCTCCCAATATCACAATTTACTTGGAAAACATTTAATTTTGACCTCTAACGCTCTAACTGTTACGTTAGAACACGCAATTTAAATAAAAAAAATTATATGTTGGACAGTGAAATTGTATAAATCAGTCTATTCTTATACGATTTTTATTAAGAGGAAAGGATACCAGCTCTTTCTCCATACAAACGTATTCGACTGTTTTCTCCCTGGATAATGACACTAGATCAAATATTTTTGTAAAATAAAACTTTTACCTGCCATGACCATGCCCCTACGTTTTGTTTTTTTTCATATTCTTATTATATTAGGTAGTAGGAGTCTTCAAAAACTAGAAATATTGCCTAATTTTTTGTACATTTTCAGACACTCATAAAAAAATAATAATTCATATTTACAAAAAAAAAGAAAACGGAGCGGCATAGCTGAAGGCTTTGTTTATTTACCTAAAAAAAAATAAAAAAAAAGTTGGCATGTTTCGAGGAGAAAACAGGCGACTACGAAATGATGTTTTGGTCAATAATTATCTACCTAAAACGGTCTGAGCTGCAGTTGTCCCTTTCTTGCTGTTTGTGGGATAGGTCTGGGGGAGGGAAGGGTCAAAGCAGTACGTATACACGCCAGCGAAGTGATGCCTCATAGTCGATAATTATATAATTATAGATACACTAGTGATGTATTATTTTGTCGATATTTTCAAAAATTCGTATTAACAAAATTAAATAATCTCTCTTTTCATAAACTACAATAAAACCTTATTTGGATGCGGTTTTCATTGTAACATTGTGCAAACCTGGGCTAAGGGTAGGGGTAGGGTAGGGCTAGGGTTTCTCTAACAAATAAAAATGATAATTATGGTAAATAGTTTAAATAATTATGTTGTTTATGTTTTTGCTTTGACTATAATTTTGGCTATTACTGAGGCAAAGGAAGGATACTGTAGAACGACTGACGGACAGACACTAGGAAGAGTAGGTTAACTAAATAAAGCTACAAAATTTCAAAATAAGAAGCATTATTTTATTCAGTTCAAGTAGGTAAAGAGTTATTTAATTATTTCCTTTCCTTTCCTTTAAGGCAATCATAGTAAAATTTTTCTAATATTGGTTCTATTAAATTCCAGAAAGCATCTTTCATTTTAACCGACTTTTAAAAAAGGAGGAGGTTCTCAATTTGACTGTATTTTTTTTAATGTATGTTCTCAGAACTTTTGACTGGGTGGACCGATTTCAATCAATTTTGTTTTAATTGAAAGGTGTTGCGTGTCATATGGTCCCATTTTAATTTAATTGAGATCTCACAAGTACTTTTAGAGTTATCTATACATATAATAAAATGGTAGGAAAGTCAAAACTGTACATTGAATATTTTTTTAAAAGAATACTTGGAGTGTGATCTACAATCGATACCGAAGCCAAAAATATAGTTTTTAGAATTTTTGTCTGTTTGTCTGTTTGTCTGTATGTATGTCCGGGATAAACTCAAAAAGTACTGCATGGATTTACTTCAAATTTGGCACGAATATTATTAAGAAGTCGGGTCAGAACATAGGCTACATATTATCACGCTATCACCTACGGGGAACGAGCAGTGAACGCACGCAGACGACGTCGCGAGCAGCAGCTAGTATCTAATAATGCGTATTTACTTGACTACTTTTTCGTCGACCTACGTTGTATTATACCGCATAACTTTTTACTCGGTGTATCGATTTTGATGATTCTTATTTTAATCGAAAGCTAATACTTGTCATTTAGTCTTGTTTAAATTAGATCGAGATCTGATTACAACTTTTTGAGTAATCTTTAATAGCGCGTATTTACTTGACTATTGTTTCGTCTTATAACGTTCTATTACTTGTCGATGTAATTGAAGTCGGTTTTGTTTCGTTTGCGAGCAAACACAATTACCAAGTTTTTGGTAAATGATTCCTTTAGGGCTCCACAAAATAAAATAGCAGTAACTTCGTTATAGCCTTTCCAATATTTTTTTAAATTAAATTCGGACTACTCTGTAATGAGTTATGCATGGTCAAACATATAAAAAAATATACGTGGCGACTTTAGAACCTCCTCTGTTTTTCTTCATCGGTTAAAAATTCTTTATCAACCACAAAATAATTAAATAAAAAATGAATAGGTGGTCCTGAAAATCTGTGTTAGGGTTTATCCCTAACTGAAGCCAAGGACTTATCTTTTTGTGAGACACACTGCCACCTTTATTAGTGACTATTATTTTTAATGTCTTTATTGTTAGTTCTGAGTTCAGTTGTTTCAATTTTTTTTTATTATTATTATTATTTCTTTTTATTTATAGTTTGTTCTTCCACATTTAGTTTGATGTTTTTTTTTTTGTAATAAGTATATATACTAATTTTTATCTTATGTTCATCATTTGTATTTCAGTGTGTTTCGCAAATAAAGCGCTTATTATTAGGTATTATTACGTAATTTGCCTAACTAAAAAGACATCAATAAAATAATCTATACTAATATAATAAAGTGGAAGAGTTTGTTTGTTTGTTTGTTTGTTTGAACGCGCTAATCTCAGGATCTACTGGTCCGATTTGAAAAATTCTTTCAGTGTTAGATAGCCCATTTATCGAGGAAGGCTATAGGCTATGTATCATCATGCTTAGACCAATAGAAGCGGAGTCCACGCCGACGAAGTCGTGCGCAGAAGCTAGTAATTTATAATATGTATATGTCACCAGCATCTCATTTGTTTTTTTTATTACTATTTTTAAACATTTTTATATCGTCCCAATGCATGTGTTACGTATAACCGCGACAAACATGAGACATTACAACTTATATGTATACTATTATTATTATTATACTTATTTTGTTGCGTACGTATGTGTGTATGTACCTATGTATGATTGTTATGTATTCTTTTTTGCTTATGTATTTATATTTATATACCACCTGCCCATCTGAAAAGCGATATCCATTTCATTATCAGGTTGTCTGGAAGAGATTGCTTTTTAGCAATAAGATCGCCTGGTTGTACAATTTGTGACTATAATTGCTTGTAATGTAAATTTTGTTCTTTATCTAAATGTACAACAAAGTATATTATTATTATTATACTAAGACAAACATATTAATTACTATTATGTATGGCTACAATACATTTATCATGTACACTATATGTATGTATCTCAACACCCATTCTTACATACACCTCAACCATGTAATTACATACCTAATTCATAAATAAAATACCTAAGTATTTCAATAATTACTTACCAAAATACAGTTATGTAGATAACAATCCAATGAATTAACAAACAATAATTCAAAATAATAAGTACTAAGTAGTTTACGAAATCCAATAAAAGTAAGCCGAGTAACAGAAGAACGAAGCAGAAAAAATTAAATAAATAAAAATAAATAAATATGTAAAAATGCGGTCGTCTGTTCCTATGGTAAGCAACTTAATGCTTGTGTTACAGGTAATAGCCGACTGTTATAACTATATGTATATATGTATATTTTTATAAATATACATAGAAATAATACACATAAATGTGTATATAAATACAAATATTACACCCAGACTCGGGCAGGAAACGAACCCGCAACCCGCGGAACAGAAAGCAGGGCCACCACAAACTGCGCCAACGGGCTAATCAAATGAAACAAGTAAAATACAGAAAAATAGCATGACGCGAAGCGCGGGTGAAATGCACACGCACACTAACACCACGCCACTCACACATAGACAAAGCAGTGCGGGGCTTGCGGGAGGCGCGGTAGCGGCTAACAGCAATAGTCAGTGAAACAGGAATATTTTATTCAAATACCTATTTTTCAAAAGTCTATTCAGTATCCTTTCCTCTTAAGGTAGGGCACAGCAGGAAATATCTTGCTCAAAATTTGAAGCAACCCGTCTGGGGAAGTACCCCAACCTTACAGAAGATCACAGCTACTTATTACTGCTTTCAAGTAGTGTTGTGTTCCTGTGGTGAGTAAGGTGACCAGAGTTCACGGTAGTGTAAGGGGTTAGGGTCGGCAACAAGCTTGCGATGCTTCTGGTGTTGAGTCGTCCATAATATGTTACGGTAACTATTTACTATAAGACGAACCTAATGTCTGTTTGTCACCTCTATTACATAAAATAATTGTGAATAAAAGACTTTAATTTATAACGCTAAGTAATAAAATGAGAACATTATCAATTTAGGTACCTAGTCGAAAAAAATAGTCAATGAAATACGCATTATTAGAGACAACCCTAAAATTACTCCTGCCGAGTAATCTTGCTCAAATTTAAATGGGACAACAAGACAAGCATCAGCTTTTAATTATAATAGGATTATCAAAATCTGTACAAAAATAGACGCCGCATTGGCGCAACGGTCATAGCACTGGTTTGTGGCTGTTGCGCTGGCGGTTGTGGGTTCGATCCCCGCACATGACAAACATTTATATTGGTCATACAGATGTTTGCCGTGGTCTGGGTGTTTGTGCGGTCCTTGTGGGTCTCCCCACCGTGCCTCGGAAAGCACGTTAAGCCGTCGGTCCCGGTTGTTATCATGTACACCTGATAGCGATCGTTACTCATAGTAGAGAACATATCCGCCAACCCGCAGTGGAGCTTGATTAATTAAACTCCGATTCTGCTCCTACATGGAGAAAGAGACTTTTGCGCAGCAGTGGCATCCCACACGATCCATCACGATTCATCAATCGTGAGTGACTATTTCACACGGACGAAGTCGAGGGCAAAAGCTAGTATTATGTTAATTGAAATTTTTGTATTATTGTCAACCTGTTCTGTTTTCGAACTACAAACGTCTGCAAGTTTGTGAAAATTGAATTAAACGAGTACAAATTTCTTTCATATAAAAAATACAAGTCATAGTTGTAAAAGAAGTTCTAGTCTGTACTTATTGTGATAAAACGGAAACGGGTCAAATTCTGTACCTACATTTAAGATATTTCAAGTTTTTTTTTTTTTTTTGAGGGTAGTCTGTGATCGATATTTTCAGAATTTACCTGGTTGTATTTTGGTCGTACATTAACACCAATACTTCTAAATGATTATAAATTAAACTCCACACAATTTGGGATAACTATAGTACGGTTTAAGGCATTAGGTAAACTACTTTTTATTCCGAATTTTAATACGGTTTTCTAGGGAAATGAGATGAAAATTAAAATGTACAATCGCTAACTTGTAGGTACAGCGTATTGTTAAATAATATTGTATAATTAATTATATGTTTTCCCTGAACATTCATCGACTAAACAAAATAATGTATTTCGCTAGAGATAATTACGCGATGTCTTATCAGCCTTATTCACCGCAGCGTGTGTACTAGTAAACCGATTAGTATAGAAGGCTCCGCGTATGAAACGGTCGCTTCAGTACGAGTATTATAATTATACATAATTATCTCACTCAGTATTGACTTAAATCGAAATTAAATGTATTTTCGGGAAATCGTAAATATTTTTTAATATGCAATCTGTGATACGTTAAGGGTTTGTTCCAGTATAACTGTTATTAGAAGTAATTAATGAATCTTGTTGAGGATGTTCAATTTTTGTTTTTTTTTTTCGTATTTCATCTTTTTAATGTTTCTTAGTGTATCAATATCAATCGTACCGGTCCTCGATTTGAAAGTGTTTCATACTTCGACACCCTCGTGTTTACCGTCTTAAGCCCACGTGTACGCTTGCGCGATAACATGTGCCGCATTAGTTGATATATCCGCGTGAAAGGACGTAAGCGACGCGAGAACGCTATTAGTGTTTTTAAGTCAAGCCGCTGACCACCGGCCGCCGCACCGGACACTCGCCCGCCCGCCGCCACCGCCACCACTCGTGCACCACGCGCCACCACCGAGCGATACTCGCGACACACCGCCCGCACCTAACGCGAATCCCCAACATTACTAAACTGTACCGCCACCCTCACACACGATAGGAAGTCATGTGACGCGCGATGCCAGCGTTAGATATACCGGCTGACGATGCGAACGCGTTCACAGTGATCAACCATGAGGAGGACAAGCATACCGCGAAGCACGTGCCGTTGCCGCGTATCGTAAACGTCGTCAAGCCGCTCCAGCGCGATGACGGCCGTACACACGTACCGAGCGCGACAAAAGACCAGCTGACGGAGAGAATGGTCGCTGCCGTCGTGCCCCAGACAATTCTCGACCCTAAATTCACACGGGCGCTTGATTTCAAACTCCGTCGCCTGAAAGACAAAGAAATTTTGGAAGCTAATCTTCGACGGCCGACGCGCTACCGCCGGCGTCCCGGAGCACTAGCGACATCCAATCCCAATCTCACTTGGAAAGAACAAACGCCGCCCAAGAGAACGATGAGTCAGTCTCAACCGCGTATCAATATAATTTCGAGTGATGGGGAAAGGACTAAAATATCACCAAAGTTTGATAAATCTCCTCAGATTAGCAAAAGTCGCAGCAAAATCTCCGGTGCTAGTGAGGGGGATAAACCAAGATTTGTCACTACAGTGAAGTCTGGGCAGTTTCTTCTGCCACCACCGGATGTCGCTCACCTTCTTGGATTGGAAACCCTGTATCCACCTCAGGAGAGAGAGAAAATTGTGTATTCATATGCGAATAAGCCTAAGGCTGTAACGAATAAAAGCAAGCGTTCAGTACCGGAAAAGAAGGAGACTGTACCAAATGGTGTGCCTCATGGGGCTCCTTCTTTGGGCAACGCAAAGAGAACCAACGTCAATGGTGGTGAAGTCTTCAGAGGCGTCCGAGCGCTGATAGCGGGCGTCGCCGGCATGAAACATCTTCTCGAAGAACATGACCAAGTGTTAGTAACCCTTACTCTAGTTATGTAACCTTAGCTCGTAAATAAGTCTGCAAATATAATAGAACTGTCTTGTCCAAGTTATCGCTCGGTATCGATTACAGACTCGACGAGACAGAGAATCGGTTTTAATAATACTTATTTCGAATTATTTATTCAGTTCAAAATAACTGTTGAAGTTACCTTCAATTTTTGAAACTTCGGGATTATCTTTATCTTATTGTTAGTTATATAACATATTCTCAATTTTATCAAAATCTGATAGAAACATTCCTGTATACACATACTTGATTTTGTTATCATTTTATAACAAATTCACAGGTACAAAATCAATCTCAAACGTATTTTGAATATATTTTTTAGTCATATACTTTATTTTATGCCTTGCCACCTATGTTTATAATTTCTACTGTACAGTAGGTATATTAGTATGCAAATGTATTTCTAGTATTTGATTAATCCTGAAACCACTAGAAAAAATATTCTAACATGATTAGTAAAGAGGTCAGGCTGTTGTAGGGGATCCGGCACGGTCTACTTCCGGCCGACGCCATTGGCCGGCCGGGGGTCAACTACCCCCGCAAGCCTCAAATAACATTACAAAACTGTGCCATATCTTATCTCTTATAATAAATTTATTAGAACAATCAATAAATAACTATAAATAGTCAGCTATGTAGATGTCAAATAGTAGCCAATTAGTAGTCTCGTAAAACATATACATTTTATAAAAAGGAAAGAAACTGGTGTTAGGTTAATTACCATTCATATTTCTTCTAGAAGGAGTTTCTACAAGGAGTTTTTATATAATTAACATCTATGTAATTTTAATTTAACGTTAAAATATGTATTAAATCACTGTTCTATATAAACGGATTTTTTGCACTAACGTAATTAAAAAATTCTCGGACGGTCTTTTAGATACTGTATGGTTCTATAACAGCAAACAAAACTTATACCTAATCACACATTTTTAAGGTCGACCTAAAAATTCCGAAAAGGCTATATAATATTGTATTTTAACTTTATCATTTTTTTTATTACCTATTATCGAGGTGTCTCGCATTAAGTACCTACTGTAGAACAATTGTTCTAAGACTCATACAAAATTTTAAAGTTACATCTCTATGTACCTAATACGGATAGATGATGATGGTCTTAGTAACAGGAAACCATTGACACCTTAAGCATTCGTACGGAACCCTAAAAACTCTGTTACATAACACACAACTAGTAGTGCATGTCTCGTAAATAATTTCCAGTACATTTATTGTAATGAGTAATGACATCTACAAGCAACTGACATTACTTTTTACCTTTGATCCAGTTGTTAACTGTAAATGAACTTTTGTTACCAAGATACCTGTATCAATAATTATGTACTGTCATTTCTCTCTGCGTCTGCCTATGTGTAAATTCTATGGTAATTAAGTGTTGAATTCTTTGAAACTTATCATCTTTTGATGTAGACATCATTTGTAAAATGTTGGAATGAAGGACGACGTCTTGAAAAAACTCCGCAAAAAAACTGCAAACGCAAAAAGATTTTCAAATTAGTTGTTAAAATGGTAGGTTTTGTCACAAAGTCAATAGTAAAGAAACTGGAAACAGTATTTCCAAAGTAATTTAGTTATGGGGTTCTGAGGTATCATTCGTTTTTGAGGGGTATCTTGCCCAAAATAGTTTTGGAATTCCTGCTGTAGAGGATAGGTCAAGTTAGACTTTCCTGTAGATAAAAGGAAGCCTTTGCCCATCAATAGGATGCTAAATATCCTGATGGAGCAGCGTGGTAGATTAAGCTCTGATCCTTCTCCTACATCAGGGAAGAGGCATAGGCCCAACAGTGGGATATTACAGGCTGAAGCGAGGATGCTAAAAGACTGTAACAGTATAGTACACTAGTGAACACTATATTTACAGTGGCAGCTATAGAAGATAGGTCAAGTTAAGGTACAACCCTTCCTTTACAGGAAGAGGGGCCTATTTACAGGGGGGAGGGGCCTATTTACAGGGGGGAGGGGCCTATTTACAGGGGGGAGGGGCCTATTTTGGGGCATTTACAGGCCGTAATTGTGCAGTATAGAGAATATTATGTTCACAGTGGCAGCATGGCGACGGGTGTCACGGGCGCGACGGGAACGACTGGCTACTCCAATCTCATGCACGACAAGCGCGTTGTCCGCGGTAGCACCTTTGCTTTACACCCACACGCAGCTGTGAGTATTATTTCTGGGTATTTAAAAAAAATTTTTTTCGATGTTCTAGGCTCAGGCTAAATCTTCATCATTCACTATTATTAAGTTACACGTATTGTGTAAAATATTTTGTGTCTTAATAAAATATGTAGTATCTATACTAATATAATAAAGCTGAAGAGTTTGTTTGTTTGATTGTTTGTTTGTTTGTTTGAACGCGCTAATCTCAGGATCCACTGGTCCGATTTGAAAAATTCTTTCAGTGTTAGATAGCCCATTTATCGAGGAAGGCTATAGGCTATATATCATCACGCTAAGTCCAATAGGAGCGGAGTCCACGCCGACGAAGTCGCGCGCAGAAGCTAGTGTAATTATAAAAAACCTGTGTGGTTTTATAAAACCACGGTAAAAGTGAAACTTTTTTTCACATTATAGACATTTAACTAAAATTTTTTGGAATAATATTCCATTAAGGGTATAAAAATCGCTTTATCAATCTTACCGCGCGGCCAACCGTCACGCGACATGCAACACGCAGACGAAAAAGTTTGAGACGATGTAATAAAAGTTTCACTTTAAGTTATTATTAAGTAATTAAGAATAACAAAATGTCTCAATTTTAAACTTCAATGAGGAATTAAATTTTATATCGAGTATAACAAAATACAAGAACAGAATCGAACAGAATTTTTAAAATTTTTGAAATATATAGGTAGGGATCCCTAGTACATTTTTTTAACCTGATCAGTATCAAGCTAATTTTCCGTGAGTAGCTTCATTTTGATGAGACGAACAAAAAGTTCCTCCTCGAAAACTCTCGATTGTGGTAGATGATAGAGTTAGCAGGAGATAGAGCAGCAGTGAGCGTAGGATCGGGATAACGTACCACGCAATGTGTAGGACAATATTACCATCAATTATATAAATATTAACTAACTAAAATCATAAAAAATCAGCTGGTTAGTAATAATTTTTGATGACCTTACGAGGTCACCAACTTGATGACTTCGTAAGGTCATCAAAAATTGATTTTTTTGTCTGATTTTTTTTTAAATTTTATTTAGTTAATATTTATATAATTTAAATATAACATTGTCCTACAAATTGCGTGGTACGTTATCCCGGTCCTACGCTCACTGCTGCTCTATCTCCTGCTAACTCCTATCATCTACCACAATCGAGAGTTTTCGAAGAGGAACATTTTTTTCGTCTCATCAAAATGAAGCTACTCACGGAAAATTAGCTTGATACTGATCAGGTTAAAAAAAATGTACTAGGGATCCCTACCTAATAAGGATGCCATTGTCTAATATTTTTATCGTTGAAGTATCGTATTATATCAAATGATTATTTGATATAGTTTATGTCGATTGATTATGTGATATAGTATCTTTTATCTATATATTATGTATATATAAAAATCAATTGCTGTTCGTTAGTCTCGCTAAAACTCGAGAATGGCTGGACCGATATGGCTGATTATAATCTTGAAATATTCGTGGAAGTTCAGGGAAGGTTTAAACGGTGAGAAACATAAATAATAAGTAACGGAAAATACTAAAAACGACAATTTAATTTTCAGACAGTCTTTTGTCAAAAACGTTGTCAATTGGTTGTCAAATATTTATAGCTGCGATCAGAAAGTGTTTTGTGTATATTTTTCACAAATATACGTAGGTGATACCAAGTTCACCGGGCCGTCTAGTTTATTTATAAGAAATTCGCACAATCAACCTACTATAATAAATAACCTTTTATTTTAGTTATTTGACCTGTAATTTTGTATGATTTGTCTTTACATGTGTATAGATCATTTCAGTTGCAATTGCTTGTGTGCAGTTAACGACATTTGTCACATGCATGAGGTTATTATAAAAAATTTATAACACATTTAATAAATTATAGTTTGTCCATTATAATTTATAAAGCAGTAATAATGATGAAGATTTTTTGTAGAGTTTACAGTTTATCGTTTTTTTTGATAATTATTTTTATTTAAATTTTTTAATTTTATTATTTTATTTTTACAAGATGCAATGGCGGCCTTATCACTAAAAGCGATTTCTTAAAGGCGGCTGCCTGAGTGAGTAGAGAAGTTATTTCTATTTAACACAATGCAGTTACTACTTTGATAAAGTACTTCTAATAAAGAAAAAGTAGACCAATTTATTTTAGAAATTAGTCTCTTGAAGACAGCCCTTATTTTAAAAAATAGTATAGTAGTTCAAGAAGACAATGACCTAGTTAATGAATCTGATAAAATACCTGAAACAGGAATTACGCAAAAGCAAAGTATTTTAAAACTGCAGTCACTCAAAGTCTGTAGGTACGAGTAAAACCAAATGAACAAAGCACCTTGGACTCGATATTCGAGGGTATAAGTTCAAGGCGACTCTAGCTAAAGAACTAAAATCATAATAAAAATATATTAAAATTCTAGTGTAATTAATAGCGCTAAATGTATTTTTTTTATCACGAATAAGATAATGCCTTAAAGAAGTTTTTCAAACACATATAATAATAAATAAAAAATGACTGATTCGTAGCTAAGATAATGTCACAACTAAGTAGTTTCCATCTAAACGTTATTTATATAAAGTACAAACATTATGCCGGCAACTTTGCCCGGTGTCCATGATTGATGATTGATGTGGTCCATGGTTTTGTCAGTTTCGTAATCTTTCGTTAAAATAGAGCCTAAGTCACTCAGTATTAACGTAGTATCATTTTGGTAAAAAAAATTTTAATTTTTGTCTTTTTCCTTAACAAACAAACGAAATCAAAATCCTCTTGATAATATGACTATGATTATATAGTGGTGCGTATAGTTGCCAAAAACAAGTTAGATTTCCACTCGGGATGGATGTGTATTTGTACAAATACTTCTTTCCGTTTTGGATGTCTGTCCTTGTGGGTCTCCCCACCGTGCCCCAGAGAGCACGTTGAACCGTCGCGGTCGGTCCCGGTTGTTATTATAAATACGTAATAGCGATCTTTACTCATAGTAGAGAACATATCCGCCAACCCGCAACGGAGCAGCAGCGTGGTGGATTAAGCTCTGATCTTTCTCCTACATTGGGAAAGAGGCCTATGCCCAGCAATAGGACGGGCTGAAGCTGGGAGTCAAAAGTAATATACATTTAAAAAAATGCAATCAAATTGAGAATCTCCTCCTTTCTTGGAAGTCGGTTAAAAATAAGCTTACTGCCATGCCTCGTAAACTCTCGTAAACGATCGGCAATTACGATGCTATTAAAAATGTAAGTCGGTCGATTCTAATTGACTCTCGTATGATATTATTGTTTAATTAGGTTTGTTAAAAGGCCAGTAGGTTAACTGTTAGACATAGTATTCATAGTCAAAGTTAGCTTACCTTTTCACGTTACCTGTTACAGGTTAATTTTCTAGTAAGCTTGGATAACCTGATCTGTATCAACTTCTTTTCTTATTTATATTTAATTATATAATATATCTATTATAATTAATTTTTGTTAGCCGTTAGGCATTTTCCTCCCTACGACATTATTTGATTACACCTGAATGACCTTTTCTGTATTGTCGAGTATCTCTACAGTTTATGCCAAGGTCTACTTAATATTTAAATATGTGACATATTATTAATTGTCACACATCATCAGTGCTAATCAGTCAGTTATCACACAAAAATCCAGAGCTCAAGAATAATTATTGAAATGCGGTCAACAACCCAACGACATTAAATTATTTGGTCTACCACATTAGATTGTGTTGTGTTCTCATATTTAAGTAATGTGCGATTGTTCTCTTTTATTTTAGTATATTAAAGAATTTACTTGAAAACTTGATAAATTTGTTATTTAATCTAAAATAGTAATAAATTTTTGTAGTTTATTTAAAACGAAATTAAATTACGTTTTTTTTAAAGCATTTTATTTAAGCTAGCGTGTGGCAGACATTTTATTACCAAATAAATATTTTTCGCTTGATTATGATTTTTTAATTACATACTTTATAATTTTATTAATTTGTAATTTTTTTTTCTTTTTGGTAAATAAAAAATACAAGCTATATTCTAATAAAAACCTTTTTGAAAATGAAATTTTTTAAAGATTAGATACAACAGCATAATTACTATCCGTTATAATAAACCTGACTTATATTTTTCATTCTTCAAAGAATATAATATATTGTTCGAATATACTTATATGTTCTTAGTGAGACATAAAGGGGACAATTTGTATCTATTTTTCTGTTTTATACTACGCTGTTTATTCTTGTAATTGTTTCTGTACCGTTCTCCAAATAAATAAATACTTATCATCACTATCATCACTATCACTATTCTTCTATTTTTCTATTTTCTTTTTCTATTGTTTTTTAATTTATTTATTTGTTTGAATATATTGTATGTATTTTGATAAAACTGTTCACCTAGACCATCTACATTTAGTTATACCATTTCCTCTGCCCAAAGGTTGCCTGGAAGAGATCGCTCATTAGCTATAAGGCCGCCTTTTGTACTTATCTCCTGTTTTTATTTTTGTGATTTTGCTCATTTTCTTTGGTGTACAATAAAGAGTTTTTATTATTATTATTATTATTATTATTATCATCACTACATATTATAAAACAAAGTCGCTTCCCATCTGTCTGTCTGTCTGTGTGTATGCTTAGATCTTTAAAACTATCCAACGAATTTTGATGCAGTTTTTTTAATAGGTAGAGTGATTCAAGAGGAAGGTTTATATGTATAATACATGTATAATATGTTAGAGAAACACTGATAATTTTAGAGGTTGGTAACGTACCTTTTGTTGTAGATAGTATTTATTATCAGCATTGCACCCGTGCGAAGCCGGGGCGGGTCACTAGTATTATTATAAATAATAAAATTTATTCCCTACTTTAAATCTACTCGATTATATTTCTCCAAGTTTCTATACACGAGCTCATAATATTTACTTATTAGATTTGTAACTAATCGTATCATGATGACCTATCCTGACAGTAATAACGCTGGATATTGAAACTAAGCAAATAACTTCATCGCTCTAATGGTACCTGTGAATGTTGATAGCTGACTCCACCGCTGACAGCAAGGTGTTATTAGTACCGTTTCAAGTGCATTACCAGTAGTTTTGTATTAGCCTTGAAACAATTTTTTTTAATTTATTTTAAAAATTAAATGAAATTATGACAATTATTATTCTTTTATTAATTGATCACGTCACTAGTCTAGCTTTAGCGTATTCTAAGCTTCGACCGTCGTAAAAAGCAGTGACCGAATATGAACACAGAAATGGACTTGATTTTTTTTTCTATGCTCTTCTCTTGCTCAAATGCTCTTCTTGGGTTCTTGCAGAACTTTGGTCAAGTATTGTTCCTTACACACATTCACATACATACACAAACATTGCACCTCATTAATAGTATAATAAGCCCGTATAAGTTTAAAATTAAAGCATTTTCTACTTGATTGTATTCTTGATTTTCTTAATAAAATAATTTGTAATTTTCGTTATTATAATAACAGTAAATTTATGTATGCTAATGTATTCAGCTGATACAGTGCAAATAAGTGCATGTATGCGGGATGTACGCCGTCAGGTACAGGGTTCGATGCGGGCAGTGATCGATTAAGTCTGATAGCGCATATTTAGGAATAACGTTAGAAAATATTTTTAATAATCTATATACAAGTATATATATATATGTATAAATGAAAGGGCTTTTGTTAGTAGGCCTAAAATCCGAGAATGGCTCGACCGATTTGGCTTTGGGTTTGAAATATTTATACCATCTACTCCAAGGAGGTTTAATTTAATTAGGTTATCAATTTTATTGAAGTGAAGCTTCTTTAGCGCATGAGGGGTAAAATTTGAGCGACCGGTAACGCGGCAGCATCATGGATGGTCAGTACTTGGATGGGTGACCACCTGGTAATACCGCGTGACGTTGGCTATTTTTAAATCAGTTTGCCAAAGAAGTTTCACTTCTGACATGTATTGTGTACTTTGTACACACGCAAATTTTTTTTCTTTGGGGTTTACTCTTGTGGGCTTGCTTGATAATCTTAAACTTGATGGTACGAGGGACTTAAATAAGTTTAGATATATGTATATGTATAGTCTAGTATTAAATTTTTTTAAGAATAAATTATTATTATTTATTTTCATTTTATTATCATTATTTAGGACAATTAGTGTCCAATAATTTTACAAATCTGAGTGGGATAAAGTAAAATCGTCTTCATTCTAAATATTAAAATTTACCTATTTTTTTATACGAGTAGAGTGGCAAACAAAGCCCACGGCCCACCTGATCGTAAGTGGTTATCGTAACCTGCAATACCAATAGTATTACAATTCCCAAGCGCTAGGCTGTCATTAAAACCCGACCGTCCCCTTCCTCTCCTAGAAAGGTTCTCTAGGTAGGCCAGGTTCTTTAGGTAGGAGCTCTGGCTGGCTACTCTGCACTCATCACAGGAACACAACACTACTTGAGAGAAATACTATTTAGCTGCGATCTTCTGTAAGGTTGAAAAAGGGGAGGTTCTCAATTGTATTGTACTTATGTATATAGGTATATTGTATAATATGTATTATGTATTGTATATTTTTTATGTATGTTACCTCGAACTTTTGTTTTTTAATCTAAAGGTGGTTGGTATGTGTCTTGTGGTCTCATTTAAATTTAATTGAAATATAACAAAGTACTTTTCAAGTTATATTTACCTAATCATCATCATCGTCATCATCAACATCATCATCATCATTTCAGCCTATCGCAGTCCACTGCTGGACATAGGCCTCCACAAGTTCGCGCCAATAATGACGTGAACTCATGTGTTTTACCCATAGTCACCACGCTGGGCAGGCGGGTTGGTGACCGCAGGGCTGGCTTTGTCGCACCGAAGACGCTGCTGCCCGTCTTCGGCCTGTGTACTTCGAAGCCAGCAGTTGGATGGTTATCCCGCCATCGGTCGGCTTTTTAAGTTCCAAGGTGGTAGTGAAACTATGTTATCCCTTAGTCGCCTCTTACGACACCCACGGGAAGAGAGGGGGAGGCTAAATTCTATGCCGTAGCCACACAGCAATTTACCTAATAATGCGCACTTTTCAAGTTATAATTACCTAATTTACTTGACTATTTTTTCGTCGACCTTATTTGTATTATGCCGCAAAGGCGCATACCTTTTCACTGCGCATACCGTGCGTATGTCTTGTTGCTCGATATAATATGATGACATGACTACTCTTAGTCATCTTTGATAGCGCCTATTTAATTGATTTGATTGTTTTTTCGTCTACATACTTACGTTGTATTACTTGTCAATGTAATTTAAGTCGGTTTTTTTTTCGTTTGTGAGGAAACATTAGTCATTCTACTCAAAATTTTTAGCAGAACATTTCCTGCTGTGCCCAACCTCAATGAAAAATTAAGTATGTAGTAGAATCGTTACGAATTAATTCTAAATGCTTCCACTACAAACTATCAAGTGGAATCGACCGTATAGGCTTCGTATTGCATTATGTAACGAAAGCTAATCGTGTAGGTACATCTATATTACATGATGGTGCTTGATTACCGTAAACATACATATTAACTAACCGAATTAACTCGGCTTAGAACTAGGTAGCTGTTAATACTTCGTGCGGGATATTTGGAGTTTTGATGAACTATTCAAATTGGAGTAGACGTACAAAAACTAATTTTAGTACGCTTCAGCCTGTAATATCCCACTGTTGGGCATATAGCTTCCACCGACGATCTTACGTAGATCGTTATATATTTATGGATTAGTAATACGTCATTGTCCACAGGGCGATGGCCTGGAGTCTGGCGCGGCGCGTGCGGCCAGGACGAGGCGGCGGGCGCTGGCCCGGCGGGCGGCGCTGGCGAGGCTGAGGCCCGGGACGCCGCCGCCCGCGCCCGGACGCCGACACCACCCCATACAGACTGAATACTACCTCGAAGAGGTAAACTAGATGTGTTATACTGCGGTCGCCCAATAGAAAGAAATTTGTACACTAACCCCTAAGTGAAGTGACCCCGTATTGTGTGAGCGCAACCGCAATATCTTTATACGCGAGAAACAAAGACTAGAGATGAGGGGTCGGTGTACGAATTTCTTTTTATTGGGCGACCGCAGTATACATAATTATGTTTTAGCTGTTAAATGTTATTGATGTAACTTTGGTTATGACTACAAGATAGGTAGGAAGGAAGGTAAGGATAGGTAGGCGATAGAGCACTCACAGTGCCCGTGGGTGCTCTATGGACGAAGGCGGCCCGCACATCTTGGGCCAGCCGTCGCGTCGGGGCGTCCCGGTAGCATGCGAAAGCGATCCCGTGGCGCCCCGCTATGACGATGAGGGCACCGCTTTGTTTTAGTGG
Source organism: Melitaea athalia (assembly GCA_905220545.2). Lineage (NCBI taxonomy): Eukaryota > Metazoa > Arthropoda > Insecta > Lepidoptera > Nymphalidae > Melitaea > Melitaea athalia. The sequence goes on from HG992180.1 coordinate 1,038,207, forward strand.
GTAGTCTCGGTTGTTTACCGGGCCAGGAGTCCCACTCTCCCGCCGGCCTCGTCGGCGGGGTGCGTAAAAGCATTTCCCAGTGAAAAAAATAAGCTGTAGATAAGAAATTATGTTGTTTAATACACTGTTTAATGTGTTTAAAGAGTTGTAATGAATCAATATAAATATTTGGCGTATTTCATTTAACACTCTTTAACTACTAGTATCCCAAAAACCTCAATTTCTCCGCATTGGGGCTTTAGAGAATTTGTTCTAATTTAGTACTTTTAATGTCCTAAGCTATTCTAATGTTCAAGCTGTTAGTTTGTCCATCACATCTACAGGTATCTCTACAGGTAAAAAATACAACTGCTATATTGCTCCTGTTCTGTATAAAATTTTAATGCCACCTTCGTGATTTTGGCAGTTATTCGACAAAGGCGTGGAAATGGAAGTCGGTGTACAAACAGACCTATTCGTCGATCGTCCCGCGACGCCCATCTACGTGCCCGCCAAGACTGGAGCCGATGCTTTCACACAGATACAGCCGGGAGACGTAAGTGTATTAATAAAATTATTGGTACATTATAAACTTAATGCCACCAAACCAGCAACTACAATTATTATCTCTATCCTTAGGTTTCTATTATTCTTTACGTCTTTTTCACTTGATAATTTTTGAGTCCACTAGGACTCGAACAACGGCGACATAAGAAAAAACTATCGTAGTAATTTAATAATCTCTTTAGATTATTTTTTTACAAATTAAGAAAAAAAACGAAGTTTGCATCTGTAGTACTAACTTGGTTACAGAAATGAGGTTTTACTTCCCACTAACAGTCTATAATATTTTCAACGTGTTAAGTTAAGGATACGAGCACTTTTACTTTTACGGGACTTGCCGTGACTGTGATATTTTAAGCACTGGGCGAAGTCGCACATGACCATGGCGTCTACAACATCGAAAATCGAGAATTTCAAAATGATATAGTGTTGAATGACCGTGAAAGCTTAAAAACTTGTACTAATGCAAATATTTGGTAGAGCATGGTTTCAAACATAACACGAGTAACTCTAAATTGAGCTACAATCTTCGTGTCTAGCGTGTCTAAATATAGCTTTGCACGCTGCCTTATACATTTCAATACAAAGGTCGAGTGTGACAGCTTTGTTTACAAAAAAAATACATAATTACATACATAATTATAATCACGCCTCTTTCCCGTAGCGGTAGGCAGAGACCACTTTTTTCCACTTGCTACGATCTTTACATACTTGTTTCACTTCGTCCACTTTCATTATTCCTTTCATACATGCTCTTCGGTATAGGGTACTCTTGATCTGGCCTTTTTTCAAAACGTCAAAAAAGATACAAATGCAAACAATACCTATCAACAGTGTTTAGGGTCCTTAAGACTAGATGAGCGAAATGAAACAAGTGGACTGTAATTATTATGCTGGTATATTAGACCGTACAAGAATTAAGAATCACGTCCGTTGCCGATGGTGTATCGTAGCCAGCTGATCCGAGCGCCGGGTCGTTGCGCGTTGGACGTGCTACCGGCCTCCGCCCGTCCCCGCCGTACCCCCGTCGCTGCGCGAGCGCAATATCGCTCGAACAAGCTCCCCGGGTTGAAGGGTAAGCTTCAAAAAGGGAGTGGGCAAATGTTGTTGAAGGCGCGCCGTATCGTGCCCTTCTTTGTCTTGATATCCGCCACTCTCGTCGCTCCGTCACCTCCCGGATACACCTGCACAATACGTCCAAGACACCACAATAGAGGCGGCAGGGCCTTTTCTTTGATAAGTACAAGAGATCCTATTTTAATGTCACTGGAAGATGTAGGCCACTTGGTCTTCTGTTGCAGTAGATGTATGTACTCCGTATGGTACCTGTTCCAAAAATGTTGTTTTAGCTGCTCGACTCTTTGGAAGCGTTCTAGACGGCCGACACTGATTTCTGTTAATTGTGGATAAGGTACAGATGTTAGTGGTCGTCCAATCAAAAAGTGGGCAGGTGTTAAGGCAGAGAAGTCAAGAGGATCGGAGGACAGAGGAGTTAGAGGTCGGGAATTTAAAATTGATTCAATTTGTGTAAGACACGTATACAGCTCTTCGTACGTGAAGTGAGCCTGGTGCAACTGTCGCGTCAAATGATGCTTGATAGACCGCACGGCGGCCTCTGCAACACCGTTGAAATGGGGAGAATAAGGTGGCGTGAAACTAAACTCGATGCCTTCCTGTGCAATACATGAGTCAAGATTAGACGTCTGCAAAAATTTATTTAGTTCGTTACAGGCACCTACAAAATTAGTTCCGTTATCGGATAAAATTGTGCGTGGTTTACCACGACGGGCTATAAATCTATTTAAAGCTGCAATATACGCTTCCTTCGTAAGGCTTGTGACAAGCTCCAGATGCACTGCTTTTATAGACAGACAAACAAAGATACATAGGTAGGACTTAATCAATTTGCAACCTCTACCCAATCGGTCAGCTATCAATATTGGGCCGGCATAGTCAACGCTAGTATGTAGAAAAGGAAACTCAAGTGTAGTCCTAGCAGTTGGCAGTTGACCCATTATAGGTTGTACGCATTGCGCTTTGTGTCTAAAACATGTAACACAATTTCTTACGACTGATTTAGATAGGTTTCGACCTCCTAGGGGCCAATGAGTTTGGCGAACACTTGCTAGAAGAAGCTGAGGGCCAGCATGTAAAAGCTTTTTATGCATCATTTCAAATAGAATTTTAGTGAAATGATGTTTAGAGCAAATTAATATAGGATGTTTAACGTTGTAGTCGTAGGGGGAATTGTCAAGCCTGCCGCCAACACGAATGAGCCCATCAGAATCTAAAAATGGAGTAAATGAAATTAGTTTATTCTTACGTGGTAATGAACCTTTAGCTTTAAGTATACGATGTTCCTCCGGGAACATTTGTAGTTGGGCTGCTTGTGTTATATAAATTAATGAACCTTGTAGTTCTTGTTGGGTAAGTGAACCTAGTTTTTTATTTTGTATATTTTTTAAATTGTATATAAATCTTAGTATGTAAGCGAAAACTCTTTGTAAATAATTAAAATTAGAATATTTAGATATTAATTGTTGAATTAAATTTTGATTATATTCAGTATTTTGTATATTCATGAAATTAGAAAGGACATCTGGTAAATGCTGTTTACTATTACCATTGGGAGTTTTGGGCCAAATGGATTCATCTTGCAATAAGAAAGGTGGGCCTGACCACCACAATTTGCATGCGCTGATCTTATCAGCCTTCACGCCTCGGGTTATGAGATCGGCTGGGTTTTCCCCAGACGGTACGTAACCCCACTCAAAGCCAGAAGTACTCTCTTGTATTTCATTGACACGGTTACGTACGAAAGGCTTAAGCTGATGCGCAGGCGTCGACAACCAAGCTAACACAATTGTTGAATCACACCAAAATCGGCATAGTTTTATAGATATTGTCAGTGATTCTCTAACTTTTGTGCACAGCCTTGAACCTAACAACGCCCCACACAGTTCCAACCGAGGTGTCGTGACAGGCTTAATGGGAGCTACGCGACTTTTAGACGTTAAAAGATTTACAGTGACCATTCCTGAATCATCGATTGATCGTATGTAGACGCAGGCACCGTAAGCCCTTTCAGAGGCATCTGTAAATATATGAATTTCATTTATGTGATAAGTACACGAAATCCATCGTGGTATATTTAATTTATTTAAATGCGGTAATGTATTACAAAATGTATTCCACTGACTTGAGATTTCGAATGACACCTCTTCGTCCCAGTCACACTTATTTAACCACAATTTTTGTAAAATGACCTTGGCTTCCAATAAACATGGACTAACTAAATTTAGTGGGTCAAATATTTGACTAATGATGGACAAAATAATGCGTTTAGTGACATTCTTAGAGGGACTTGTATTTATTAGAAATGATAATGTATCTGTATCGCATAACCAATATAAACCTAACGTTTTTGATGAAACTTTTCGATCACTAAGATTTAATATATTATTAGAAGTATTGTAATTATTTATTTGATTTTGATTATTGTTTATTTGTTTTAAAATTTCGGCACTATTTGATTTTAATTTTCTTAAATTGAATTTAGCTGTAGATAAAATTGACATGACTTCTTTGCATAATTCGACTGTACCTTCAATGGTATGACTACCACTGAGGTAATCGTCAACATAAAAGTCACGTTGGATAGAATTTTTTGCATAGTTACTACATTTGTTGTCAGCTAAACTAACTAAGCATTTTGTAGCTAAATACGGTGCGGATGCGGTTCCGTAAGTAACCGTATTTAATCTGTATGTCTTTAATGGTTCGGAAGGATTTTTACGAAAAATGATTCGCTGTAATGAACGTTGAGAAGGATTTAATTCTATAGCCCGGTACATTTTTTCAATGTCACCCGTGACTACAAATCGGTGTTGTCGAAAGCGCAATAAAATTGAAAATAGGTCATCTTGAACGACGGGTCCCACCATCTGTATATCGTTAAGCGATATACCAGAGGTAGTTTTTGCCGACGCGTCAAATACTGTGCGCAATTTTGTTGTTGTACTAGTTTCGCGTATGACACCATGATGGGGCAAAAAATAATTTACACTAGATAAAAAATCATTGTCCTCTGTCATGTGACCTAGATTCAAATATTCTGACATGAAATCAACGTACATATTTTTGAAATTAGAATCCTTCTCAAAACGTTTTTCTAGTGATAAAAATCGACGTTTAGCCATTTCGTATGAGTCGCCTAAATTGTCGGGACTTGCTTTAAGAGGCATTGTGACTACAAATCGTCCGTCGTAATTACGAAATGTATTCTTGAGAAAACTCTCTTCACAAGCGCGTTCTTCCGCGCAAAGAGAATATTTAGAAGGTATTTTATCAATTTCCCAAAAACTTGTTAAATCGGGAACATTATTTGTATTTATAAGATTACATACATGTGAGTGGGGTGAACGGTGTCTAGTGGTTATTGTACCTGTTACTATCCACCCAAGCTTTGTGTCACATAGTTTTGGTTGGTTTTTACCTAGATCAATGTGAGCACATTGTATGATGCTCCAAAAGACCTCTGCTCCTACCAGGATGTCTACGACTGACGGAATATTGAATGTAGGGTCTGCTAGGCGTATAGTCGTAGGTATAAGGGTGTTATCTATGTTAATAACCTTAGACGGTAGAAGTGAAGTGATCACCGGCAGTACTAGGCAATCAATGTTAAAAGAATAGTCACCGTAAATAGACTCAATTGTGAGATTACAAGACCGTGCACTATTAGTAGATTGATTGTTGATACCTGTGATCGTCGTGGAGAACGCATCGCGTAGGGGCAAACCCAACTTAGTGCAAAGGCTCTCACTAATAAAGTTGGCTGTACTACCGTTGTCCAACAGTAGCCTCGCATCACATTTTGTTCCGTCGCTGCGGACAACTCGAACCATCGCTGTGGAAAGCAAGACATGCGAAAGCGTAGTATGCTGTGATGGCAAAGTATTAGCAGATAGGGTTACATTCTCAAGCTGTGTAGAGGAAGGCATAGGATTTTCAATAGGCACGTGCTTTTCTAGATGCAAAAGCGTGTTATGTTTAGACTTGCAGTATTTGCAGTGTGATAGTTTGCATCGGCTTTCGTTATGTCCTGTACGCAAACAATTTAAACATACATTTAATTCGCGCGCTTTTTGATTGCGAACTTCAATAGGTAAGTTTCTAAAAGATACACAGTTATATAGAAAGTGATTTTGTAAACATAATGGGCATTTTATTTCAAATGATTTTGTTTGCTTATTATTTGTATATTTATTAATAGTATTATTGTTATTCGAGGTAACTAAAAAGTTCTTATTTTTATAATTTTCTGTTTTATTTATTTTACTGAGTGATTTATTATTTTCATATAAAGTTTCTAGTAAATCAGCCCTATTACTAACAAACACACAAAACTGTGACAACGAAGGGGCATCAGACAATGTATTGCGATACTCTTCCCAATATCTACTTGTGACAGTATCTAACTTAGTTGACATCATATAAATTATTAGAGTATCCCAGTATTGCGTAGGTTGATTTAATGTTTTAAGCGCTCGTAAATTCTTATTTGTTATATCTATAAGCTGACGCAAATAGAAGCAAGACTCTTTAGCTATAGGCTCAATATTGAATAAAGCTTGTATGTGGTTGTTCACTAGAAGGCGATTATTATCGTAGCGGTTACATAGTAGTTCCCATGCTAATTGATACTGGTCACCTTTAAAATCAATATTTTTAATAATTTCTGCAGCGGTTCCCTTAAGAGAGGCGCGTAAATAATGAAATTTACTTATATTATCTATAGAACTGTTGTTGTGAATTAGTGACAAATAAGTATCTCGGAACTCGAGCCAATATTGATAGCTACCATCAAAACATGGTAAATCGATTTTGGGTAGGCGTATAAAATTGTTTTTAGTCCCACCTGAGTATGAGCCGTCGGAGCCGGTCACAGAGCCCGCCAAATCACGATCTTTGACCTCAGCGACCCTCAGTAGACTTCGAGCTAATGCAACAAGCGAGTAATACTGTTCCTCGAACTGGGCTCGGGTCGCGTAAGCTTCATCTGGTTGATCCGATAGCATTTCGATTTCAGTCTGTAATTCATCGAATTCGGCGTACAATGCATCAAATTTAACAAAACGAGCTTCTAAATCGAGATGTTGCAAGTTAGATAAGGTGCTACAGCTTTTGATTAAGTCTAAATAATTACTAAAATTCGTGAGCTTAGCCTTCATTGAGCTACGTTTTTTAATTAATTTATCTGCCATTTTTATAGTTAAATGAAAAAAAGACAAAGGGAAAAATTTGTTGCTAATAAAGAGAAATAAAAATAATTATAAATGAGAACTATTGAAAAAAAATTTCTTATTAGTTTTTGATAACGAATACGAATGAGCTGTATACTACGAGTTTACGATAAAATGATAATTAAAAAAATTGATAAAATGATTTTTGAAAATGGGATGATGAAAAAATGATGGGAATTGGAACAGACTCACAAAATAAAACCTTCCACATGAGAATGATAGTCGACTTGGCGTTCGACGGGTCTAAAGTCCGTGTCCGTTCGACCTCTAATTGCTGTTTGTTGCCGGGGCGCGGTTGCCAATAAAAGTATCCTCTTCAGAGTTTATATTTGACTCCTAGAAGTTTCTTCCACAGCTGTAGACCGCAACTTAGATAAGGTATCCCGGAACCAAATTTTTTTCTTTTTTGACAATAGACAGATTTTTCTTGACGGCGATCCTGAAGGACCAATGTGGGGGTCCTTAAGACTAGATGAGCGAAATGAAACAAGTGGACTGTAATTATTATGCTGGTATATTAGACCGTACAAGAATTAAGAATCACGTCCGTTGCCGATGGTGTTTCGTAGCCAGCTGATCCGAGCGCCGGGTCGTTGCGCGTTGGACGTGCTACCGGCCTCCGCCCGTCCCCGCCGTACCCCCGTCGCTGCGCGAGCGCAATATCGCTCGAACAAACAGCAACTCCTATTTGTGTCTATTATAGTTAGATCACATGCTGACGGTATTACGTGATGTGATTTAAAGTACCTACTAAATTAAACTGAGATAGGGCACAGCAGGAAATGTCCTGCTCGAAATCTAGAGCAGCGCAACTGGGGCAGTACCTCGACCTTAGAGAAGATCATAGCTAAATAATAATGCTTTCAAGCAGTGTTGTGTTCCTGTTGGTTAGTAAGGTGATCGGAGCTTCTGGGGTGGGGGGAAGAGGATAGGGTCTGTAACGCACTTGTGATGCTTGTAGTCTTGCAGGCGTCTATTGGCTATGATAATCACTTACCATTAGGTGAGCCGTACGCTTGTCAGCTGACCTAGTTGTATAAAAAACAAACTAATCTATACTAATTATAATAAAGCTGAAGAGTTTGTTTGATTGTTTGCTTGTTTGAACGCGCTTATCTCAGTGTCTAAAATTCTTTCAGTGTTAGATAGCCCATTTATCGTGAAGACTATAGGCTATTTTTTTTTCAAATTAACGCGTATGAAACCGCGGGGCACAGCTAGTTATCAATAAAGGGACAACAACAAGAAAGGATACTTTCGATTTACAATGGAACATTTACAGATTATCACCCAATAGAGTAAATTACAGATTTTGGACAATTACATTTCTTTCAGCTATTCGACTTCGACCTGGAAGTTCAGCCGATACTGGAAGTCCTGGTGGGGAAAACGACAGAGCAAGCGCTGGCTGAGGTGGCCCAGGAGGAGGAACTCGCGACTCTTCGGGAGCAGCAGCGACGTTACCGAGAACTGCGTGATGCTGAACTAGCCGAGCGACAACGGCTTCAGCTGCGTGATGAGCGACTCAACCAGGAGAAGGTGAGTGGTAGTGTACTCTGAGACTCAATATACGTAAGTCTCCATCCCCTGGAAATTGTAAGGAAAAATATAATGAACATCCATAAATGGTTGTCTATTCCTGAGACAGGCAACTTAGTGTCCGTGTTTAGGTAAGTAACAGCCGGCGTGTTAGGTAACAGCCGGCTCATATAATTTACATTTAAACATATGAATATACACATATTGTGCAGCTATTGGTTCGACTCGGGGTGGGAATCTAAACTAAAATGTCTGCAACACAAAGTTAAACCTTTGCAAACTGCCTGTTTAGGACACTGACTCGCCTGACATTTGGGCGTGAGCAACCGACTCACGATTCTAACTCGGGCGCGTATACCCAATTAGTCTCACCAGGAATCGAAGTCCAAAACTGCAAGAAAAGTGTGTGTAGGCGAACCCTGTATAGGTCATATTTTAGGTATCACCTTAGATCATCACTTCAACCTATCGCAATCCACTGCTGGACATAGGCCTCCCCAAGTTCACGCCAAAAACGGCGTGAACTAATGTGTTTTGCCCATAGTTACTGCGCTGGGCAGTCGGTTTGGTGACCACAGGACGGACTTTGTCGCACCGAAGACGCTGCTGCCCGTCTTCGGCCTGTGTGTCAAAGCCAGCAGTTGGATGGTAATCCCGCCATCGGCATCGGTCGGCTTTATAAGTTCCAAGGTGGTAGTGGAACTGTTTTATCCCTTAGTCGCCTCTTACGACACCCACGATAAGAAAGGGGGTGGTTTTATATATTTACTGCCGTGACCACACAGCAGATTACCTTAGATACTATAAACTAAAGCTTTAAGGAAAGGATAAGAAACAAAAATCGGCCAAGTGCGAGTCGGACTCGTGCACGTAGGGTTCCGTACCATCGACTAGGTAAACAACAGTAGGTACATTGATTTTAATATCGGCCAAAAAGCGGCAAAAAAATCACGGACGGACGGACGGACAGCGAAGTCTTAGTAATAGGGTCCCGTTTTTACCCTTTAGGTACGGAATCCTAAAAAGGATAAAATGGCTCATGTAGTTTTCATATGTTTCTGTTTCAGGAGCGTCGCGTCGCAGAGGCCAGAGAGGCGCGCGTGGCGGGTGAAGAGGCGCGGTCTCGTGTGGCGGCCGCGACCCTGGTGCAGGGCTACGTCGCGGAGCTGCTGCCCGCTGTGCTGGCGGGGCTGCGGGACAGCGGGTACCTCGTGCGACGCGTCACGAGAGGTACGGTGACACTGTGAGGCGCGCGTGGCGGGTCAAGAGGCGCGGTCTCGTGTGGCGGCCGCGACCCTGGTGCAGGGCTACGTCGCGGAGCTGCTGCCCGCTGTGCTGGCGGGGCTGCGGGACAGCGGGTACCTCGTGCGACGCGTCACGAGAGGTACGGTGACACTGTGAGGCGCGCGTGGCGGGTCAAGAGGCGCGGTCTCGTGTGGCGGCCGCGACCCTGGTGCAGGGCTACGTCGCGGAGCTGCTGCCCGCTGTGCTGGCGGGGCTGCGGGACAGCGGGTACCTCGTGCGACGCGTCACGAGAGGTACGGTGACACTGTGAGGCGCGCGTGGCGGGTCAAGAGGCGCGGTCTCGTGTGGCGGCCGCGACCCTGGTGCAGGGCTACGTCGCGGAGCTGCTGCCCGCTGTGCTGGCGGGGCTGCGGGACAGCGGGTACCTCGTGCGACGCGTCACGAGAGGTACGGTGACACTGTGAGGCACGCGTGGCGGGTCAAGAGGCGCGGTCTCGTGTGGCGGCCGCGACCCTGGTGCAGGGCTACGTCGCGGAGCTGCTGCCCGCTGTGCTGGCGGGGCTGCGGGACAGCGGGTACCTCGTGCGACGCGTCACGAGAGGTACGGTGACACTGTGAGGCGCGCGTGGCGGGTCAAGAGGCGCGGTCTCGTGTGGCGGCCGCGACCCTGGTGCAGGGCTACGTCGCGGAGCTGCTGCCCGCTGTGCTGGCGGGGCTGCGAGACAGCGGGTACCTCGTGCGACGCGTCACGAGAGGTACGGTGACACTGTGAGGCGCGCGTGGCGGGTCAAGAGGCGCGGTCTCGTGTGGCGGCCGCGACCCTGGTGCAGGGCTACGTCGCGGAGCTGCTGCCCGCTGTGCTGGCGGGGCTGCGGGACAGCGGGTACCTCGTGCGACGCGTCACGAGAGGTACGGTGACACTGTGAGGCACGCGTGGCGGGTCAAGAGGCGCGGTCTCGTGTGGCGGCCGCGACCCTGGTGCAGGGCTACGTCGCGGAGCTGCTGCCCGCTGTGCTGGCGGGGCTGCGGGACAGCGGGTACCTCGTGCGACGCGTCACGAGAGGTACGGTGACACTGTGAGGCGCGCGTGGCGGGTCAAGAGGCGCGGTCTCGTGTGGCGGCCGCGACCCTGGTGCAGGGCTACGTCGCGGAGCTGCTGCCCGCTGTGCTGGCGGGGCTGCGGGACAGCGGGTACCTCGTGCGACGCGTCACGAGAGGTACGGTGACACTGTGAGGCACGCGTGGCGGGTCAAGAGGCGCGGTCTCGTGTGGCGGCCGCGACCCTGGTGCAGGGCTACGTCGCGGAGCTGCTGCCCGCTGTGCTGGCGGGGCTGCGGGACAGCGGGTACCTCGTGCGACGCGTCACGAGAGGTACGGTGACACTGTGAGGCGCGCGTGGCGGGTCAAGAGGCGCGGTCTCGTGTGGCGGCCGCGACCCTGGTGCAGGGCTACGTCGCGGAGCTGCTGCCCGCTGTGCTGGCGGGGCTGCGGGACAGCGGGTACCTCGTGCGACGCGTCACGAGAGGTACGGTGACACTGTGAGGCGCGCGTGGCGGGTCAAGAGGCGCGGTCTCGTGTGGCGGCCGCGACCCTGGTGCAGGGCTACGTCGCGGAGCTGCTGCCCGCTGTGCTGGCGGGGCTGCGGGACAGCGGGTACCTCGTGCGACGCGTCACGAGAGGTACGGTGACACTGTGAGGCGCGCGTGGCGGGTCAAGAGGCGCGGTCTCGTGTGGCGGCCGCGACCCTGGTGCAGGGCTACGTCGCGGAGCTGCTGCCCGCTGTGCTGGCGGGGCTGCGGGTACCTCGTGCGACGCGTCACGAGAGGTACGGTGACACTGTGAGGCACGCGTGGCGGGTCAAGAGGCGCGGTCTCGTGTGGCGGCCGCGACCCTGGTGCAGGGCTACGTCGCGGAGCTGCTGCCCGCTGTGCTGGCGGGGCTGCGGGACAGCGGGTACCTCGTGCGACGCGTCACGAGAGGTACGGTGACACTGTGAGGCATGCGTGGCGGGTCAAGAGGCGCGGTCTCGTGTGGCGGCCGCGACCCTGGTGCAGGGCTACGTCGCGGAGCTGCTGCCCACTGTGCTGGCGGGGCTGCGGGACAGCGGGTACCTCGTGCGACGCGTCACGAGAGGTACGGTGACACTGTGAGGCACGCGTGGCGGGTCAAGAGGCGCGGTCTCGTGTGGCGGCCGCGACCCTGGTGCAGGGCTACGTCGCGGAGCTGCTGCCCGCTGTGCTGGCGGGGCTGCGGGACAGCGGGTACCTCGTGCGACGCGTCACGAGAGGTACGGTGACACTGTGAGGCGCGCGTGGCGGGTCAAGAGGCGCGGTCTCGTGTGGCGGCCGCGACCCTGGTGCAGGGCTACGTCGCGGAGCTGCTGCCCGCTGTGCTGGCGGGGCTGCGGGACAGCGGGTACCTCGTGCGACGCGTCACGAGAGGTACGGTGACACTGTGAGGCGCGCGTGGCGGGTCAAGAGGCGCGGTCTCGTGTGGCGGCCGCGACCTTGGTGCAGGGCTACGTCGCGGAGCTGCTGCCCGCTGTGCTGGCGGGGCTGCGAGACAGCGGGTACCTCGTGCGACGCGTCACGAGAGGTACGGTGACACTGTGAGGCGCGCGTGGCGGGTCAAGAGGCGCGGTCTCGTGTGGCGGCCGCGACCCTGGTGCAGGGCTACGTCGCGGAGCTGCTGCCCGCTGTGCTGGCGGGGCTGCGGGACAGCGGGTACCTCGTGCGACGCGTCACGAGAGGTACGGTGACACTGTGAGGCACGCGTGGCGGGTCAAGAGGCGCGGTCTCGTGTGGCGGCCGCGACCCTGGTGCAGGGCTACGTCGCGGAGCTGCTGCCCGCTGTGCTGGCGGGGCTGCGGGACAGCGGGTACCTCGTGCGACGCGTCACGAGAGGTACGGTGACACTGTGAGGCGCGCGTGGCGGGTCAAGAGGCGCGGTCTCGTGTGGCGGCCGCGACCCTGGTGCAGGGCTACGTCGCGGAGCTGCTGCCCGCTGTGCTGGCGGGGCTGCGGGACAGCGGGTACCTCGTGCGACGCGTCACGAGAGGTACGGTGACACTGTGAGGCGCGCGTGGCGGGTCAAGAGGCGCGGTCTCGTGTGGCGGCCGCGACCCTGGTGCAGGGCTACGTCGCGGAGCTGCTGCCCGCTGTGCTGGCGGGGCTGCGAGACAGCGGGTACCTCGTGCGACGCGTCACGAGAGGTACGGTGACACTGTGAGGCGCGCGTGGCGGGTCAAGAGGCGCGGTCTCGTGTGGCGGCCGCGACCCTGGTGCAGGGCTACGTCGCGGAGCTGCTGCCCGCTGTGCTGGCGGGGCTGCGGGACAGCGGGTACCTCGTGCGACGCGTCACGAGAGGTACGGTGACACTGTGAGGCACGCGTGGCGGGTCAAGAGGCGCGGTCTCGTGTGGCGGCCGCGACCCTGGTGCAGGGCTACGTCGCGGAGCTGCTGCCCGCTGTGCTGGCGGGGCTGCGGGACAGCGGGTACCTCGTGCGACGCGTCACGAGAGGTACGGTGACACTGTGAGGCGCGCGTGGCGGGTCAAGAGGCGCGGTCTCGTGTGTAATACTAATAATCTATACTAATATAATAAAGCTGAAGAGTTTGTTTGTTTGTTTATTTGTTTGTTTGTTTGAACGCGCTAATCTCAGGATCTACTGGTCCTATTTAAAAAATTCTTTCAGTGTTAGATAGCCCATTTATCGAGGAAGGCTATAGGCTATATATCATCATGCTAAGACCAATGGGAGCGTATCACCAATGAAGAATGTTTCAAAATCGGGGTTTTTTTTCCTTTTGAGAGCTTCCGCTGCGTAAACGGTTCAAGTTTCGCACAATAATATGACAGAATTGGTCCTATTCCACGCCGACGAAGTCGCGCGCAGAAGCTAGTAATAAAATAAAATGACATAGTACACGATTCCTAGTACATATTTTTCACCTGATTACGATCAAGCTAATTTTCCGGGAGTAGCTTCATTTTGATGAGACAAACAAAAAGTTCCTCTTCGAAAACTCTCGATTGTGGTAGATAATAGAGTTAGCAGGAGATAGAGCAGCAGTGAGCGTAGGACCGGGATAACATACCACGCAATTTTTATTACTTGTACAGTATAGCATCTATGTATTTATGTGTAATTCTATAGTAGGTAGATACTACTACAGTTGCAAAGATTCAACTCACTGATAAAGGGTCGAATGGACATCGAAATCCTAATAAAAGGCTTCCGTTGACATCCTTAAGGTATACATCACAAAGAAAACACACAAGACGTTTTTAAAGTATAATGTAATTTCGATATTCGCCAGTTTCAAAATACTCAGAAAAATATGATTCTAATTGAGATTTGGAGGTACGAGGAACAGGGTGTTAAGTTCCTCGTCCACAATCGAAGAGGGAGGATCCTCCGACAAGACAGGTGTTGTGTCTGGCGGGCTACTGCCCCCAGTTTTTCTTTATTTCGTATATCGCGAGATAGATGTCGCCACATACAGAACCGATAAATATTTTTACTTAATCTCTGAAACGGCTGGACCAATTATGATGGAACTTTAACTGGCACATAGCTGATGTAATAAGGAGTAACTTCGGCTACTTTTATCTTAGATTTTTTTATATAGCTCTGCGAACTAAACAATAAATTTTTTCATAAATTCCACGCGGACGAAGTCGCGGGCACAGCTAGTTTATAATATAATTACCATTTGTGTAAAATATATGTTTAATTTATGTTTTAGGGGTTGAAGAGGAGTTCATGCCGTGGCTGATACAAGAGGTGTCTCTCGAGATCGAGTCCATCATCACGAGTAGAGACGTCATCGCTGGTAAAACTTTTTTCATACTCTACTTTTTGTACTTACAGCATAATTATTATATTTAGTTATACATATTTATTTTAGGTAGGTATACTTCTTGTAGTGCATTGCCTCAATGTACTGCTTACGATAACTTCAATATAAGCGGCGTATTAGTGCTTTTCTTTTAAATGTGTTTTTCCTGATCGGCAGTTACTCATAGTAGAGATATCATAGTAGTGATTTAAAATGTTTATAATTTCCTCATGTGTGGGTGATACAAAAAAAAATTAAAAAAAATGTCATCGTGTCCCCGACAGAGATAGTGCGCGACGTGGTGGAGGCGCGCGCGGAGCTGCTCGGTCGAGACACGCGCGACGAGCGGCGCGTGTCGCCGCCCGAGTCCGTCACGCCGCCCTCACTCCCCGCGGAGGAAGGTAAGAGTACTTTCAGTATAAATATATGCACTGGTGTTGAAATCTCGACGACAGACTAGCGATCGCTTTGCAGATCGTGCAGGAGCCGCAAATAGAAAATAATTTTGTTAAGTAAAAAATTAAAAAGTATTTAGTATTTATTATAAAACTAGCGACCCGCCCCGGCTTCGCACGGGTGCAATGATGACATTTTTAAATGACAGGATCTTTACGTAATATTCCGACGTGGCGGCTGAGGTACTACTCTTACAACACGTAATATTACGGCGATGGCGGTTAAAGGCTTAAATGTTTCGCTGTTAATTACTTCTAACGACGATATCTGAAAACCTATTCATCTGATTGATATAGTGTAAAGGGCAATTTTAATCTGCATTAAATTCCTAAGCTAACTAAAATATTTGTTTGGATAAGGATTAATACTGAACTAAAGAAAATAGCTTGGAAAATAACGTAATGTTTTTAATTAAAAATTTTAACATAAAAGTGGTTATTGTAAGTCAACCGTAAGAGATAGAGATATGCTATCGCGGACTTTTTTGTAGCATTTTTATAGATTTAGAATTCGCTAGTACATTACTCCACTGTATCTTTGCTAGTTTACGCGGCGTTTGCGTGGAAAGCTCCCAGTTGGCGCGATTTTGTGCGACTTCTTCAACATTTATCGCCGTATTTCTGCTAATTTACATAAAACTATACTAAATTATATACATAAACCTTCCTCTTGAATCACTCTATCTTTTAAAAAAAACCGCATTAAAATCCGTTGCGTAGTTTTAAAGATCGAAGCATACATAGGGACATAGGGACATAGAGACATAGGGACAGAGAAAGCGACTTTGTTTTATACTATGTAGTGATGTTGAAAGTTAGCGCTCAATGTCTGTGTCGATAGCTATATTACAATGTATCAAAAATTCTACTTACTCATAGGCTCAAAAGAGATACTATTAGCTCACGTCTGGCTCAGAGTGTATTTTAAACAAAAATATTCCGACTTTCAACGACTCTTAAAAACAAATTCAAGAAAAAAAGAGGCTTGATTAGCATAATAAAACCAAATATATAGTGTTGACGTCATACTTATTATAATTAAACTATTTAACTTCATGCCAAAAAGTTTACACTTACAAAATTTCTTAAAATTTCTTGTGTAATATGAAAATCAATAACAACAATTTGACACGAGTAAGTCGAGCGTATACCTACAAGTGACGCGACCCGGCGTTACACAGTGCGCACAAACCCACAGCAAGTGCAGCGCAACCTGTCGCCGGTTCGTCACACGCACGTGCGCGGTGCACCACCATACACCCACCCTCTGAACTGCATACATGAATACACTCATTACAACGATATGCCATCCCCATTAGCTTATTGCAACCTTGCTTTATAGTTACAATCTGCGAAAGCGTTACTTATGACACTTTGACTGTGGCTCTCAAACTGTGCTATATTTACATCCCGGGAGTTCCACATTTTCTTTGTTGTGATATTCTGGAGATTTTTTTTTTTATTCTGGAGATTTGATTGATAGGTTTTTATTCCAATGCGAAAATAATTTACTGGTTACGAAATCAATGTTATAAAAAAAATGTATCAATTGTACCGATATACTATCTTTATCACTTCTTTACTTTACATTAAAAATACTTTTAATATTAAAACTTACGAAATTGTAATTTGTCTCTAAATTTCATTTATAAAGAAGACCTTTACTGCCAGTGCATTTGTGTCATAGTTAGTATAGCTATAATCGACATACATTTTGGAAAAAAAATTCCTTTTCTCATTATTGATATGTAACTTATTACCAATTAATGCCTAGCGACAAATTGAGGTATTTGGAGATAAAAATTTGAGAACCACAGGCAAGTATTATCCTATGGATAAACACTACACGTTATTTTAGAACTAAACGTCAGTGACACAAGGACTTTAATGGCTAGTTGAATAATACCGTAGGGGATCTGAATCGGTTTGCGGTCTCGGCCGATTAAGATTGATACGCTGTGATGACGTTATAATATCGTTTTGATAACCGTCGCCCGCGCACGTGCGACGCTATTGTGCAAATTATTTTTAAACTAATTTATTTGAACGTTTATTCGAGGACCGCTATTAAAAAATAATAAAATGTATTGTTGTTAAAACGAGGTTTTATAAGTGTGAATCGTTTTACTTAATCGCTTCACTACAATTTTAGTGTAGGGAGTCTTTTTTTACTGGTTTATTGTCAAGTTTAAAAGGAACTGTGTGTAGTAACAAGTATTGAAGACAAATTTTAAGAAAATAAATGTATATTTATAGTAGATTTTACATAAGGTATAGGATGACTGAAACAGTAAATCATTAGGCATTAAATCCAACTTATTTTGGTAACTGTTGATCAGTAAAAAGTTTAAATATAAAATTGAAAAACGTCTCAAAGCCAGTAAAGTAGTAACTTTTTAGTTGTAATAATTATTGGATGATTTTTAAAATCATATTTTTCGTCTACTAGGCAACTTACTTCGCATTGAATTTAATTATTTGCGTAGATCAGATACAAAAAAAAAATATTTAAATGAATTTTCATAATTAAATAAATAAAATATTTTTATTGTACCTATAAATAATATACCCCTTACGTGTAGGTATACATAAAATATTATATAACAATATTTTTGTTAAAAATTATTTACCAAAAATTGTAATTTTACCTCGTACAAACATTACATATAGCGAGTCACTTGTATAATGTAGTTACTTGAATACGAAGTTAATTTGATTAATGCTACAGATAAGAGAAGCTGTGGTCAACGTTGATCGCGGATATATTACGATGGTATCGGTTTGTGGGGGGTTGCGGATTGTTGATTTGTAACAGATTGCGCGCACGTGTGCAGGCGCATAGTGCGGCCTGTATTTACGCGTTTAATACTTGGGACGTTTATAAAGTCATATTTTACATCAAAAATGGGACATATAGGCCTTCTGAGAGAGAGGAGAAGAATTATTTCCGTAATTAAGGTAGGGTACAGCAGGAAATTTCCTAGTCAAAACATAGAGCAGAGTAGTGTGTTTGTACCAGTTCTGGCTCACGAGCCAGAACTGGTACAAACGGTCGGTCGTCTGATCGAGTGATCCTAAAAAAAAAAAAAAAAAAAAAAAAAAAAAAAAAAAAAAAAAAAAAAAAAAAAAAAGGTTTTGGGGTCATCTAAATCGATTGCACGCATCCATTTTGTGGTAACTCTAACGATTCGCGACTTAGGTTTCTACATTTGCAAACTCCAGTACCCTTAATTACCTCTATTGTCCGCTTATCTATCGTTCCTCGAGCATCGTCGCTATTGTGCTCCATCCATTGTTTCTCGAAAAAGGTCGTTGCCGCTCTTATCTGTTTCTAATGATGCACCTTGCTTATCTGTGCTATTGTATTATATTATTATCATTCTTTGTTATTCTCAATGTATATATATATATATATAAAAATAAATAAAATTGGAGTGTCTGTTTGTAATATTAAAATAACCGTGTTTTACTAAACTCATATGTATGCATACTCAGTACATATACCAAAATATTTATTTATAATTTTTGTGTGTCTGTCACTGAACAGTAACTATTTTGTAAAGCTCCACGCGGATGAGGTCGCAGGCACAGCTAGTCATAAATAAAACTCATACTTTTTTTTTGTTACAATTTTTATTTCCAAAATGTTATTGTTGATTATGTATAAAATAGGAGCGAAACATCTCATCCACTAAAATATCGTTGTACAATGTGTTCCCTGTAAAAATGCTCGTAAAACTGTGCATTGAACATCCCCGAAACTTATACAGCAAATACATTAAACAATATTCGCCACAAACTGAAGTCCACTCATTCTGAATCATATCAACATTCCAGTCCCATCTTTTACAATTCCTTTTTAAAAACTCTAGATGATATCGTGCAGGTGATCGTCCGTATGAATCAAAATATTGACCGATGCCATTCGTATCGATATGTAAAGCTATCCAATGTGAGCCTGGTTTATCATCTGTATCTAAATTGCATATTATATACGTTGGTACGTGGGTATACATGGGCAGTCTATTAGCAGCATAAACATTATTTTCTAGACTGGGGTGAATCTTTTTCAGATGTTGTTGTACATCTAGTGTATCCATGATATTACTGCTATTAGTAGATTATTACTGTACCAATCTATTCAATGGTTAACATAGGAATGATTAATTATATTGATTTCTAAATATTAAATCATATTCCTTAGTGATAATTTGTATGATTCATCAGCGTAGCGCGTCTCGTCGTGTCGTCAATACGAAACATACTTTCTAAATATTAAATCACATTCCTTAGTGATAATTTGTATGATTCATCAGTGTAGTGCGTCTCGTCAATATGAAAGAATGCGAGATAAGTGAAAAAGTTAAAAAATACTTTTTTAACAATGACAGTCATTAGCTGATCATTAGTGAATCTGTTTACTTAAATTACTTCTTTGTACTCATTATATTCTTTTTCTAATCATTTGTAAATCTATATTAATTGTTTAAACCAAAACTTTCATTTTTTATTTCACCCCCTAGAACCTTAGACGTGTGTAATGTTTCACTTTATCCATCCGTTTACTGCTATTGTAGCAGGACCAAGTGGATGTGGGAAGTCAAATTTTGTAACAAATTTCATAAAATCAGTTACAGAAATATGTAATTGTGATTTTAATCAGATCACATGGTGCTTTGATGAAATGCAACCTTTATATAATTTACCAAATGTTAACTATCATCAAGGAATTCCAAATCTTAATATGTTTGATGGTGAAAACCCACATCTTGTTATTATTGATGATCTGATGAGAGAGTCTGATGGAAGAATTGTGGATATATTTACAAAAGGTAGTCATCACAGGAATCTTAGTGTATTTTATTTAACACAAAATTTATTTCATCAGGGTAAAGGTCAAAGAGATATTTCTTTAAACTCAAGTTATATAATATATTTTAAAAATCCTAGAGATAAAACTCAAATAAGATATTTAGCACGACAAGTGTCACCGGATAACCCAAAGTTCATTGAAGATGCCTACAGGGATGCAACTCTAGAAGCACATGGATATTTAATGGTAGATTTAAAACAGAATACCAATGATTTTTGTCGTATCAAATCAAATGTCTTCCCATTTAATGGTTTCTGTACAGTCTACGTCCCCACAAAAGAGTTTAAATACACCAAGAATCAAACAATTCAAATCATTTCTAAATGATGCATCGTCGACTCACAACGCATAAGCATTTGCTAAACGCTTTGCATACGCTTAAACCAAAATATCAAAGAGCATTACTTAAAACGTGTGACGAAGAAGAAATAAATTGTATTTGTGAATGTATTCATAACGTTTTACAAGGAAAGGTACCTCTTAAAGATCAAGATAAACAAAAATTGAATAAACATAAAAATATACTCCGTAAATTGGTGCGTAAGTGTAAACATAAAATAAGAAAAAACATAATTATACAAAAAGGAGGAGCTTTCTTACCAGTAATATTAGGTGCAATATTGAGTGGATTAGTAAGTGGACTAGTCAGTTAACATGGAAAATGCAAAGAAAATGATACTAATTGAACCTGGATTGATTGAAAAATTAAAACAAGAAAATAAGGTTAATAGTAATTTGTCTCGATTAGATATGGAAATGCAAAATATTATGAATAGTAAGATAGAAGACCGAAAGAAGTGGATGTTATATTTACAAACACTACAAAGATATCTTCACTTTGTCGAAGAGGATCGTCAACCACTCAGATTACCAATTTATTCTGATACATCTAATGAAGATTCAAATGAGTCTAAAATTGGATTTAAAAATAAAGATAGAGATTTAAAAAGTTCAGTTGATGCTGAATCTTTGTTGGAAGAGAATCGTTCCATTAAAAGTAAAGAAAATGATACAAAACCACTTTATACAACAGCTCAAATACTCAGTTTAATACCAAAAACTTATAATAAAAAAGGTGAGTTATTATTAAACTTAGTTGAAACAAGTAAAAGTAAAATAAATTGGGATAATGAAGGCACAGTCATAATTGATAATGAAAAAATTCCTGGAAGTAATATTGTTGATTTAATAAATGATTCACTAAGACCCTTAAAAAGAAGTGATCCGATAGGGTGGGATAGATTTGCTAAAGCATTAAAAGATATTAAAGTACCACTTACTTATATTGGAAATCCAAAGAGATGTGAGTTTATTAACCGGCTTCAAGTAAAAGATCTAAACAAATCCTCTGAGACTGAAGTTCAAGAGTTTTCTACACCAAGAAGTGGAGATAAAAAATCTGAAACTAAAATAGAGTTTTCTACACCGGGAAGTCGAGATAAAATATCTAAAATACGTAAAAAGTTTGATTGGGAAAAATGGACCCCGTACTAGAAGAAATTAACAGGATTTATTATGATCCATCTAACCCCGCTGGTTTTGGTAGTATTGATAAATTATCGAAAGCCATGAATGGTAAAATGGATAAAAAGCAAGTAAAGGAATGGTTACAATCACAAGAAACATACACATTACATAAACCCATTCAAAAAAAATTCCCACGTAATAGGTACATTCTATCAAATATTAATGAATTGTGGCAAGCTGATTTAAGTGATATGCGAACTTATTCTCAATATAATGATGGTTTCAACTATATACTTTGTGTTATTGATGTATTTAGTAAATATGCATTTGCAAGATCAATGAAAAAGAAAAACTCAGAAACTATTAAAGAATGTTTTGAAAGTATATTTACTGAAAGTAATTTAACACCTACTCACATACAATCTGATAAAGGTACAGAATTTGTTTCAAAAGATGTACAAAAATACTTTAAATCCAAAAAGATTAATTACTATACCACTAACAATCCTGATATTAAGGCCAGTATTGTTGAACGATTTCAAAGAACTCTAAAAATGAAAATGTGGCGTTATTTCACTCATAATAATACTTATAGATATATAGATGTTTTACAAGATTTAATATATTCTTATAATCACAGCTTTCACTCTAGTATTAAGATGTGTCCATGTGATGTGAATTCCAACAATATTATGACGGTTTGGACTAATCTTTATGATAGACGATCAAACAAACTTTCCAAAATCAACTTTCAAAAACCAAATTTCAATGTGGGTGATTATGTTCGAATAACTAAATATAAACATGTTTTCCAAAAAGGATATGAATCAAACTGGAGTGATGAAATATTTATTATAACTTCAATAATTGATAGATCTCCATGGGTTGTTTATACAATAACAGATTTACAAAATGAACCAATAGTTGGTACTTTTTATGAAAGGGAATTACAGAAAATCACTTACAACCCCACCTCACAATATAAAATAGATAAAATAATTGACACTCGTTATTCAGGTAACAGAAAAGAAGTATTAGTGAAGTGGAGAGGTTATCCAAATAAATTTAACAGTTGGATTTTAGCTTCTAGTTTAAAAGAAATATGAATAAAGAAAGTTTTTATTTAACATTGCTCAGCAATAGTTCAATGGAATACTTTCCTGATAACAAGACCACAAATTTTTCAACGAAATTACCAAAAGTTATAAAATTAGAAGGTGAATGGTCGGTTGGAGTTGTTGAGTTTCAATATCCATGTACCATGTTTACTGTTCAAGATCATGAAAATGTTATATACATTACAAAATCCATGATAATGCCTAGTGAAGATAAACCATCCACAGTGCACTACAAAAAACATATTCCAGCTACCAGCTATGCTAACGTTGAGCATATTTTAAAAGCATTAAGTGGTATCGGAGAGAGCATAAAATTTCGCTATGATGAAATAACAAAATTTGTTTCTGTTTCTGCTTTGGATAAAAATATAACATCTATAACATTATCACCCAAATTAAGTTTACAACTAGGTTATGAACCAAATAAAAATCTCCTAGACAGAAATTTCGGAAAGTGTCCTGCTAATTTACACTTAGGGTTACCATCTCAACTATTTCTATATTGCGACATTATCGATCCTCAGATTGTGGGTGATGTTATGACTCCCTTGCTAAGAGTAATTTCATTAGATCCTTCAAAATACATTTATGGAGCAAATAAAATGCACGTTTTCTCTCCACCTCACTACTTACCTGTTATGCGAAGAGAGTTCGATACGGTGGAAATAGTTATAAGATCGAGCACAGGACAGAAAATACCATTCCAGTTTGGAACCGTGTGTGTTAAACTACATTTCCGAAAATTGTGATAATGAATTCTCTTCGTGATCATCATATATGCCCATATGAAAATTATTATACACATCAAGCTGGTTCGGGGGTAGGAGTAATTTATAAGGGTTCACCATACCAACGTGGTCATGGTATTGGAAGCTTCTTAGGGGGGTTATTTAGATCAGTTTTACCTTTACTTTCAAGTGGGGCTCGAGTGGTTGGTAAAGAAGCATTAAACGCTGGAGTAGGACTTTTATCGGATATGATTCAAGCGCGTCCTATGGAAGCATCAATAAAAGATCGTCTAAAGCAAGTTAGTACGAATTTAAAACGAAAGGTTGATGGCAAAATTGATCGATTAAACATGACAGGTTCTGGGTATATAACTAAAAGAAAACGATTGACCTCGCTCATTCCACCATTAACTGCTAAAGTGAAAACCGCTAAAAAACTTGGTATAAATCCAAAAAATATCAAAGATATATTTTCAAATTAAATATGTCTTTCCTTCATAATAATTCTTGTGAGTGTGCTAAGTCAGAATTAGATTTGTTTGCACTACCGTCTACACAAACAAGCATTGAAAATGGATTGTGGATTCACTATAAACCAATTTCGTCTCTTGCTGATGATGGACCTATAGAGTTTCAAGTTCCTGGGACAGGCGATGACTACATAGATTTGTCTCATACATTACTCCACATAAAGGCAAAAGTATTAAATCAAGATTCAACTAAATTGACATCGACCACAGTAGTAGCACCTGTAAATAATTGGCTGCATTCACTTTTTAGTCAACTTGATGTTTATTTAAACCAAAAACTTGTATCACCACCTAATAATACCTATGCATATCGAGCATACATAGAAACCCTTTTAAACTATGCTCCTGCTGCTAAACAATCTCACCTTACTTGTAGTCTTTGGTATGAGGATACATCAGGAAAAATGGATTCTACAGATGATAAAAACTTAGGATTTGTTAAAAGACAGGATTTGGCTAGTGAAAGTAAGGAAATAGAAATGATTGGACATCTTCATGGTGACATTTTCAACCAAGATAAATTTTTAATTAATGGTGTTGAAATGAGTGTAAAATTAGTTCGGTCAAGAGATAGTTTTAATTTAATTGCTGGATCAAGCGATGTAAAGATCAAAGTTTGTATTACGGATGCAACTCTTATTGTTCGACGAGCAAGAATTAATCCAAGTGTATTACTCGCACATCAGAAAGTTTTAGCTGCTACTACTGCTAAATATCCTATTACTCGAGCCGAAGTAAAAGTTTTAACAATTCCATCGGGTGTTCAAGGAAAAACTCTTGATAATATATTCCTAGGACAGGTACCCAAAAGGTGTATAATTGGATTTGTGAACAATTCTGCATTTAATGGTTCCCTTACTAAAAATCCATTTAACTTTGAAAACTATGGTATTAATTCTTTCAGCTTATATATTGATGGACAACAAATACCTTCAAAAGCTTTGCAACCATCTTTTAATAGTAGTATATTTACATCAACATATCATACTCTATTCTCGGGAACTGGTATTCACTTTCTTAATGAAGGAAATGGAATCTCTTGTGAACAGTATGCCAAAGGTTACTGTCTATTAGCATTTGACTTAACTCCTGATTTATCAGCTAACTCATCAACTCATTGGAATCTCATAAAGCATGGTAGTGTAAGATTAGAAGTACGATTTGAATCCGCACTAATACAAACAATTAACTGTATAGTTTATGCTGAGTTTGATAATATTATTGAAATAGATAAAAACAGAAATGTTAATGTAGACTATAGTAGTTAAAGTTATAATGTGTGTTAGATTTATGTGTAATGCATTTTTTTGTGTATGTAAAAATTATAAATTAAATAAAACAAATTATATGTAATATATTATTTTTTATTTCTCATACAAATTATCACTAAGGAATGTGATTTAATATTTAGAAAGTATGTTTCGTATTGACGACACGACGAGACGCGCTACGCTGATGAATCATACAAATTATCACTAAGGAATATGATTTAATATTTAGAAATCAATATAATTAATCATTCCTATGTTAACCATTGAATAGATTGGTACAGTAATAATCTACTAATAGCAGTAATATCATGGATACACTAGATGTACAACAACATCTGAAAAAGATTCACCCCAGTCTAGAAAATAATGTTTATGCTGCTAATAGACTGCCCATGTATACCCACGTACCAACGTATATAATATGCAATTTAGATACAGATGATAAACCAGGCTCACATTGGATAGCTTTACATATCGATACGAATGGCATCGGTCAATATTTTGATTCATACGGACGATCACCTGCACGATATCATCTAGAGTTTTTAAAAAGGAATTGTAAAAGATGGGACTGGAATGTTGATATGATTCAGAATGAGTGGACTTCAGTTTGTGGCGAATATTGTTTAATGTATTTGCTGTATAAGTTTCGGGGATGTTCAATGCACAGTTTTACGAGCATTTTTACAGGGAACACATTGTACAACGATATTTTAGTGGATGAGATGTTTCGCTCCTATTTTATACATAATCAACAATAACATTTTGGAAATAAAAATTGTAACAAAAAAAAAGTATGAGTTTTATTTATGACTAGCTGTGCCTGCGACCTCATCCGCGTGGAGCTTTACAAAATAGTTACTGTTCAGTGACAGACACACAAAAATTATAAATAAATATTTTGGTATATGTACTGAGTATGCATACATATGAGTTTAGTAAAACACGGTTATTTTAATATTACAAACAGACACTCCAATTTTATTTATTTTTATATATATATATATATACATTGAGAATAACAAAGAATGATAATAATATAATACAATAGCACAGATAAGCAAGGTGCATCATTAGAAACAGATAAGAGCGGCAACGACCTTTTTCGAGAAACAATGGATGGAGCACAATAGCGACGATGCTCGAGGAACGATAGATAAGCGGACAATAGAGGTAATTAAGGGTACTGGAGTTTGCAAATGTAGAAACCTAAGTCGCGAATCGTTAGAGTTACCACAAAATGGATGCGTGCAATCGATTTAGATGACCCCAAAACCTTTTTTTTTTTTTTTTTTTTTTTTTTTTTTTTTTTTTTTTTTTTTTTTTTTTTTTTTTTTTTTTTTTTTTTTTTTTTTAGGATCACTCGATCAGACGACCGACCGTTTGTACCAGTTCTGGCTCGTGAGCCAGAACTGGTACAAACACACTACTGAGCAGCCCGACTGGGGTAGTACCTCGGACCTTAGAGAAGATCACATCTAAATAATACTGTTTTCAAGCAGTGTTGTGTTTCTGTTGGTGAGTAAGGTGACCAGAGCTTCTGGAGGGAATTGGGGATAGGGTCGGCAACGCGCTTGCAATGCTTCTGGTGTTGCAGACGTCTATAAGCTACGATAATCGCTTACCATCAGGTGAGCCATACGCTTGTTTGCCGAACCATTTATATAAAAAAGGGTGTAATAGTAAGCATATACTGCCTATAGCCTATGGACATCTGCAAAACCAACAGCATTGTCAGTGCATTACCGACTCTACATCTGACCGTCCTCAGAAGCTTTGGCCAACGATGTTTGTAAAGATATCAACATATATTTAGTACATAAAATAAAATGTAGCTCGACTGTGAAAGTACCTCAACCTTACTAGTCTAGTCAACGACTTCAAAAACGTGTTTAAATTAGAGATACGAATAAAGCTCCTATAATTATGAACCATAGCTCATTCAAGTCTGAAGGTTTTTCAAGCATGCAAAAAATTGCAATAGTTATTAACAAATAAACTTGCTAAAAAAGAATCTCGTCTTTTGTTATTAACTCTGAATCTATTAACATTTAAGGAATTTTAAATAAAGCTCCTTAAAGAAGAGGAAATGTTTGAACTTGTTGACTAGACTATACAGAGTATCACAGCTAAATAACAATGCACTCAGGTAGATTTATGTACCTGTGGTAAGTAAGGTAACTAGAGCACCTACAGAGGATCGGGGATACGAGGGTGCGTTTCTAAGTTCGCGGAATGAGAGGGTTGGAGGGGGGTGATTAGGCTCATTAAGATTGTAACGTGTTTAGTGACTCATAATTAGTATAAATACGAGATTTCATTGTTATTAGACTATTAGTCTTTGAGCTATCGCCAACCAAGCAACATAATCAGGAGTGAAAAGTGAAATATGGAAAAAATCGAATATAGTGCCGTTATAAAGTTCCTGACCAAGCAAGGAAAATCAGTTGCGACCATAATGAATGAGATGTCATCGGTTTACGGTGACTCTTGTCCAGGAAAAACAATGGTGTACAAGCGGCATAGTTTGTTTAAAAAAGGAAGGGAATCCCTTAAAGACGACCCGAGGCCGGGCAGGAGCATCGAGGTGACCACGCCAGAACTTATCCAAAAACTCGAAAAACTTGTACTCGACGATGCTCGACTAAAGAAGAAACAACTCGCAGAAATGGTTGGAGTATCCGATACAACCATTTTTAAAATCCTGCACGATCATCTTGGCATGACTAAGGTCAGCGCAAGATGGGTACCGAGAATGCTCACGCCGCCGCAAAAACAACAACGCGTAGAGTGTTCACGTGCATTTTTGGACCTCTGCAATGAAGACAAGGATGGTGTATTGAGTCGAATTGTTACTGGAGACAAAGCTTGGGTTCATCATTATGAACCTGAGTCGAAACAAGACTCTATGCAGTGGTATAAAAAGGGCACAGCACCCCCCAAGGAGTTTAAGGTGTCAGTCAGCTGGGAAACTCATGGCAACGGTCTTTTGGGACTCAGAAGGAATATTATTGATCGATTATAAAGATAAAGGTGTTTCTATAACCGGAGAATACTACACTTCAATATTAAAGCGACTAAAAGAAGCCATTAAACAGAAAAGACGGGGAACACTGACGAAAGGTGTGCTGCTTTTGCACGACAATGCGCCCGTCTACAAGAGCCGCGTTGCGTTGGCTGCCCTGCTTAAAGTGGGCTTGGATATTTTGAACCACCTATCCTACAGCCCAGACCTGGCCCCGCGTGATTATTACCTCTTTCCAAAAATGAAAAAAGAGCTGCGGGGTAAAAAATTTACCACCGATGATGCAGTTAAGGAGGCAGTTTCAGCGTATTTTGAGGACAAAGACAAAACATTTTTTATGAGAGTATAAATAAATTAATTGAAAGATCTGAAAAATGTGTCCGTCTTGCAGGTGAATATATTGAAAAGGAAAAATAATTTCGTTTTTTTATTTCAACCCCTTACCCTTCATTCCGCGAACATAAAAACGCTCCCTCGTAGTTAGTACATACAGCATAAATTTTTGGTTCAATATAAAACAATCCACTAATAATTAATTAGAAAGAAAGAAAGAAAGAAAGAAAACTTTTTTATTAGCCTTTAGCTTACAAAAACAAATAGAAAAAAGTAAAAAAAATAAATTAATTAAAAAATATATGATGATAATTACTAAACCTAAAAACAGTATCGATTAGCATTCAGTATCATAAAACAGTCTCGATAAATTTAAAGTTTTTATTAAAAAAGAAATTAATTGATAAAGCGTATTATTCGGCGCAGGATTACTTAGTTGATAAAGATGTGTGGACTTAGTGACGCTGTATTTCATGCAAGATATTACTAATTTTGTTCTAAAACACAGATTATATATATATCATTTTCAAAAGATGCCGATTCTTCTCTGCAGAATCTACATTCCGAATCGGTGGTAGCTTCACTTCTAAAAATATAATCACTTTAAAATTTAAATTTGTAAAATGACGATTCGAAAGTGCTCTTAGGACCTACTTAATTGAATAAAGTAATTTTTTATTTTGATTTTGATTCGTTCCGAAAAACATTAACTTAATCTAAAATATAACAAAATATACACATATAATTATTTCCCGTAATCCAAACAAATAAAATTAAATACAAATGCAATAAATCCAAATAGTAAGCACAGTCGCAGTGACAACGGCTTATCTTGATCGCATGCGACTGCGATAAGTGGGTAATGCGTTTAGCGCACTCCGCGAACCACACACCTGACGTACACACAGACGTCGATATTAATTTATTTATGTCCATGTAAGGACAGGGTGAATTTTACTAGTGAGTGTGTGAATGACCTAGCGGAAATTATACCGGGTGTCCCGCGATAAAGTGCAACCCCGAAAGAGGGTGAAACTAGACCATAAATTATCGACAAAAAACAAAAAAAAATTAAAAAAATTAAAATAAAAATTTTAATTTTTTTTATTGACGAATTAAGATTTTTGTATAGCTTACGTAGCCTCTTTGTACAAAAAATGATGATTTTTGTACGTGTTTTTTGGGATACAGGCGTAAATTTTTTTTTATTTGAATGGCAATATTTTTTTTATTTTTTTTTATTACAAATAGACAGGCATTTGACCGCAATCTCACCTGATGTTAAGTGACGATGCGGTCGATGGTGTGGTCGAATATGGTAAGAAATAATAATAAATCATAAAATTTTCTGGTATTGGGGGCATAATTCTGAGAAAATTAGAGATCATTGAAAAAAACAGTCATAAAAAATGGATTTTTTTTCACAAGAAGCATACTTAAAGACATAATGCCACCCTTTTGCGAGCTAATTTTTATTTTATCCTTACCGCCAAGTACGTGGCGTAATATTTTATTTTATTTTAAAGTAATCGACCTACTACATTGGAAGAAATCATCATTTTTTGTACATAGAGTCTACGTAAGATATAAAAAACTTAATTCGTCAATAAGAAATAAAATATTTTTTTCAAAAAGTTTTTTCTATGTTTTTATAATTTATGGTCTAGTTTCACCCCCTTTCGGGGTTGCACTTTATCGCGGGACACCCTGTATATAGGCAATGAAATGTTGACAGGAAACGGCGTTTATTATGTATTATATTTTGGAGAAAAAATTTATGCGTTTATTGCTTATTACACGCTGCTAGTATTGCTAATAATAAAAATAAAACATAAAAGAACTATTTAGTAGATATGTTATAAAAAAATTATTACAATTTTATTATTATTTTTATTTTATTTTTTGCAGAAGACTAATCGTTTTTATTTTATTTTTGTACTTCAGTTTTATTTTTTGTTTTAATGTTTATGTTTTTGTAACACAATCTCATGATATGGCCTCTTTTTTTTCGAAGTTCAAAGTTCTTTTGATGCAGTTTTTTTTAATACCTACATAAAACCATTCAAGAGGAAGGTTTATATGTATAATATATGCATAATATACTTAGTAGAGGAACATTGATCATTTTTGCGACCGTGCGAAGCCGGGGCGGATCGCTTGTATATTATTTTATAAAAAAGTAAAATGTAATACGGATACACGAATTAATATTTACACATATTGGTCTAGAAATAAACCTACCAAAAAATCATTTCTAATTTCCTCGATAAAGTAGGTACGTGCCATTAGTGAATTAAAAATATCCAGTTACAATACAGTCGGTAGACATTTTCCAAAATAAATATTGTTCGAACACTAGAACACATTAGGGCACTGACAAACAATTTATTAGAGTTTCAACCTCCACAAACCCTTGCAACACTATCTCTTCCCTGCAGAAAAATGCACTAGTCTTACAGGGGTGCTATGTTAATCAATTCTAATACGTGTTTTTATATAAATAAGGTTTATAATTGTAACGATAGGGGTTGTTTGTGCAGCTGCGGGCGCGTCCGCGTCGCCTCCGTACAATACAATTATAATGTAGAGCTTAAATGTTGCTATTAGGAGTACTTCATAAAAACACTTGCTTTCGTGTACTGCGATTGAAAGCTTGTAAGCCACTAATAGATGCGTGTAAATTGTAGTTGAATTTGTGCGAATTAAAATGGTTTTGGATATTCTAATGATTGGTAAATTATTAAGTTCTTCATTTTTTATAATTAATTATCTAAACTAAGCCCAATATTGCTGTGTAATTATTATTTATTTATTTCATCTAATCAAAAAAAAATGTCAATAATCGTGATGTAAATCTTAACCTAATAATTTGAAAAAAAAAAATCTTAAATAAACGAAACTATCATTATCTATGAGCACGTAAAACTTTCAAGCTTTCGAATTTTCTTATTTTTTTCCTTATTAAAAACAAATTTTAACAGTGTATACTTATTCAAAAAATAAAATAAAAATACTTTAAAAAATTAAACGCAAGTATTAAGCTACATCAGTCCGAGTACACACGTGGTGAATGTAGCAGTTTAATCGTTTTATAATTTAAATAACTTCCCCATTGTCCGTCGGTCGGAATAGCTTGTGCAAGCAAAGCGTGCCGCCCGACGTCGCCCGGATTATGTCAAGGGTATACACTTGGTCACTTCGCTGGCTCTGAACGGCTTTTATAATTCGCTAATCTTTATTTGGCAATATACATTATTTTTAAAAGTAAAATGATTCAAAATATAAATAATTAGTAATTGCAAATTGTTAAATAATTCAATTAATAGTTCGCAAAAGCAGGGTGTTAGAGCTGAGCTTATATTTTTTTTTAAAGATGTTACCTTTCCCGAGACAGAACGAGGTGGTTTCAAAAAAGTCTATGCTAACATTTAACTCAACGCATATCAAATCATGACTACCACTCTGGTGTAATGGTAAACACCGACGGTCACGGGTTCGATTCCCGCTCGGAGTGGATATTTGTGTTTATATAAATACTCGTATTTATTTCCGGTCTGGTTGTTAGACCTTGTGTCCCCACCGTGCCTCGGAGAGCACGTTAAGCTGTCGGTCCCGGTTGTTATCATGTACACCTGATAGCGATCGTTACTCATAGTAGGGAATATATCCGCCAACCCGCATTGGAGCAGCGTGGTGGATTAAGCTCTGATCCTTCTCCAATATGGGGAAGGGGGCCTATGCCCAGCAGTGGGATATTACAGGCTGAAGCGTATTTGATATCAAATCATAAAATGTTTGTGATTAAAATGGGTAATATTAGCAGGTCTCCCAACTTAGTAACCTATGCGATAATAAATCTTTTAAAATCTTTATATATATATGAATGTATATTTTTTTATTTACAGAACTGGAGGAATAGCAACGTGTGATTCAAGGAAAATTTTTAGTTAATAAATAAAGGGAATGGAGGACTCTGTTCAAAATATCATTATATTTTCAACTTTACTTTAAAGCTACATATTATTCATGTCTGTCTGAACTCTACATAAGAATCATCTGCATAATGATACTGTCGCATGTAAGTTGCTTTGACATGACTGTGTAAAACAAATTATTTGTATAATACATATAATGAGTAATTGATGTACTTTTGTATATACCTAGGTACTATTGACATTTTCTTCAAACGTTATAATTACAATCACGTTTATTTAACGCGTCACACACGTGAGTTGAGAGAAAGAGCAATATTATCGCAAATCTCTCCACAATATCGCCTCGTCTTACCAGTGGAGTTACGGAGACTACGTGGAGTAAAGGTTGACGGGTTCATTTGTCGACATGTGAAGAGAATATATCAAAAATATTACGAGACTTACCATTACTAAAAAATCTTCATTTTTATCTACTTCCATCGCGTCTCTATATTAAACTGTCAAACAATTGTCATCAGTATAATTTTAAGAGAAAAACAAAACAAAATTATTTGTTTTATCTGTTTCGCATTTAGTATTTTAAATTTGGATCGTGACTCTAGGCCACTCTAGGGATTAATATAATATTGTACAGTTATTGGATAATGTTAAATATAGATAATATATACCTACTTATAAACATTATATTTGTCAATCGATTGAACAATGCTCAACACATTATGAGATTGCACGCACTAGTGTTTAGTTTATGTAATTGTGTTTGCTCGCAAACGAAAAAAAAAACCGACTTCAAAATTACATCGACAAGTAATACAACGTAATAAGACGAAAAAATAGTCAAGTAAATACGCGCTATTAAAGATTACTCAAAAAGTTGTAATCAGTTTTCGATCTAATTTAAACAAGACTACAAGAGAAGTATTAGCTTTCGATTAAAGTAAGAATC
The DNA here is from genome assembly GCA_905220545.2 of Melitaea athalia. Taxonomy (NCBI): domain Eukaryota; kingdom Metazoa; phylum Arthropoda; class Insecta; order Lepidoptera; family Nymphalidae; genus Melitaea; species Melitaea athalia. The sequence continues at coordinate 1,071,361 of HG992180.1, forward strand.
ATCGAAATCGGTACACCGAGTAAAAAGTTATGCGGTATAATATAACGTAGGTCGACGAAAAAGTAGTCACGTAAATACGCATTATTAGATATAACTCTAAAAGTACTTATCAGATCTCAATTAAATTAAAATGGGATCACATGACACGCAACACCTTTCAATTAACACAAAATTGATCGAAATCGGTCCACCCAGTCAAAAGTTCTGAGCTAACATACATAAAAAAAAAAAACTTACGCGTCTAATTGAGAACCTCCTCCTTTTTTGGAAGTCGGTTAAAAATAACGATTAAAAGTAACTTTAATTTTATAATTGGTGTATGAAAAGTTGTCGCGATTTCTTGGTTTTTTTTTTTGTATAACATGAAATCCATTTTTTAAAATGGCTGGAAAGGAATAAATTTTTTAACCATGAAGTCGGTTTTTTTTTCGTTTGCGAGCAAACACAATTATATATTGATGTACTGTATTGTAACCTATAAACATCCTCCTACTGGGTGTAGGACTCTACTAAGATGTGAACTTGATCAGGTTCTCTACGCTACTTCAGGTTGATTTAGATTAAATTGTACTTAATTTAGGAAAACGAATTGAAACTGAAAGCCAGTTTCAGTATTTAAAAAAAAACGGATCGCTTAATATTGGAACATGGTTTCAGAGAGGATCTTTACTAGTATATATTATATTGTATAAATTGTAGTTTATTTTAAAACATATCCATCGTAAACATTTTATAACGTGTCTCTACGTTTGTAAATTGTGTATTTAATGAGGCATTATTTAAATACATTTGTTATAGTTTTCCAATAAAAGTCTTGAATAGATATCGATTTTATTGTTTTATTCTACCTTTTATAATAAAAAAATTAAATATAGGTATCTTATAACATTCACACACCTAAGCAACTTAATGCTTGTGTATGTAACAACCGGTTGATATAGCTAAATATTTTTTTTATAAATATACATGGAAATAATACATATATATATATATATATATATATATATATATATATATACGAATATTACACCCAGACTCAGGCGGGAATCGAACCCATAGGTAATCCGCGGAGCAGAAAACAGGGCCACTACTAACTGCGCCAACGGGCTAGTCAATTGCTTTTGTAAATAAGACATTTTCGATCACGTGTTGGTCATATACAAAGCTAATTTAAAAAATACGTATTTGTTTTAACTGCAATATTATTAGATTTAGTGTCAAAAATAGTGGTATTAGTTGTGTAACTTTGAAACAAATCCTAATATTAATAAAATTAGGTATTCTATTTCCTTATTATGAAAGCAAGACATATTGAGACTTATTAAGAGGTAAATATGGAATGGTAAACCGTTCGTCTCAAAAATTGAAAAAATCTGAAACGGTCCGGTCTTCATTTTAGAATAGAAATGTGTCCTAAAGTTGAATAACGCGTTAATCATTCAATGTAGAACCGGGTTAGATCCGCTTACTTTCCCAGGCTTATAGAGGTATTTATTCAGTGCACTATTGAGATACAGAAATATAACCCATTGACTTGCAAATAATTACATGTAGGTACCTAGTACGTTGGAGCAGACGTGTCCTGGAGTGGAGACCGCGTCTTGGCAAACGCAGTTTAGGACGTCCTCCGGCCCGTTGGACCGACGATCTACGTAAGTTTGCCGGTGTAGGCTGGATGAGGATTGCGGAAAACCGGGATGTCTGGCCCGAGCTTGGGGAGGCCTATGTCCAGCAGTGGACTGCAATATGCTGAACTAACTAACTAACCTAGTACCTACCTATTATTAACTTTTGAATTAACAACTATTGAAAGTTACCTATGTATGAAATTAAAATTATAATCACGTGAATTAGGGAAATTATTAAAGACCTTATAGAAATAATTAAGTTCAATTTTATAAAAAGATATCTCAAACTAAATTCTCGAGTAGGGGAGACCGGGGTCAATTGAAACGTTTTCCGATAAAACGGCCATAGTGCCTACATTTTCGATCAAAACTGGTTTGTGAAAGGTTTCGACTATAGCTAGATTATCTGGCTTTAAATTCGCTATTTTGTTTTTTATCCATAGGTATCAGATACGGAATTACAAGTGTTTTAGAAATCCTCGAAAATTGTTTCATTTGACCCTGATTGCGGGTCAATTGAAACAATGAATGGGGTCTATTGAAACACCTAGAAATAAAATATTTATTTATTGTAATTATCATTTAAATTTATTTTTAGTCATAATTAAATCACATAATCCCAGTATTTGATTAGAGAACAGTGAGACGTAGTTTACTTGGATTAATTAACTTTTTTTAAATTCCCACGTGTGCCAACCACACACAGAACACTGTTTTTACCATTAATTTAACGAAAAAAAACGTAGAATTATTGTTTTAACTTAACACAATATTCGTATGACACTAACGCCGAGTTGCACGAAAATAAATTAAAATAAATTTTTACTTTAAAACTTTTACTATCTACTCGTACTTATAAAGTCATTACACATAATCTATATGATATAAAAGCTTGTCGCGAGATAGTACTCGTATTTCCTTAGCTTGAAAATTTTAATAGTTAAAATCAATCACATCAATTTATTTAATTTACTTGTTTACAAGCAAATCTTGCGACAAGCTTTTATATCATATAGATTATGTGTAATGACTTTATAAGTACGAGTAGATAGTAAAAGTTTTAAAGTAAAAATTTATTTTTTTCGTTTTAGTGCATTCAAATAAAAGCTTGTTTTTTAAAAAGGTTTTTTACTTTTAATTTATTTTTGACTTTTTAGTCGGTTATCACGTCACTTTATTCGAATTATTCTTAGCAAGCCCTTTCATTTGATACCCATATTGTAGAAGTGCACTAAAAATAACTAGTCCGCACTCTTGGATATGCCGCTATATTGAATTTAGAATGACGTCACAAAGTTAACCATGCATTAGCATCCAAATTGAACCTAAGTATATACAAAATTTCAGCTCAATTGGTTGAAGATAGGTATCTGCTTCAAAATTGAGTTGAAAGATTTCACCTGAACAAACATACATACATACAAACCATGCATTGTCATCCAAACTGAACCTGTATAGAAAGTTTCAGCTCAATTGCTTGAAGATATTTGCTTCAAAAATGAGTTGCAAGATTTCACCCGAACAAACATACATACATACAAACCATGCATTGTCATCCAAATTGAATCTGTATACAAAGTTTCAGCTCAATTGCTTGAAGATTCAAAATTGAGTTGCAAGATTTCACCCGAACAAACATACATACATACATAAATACATACAAATCATGCATTGTCACCCAAATTGAACCTGTATACAAAATTTCAGCTCAATTGGTTGAAGATATCTGCTTCAAAATTGAGTTGCAAGATTTCACCCGAACAAACATTCATTAAATTTACATACATACATACATACATACATACATTGCAAGTTAAATAAAAGCTTGTAATTTAAGTAGTGATTACACTAATTTAATCGCAAGAATTGTATGAAATTCTTGTGATTAAATTAGTTTAATCTCTACTTAAATTTTAATTTTGTTTCATGCAACTTATTTTAGAATATGTTAATATTGATAAGTAAATTAATGAGATCAACTATTTCTAACAAATGTTGGTAAGCAATATTTAATAAACAGAGAGCAACGATTATAATAGATTTTAAAAAATTAATTTGGAATAATCAGTCAGAGTCACACTTGTGACACAAATAATTGAGGTCTCCAGGTGTGGAGCTTCTTTTTCACGTTTTTAACCTGTTTTTTCTGATTTTCCTTTTCTAAATTCTTTCGTAATTTCTTCATTTAGCTCTTACTGACAGTTCAGGATTTCTGGCCATAAAGGCTAAACACCAGTCTTCTCCTGCAATCTCATTCTCATCCCAAGATCAAGGCCTTGCCAAGTTATATGATTTTGTAAGTTCGTATGCCAGTTACTTCACCTCTTTTTTTGAGAGACCGAAGTATATACCCATCTCATTCCATATTTCGATAACTCCTTTTCTTAGGATTCAGAGAACAGTTTATTTTGGGGAGAATAATTCTTTATAGATTCTGAGGATTATTCATTGCAACTGTCCCGGTTTTTCTTGTAGGCATCAGAACAATTATGTTAAATAACGTCATACATTTCGGCAGCTTGCCTAAGTGTTATTTCCTTGCATTTGATCTCTTCGTAAGCTTTTTTATACAAATCTATACTGCACTTTCCGCGATTAGTAGTTTTTTGACAGTTTCGCTGCATCTAAAAACAAAAAAGAAGTGGTATTGCAAAAAAAAAGCTTAAAACCACATACAAGGATTAACTGAAACATGTTTCAATTGACCCGGCAAATTTTGTTTCAATTGACCCAGCAACGTCATGGTGAATATTTAAAATCGTAGAAAAATAACGGTAGACAATAGGTATACATAAACCACAACAAATTCAACAAGAATAACCATACAAACAGAAAGTTAAATAGTATTAAAGTACTACCAATAGATATTGACTAATATACAAAACAAAAACATCAAAAATACTTACTTTTGGTGCCGGAAAAGCAATACACTCGCGTAATAACGTCCGAAGGTCACATAGCCGCAGATAGCACTGTTCCATGGGTTCTGACAAGGACGCAGATCCATCCCCCCTTAGGGACCGTCCCGCTATCGCTTCTTGTTTCGTAGCTATAGCACTTGTTTCTATTGACCCGTGTTTCTTTTGACCCCAGTCTCCCCTACTTTTTTATTAGGTATATTATTTCAAATGTTATTTTTATATATGTATTTAAAAACTTAGACTTCCAACCTGTTCAAATTTCAAATGTAGCGGTTACTATTTTTAACCGACTTCCAAAAAAGGAGGAGGTTCTCAATTCGACACGTACCTATGTTTTTTTTTTATGTATGTTAGCTCAGAACTTTTGACTGGGTGGACCGATTTCGATCAATTTTGTTTTAATTGAAAGGTGTTGTACGTTATGTGGTCCCATTTTAATTTAATTGAGATCTGACAAGTACTTTTAGAGTTATATCTAATAATGCGTATTTACTTGACTACTTTTTCGTCTTATTACGTTGTATTACTTGTCGATGTAATTGAAGTCGGTTTTTTTTCGTTTGCGAGCAAACACAATTATTTTTTTTGTTTTTTTTATGAAATGTTTTTAAAAATAAAGCTAACGGGAACATAATTTTATATTAAAAGTTAGTTAATATATTAAATTGTTACAGCACAGTAACTTTTGACAAGCGATCACCGCACGCCCGTTTAGTCTCGGTATGCGGGGAGGCGTAGCCCGCGTCAAATCGGGACGAGGATTCAATAACAATTGTTTAATCACAATTTGCGGAGGGTGTTCCGCAGATTTCGTGACATCCCTCTTTGCACCCTCCGCCCTCCGACACATATATATGGAATCAACCCGGACCTGTTGCCATTCGACACCTGCGCTTACACACCATAACTACCAAAATCATCCAGGAACAAGATTGACCAGAAAAAAGTGACCAGTATACCATAAAAAAACTAGTCTTTCGTGGTCACCATTTTACCATTGAGGATCAGTTGTGGCGAAAAATAAGGACAGTGTCAGTGATTGGTGATAGAATGTCTAGCTACGGGCGTGTGATGTCGCGTCGTGGTCTCAGGAGTGGCTGCCGCTCTCGACACTTCACTCTCTCAGATTTAGCTGAAGCCAAAGGAAATGTTGAGGAAAATGTTCGTATACTTTTTTTAATTATGTGTTTGTAATTTTCTACTAATCTATCCATTTTTAAAATTACTTATGGTGTATCGACGAAGGCTTAGTCTCATTTTCAGATTAGAACCAAGTTTTCATGTGTTTCCATATTATGTGTTATATGTTTCCATACCGATCACTTCACTTTACTAGAACTTATGTTTTTTGCTTATTGTAGTAAATACTTATAATTATGATATTAGGCACGACGCCGCGTTGGCGCAGCGGTCACAGCACTGGTTTATAGCTGTTGCGCGGGCGGTTGTGGGTTCGATCCCCGCACAAGAAAACATTTGTAGGTATTAGCGATACAGATGTTTGCTGTGGTCTGGGTGTTTGTGCAGTCCTTATAGGTCTCCCCACCTGCCTCGGAGAGCACGTTAAGCCGTCGGCCCCGGTTGTTATCATGTACATCTGATAGCGATCGTTACTCATAAGTAGTAGGGAATATATCCGCCAACCCGAATTGGAGCAGCGTGGTGGATTAAGCTCTGATCCTTCTCCTACATGGGGAAAGAGGCCTGCCCAACAGTGGGATATTACAGGCTGAAACGTATTAGGCACGATATTACATTACCCTACCCTACCACTAATACCCTTGAACTATGTGGGTACTTAGGTAGGTTCCTAAATCGAAATAAATGTGACTTCTTAAATCTGTGGTGACTATCCTTCAGCAATAACAACAGGAATGTACCTATAACTATATTGTTTGTGTATGGTGGACCCTTTGTCTAATAAAAAAAGCTTTTTATTCTATTCTACACCTGATATGATAAAATTATAATAAAATCATTGCCTCCTAGGTGTACATAGAAATGGACGCGTGTGGACAGCTCACAGCGCGAGGAGGCCCGGCACGTGTCGCGCGCCTCGCTCGCCTCGCTCCGGCGCCTCCGCACGCCTCTGCGCTACTCTGCCTCGAGCAACCTCTCGCGACGTCTTCCGCCTCTAACAACCTTCGATTTAGCCTACGCTTGACCACCGACGCTCCACCACTGCACGAGCTGTTCCTTTGGTTCGACGAACAAACGCTCGCGCATCTCGATATGCCGTTTCTCACTTTACGTAATATCACTGGTAAGATGTTTACTATACCCTGTTCTAGTTTTTAATATTAAAATGTGTGTGATGTCAAAAAAAATGTTATTAAAAAGTTTTGATACGTAATTTTCGCGCAATGTTTTCGTTTTCAAAATGTTTTCAAGCATGCACCTACCACATGCACAGTGTTAAAATTAAAATTACCTCAAATTATTGCTAGCCAAGTCTCAAAATTTAATTTTACACTAACAATATACCGCCTACGTATATAATGACATTATCTTAATGTTCTTAAATAAAAACTTTCGTAATTAACTATCAGCTTCTATCATGAACGTAATATTACGTCCATGGCTTCTATACTATCGCTTGACAAACTTCAGAAACTTAATTTAGTAACCTTTTTTTTCAACAGGTAAGAAAAACTACACCTGTCACATTTGCGACGCGGAGTTCGAACAGCCGAATCCGTTGAAGATACACATGTTTCTCTCCTGTCGAACATTTCAACCAGATCTGTTCTGGGAGCGTTGCATATCGCAGCTACGAGCATCGACTTCTTCTGCCTCAGCTTTGAGCCCGTCACCCGTCTCCCTACCCTTGCGACTCGGTACCCTACCTCCCGTAACACCCGTCACAGACCCGGCACAGCTCGAGTCATTGGCGGCAGCGTGGGGGCGATCACGTGATGGTCACGTTTGCCTCTATTGCGGGAAGTTGTACTCGCGCAAATACGGGCTTAAAATTCACATCCGGACTCATACAGGTTATAAACCATTACGGTGTAAGCATTGTCTAAGAGCGTTTGGGGATCCGAGTAATCTAAATAAGCATGTGCGTTTGCACGCGAGTACGAGTGGCTCCGGTGAACACGCGTGCGCGCTGTGTCACAAGCCACTCGCGCGCAGAAGAGACTTGCTTCGACACTTACGCGCTCACCACCCTCAACATCTTTCTTCATTATCTGTGCCCGATGAATACATTGACATAGTCTGACAAATGAATGTAAAAAAACGCGGGATATAAAAATGTGCTTGTATCTAAGTCAATTCTTTATTTACACAACCAGTTTGGTACTTGAATAACTGTGTTTGCTCACAAACGAAAAAAACCGACTTCAATTGTATCGACAAGTATATAATACAACGTAAGTAGATGAAAATTAACAAACACACTAGTCGTCACTACGATTTTCGAGGGTTCCCCTCGATTTCTCTGGGATATCATCATCAGATCCTGGTTTCTTTATCATGGTACTACCCCTGGGATATCTCCTTTCCAACAAAAAAGAATTATCAAAATCGGTTCATAAACGACGAAGTTATCAGTTATCCCTGAACATACCTACATAAAAAAAATTCGCGAACCTCAGACAGACTTCGACTATATTCTGTGGAACTACATTAAAATCTAGTCTTCTAATATATGAACCTAATGTAGATATATTTACAGCGTTGTTTATTCAAATATTTATTGTAAATAACAGTTAATAAATTATGATAGATTTATTGATCTACCTTTTATTTAAAATATGTAAGACTATTCCCTAGCATTCGAGATTTTAGTACTAAGTTACTTGTATTTATTTATTTTGAAAAATTTAAAAATTAAAATATCAAGTTAATATTTAATTTTCTTGCTTATCTACAAAGGTAAATATCGCGACAAGCTTTTATATTATATAAATTGTGTAATGACATTATAATCATGTTGATGAAAATAAAAGCTCATCTATTAAAAAGGTACTTTTCATTTATTGAAGTGAAAAAAAAACGAATTCACTTATTCAAAAACCAATTAAAAAAAGTAAAAAGAAACGTAATTTTTTTTAAGTGAAAATTCTTTAGGCGCATGAGGGGTAAAATTTGAGCGACCGGTGACGCGGCAGTCTGGGAACACTGCGTGACGTTGGCTTTTTGTTTTTTTTTAATTCGTTTTTTTTATTCTTTTTTTTTAAATTAGTTTGCCAAAGAAGTTTCACTTTTGACATGTGTAGGTACTTTGTACGCACGCAATTTTGCATACATTTAATACACATACGGGGTGTATTTGGAACGCTTGAAAAAACGAAGAGGTATGATAGTGTTGGCATGAACTTTTTTTGGTATAATCCGGTTTGGGAAAAATTATGAAACAGAAATTTGAAGATAATGCTTTAAAATAATCGTGTTTTGAAAAAATCGGCAATGTCATTGAATACCACAAGTTCATCAGCTAACCGGCGCGAGGTCAACGTACTCCCGCACGCACTAGTCCCGCGTCTCGCGGTCAACGAGAGTTCGCAAAATACGTAAGTCCTAAAATAAAAACCGTTTCTGAGATAAATGTTTATATGCATTATACAGGTGTCCCGCGATAAAGTGCAACCCCGAAAGGGGGTGAAACTAGACCATAAATTATCGACAAAAAACATAGAAAAAACTTTTAAAAAAAAATATTTTATTTCTTATTGACGAATTAAGATTTTTATATCTTACGTAGACTCTATGTACAAAAAATGATGATTTCTTCCAAAGTAGTGGGTCGATTACTTTAAAATAAAATAAAATATAACGCCACGTACTTGGCGGTAAGGATAAAATAAAAATTAGCTCGCAAAAAAGTGGCATTATGTCTTTAACTATGCTTCTTGTGAAAAAAAATCCATTTTTTATGACTGTTTTTTTCAATGATCTCTAATTTTCTCAGAATTATGCCCCCAATACCAGGAAATTTTATGATTTATTATTATTTCTTACCATATTGCCATTCAAATAAAAAAAAATTTATGCCTGTATCTATCTAGCTATATAAAAATCTTAATTCGTCAATAAAAAAAATGAAAATTTTTTTTTTAATTTTTTTCTGTTTTTTGTCGATAATTTATGGTCTAGTTTCACCCTCTTTCGGGGTTGCACTTTATCGCGGGACACCCTGTATAGTATATAAATAGCACCTATATTATTAGGTTTAAATCTTTTCAAGCGTTCAAGCAGGATTTCAGGCTTAGCAAGGATTGCATTAAAAATTACTAGTACGTTTCGTTCACAAATTAAGAGAGAAGAGGGCGCGCGTTTGTTTTTTGTGGGATAAAAAAGTGCGTGCGTACAAAGTACACATGTCAAAAGTGAAACTTCCATAGATTATACACGGAAACTTCTTTGGCAAACTAATTTTAAGTATTGTTTATATTGAAACAAATCTAAAGATTTAGATTTCCGTTCCATCGCCATCTAGTTAGTCTGTAATGTAATACTAGCGATAATGTAACAACCTTTGTAGTTCCTATAGTACACACTAGGTGGCTCTACCTACCAAAAACAACATTAACTTTTTTTTGACAAAAACGTTTCCGTTTCATCCGTAAAAAAAATTACCCTCATGCGTCTAATGAAGTTTCACTTCAAAATTATGTACATATAAGAAATTGTTATTTCAAATACCGAGACCATAAAACGTAATCCCGGCATTTCAATACCGAAAAATGAGCCGGTACGATATATCTAAGCTAAGAGTAGGTTGTGGTGCAATAAAACACAGGTGGTAGCGGTAATAGTTTAATGCGAGCTAGTGCGCGGCCACCTTGGCGGCGATGCGCTTGTCGCGCTCCTCGGCGATGGTGAGGCGCACGCCCTTGCCGCGCGGCAGCGAGATGTACGCCTTCGTGCCCTTGCCGATGATGAACACGTTGTTCAACCTGCGGGCAACCACTGCATTAGCGCCTTCTTACACGACTACTTATAACTACTACAATTAAAGAAAAAAAAGTGTGTGTGTCAGCTCCGACGCACGACTGGAGTTTACTTTTTCAGATCGACTCTCTAAATATGCACAAGACTTTATAGTCTAAGAAAAAGAATAATACCATACCAAATGGTAAATGAATGAATCAAATAATGCCATCGACAGATGACATTATATGATATTAGAAAACGTCGTAACCGATACCGTCGTAACCGATACCGTCGTAACCGTCGTAGCCGGTACCGTCGTAAACGTCGTAGCAGATAGATAGCGCACAAAAACTTAACGAGGTCAATCATTCAGTAAATTTCAATTCTTAAGGAGTAAACTCAAAAAAAACAAGTGTGCTTTAAAAAAAGCAATATAGCTAGCAAACGGCTGCTCAAAATCTGGATTAGCCCAACTGGGGAAGTACCACAGGGCCTTACAGAAGATCACAACTAAATAATACTGATTTCAAGCAGTTTTGTCTGCCTGTGGCAAGTAAGGTGACTAGAGCGCTTGAGAGGAGATTGGGGGGTTAGGGTCGGCAATGCGCGTGTGATGCTTCTTATGTTGCAGGCGTCTATAAGCTACGGTAATCGCTCACCATCAAGTGAGCCTAACGCTTGTTTACCATGACATTTGTATAAAGAAAATCTAAAATAAATAAACATAAATAAAATAATAATTACCTAGTGGCAAAGGTGTGTCCTGTTGAGTCCTTAATGTGGACGATGTCGAAGGATCCTGGATGCCTCTCACGGGACACAATTGTGCCCACACGCCCCAAGTTACGACCTCCGGTTATCATACACAGGTTTCCTGCAAATTAACAAAATAAATGTATCACACTCAATGGCATCAATAAAATATGAAGGCTGTGTCGGGGGTCTGGAAATACAAAACAAATACCCAGACCAAGACATACCACTATGTGGCCTACAAAAACACTTTTCAAATGCAGAGATCAAACCTACGACTGCTAGCCCATCAGCCAGATTCATTACTAAAAAAATTACATGAAGTGCATCAAAGAATGATTCAAACAAAGATATGAAAATATAAGACATTTCAGATACGCTTACAAACTCCATTGTATTGGTTTCTGTTATAGTTACAGATTTTAAATTATTTGGGATTATCCATAACATAATTTGAAATTTATAGTTAGATATATATTTTTGAAGTGAAAACTTCTTTAGCGACGTTGAGCACTTTTGTGGTATGGGTAAAAACTGAGAAACTCGCGTCAGGACACGTGGGCGTAAGACGGTAAGACTTAAGACGGTTGGAGAGTATTGTTGTAACATCGAAATCGATTAATCGAACAATCGATCGTTTTCTTTCGATTGTCAATATTTAATAATTATTATTTAATTATTAAATATATAATAATAATTAAGATATAATCAACTCTATACTTAATAAATATTTTAATAAATTATGGATGTAAGTTAATTTTTCTGAGAGATAAACTTTTGCATCACCGGCACACAACAATTTTGCATGCCTTCCAGTCCTGTTTGTGCCACACGGCGACGCAAAATGTGTTGTGTGCCGACTCACACTTTTGTATGAAACCGAATGCAGCAAAAATTACGCGACTCACAACTCATAAAAATACGCTCGTTCGGCCTCACCCTAAATTTAATTCAGATAAATAAGATAACTGAGAAAGAGTAAAAAATAATTGTAAGTGTTAATAGCTATGCCAATCAAGGGAGTTTTAAGTAGAAATGAAACAGACAGCGGTTTAGCCGTCTACCGGATATTTGACCAACCATATAGCTGGACAGAATATTTCGGCCAACCTTATAGCATAGGATATTCGGCAGCCGAATATCCAGCAGAACATTGCCGTTTAGTGCATCGCACAAAGATTACTTCAAACACTGGCTAAAGAAAGTTGAGGAGAAGACAGAATCACAAACTTTGTAAATTACCACCCGATGTAACTTGCGGGTTCGATCCCTGCACACGACAACATTTGTAATGGCTATACAGATGTTTGCGCAGTCCTTGTGGGTCTCCCCACTGTGCCTCGGAGAGCATGTTAAGCCGTCGGTCCCGGTTGTTATCATGTACACCTGATAGCGATCGTTACTCATAGTAGGGAATATATCTGCCAACCGGCATTGGAGCAGCGTGGTGGATTAATCTCTGATCCTTCTACATGGGAAAGAGGCCTATGCCCTGTAGTAGGATATTACAGGCTGAAGTGTATAAGCGTATGTAACTTATAATGAGAAAACAGCTCCACTAACCTGATTCAAACTTGATGAAGTCCATGATCTTGCTTGTGGCAATGTCGAGCTGGATGGAGTCGTTCACTTTGATGAGTGGGTCGGGGTAACGGATCGTTCGGCCGTCGTGTGTCACTAAGTACGGAACATTCTTAGGTCCGGTACCTACAGTACGAACCTTGCAGAGCTTGTACTGAAAAGATAGGTGTAAGTTGTTGAGAAGTGGTAGTAATGCCTGCTAAGCTTTTTAATAAACCCATTATGTTTTAGAGATCTTTTTATACAAAAAAACTATACATTATTTGATATCTTTATCATACAACTAGATGGTCCGGTGAATTTCGTATCACCTACGTATATTTGTGAAAAATATACACAAAACACTTTCTGAACGCACCTATAAATATTTAACAACCAATTGACAAAGTTTTTGACAAAAGACATTAAATTTTCCCCGCTAGGAACATTTTGTATTGGAAAATTACATCGCCGTTTAAACCTTCTGAACTTCCAGAAACATTTCAAGATGAAAATTAGCCAAATTGGCCCAGCCATTCTCGAGTTTTAGCGAGACTAGCAAACAGCAATATATATAGATATAGAAGTTTATGCTTTAACATGTTTTAAATTAATGAATAACATTGCACACCACTTCGCTGAATAAAGCTTGTTATACAGATGACATCTTAGTATAGCTACATTTACAATAAATTGAATTTGATTTCCAAGTAGTGACAATTAAATTTCTAACCTTAATTGCAGTTGTTCTATGTTGATATTCATTATTTAAGTATAGCAAAATTAATCATTTTAATACATTTTTATCCTAATAAATGACAAATCTGAGTCAAACTACATTAATCGCTTAACATCAGGTGAACCATATGCTTGTTTGCCGACGTAGTTGTATAAAAAAAATACCAACCTTAGCTTCCTCGGGTGTGATACGGTGGATGGTGAAACGTCCCTTAACATCGTAGATCAGTCTGAACAACTCATTGGTCTTCTCGATTGAGACCACATCTGAAATAATACATTTTGGTTTCGTAATTTTTAATTTAGACTAAAACAAAATTAGGAAGGTTATTTTAATATGAATTGATAAAAAGACAGTATAAACAGGAGAAGGAATAACAAAGTAAACATCTTATTTGTGGGTTTTGATATTTTCATAAGAGCTTTTGAGGCATACTTGAATAGATTAATCTTTGATGTCAATTTTGACATCAACACTAGTACATATATTTATGGAAAAGTAAAATGGCATATTAGCCACATTTCCCTTTTGTAGTAATTTCGAGTTTCCAATAATATAACATTGTTTTAATAAATACATAATATGAACTCAGAATGACTGACAAGACACATTTTATTTATCCCAATTTAATTTTGAATTATAAGCTGTTGTGAAACTTTAATTAAACAAATAGGTACATATCGCGGGCTTCAAGCCAGAGGGGCGTATAAGCAATAACGCGGTACGACTTTCTGGCATGAAAATAATATCTAACTTCAGTTATACGCCTGAAAGTATTTTTTTAATATTTTCTAAAATAATTTACCTACAGTTAAGAAAAAAACGGAGGTGATGTATCGATAAACATAGAAATGATTGACGTAATAAAAAAAAACGCATTTTGTTTATACGCCCCTCTGGCTTGAAGCCCGCGATATATAGAATACTGGCTGTCTAGCTAACTAATTTTTCCATTACAATTCCACTTCCACTGTATTTTTTTTTACAAATCCTTGTCCTGACAATAAACAAACAAAAAAAATAAACAATTTGGCACACTGGTTTAGAAGTTATGTGTACCTATACAATACTATACATACATTTTAGCAAATTCTTTTTATTTATTACGGATGTGTCTGGTGTATTACATTACCACTTTTTATAATCAACTTTACTCCTCAGTGTTTTATCTAGTCTACATAAGACTAACAAATTTATGTGCTAGTTTGGCAGTAATAAATTAGTGAATAATGGCAAAAATATCAAACTATGCAAGTATGAAGGATAAATCTACATTATAATTGTTGGTATTGAAATAAATAATTTACAATTAATACCTGACAGCACAGTAGTCAGTTACTGGCTGTTGCTTTATCGGTTACAGGTTCAATTCACGCTTAAGATAAATATTTCATATTTTTATTCCGGTCTAGGTTAGTATAAATCTAGCCATTAGTGTTAGGTATGTTTACAGAGCCCCGATAGGGTATTGTGACCTTACTAGGGTCACTAGGGACCATAGATTATGAGATTACAATATTGTTAGCTTAGAAAATAGGCAGGAAAGTTGAACTCACCCATAAATCCAGCTGGGTAAGTGGGATCAGTTCGGACTTTGCCGTCCACTTTAATCAGGCGCTGTTTTACAATCTTGAGAACCTCATTACCGGTGAGCGCGTATTTGAGACGGTTACGTAGGAAAATGACGAGCGGCAGACATTCCCGCAGTTTATGGGGACCGGTAGACGGCCGGGGCGCGTACACACCCCCCAATTTGTCCAACATCCATGCTTTAGGCGCGTTTAAACGCTTCAAATGCTTTTTAGGTCCACGAGCCTAAAAGAAATCACCATGTTAATTTTAAATCACATAAACTTAAAAAGTACCGCGAATACTTTTTCCTGTGAACTTCTTAAAACTGTTTCCCAATGTTCACTAAATTTACTATCTACATCATTAACAAAATTTTCGAAAGTATTTTCGAGTCGACTTTACTGTTTTTGTTGTATTTGTTTTGTCGAGCGCAATATCACGTGAACTCCAAAAATATTTTTAGCACACATCATTTGAATAATTAGTCTACGCGTTTATCACACAAAATAATTGTTTTAATTTAAGTAAAGGTAGATTTAAACGGATTAATCGCGAAATTTATAGAGAAACTCACCATGTTGGACACAAAGTTTAACAAGAAAGAAAGTAAACGTCAACCGCACGTCAAACAGTTCAACACAAAATCGAACAGATTACAAAATTCACAACCCTAACCTAACCCTACGTCCACACTTGGCTATTCGTGTTTGTGCAGTGTTGCCAACCGTACGATTTAAATCGTATTTATACGATCTTTTTGGCTCTTGTACGATGTACGATCGAGTAATCGAAATCGTACGCAAAATATACGATCTTTTCAAATCTTACACCCATCATCATCATCCAAGGGAAAAATAGATGAGAATTCAAATTAATTCGATCTATTAATCGATTGAAATTATCACTTTTGCAATTGTTTATGTATGATTTGACAATTTCAATTACTAGGCCCGAAGTATAGATATTTGGAGACTTCGGAGAGTATTAAATAAAATACTTCTTCAGAAGGTGTCGATCGAATCGAATGAATTTATTGGGCAAAAATCGCAATATTTATACAAAATTATTTACAATAGAAAATTACATAAACCAATAAAATAATTAGTATTTTAGCCAATTAGAAAACGATTCTAACTAGTGCTCTGCGTTTCTTTCCCGCACGTATTTCTGTCTCTCTCACCGTGCGTGATTCGTGCTTCTGTCGGAATTACTCGTGCGCTGTGTAGAACGGCGTCGCGGGCGAAACTCTATTAATACGACCTCCGTCTTCGCGCCTCGCTCATTTGGCGGCGGCCGGCGCGACGAACAGACGTACAACGCACTCTTCAATTGGCGGCGCGGCGTGACTATAAATCTTGAAGATACGCACGAAGAAAGAAACTTGTTTGAAGATTAGTGAAGTTATGTGAATTGTGATTGCTTCCTGTATGGCGTGCTGCGACGAATCTATTTACAAACAGCTCTTTTCAGAGCTAACGACGTCATTAACAATTCTTGTTTCTAAACATTAAAACAGTCCTTTTCAGGGCTAACTATTATCGTTTCTAACGAAAATTCTTCTTCTTCCTCGTTACCTCAATGATGAGGATCGTGACTACCAATGACTTCTCTCCATTTAATGCGATCGTATGCAGCGTGTGTTGCCCGGTGCAAGCCCACTGAATTCCCGATGACGTCGGACCATCTTGTTGGTGTTCTCCCTATGGCGCGTTTCCCTTCGACTTGGGGAGTAAGGGGAGAACGGCATCAACATCTTAGACGGCCCAATTGTCAACCTCACCTGATCGCGTCGGTGGTTCGTATGAATAGCCGATGACGGTGGTTTGAACCACCGTGGTGCTCCCTGCTAGATAACGGACGAGGCTCTGGCGACCGAGTAATGGCGGTATAACCATACACCCGACTGGGCAACTAGCCGGATGAGGCTTCAGCGACCTTGGGGCTTAAATGGTCCCTAAAATGTCTGGTGCAGAAAGCAACGGGGAACTACTGCACTACTATCCCCAAGAAAACCACAATGAATAACGAAAATTAAAACAGTCCTTTTCAGGGCTACTTACTCTCTGTTTCTAGCAGACGTCATGTTTCTTGGTAAAGGTTTTCAAGGTAAACTGGTATTTTGCAGGTGAGGTATTTTAAAGGTACGGTATTGTTCAAGGTACGGTTTTATAGGTAAGGTAATAAGGTAAGTAATATTGTGCTAGCACATCGAGTTACCTATTACTACTTACGTAATAATAGTTTGATGTGGTAGCCACAGATACATTACTATAGCCACGAAGTATAGATTATACTTCATGAATCATGACTATAGCAATGGGTTATTGTTAGTGCTGGAAGCAACTGAAAGTACTGTCAAATTGTAGATACATAATCAGAAAAGTTACGATTTCAATATAAACTAAAATCGAGAATTGTTCAAATTGTTGGCATTATATTATATTAGAGGAGAGGACAATATACAAATTCGAGATTTTAAATAGTCCAGTCAAAATACGAAATAATAAAACATAAAATAACGAAATTTGGGGATTATGACGGTCGATCGGTGTATTCTGAGCATAAATTTCAATTTGAGGGGTTCTCCGAAGGTCTGCTCAAGGTCATTTCGATGAAAACGCGTTTAATTCGATATCTCGAAGACGGTTAGTGTTAGGCAAAATATTTTAGAGATCTTTTCTTTTATAAATTAAATTTACTAATTTTTTTATCTGAAATCTTTTTTTATCATCTTTACTTTTCAATTTATTACTTCCGAAAGGCGAAAATTTTACATTTTTGCTCCCCATTTTTCATTTTTCGCCATTATCTCCCCAACCGTTCAATTTTATGAAATTTTACCTATTATCAAAGTTACCTATTGAAAAAGTTTCAAATTAAAAAGTTAATAAATTTAATTTAGATTATCATCATATCATAATCCCCAAACAGCGGTATTTTATGTTTTTTTAACCCATTTTCAGCCGTAATTTGACTGGACAAATCTATATCTATGAAAATGTTTCATCTGAGTTTTAGAATAGGTGTATCTATGTAACTTTTCTCATAACTAAAAATATAATAATTAATAATAGGGTACTTTCCGTAGTGGAAAATAAATTATAAAATTTGATAAAAATTAAAATGTATATAGAAATACACCATTTTGGAATCATAAAAGCACATTATTGATTTATTATATTGAAATTAAAAGTCGTATATTTTAATCTGTATATCACGTGACCTAAAACACGAGCCGCCACGGTGTGACGTCATACAGGCAATAACAAAGTTCTGTCAGTGCTGTCAACAGCTAATATCTATCAATTTTAACTTCAAGGAGTAATAGTTGTGTTCTTTCGTATAATAACTCTTCATATCTTGTTCCAACTGAAATAATATGCATTCATTACTAATTTGTTGATGGCTGTCATAGTAATTGTAGGTTATGTTACTCTCTTATATACGTCATACACTTTTGTTATTGCACATATTACGTCACCAAAATGGCTGTAGCGTTTTCGCGGTAATAAAAAAGTTTTAAAATTTAATTTTATTTTATGGCATGAAAGCGTGTTTATTTTGGCGAAATATATTTTTTGTGGCTTTTTATTAGAAAATCAACATTTTGAAGTACTTTTTCAAACACAGTGGAATACCCTATTGTGTTTGCTAGCAAACGAAAAAAAACCGACTTCAATTGCGTCGGCAAGTAATAAATAATTAATAAATTAACAAACGAACTAGTCGTCACTACCATTTTCGAGGGTTTCCCTCGATTTCACTAGGATCCCATCATCAGATCCTGGTTTCCTTATCATGGTACCTAAGTTGGGATATTCCCTTTCCAACAAAAAAAGAATTATCAAAATCGGTTCATAAACGACGAAGTTATCTCCGAACATACCTACATATAAAAAAAACTTATATACGGTCGAATTGAGTAACCTCCTCCTTTTTTGAAGTCGGTTAAAAATTCCTAATGTTAAATGTTGATTCATGTTCCTTTAATGATAAATATTGATTCAAAATTATAATAGCATTCCGTTTTCAAATTATTTACGTTGTTTTATTGAAATTTCATTACGTACGATTTTTTTCCTTGAAATATAGGCAAAATACGATCTTTTTTAGGATATGGTACGATATTCTGAAAAATAAAGGTGGCAACACTGTGTTTGTGTATTTGCCATATTTGACAAACAACTTCCATGTGATTGTGTGGAGGAGTGTATTTGCCAGTTTTATTGCCGTATTTGGCAATTTGGCATTATATTATTGGATAGTGTGACTTGACTTAACTCGTAGAAATGAAGTTCGAATAGAAATTCCAGTCAAAAGCGAAATCGGGGTCCTTAAAACTTTGCAAATAGTAGTAGATTGTAGGAGATAAAGACGGTCCAAATCACAAAGAAATCGGAAGTCCACAAACGAAAGTTACGAAAGCCAAGTTGTTGAGCCGTAGAAACACAAACGCAAAGACAAGAATTTAGATTTAGAGGTTTGGTATCGTTCATCAGGTTTTTCGTTCTTAATGGAATTTTTTCATTTCTGGCCAAAACCATGTGCATGGTATACTAGGAAGTCCATATAACATTATCTGAATTTTTTTTTAATATTTTCCTGTTATTTTTGTATACAAATAGTTTGTTGACAAACTGAACGATATAACACTAGCAACATTAGCAACGAAACATCAACATTTGAAACGCACATCCTGTATGTGCGTTTCAAATTAGATTTCCGAAAGTACTTTTCGGTATTTGTGTGTGAGTAAAATTTATCAAAACACAGAGTAACCTCTAACTTCTTTTGACACTTACAACCTATTAGATATTACTTACAACACGAACGAAATGGCGATGCATGAAAAGGCTATGTAATTAATATCTAATTTAAATATTTTCTACTTAGAAACTAATGAAAGTACAGAGAAATGTTAATTAAAACAAAAAAAGTCTATATGTATTAGGGGCACATTACCTTAACCCTTAGCTGGGGCAGCCACTATCTTGTAACAACTCCTTTAAAAAAAGTATTAGCAATTTGATGACAAAGATACACTAAAAGTATTTTCAATGAGATTTAAAGCAAAAGATACCACAGAGAAAAACATACGGTCTTATTGTCAAAAAACGAAGTAATGCCTCTCTCTAAGTCGCATTAAGTATGACACTATTTAACTTTAGTGGCCGTTTTAACTTTTTTTTTAATTATTTATAAAAAGTGTAAATAAATTATGATTTAAAAAAAGTTCGAGTTACTTTTTATGATTTATAAAAAGTTCGAGATAAAACGCTTTTTTTTAATATCATTGACCTCGACTTTTTATCGATATGAAAGAACTTCCCAGCCCTTAACCATAAACACAAGACACAGCAGTGCTGCCAACTTAGCGCTTTTCGCGCCAGATCTAGCGCTTTTTTTGTTTCGAAGCGCGTTTTAGCGCCTAGCGCTAAATCTAGCGCTTTTTTAAATTATATGAAATTATATTTAATACACCGTAAAACATAATAAATTTAAATGTTAAATAAACTTATTTCTACCAAAATTGATAAACTAACGTAGCGAACTTTACTAATTTACTTCTTCACTACGATCGTTTCAGTCTGTTTATACTTTTATAGTTGACCTACGGTTTACACATTTGCAGTGCTTGATTTATTCACTATAATTAATTTCAACAAATTATAAACAACATTAAAAGAGTGAGAGGGAGCAGGCATAACGCTTTTAAAAATTGATTAAAACCTGTGCCTGGTGATCCAACAAAAGCTCAATGTAATTTTTTGTAAACGGGAGTTTTCGGCTTCAGTCAATATCAAAAGACATCGTAAAACAGCATCTCATTAAAAGAGGTAAAAACATCGTTGGACACAATATCTCAGCTATAAAATAAATTTGCAGTTGGCGCGAAGCGTTTTAAAAAAAAGCAATTTTAGCGCTTTCTAGCGCTTTTTTACAGCTCTGACAGCGCGTTTTCACCAAGACTAGTTGGCAGCATTGAGACACAGTAATGACAAATGTCACTTGTAAGTTTGAGGTTACAGCGAATTCGGTTTTCTGCTAAAAAATATTAGTTTGACGATGAATTAGACGTATAAATACAAATATAATGGTAGTGCATGCAAGGAAATGCATGTGATTACCCAGATGCTACAATAATTATCTAGTAGCCATTGTGTGTGATTATACAGGGATTGCGTATTTTTCATCCGGTAAGGGGTTTGTTTACATTTTAATTCTTTTATTTTTGGACAGAGTTTATATTGGCCGCACATGGTCTGTCAACCAAACTGACAACGAATATTTGGCTCCATGTGTAGACGGTCGTATCGTCTATTTGAACCATTTGAACGTATAATTTGTCAAAAACAACAAATACTGAACAGCAAACACGAATAGCCAAGTCTGGAGCCACCATTAGAAACTGACTGCTGAGCAAAAAGAATCGACGTTCGTATTAATCGATTTTTTTTTATTATAATCGATTTTATAGTAACCGATTCTTTATTAATAATCAATTTATTTAAAAAAATAATAATAATCAAACCACTCCAACGACGTTCTAAGCCGAGGTGCGATCTCGCTAGGAGACACCCTTAGACGAACGTCACCCCGTGCCCTGTAAACTTATAAAGGGCCGGGCCCACATCTTCCTTCACGGCCGGAGTCTATGTACCCGGACCCTCTCACCGGTGACGCTGTAAATGCCAGTAGGGCCAACAGTAACGAATTAACGATCATTTCGAAAAAAAATATCGGTCACATTTAATCGATTTTTTGTAGAAATAATCGATTAGAAAAATCGATTATTTTTTTAACATTCTTAAGCCTGTTTTACGCCGAGGCAACAATGTGCGTCATTGTGGCATGCGGCATTGACGCATGAAAAATGTCGCACGTTGTGGCAAGAACCTTGCGGCACGGCAACACCTTGCGTCATGTGGCAGAGTGTCGCAGCTTGTATCCGATCACGATGGATTCCGTGCGACAATTTTTGATGCGTCAAGCCAGTTTCTAGGTTATGTTTTGATTGTACTTATTTATTTTATTTACAAAATGAGATAAATCAGACATGGAGTGGTGTAATGATAATTATATTTGTTAGCAAACGAAAAAAACCGACTTAGATCACATCGACAAGTAATACAATGTACCTACGTAGACGAAAAAAATTAACAAACTCACTAATTGTCTGGTATCTCTAGAAATTGTACCCTTACTACAGAAAATCTAAAAAAGAAATATATAAAATCTACTTTTTTTGTTTTTTTGTCTGAAGAAATTCTAACCTATCTCTATCAATCAAGTAGGCAGACTAAAATTTGACAGCACGACGCTTAAAAACTGTTGCCTTGGCATAAAATACGCTGTCGCATGCCACATATGCCGCAATTTGTCGCATGCTACAAGATGGCGCACGCCACAATATGTCGCATGCGACAATGCCGCACGTTGTTGCCTTGGTGTAAATCATGCTTTACTTTTATACCACAGAGTCCACAGAGTACATTGTAATAGTAGGGAACTTTTATACTTTATAGTTTATAGTTTTATACTTAGGGGCTGTCTCCACGAGCGAGCGTATCACCGGCGATACGCCCAACTATCGTCGGGTCGTCTCCACGAGCGAGCGAGCGTATCGCCAGCGTATCGTCGCGTCTCGCGACGGAATCGCGGCGCGTCCGCAGCGACTCGTCGGAGCCGTCTCCACGAGCGAGCGTATCGCCAGCGTATCGTCGCGTATCGCCAGCGTATCGCAGCGTGTCCGCGACGGATTTGACGATGCGCTGTTTATTGAAAAACTGCCATGTTACCGGTCGCTCAAATTTTACCCCTCATGCGCCTAAAAAAGTTTCACTTCAAAAATATCGATTTTTTTTTTCGATACGATACGAATTTCTTAATAATAAAAAATAAAAATAAAATAAAAAAATACATCAAACTCCGATATTGATATATTTATAAATATCGATATATCGAGAATCTGATATTTAAAATAATTGTTTGCTAGCAAACGAAAAAAAACCGACTTCAATTACATCGACAAGTAATACAATGGAAGTAGATGAAAAAAATTAACAAACGCACTAGTCGTCACTACGATTTTCGAAAGTTCTACTCGATTTCTCTGGGATTCCATCATCAGATCCTGGTTTCCTTATCATGGTACCACCCTGGGGATATCACCTTTCCAACAAAAAAAGAATTATCAAAATCGGTTCATAAACGACGAAATTATCCCCGAACATACATTAAAAAAGAATATATACGGTCGAATTGAGTAACCTCTTCCTTTTTTGAAATTGGTTAAAAACGCTGTGTTTGAGAGCGCGCTCGCGGCGATACGCCGGCGTGTCGCTGCGAGAGCGCGGCGAGTCGCGACGCTAGCGCGGCGATACGCTCGCTTATTGCCACTCGTCGCATCACCGGCGATACGCTCGCTCGTGGAGACGGCTCTGGACGGCTCCATAGAGAGTGTATAGAAATAGGTGGCTCGACGATACTATCGCCGGCGATACGCTCGCTCGTGGAGACGGCCCCTTAGGATCGGGGCGCCGGGCGTCCGACCGACGTGTTGGATTCCTCGTGAAATTCACGTGAATCAATATTTTTGAATCATTTTACGGCTGAAACCACGTGGTTTGCGGCTCGATAAAGTGAATTTAGTGATAAAGAAAGTATATGAATAATAAGAGTTGACATAAAGTGGATTTAGTGATGATAAAAGTGTGTGAATGATGGGAGGATCTTTTCCCGCCATTCGTTGCTTCAGAATCAGATGCGGCTTCGGCCGTTAATTACATCGGATTGAAATTTATAAATTCAGACCAGACTTAATCGAATAAAATAAAAA
Organism: Melitaea athalia; assembly: GCA_905220545.2. Taxonomy (NCBI): domain Eukaryota; kingdom Metazoa; phylum Arthropoda; class Insecta; order Lepidoptera; family Nymphalidae; genus Melitaea; species Melitaea athalia. Next base: position 1,095,253 of record HG992180.1, read on the forward strand.
TGAAGATACTTCAGACTTGGCTTAGGCCTTATCACTACATAGTATAAAACAAAGTCGCTTTCTCTGTCCCTATGTCCCTATGTCCCTATGTCCCTATGTATGCTTAGATCTTTAAAACTACGCAACGGATTTTAATGCGGTTTTTTTTAAAAGATAGAGTGATTCAAGAGGAAGGTTTATGTATATAATTTAGTATAGTTTTATGTAAATTAGCAGAAATACGGCGATAAATGTTGAAGAAGTCGCACAAAATCGGGCCAACTGGGAGCTTTCCATGCAAACGCCGCGTAAACTAGCAAAGATACAGTGGAGTAATGTACTAGCGAATTCTAAATCTATAAAAATGCTACAAAAAAGTCCGCGATAGCATATCTCTATCTCTTACGGTTGACTTACAATAACCACTTTTATGTTCAAATTTTTAATTAAAAACATTACGTTATTTTCCAAGCTATTTTCTTTAGTTCAGTATTAATCCTTATCCAAACAATTATTTTAGTTAGCTTAGGAATTTAATGCAGATTAAAATTGCCCTGTACACTATATCAATCAGATGAATAGGTTTTCGGATATCGTCGTTAGAAGTAATTAACAGCGAAACATTTAACCCTTTAACCGCCATCGCCGTAATATTACGTGTTGTAAGAGTAGTACCTCAGCCCGCAGCCGCCACGTCGGAATATTATTAGGTACGTAAAGATCCTGTCATTTAAAAATGTCATCATTGCACCCGTGCGAAGCCGGGGCGGGTCGCTAGTATTATATAAGAATTAAAAAATATACAAATTCAGACTTGGCTGTATGGACTATAGTCCTTTGCTTTTCCCCATTGGGGGATAAATTTTAAAACAACTTTATACTTAGCGAACTTTTTAAGGTTATGTTGTGCATGTAATAACCTATTTGTATGTACTTGTTATTTTTAAATATATAAATGAAAATTAAAATAATGTCATAAAATCATAATATTGTTGACTGTATTGTATTGAGTTCAATGGATTCGTCTGACGATAGTTTTGCGTGGTCGGATGCGTCTAAAGATTCTGACGATATGTATGTACTAATTTAATTTTTAAATCTATTAAATTTTTGCATTTTGCAAAGTAATAACTATAAAAATTCAAATTATTTGCTATAATTTACCTTTAATAAATCTGCGCTGTAGTCGATTAGTGAATTACACAAGTATGAACAATTTATTTTTATTTTTGTAATAAACAGTGGTTTATTCAACATGAATACAGTTTAAATATAAAATATTATAAAGCTATGTTTATGTATATGTATTTTTTTTTCAATTACTTGAAAATTCTTGCATTAATAAAAGAAAATTTTATCATACATGGTATTTTAGCCTTAATGGGACCTAATAATCAAAATGAATTAATGATAAACGTTTACAACACATTTTCTATGTGATGCCATTATAATATTCATATTAATTTATAATTGATATTTAATTGACTAGCCCGTTTGCACAGTTTGTAGTGACCCTGCTTTCTGCTCCAGGGGTTGTAGGTTCGATTCCCACCCCAAGTCTGGGTGTAATATATATTTATATTATATGCATATCGAAAAAAAAAACGTAGTTATACCAGTTGGCTTTTACATAAAACACAACCATTAAGTTGCTTATTATAGGAACAGATTATGTGTGTCTAAGTGTATGTTGTAAAAAAAAATCTATTTCATAAAAAAAACTGAATGTTTGTGATGCTAAAAAAATTTAAATTATAGTAGAAACAGTTAGTCTGCCTTCAGGCTACCAAACCAAATTAAATAACTTCATACATACATTACGCTTCAGCCTGTAATATCTCACTGCTGGGCATAGACCTCTTTCCCTATATAGGAGAAGGATCAGAGTTTAATCCACCACGCTGCTCCAATGCGGGTTGGCGGATATATTCCCTACTATGAGTAAAGATCGCTATAAGGTGTACATGATAGCAACCGGGACAGATGGCTTATTGTGTTCTCCGAGGCACGGTGGGGAGACCCACAAATACTAACGACAAAATAAATATTTGTGTAAACACAAATATCCACTCGGATTAGGCGGTTGGTGTTTAGGTGCCGCTAACAAGGCACACTCACAATTTTTAATTTTAAAGCTACATTTTACCCTTTGATTGTCGCTTTATGCCTTAATGTAATGAAATAAGCTATTACTAGATATTTAGTTATTTTTAAACCAGCTAATACTGATTAAATATATTTTAAAAAGCTAATACTGATTAAATATATTTTAGGGATGTCAACAAAAAAGACGAAGCCGAGGAGTCGGGTATTAATTACAAAAAGACCCTTCAAGAGAAATTGTTCAACGATGAACAACAAGAACCTAAAAAGAAATCGAAAAAAAGAAAACACGAAGAAACAGCCACCATAAACGAGAGTGAAGAAGAAAAACCGAAACGTATAAAATCGGAACCAGAGAGTGACTTTGATGCACCAAAAAAGAAAAAGAAGAAAAAAAGTAAGGAGGATTCAAATATCAATGAATCGCAACTATCCAATAATTCTGACGACAGCTACCTCAACTATTTAGTGAAAAAAGAGCAGAACTCTTTCGCTGAGCCGGCTCCGGTCAAATCGAAGAAGAAAAAGAGACATAAAAGAGATTCTGAAACGGTTACTTCAGAAGAATTAGATGATCAGAATCATGATATATCTACTGAAGAAAATCATATTGAGAATGGTGTAAAAGAAGAAATAAAAAGCAAGAAAAAGAAAAATAAAAAGAATAAACATGAGGCAAACACATCAACTGACGACTGCGAACCAGATGATAAGATAGAATCAGATGATAATTTCAAAGCAAAAAAGAAATTAAAAAAGAAGAAGCAGGAAAACATAATTAACAGCACTAGTTACGATAAAAGTGAAATTCCACAGATTTCACAGATTGAAGATATAAGTGCAATTGACAGCTCAACCTTAGTTAACAATTACTTAGATGATGATCAAAGCAAAGTTAATGTTGATGTAAATGACATGTCGCAAGATATAGAACCAAATACCTCACCACATCCAGATACCTCGAATTCCAATAAAGTAAACAAAAGTCATAAAATAGCTGATAGATTAAGATTTGAGGATGAAGATAGTGTTGATTACACACTGAAAGAAAATGTCGATGATACGAAATCGTCAAAAAATCTAAAGAAATTCATTGAGTCTAATAGTAACTTTTCAATAGTAAAGGCTTCAGCTGAAAAAGGAACTATGTTAACGCCAAATGATGAAATATGGATAATTAAAGCTCCACATGATTTAAATGTTCAAGACTTTGCAGGGATTAATATGAAAATAGGTGAAAGAAATAAGTTAAAGATCAATGGTCAAACCTATGATTTAGTAAGTGATGACAGCATAAAGAAAGCTCCAATTTTAATGTGTGACAAAAATAAAATAAACATCCCACATGTTCCTATAAACAGCGTTATAAATGTACATAAAAGGATACCTAAAGCGCACATACCAGAAGAAAATATAATGGTAAACCACCAGCCTAATTTTATTCCTTTACCCGAAACAAAATGTCGTCATCCACTCTTTGGAGTAAACTACAGAAAGGCTACTAAAATTGCACCATCGGTAGCAGAGCGCTTAAAGGATACTGTAGTATCATCACCAGTTAATGATGAGAGAGTTAAAAAGAAGAAACATAAAAAAGAAAAGAGAAAACTTGAATTAGAATCAGAATCCGAAATGAAACCTCTTGATGAGGAGGCAAGTGTTATTGCACCAAAAAAGAAAAGGAAAAGAAAATCTAGCATAAAAGAGGAACCAGTAACAAAGAAAGCTAAATATGTAAATAATGAAGATACAGGCGATGTTTGGGAATCCGAACAGGCAATAGAGAAAAATCTTTTTGATTTTTAATATTTTTATTAATAAAAACAGAAAATACATTTATATATTTTTTATATTTTCTACTCTGTATAAATATATTATACTCGTAATTGTTATTTTCCGTTACAATTCAAGATAAAATGAAATTCTTGAGTAAATTGAATGAATTTCACTTCTTATTTTGAATAAGAAAAGTTTCTAAATTTAACTCAAAATTGAATTTAGGAATTTATACAGTTACAAATGAGCTTTTAAAGTACTTTTTTATTTTATTTTGTAAATAAATTGTTGAAGACAACTTATTATTCTTTGCATTCATTTTATTTATTTTTACATAAAAAAATAATTAGTTTTATGTAAACATTGCGATAAACCGAGTGATATAAAAATTAATTACACTTTACGCTTCAAGTCGTCACGAATGTAATGGCGAATGATATCGACAAAATTTTTATCGACATCAAAACCAAGACGCAATGCCCGGGTATTGTCCCACTTGCTCGGAAAGCTGGCGACCATACGTTCGATCATTTCGTCCCGCTTGAATTTCACTAACGACACAACTTCAGACCCTGCCACTTCTCGCAAAGCTTCAATCATCTCACCTACTGAGATACATATGCCTGGTAAGTTCACAACACGCCAAGGGCCCAACGCATTCACCGGCAACGTAGCTGCGTGTATTATATTCTGCACTACTGTGTACGGACTTGCTAGCAATAGCCGCTGTTTTGTGTCGACTGGGCAAATACACACTTCCCCATTTAATGGTTCCCGTACTATACCACTAGCAAAAGATGTCACTGCTGCATTTGCGGTACCTGCCCTTACGCTCACTGTAGGTAGCCTCACTACTCGTGCGTCCACATAGCCACGGCGAGAATAATCATTTAAAAGAAGCTCACACATTGCCTTTTCAGTTCCATATGAATTTTCAGGAGTAACTGCGGTTAGGTCATTGATAACTTCTGGCAAGTTACCTCCGAATACTCCAACGGTACTGGTGTATACAAACCGAAGCTTAGGAGCCTTACGTCGGGCGGTGTCAACTAGGGCTCTTGTTGCATCTAAGTTAACACGAAGGCCGAGATCTAAATCAACTTCCGCTTGACCACTTAACACAGCAGCTAAATGAAACAATACATGAACATCGGATTGGATAATAACATCAACTGCTGAAGAATCAGTGATATTAACTGCTAAAGTCGTTACTCTGGGATCTTTATACGAAGGTGGTTCCTGCAGATCCACTAAAACTAGTCGCGCTACAGGTAATTTTGAGTTCTTAGACAGCAAAGCATTCGCTAAGCGCGATCCCAAAAATCCTCCTGCGCCAGTTACAACTACGTTCATTTTGTTAAAAAATCCGAATCGAACTAAATCGTGATACTAAGATTTACTATATATATATATGTACATATATATATGTACATATATATATGTAGGTATACGATACAGTAGTAGGTAGTTGTTATGTTTTAAAATCATGATTATGAATATGTAGGTAAGTAAATATTAAATATATTTTGTGTCCTGACTTTGTACGCTAATTGTTTGTATAAAAGTGATTAAATATTTTAGGGATCAAATGTTGGATATGGCTTTTCTCTTACCTATTAGTTATATAATTAATTTTAAGAATGTTTTTCTTTTAGAAAAATCAAGAAATAGCAAAAGTCAATGGCTTTTAAGGGTTGCGTTTGTAGATACGAACCAATTAAATAGCTATAGCGTAGTTAGGTATTATATAAATGACGTTATTTGACGACGCGTTGGCGCAACGGTCACAGCACTGGTTTGTGGCTGTCGCGCTGGCGGTTGCGGATTCGATCCCCGCACATGACAAACATTTGTATTGGCCATACAGATGTTGGCCGTGGTCTGGGTGTTTGTGCTATCCTTGTGGGTCTCCTCACCGTGCCTCGGAGAGCACGTTAAGCCGTCGCGTCGGTCCCGGTTGTTATTATACATATACAACTGATAGCGATCTTTACTCATAGTAGGGAATACAGTCGTCAACACGCATTGGAGCAGCGTGGTGGATTAAGCTCAGCGTGGTGGAAAGAGGCCTATGCCCAGCAGTGGGATATTACAGGATGAAGCGTAAAGCGTGACGTTATTTAACCTGGCCTAACAATAAACGCGATGCTTTGTCTTAATTAGCCGAGTATGCGTACGATTCGTCTAATACTGAGTATAGTGGCTACAGTAATCCGTATCCTTTAGACGCCTGCAACATCAGGAGCATCAACAGAGGCGCTCCAGTGTAATGTGGTGCCCTGAGAGAGGAATGAAAGCCGAGACTGCTGAGTAAATACTGCATATATTTCCAATAGATCATACATTAAAAATTAGGTTAATTTAATAGGTTACATAGTGTATAAAGGTAATAAGTACCTATACATAGTTAACATAAGTAATCTATTCATTACATCTCACCAGATTAAGTGCTTCCTTTTATCTCCCCCTAGAAACAATACCTACTATTTTTGAGCAGTAGATATTTTTGACTATGCTCTTCTGTAAGGTTGAGGTAGGTACATATTTTCCCAGTCAGTCCCAATAAATTCTCAGTGGTTCTCAAACATTCGATTGAATTGTTTTTTTAACATTAAATTATGGCCAATTGTTCATAATATTATAGTTTTATTGTTTGGTGGTGCGAGGAACAGGGTGTTGAGTCCCTCATCTACCACCGCAAAGGGAGGATCCTTCAACCAGACGGGTGTTCTGTCTGGTAGGGCTACTGCCCCGACGGTTGTTGTCGGGTTCTTGTATATATAGTTCATTCGCTTTGAAAGCTTCGATAGCGTGATCTAGAATCGTCATTTCGTATGTGGCTCGATAGATGTCGCCACAATTGTTATCACAATGTTCTATAGGTACCTATTTAAGTACAGTGACCTTAATAGTCGGAGGCAGTAATAGTAATGGGTTGATAAATTTCTTAATTACTTAAATATCAAAACAAAGTCTATTAATTATTATAGGTAATTATATTCCTATTTTATATACAGACAGATATTTATCACAGTTTTATATCACATAAATATAACAAGGTTATAGGTTACAATCAAAAATACACAGCGATAACTTATAACATGGAGAAATAAACATAATTACCTAACCATAAATATTTTTAAATAAGTTTTTTTAACATTATTAGGTACTAGCTTCTGCGCGCGACTTCGTCGGCGTGGACTCCGCTCTTATTGGTCTTAGCGTGATGATATATAGCCTATAGCCTTCCTCGATAAATGGGCTATCTAACAATGAAAGAATTTTTCAAATCGGCCCAGTAGTTCCAGAGATTACCGCGTTCAAACAAACAAACAATCAAACAAACAAACTCTTCAGCTTTATATATTAGTATAGATTATTAGGTATTATGTGGTAGATCACGATACGCGTGGAAAAAAAATCATAGCTCATTTTTAAATTTGATTTGGCGCAGCGGTCACAGCACTGGATTGCGATTGTCTGTTGCGCGGGCGGTTGCGGGTTCGATCCCCGCACACGACAACATTTGTATTGGCCATACAGATGTTTGCCGTGGTCTGGGTTTTTGTGCAGTCCTTGTGGGTCTCCCCACCGTGCCTCAGAGAGCACGTTAAGCCGTCGGTCCCGGTTGTTATCATGTACAACAGATAGCGATCGTTACTCATAGTAGGGAACATATCCGCCAACCCGCATTGGAGCAGCGTGGTGGTTTAAGCTCCGATCCTTCTCCTACATGGGGAAGCTCCTATGCCCAACAGTGGGATATTACAGGCTGAATCGTGAATCATGATTATTATCAATTAATAAAGTACAGCTTTTAGATTAATTTTTGCGAATAGAAATATTGCATATAAATACAGTGGATTTCGAAAACTTGTATCTGTTGGATATCTTCATCATTTTGAAGTAAAACTTTTTTAAGCACGCTTGACTTAGGAAGTAAGCTGCTGAGGGTACTTGTCGGTCACCTCCTCGTGGTGCACCCTGATGGGCAACGGGACGGACAGAAGTATCGCAGTCGCGGTACTGCTGCAGTGCTGCTCGTCGCGGCTAACGACTGACTCGCGGGGTGCGCTCCGGGTACTGCTCGACCCGTGAGCGCATTAGATACGAGGGACGGGGTGGGAGGGTTCGCTTGCCCGCCCTACTGTAGCGCGAAAGCGCGGTTTGCCGGCCGGGTTGTGCTGGCTCGCTGGAGCTTCGCTCGGTTGCTGGTGCAATTCGGCAGACGTGATGTGTGAGGGCCGGGCTGTGCTGGCTCCCGGAGCTTTTAGCTCGGTTGTTGGTGCAGTCCGGTGGACCCGTGGGGTAGTTGCCAGGTCGTGCTGGGCTCCCTGGAGCTTTGCTCGGTTGCTCGGTGCGACCCGGCGTTGGAGGTCGGGCGGGCCTGACCCCCAACGCCGTGATGCCAGGCGTTGGGGGCCAGTCCTGCCTGGCTTGGAGGGGGGACGCTCCTGGACATATTGTGTCCCCATTCTGCAGACGGTAGACTGGTCCAGTTGAGCGTCCCCTAAGTGGGGTGGCCGGCTGGGGGTCGGGGGATCTTCGGCTGGCTTGAGACCCCACGCGTCGTCGGGAGGGGTGGTCTTGTGGGTGCCGCCCCTCTAGGTGCCGGGGCCCGGATGTTTAGATTCGGGCCAATCGCCGGGGCGGGGTGGAGACTGCTAACGCGACCCCACCTCGCCCCACTCAGGCGGAGGTCTGCTCACACGTCGATGGTTTTTAGTCAGTAGGAGTCTGACATAACCCTCTGGTGCCCCCGCGCCCGAGGGTATCCATAACGGATTTTCCCCACGTAAAAAAAGGGGAGTAAGCTTCTGAATGCGTGACAAGAGCGTTCCGAAAAGTGTGATCGGGTGAGGCTAACGGAAGTTGAGAAGGAGATTTAGGTTAGATGGAGCTAAAGAAGTTTTACTTCAGTCGTGTGGTCTAAAGCACATTCGTTTTTTTTTTAAATAATATGTTTGTATAAATTATTACAGATTGTTATTCAGAATATTGTTTTGGAATTTGGTGTGTAATTTATCTATACTAAATTATTACAAGCTGACATCTTCTGTTATATTACTTACTCTTTTGACTACATGTACTTTGTACATGTAACGTTAATAAAATATTTTGTAAGAAAAGATTGTTTACCGATAATTTGTTTGTAGGTACTCAATTCATAATTTCATACCATATTCATACTCAATTACTCAGGCGAGTCTGTCAAAACGTGACATTGATAACTGATAACATTTTAGAGGGCAGTTTGAGGGCGCATCTGTCATAAAGTTCTATATTTGTTGTTGCTTTGAGACTTGAGAGGGAATCAGTATTTATTTTTATTTCAAACTTACTAATGCTAGTGCAAGAAAAAATATTACCGGCTATAAATACACTGACATCAGTTTATTGTTTCATTAACAGTTTAAGTTAAAGTTGTTGAATTCTGATGAATTTCTTCCAAATAGTAGAAGAAAAATAGAGTAAGCAATTGACATTTTTAATATTTATTCTTAATTTTTCGTTCATTTTTTTAATCTGATCGGACAAGTTTTTATATATGATGGAACTAATTAATCACACTGAATTAAATTAATTAATCACTAAAAGAAATATAGGTAAGTATTACAAAACTGACATTTTTATGTATCTAAGTAATCAAAATCATATGCTTTTAAAATATTTATTATAATTCAAGTTTATTGATAAATTAATAATCATTAAGAAATAATGATGCTTATTTAAATTTGTTAGATGTACAACAAATTTTAAAGACATATCTAAGTATTTAATATTAAAAAATATAATTAAAATAAATATATAAACATACTTACATAATATCTTCTCCGATTCTAATGTGCCTAAGTAATGTTGAAATGAAATTGGATGCTCATACAAGTGTGTCCAGTAAATTACCATGACAAATCTATTAGAACTTAAACTTGCTACTTGTACAGAAATGACCATACAATATTTGTATCACATATTTCATTAAAAACATGATATTTAGAAGTATATCGGAACAAATAGCAAAAATATCATGTTTAAAGGTACGTGGGGAACTTTTTTTATGTACGTTGATTTAAAATTATAAGGTGTTAAAAAAAAGTGAAACTAAAACAAGTTAAATTAAATCTTAACACAAAAGAGAAAAGTCAAATTATTTATAAATATGTCAATTCATTATTTTTATAATTTAACAATTAATATAAGTAATGTATGGTAAGTATTAATAGCGAGAAAAATACAACATATTTCTTAAAAGGAATGAAATCAAAGTTAAGAAGCAAATTGATTAATTAATATCTTATATTAATCAATGTACACATTTTTATCAGAATGTCTGCTACACCCGACAGTTATGCAAGTTGCCTTATGTGGTAAATACCGGCTTGGGTCCAATATTTATTTTTACAAATGTCTAAATATGATGCGTTTTTGGTCTGGGTGAAGATTCTAGTGAATCTCCCAAAGTCCCAACCAAAAAGTGTGTGTAAAAAGCTATTGTTATTGTGGAAACCCCATAGTGATCTTTACTCATTGTACAGAAAGTGATTCGCTAAACTACTGACTGCTAACTGAGGTAGGGTACAGCAGGAAATTTCCTGTTCAAATATGGAGCAGCCCGACTGGGGAAGTACCTCGACCTTACAGAAGACCACAGCTAAATAATACTCCTTTCAAGCAGTGTTGCATTCCTGCTGGTGAGTAAGGTGACCAGAGCTCCTGAGGCGAATCGGGGATAGGGTCGGCAACGCACTTGCAATGCTTTTGGTGTTGCAGACGTCTATAAGCTACGATAAGCGCTTATCATCAGGTGAGGCGTACGCATGTTTGCTGACCTAGTTATATACAGAAAAAAAAAACTGCATTAAACAAGCATTCTGAGTTATGCTCCAACCTTTCTCCTATAAGGAGAAAAGGCCCTAGACTAAAAATGAAATGCCATCTTGTATATTCCTTTATTGAGATATATGACCATGTGGTCAGACTAAAAAGAGAAATAGAAATGAAGGGCCACAATGCAAAAAGAGTTAAGTCACTTTAAACAAATTTTTCAGGAGAGCCATGTTAAAATTAAATGTTATTGTAAGAACCAGTGTGCCATATTACTATATAAATTCTGAAATTTATTTAAATTTTTGTGTTAAAATCAGGGACCGGACAACACCGCTTAAGAGTTAAGCCTTTTCGCAGGGTAACCCCTACATGGTGTAGCCCTTATCGCAGAGTATCCTTTTATTCGAGTTACACCTCAAAACCCAGCGAAACGGGTAACTCCTTTAATATAGTAACCACGTGAAGGGGTTAACCCCTTCAGTGGCTTAAGCCTATGAGGAGGTTACCTACACGAAAAGGTTTTATTCGGGTTACCCTGAATTAACTAATAAAAAAATTAAGTAGGCACTACAAAACACACTTAAACAAAATCACTGCTAAATAGTTTTTAATTCCTTCCGTAGTTTTGTCCGAGTTACGACTTCCAATTTTCTAATTGAAATGATAATACATATTATAATAATAACTCTGAGAATGAACAAGTTCAAACACGAAATAACTGGCGCGAGCGTCAGCGCGGCGGGAAAATGCCACGTGTGGTAGTGGTTAAGCGATTCTCAATCTAATGTCGACTACGAAGAGTACATATTTAATGTACTTTGTTGGATTGGCTTACCATGTTACAGTGTTACAGGGTTTTGAAAGGGTATCCCTTATCGGAAAAGGGTTGGTTTAAGCCGTTCGCAGGTGTGTTACATGCATCAAAGGCTTTATTTTTTTAGCGCTTCAAAATACCCCTTCAAAAACCCTTTCAACGAGTACCCGGCCGGTCCCTGGTTAAAATTGCCTTTATTTAAGCACTCACTTAAAGGCACAAAAACGGAAATCCTTTTTTGAAGTCGGTTAAAAAATTACCTAAAAGAATCATTCATTGACACGCATACAGTATGCATATAAGATAAGTGATTTTGCACATACTCATGTTTATTTTTATATCTAGGTTAAGTTAGTTTTGATTCACAAAAACAAGTAGATAAGATATTGTACCCATAGGGTGCCAATTAAGTATTTTAATTAAGGTCAGTCCATATACCTATTTTGTGCTTGAAATGTTTATCGTTATTGTGCTGTAATATAATAAATAAATAATAATAAACGACTAACTGAAAGACCCCCAATAGAGTTTACTCCTGTATTGAGCAGGGTCGTAGTGAGCTTAACTCGCACCCGGGGCACAATACCTTTTTAGTGCCCCCTCATTCCTCGCGCCCGAGGCACAATACCTTTTTAATCTTGAACGGTATATGTGGCTAATGTGAACACTGATACTAAAAAGACACTTAAAGACTGACTAGAAACTATTTATTTAAAACTTTAACATTTTGAATTTATTTCTGATAAAACGGAGTCATTATAAAATTAATATAGAAATACAAAACTATGTCAGATAACTAAAACATGTTACTGCTTTGAAAGCTTTTCACGGAATTCAAAAATACAACATAATTCAATTTGAACAAATAAAACTGGCATTCCATATTTAAAATAATTTAAACATAATAAACCAAACAGATCATAGTTGATATCAAAATAGTTTGTATGTATAATCTGAGATTACCATTCAACATTTAGTGCCCCCTTATTCCTCGCGCCCGGGGCACAATACCTTTTCAACGCCCCCCTCATTCGAAAACCATATAATATGTCCAGCAATTTTAAGTTTTGCGGACCATTTGGTGCCGCTTTGTGAGAAGCGCCCGGGGCATGCCAATTGCCAATGCTCCCCTTTGCCCACCCCTCACTACGCCACTGGTATTGAGGGTCTGGAAACAAACACAAGCACAAACGCCCAGACCACAGCAAACATCTGTATGGCCAATATGGCCAATACTTACAGGCAAGTCTCAAACCATTGTCGTGGCCGTTGCGCTTCCGCGTCGTCAAATAGTTATTAATACGATAAATAATAAATATAAAATGAAATTAAAAGTGCAGAAGGATAAGTAACTTGTTTTTCCAATATTAAACAGTACATTTTTCGAATTTATGAGAAGTGAGAACATAATAGAAGTGACTTGGGTAGCTATTTTCTGTATCGTTGGAAGATTGTACGTTACATTACTTTTTGTTTTAGAATGTGCAAAATTATCAAAAACAAAGCTTACACAGTTGCAAAAATTTCCCGAACTCCAGGGGCAAGTACAAACTCACAACAAGGCGATATTTTTTCGAATAATTTAATTTATAAAGACATTCCTTGACAAAGTAGGTACCTTATCTACACGTATTTCAAATAGTACAATTATAACCTGAATACGAACATAGTACAAAAGTCCTACGCTCGAGTTGCTTCATTGTGATAACTGGTTGGTTACCAGCGAAGCTCATAAAAGTAACAGAATCCTAACGTATCGTGTTCTTGTTGTCTCCCGCGGTTATAAAGGCGGGTGAGACACTTGGTCTCGGATTACAGCATATGTGCTCATGGCGCGCTGTTCCGCATACATGCAAAAGATGCTCACTCGCGAGAAAAGCGACTACGGTCGAAAAGTGCATGAAAAGGTTGTCATTGAAAAGGTTTTTATCGTTGTATCAGAATTATAATTGGCATACTATTCTCAAATCGATTGCGTGTAGTGGTGGGGTTTAAATTTGTTTAAGCAAAACGCCATTTAAAATGTTGGTACATCATTTATTGTATCAAAGATTGATAGATAAGTTTATGGTCAATTTGTTGGTTTCAAAATATTATGAACAGGTTGATGGATATGTTAATATGTCTGTTTGAAAATGTTGTGAAGTTTCGTGATTGTGAAATAAACAGTTAAGGTGTGACAGAGGCAGATGGCGGTGGACAGGCGCGAGACCCAAGAGGTTCGCGAAGGCGAAGCCGAGGCGACGCCGGTCGTACGCACACTCACTCTCAACCATGGCGAACACCAGGATGCCACACTTTACAGGTAACTTTAAAACTAATACAATTAGGCTGTAATAACACAACATTTTGTTATCTTACTTACATCTCCAGAGGTGATTTCGAATCAGCTTAAATTTTGGTCAAAATTTGGCCATGGTAAACATTGTCTTGTCTATTTTCAGATTCGACAAAGGTTGCCATCTACAGTTCTGTCCAGGACCGAGTTTGCTCGGTCGAAAAGTATTCGTTTATACAAATTATGTAGTTTCGGAAAATCGTAAGTAATTTATCTCTCTTCTTTCTTCTCTTTTTATTTCGTAAAATATTAAGCGATTATTATATTGTTGTAGCAGAAGAGAAGACTGAACAGGGTCAATTTGTTCGAAATCAATATTATGGATTGGAGTGGAAGAGCCAAGTAGGGGGCGAAGCCCTTGGGTCTGGTCTATTGATCGATGACACTGACGTCTATTGCGAGATACGCTTAGCACGCGCCGGATCTTTCCATTACTACTTCGTATATGACAGTCCGTTAGTACATTTTATTTAACATTCTACCTTTTCTTCAAACTAATTCATGAGATCAGTTTAATAAGATCTACCCCTAGTTCCTCGATGATACAAACTTTTGCAAGGGGCTGAAAACAATATTTAAGTTACTCCCATTTGCCTATACTAGATAGCAATAATGGTTTGGCTATTTATACGAGCTAATTGTGTTTGCTCTCATTAACAAATTCAATTTACCTCGATGAGAACACCATCAACGTAGTAACAGTCAATCAAATACGGTGAACTAAGGATAACTCAAAAACTACTCCTTAGATCTTGCTCAAACTTAAATGGGACCAAATGAACAGCACCGACTTTCGAATATAAATAGAATCGTCGAAATCGGTACACCTAGTAAATTACGAGTAATAGTAGTTAACACAAAAAAGTTATGAGGTAACACACATTAAAAAGCACAGTTGAATTGAGACTCCTCCGCATTTTTTAAAGTTGATTAATAAAGAAGTAGATGAAAATTCATTTGTAACCCTCTCTACACACCCTTACCCTCATAACCATAACTCTCATTACATAAAGTTTCGTAAACTATCACCCATAGGGAGTTGGGCGTGGGTTTGCAGGGTTCGGCACTTTAAGGCCACATATTATTGTTTCTTGAAGTTGATATAACCCACAGGGAGTCCCGCGTGGGCCCTCAGGGTTCGGGCTGGTTCCACGTGGCGCCCACGTTGAGCGCGGGGGGCGTGACCGTGCCGCTGGACGGCGTCATGTGTCAGACCGTGCTGTCCAAGTGCCTCGGTCCGTTACCGCGCTGGCTCAATGTTCTGAGGGTTGCTCACGAGGCCGGCTTTAATATGGTCCACTTTACTCCTGTACAGGTATGTTTACTAGATATAGATTTCTACACGGCTAAAACTCACTTAATGATGTCCACTCAGCTTCTTGCTGGGCTGGATTTAGTCATGTAGAGATTTATATTTTTAGTTCTTAGTTTTTGAAAGTTTTTGAAGTTATACTTCTTTTGGGGCGTTAGAGAAAAATGATGAGAGTAAATTTTTACTGTGCGCGAACGGAACTAAGTAGTTCAAGCATACCTGCATACTACTAAAGTACCTAGTCTTTAGCATTTCTGAGAGATGGTGTTGTGGAATTATGAGAGTAAATTTTTACTATGCGCGTGTGAAGCGTGAAAAAACGGAACGAAGTTCAAGCATGCTAAAGTAGTCTTTAGCATTTATGAGAGATGGCGTTGTGGAATTATTTTGGAAAAGTATTTTAATACTTACTCTAGCTTGAAGTATAACTTCTTACGTGCGTACATAAAGTACACACACATTTTTTTTAAATAGTACCAAAAATGTTTATTTATTTTTGTCATAAGGTAGATAGCAGGATAAATTGACCTAGTTTTCGTTTTATCTCTATATATATAAAAATGAATCGCTGAATGTGTTGCTAAGCGCAAATCTCGAGAGCAACTGAACCGATTTCGCTAATTCTTTTTTTATAATATTCCTTGAAGTACGAGGATGGTTGTTACGGAGAGAAGAATTTAAAAAAATCTCTGAAAAAGTCTAAAAACAACACTTTTCTATATTCCCATACAAAAGATTCGTAATAATACTTAAAAATGAATTTGAACTTTAATACCACTCCATAAAGTTTAAGTGTTAGAGGAGGGGTTCCGGGAAGGAATAGTATTAAAAAAATTAAAAAAAAAAATGTGAATCGACTGTTAGGTGGTACGAAGTTCGCCGGGTCAGCTAGTTGCTTATAAATATAACAGATACATTAAGGTAGGGTACAGTAGCAAATATCTTTCTCAAAGTTTGGATATGTTGGGGAACTACCTAAAGTTTACAGTAGATAACATTCATAGATAAATAAAAGTAGTAACTCTCAAGTAGTATTGTGTTCCTGCGGTAAGGACGCCAGAGCTCTTGGGAAGGGTTAGGGATAGGGTTGGCAACGTACTTGTAAGGCTCCCGATGTTGTAGGCGCCCATCAGCCACGGTCTTTGCTTAACATCAGAGGCCGTACTTTTGTTTGCCGACCTAGTTGTATATAAAAAAATAAGAAATTAAAAAAAAGCTCAACAGAAAAAAACTACAGTTATTTGTATTATTTAGCTGTGATCTTCTGTACTTCGGTACTTCCCCATTAGGGCCGCTCCAGATTTTGAGTTATATTTCCTGCTTTGTTCTACTTAAGAAAATGCTTGTTTGCCCTCTTTTTGCCATAAAAATGTTCCTTATAATTGGTCATATTTAATGACAGGAGCTAGGAGCCTCGAATTCAGGCTACAGTATCGCAAATCAGTTGCGTCTAGATCCGCGATACAACGACGTGAACTCTGGACGCGAAGCGACCTTTGCGGATGTCGAAAATATCGTTGCTAAAATGCGGAATGATTGGAAGGTAAGTAACGTTTTTGGACTTGGCAATTATTAAGCTCTTAATCTTTTGCTTGTAACTTTGTGATAGTTCATAACATGCCAAATTTCCCGGGAGTGAGATGGCTCAAATATGAGCTACATTATGATATTGTAAACGTGACTACAGATACGAGGAGACATTCGCTTATTTTTAATCTGCAAGCAGATGAGGTGAGGCTAGACAAAATTGGTAAACAGAAATTCTGAAATATTGGATTGGGTTAAATGAATCTTCTTTATAGTAGGAGAGACCTGCGTCCTGCCTGGTTGGTTCAAACTCAGAATCAAAGCAATTTTTAGTTCAAGTCTTTTTGTTAGATGGCGCTCGCTGTATTTTACGTTGCACTAACATTATTGTGTATTTATACGCTATAATATAATGTGCTACTCACGCACGCAACTAGTAGCTGGTTGAGGTTCAGAAGCCTACCGGTGTAAGGGGACATCCATCAATTACGTGAGCTCAGAATGCGGGGGGGGGGGGGGTCCAATGAAATCTTTACGAGTCTCATTTAAACCGAGGAGGGATAATCGGAAAAGTCACCTCAATTTCAAAAAATATGAAATATTACAGATATTAAAAAAAACAAATTGAGTTCATTTTGCCCTCTAAAATAAATCTCATGGCCACTAAAATCATTTAGGTCAAGAGGATTAAAAAAAAGAGTTACATTTAGTTTAAAATATTTTTAGCGTCAGTCTCACGTTAGGGGAGGGGTCCAGGCAAATCATCTAAGGGGGGGGGGGGGGTTAAACTGATCGAAAAATAGCTTACGTAATTAATGGACGCCCCTTAATAAGGCCTCTTTACACAGATGCTGTCAATATGCGACGTGGTGCTGAACCACACGGCGAACGAGACAGCCTGGCTGGCAGAGCACGTGGAGGCGACGTACAACTGTCACACGTGCGCGCACCTGCGGCCCGCCGCGCTGCTGGACGCGTTGCTGGCGGCGCTCACACGTGACGTGGCGAGTGGCGCGCTCGAGCCGCACGTGCCGCGCCGCGTCACCGCGCACGACCACATCGAGGTACTGCCTCCTACAGCACTACCGCTACCTACAGACCGAGTCTCAGCCCGAGCCCACGTACAACTGTCTGCTGGCGGCGCTCACACGTGACGTGGCGAGTGGCGCGCTCGAGCCGCACGTGCCGCGCCGCGTCACCGCGCACGACCACATCGAGGTACTGCCTCCTACAGCACTACCGCTACCTACAGACCGAGTCTCAGCCCGAGCCCACGTACAACTGTCTGCTGGCGGCGCTCACACGCGACGTGGCGAGTGGCGCGCTCGAGCCGCACGTGCCGCGCCGCGTCACCGCGCACGACCACATCGAGGTACTGCCTCCTACAGCACTACCGCTACCTACAGACCGAGTCTCAGCCCGAGCCCACGTACAACTGTCTGCTGGCGGCGCTCACACGCGACGTGGCGAGTGGCGCGCTCGAGCCGCACGTGCCGCGCCGCGTCACCGCGCACGACCACATCGAGGTACTGCCTCCTACAGCACTACCGCTACCTACAGACCGAGTCTCAGCCCGAGCCCACGTACAACTGTCTGCTGGCGGCGCTCACGCGCGACGTGGCGAGTGGCGCGCTCGAGCCGCACGTGCCGCGCCGCGTCACCGCGCACGACCACATCGAGGTACTGCCTCCTACAGCACTACCGCTACCTACAGACCGAGTCTCAGCCCGAGCCCACGTACAACTGTCTGCTGGCGGCGCTCACGCGCGACGTGGCGAGTGGCGCGCTCGAGCCGCACGTGCCGCGCCGCGTCACCGCGCACGACCACATCGAGGTACTGCCTCCTACAGCACTACCGCTACCTACAGACCGAGTCTCAGCCCGAGCCCACGTACAACTGTCTGCTGGTGGCGCTCACGCGCGACGTGGCGAGTGGCGCGCTCGAGCCGCACGTGCCGCGCCGCGTCACCGCGCACGACCACATCGAGGTACTGCCTCCTACAGCACTACCGCTACCTACAGACCGAGTCTCAGCCCGAGCCCACGTACAACTGTCTCCTGGCGGCGCTCACGCGCGACGTGGCGAGTGGCGCGCTCGAGCCGCACGTGCCGCGCCGCGTCACCGCGCACGACCACATCGAGGTACTGCCTCCTACAGCACTACCGCTACCTACAGACCGAGTCTCAGCCCGAGCCTACGTACAACTGTCTGCTGGCGGCGCTCACGCGCGACGTGGCGAGTGGCGCGCTCGAGCCGCACGTGCCGCGCCGCGTCACCGCGCACGACCACATCGAGGTACTGCCTCCTACAGCACTACCGCTACCTACAGACCGAGTCTCAGCCCGAGCCCACGTACAACTGTCTCCTGGCGGCGCTCACGCGCGACGTGGCGAGTGGCGCGCTCGAGCCGCACGTGCCGCGCCGCGTCACCGCGCACGACCACATCGAGGTACTGCCTCCTACAGCACTACCGCTACCTACAGACCGAGTCTCAGCCCGAGCCCACGTACAACTGTCTGCTGGCGGCGCTCACGCGCGACGTGGCGAGTGGCGCGCTCGAGCCGCACGTGCCGCGCCGCGTCACCGCGCACGACCACATCGAGGTACTGCCTCCTACAGCACTACCGCTACCTACAGACCGAGTCTCAGCCCGAGCCCACGTACAACTGTCTGCTGGCGGCGCTCACACGCGACGTGGCGAGTGGCGCGCTCGAGCCGCACGTGCCGCGCCGCGTCACCGCGCACGACCACATCGAGGTACTGCCTCCTACAGCACTACCGCTACCTACAGACCGAGTCTCAGCCCGAGCCCACGTACAACTGTCTGCTGGCGGCGCTCACACGCGACGTGGCGAGTGGCGCGCTCGAGCCGCACGTGCCGCGCCGCGTCACCGCGCACGACCACATCGAGGTACTGCCTCCTACAGCACTACCGCTACCTACAGACCGAGTCTCAGCCCGAGCCCACGTACAACTGTCTGCTGGCGGCGCTCACGCGCGACGTGGCGAGTGGCGCGCTCGAGCCGCACGTGCCGCGCCGCGTCACCGCGCACGACCACATCGAGGTACTGCCTCCTACAGCACTACCGCTACCTACAGACCGAGTCTCAGCCCGAGCCCACGTACAACTGTCTGCTGGCGGCGCTCACACGCGACGTGGCGAGTGGCGCGCTCGAGCCGCACGTGCCGCGCCGCGTCACCGCGCACGACCACATCGAGGTACTGCCTCCTACAGCACTACCGCTACCTACAGACCGAGTCTCAGCCCGAGCCCACGTACAACTGTCTGCTGGCGGCGCTCACACGCGACGTGGCGAGTGGCGCGCTCGAGCCGCACGTGCCGCGCCGCGTCACCGCGCACGACCACATCGAGGTACTGCCTCCTACAGCACTACCGCTACCTACAGACCGAGTCTCAGCCCGAGCCCACGTACAACTGTCTGCTGGCGGCGCTCACGCGCGACGTGGCGAGTGGCGCGCTCGAGCCGCACGTGCCGCGCCGCGTCACCGCGCACGACCACATCGAGGTACTGCCTCCTACAGCACTACCGCTACCTACAGACCGAGTCTCAGCCCGAGCCCACGTACAACTGTCTGCTGGCGGCGCTCACGCGCGACGTGGCGAGTGGCGCGCTCGAGCCGCACGTGCCGCGCCGCGTCACCGCGCACGACCACATCGAGGTACTGCCTCCTACAGCACTACCGCTACCTACAGACCGAGTCTCAGCCCGAGCCCACGTACAACTGTCTGCTGGCGGCGCTCACACGCGACGTGGCGAGTGGCGCGCTCGAGCCGCACGTGCCGCGCCGCGTCACCGCGCACGACCACATCGAGGTACTGCCTCCTACAGCACTACCGCTACCTACAGACCGAGTCTCAGCCCGAGCCCACGTACAACTGTCTGCTGGCGGCGCTCACGCGCGACGTGGCGAGTGGCGCGCTCGAGCCGCACGTGCCGCGCCGCGTCACCGCGCACGACCACATCGAGGTACTGCCTCCTACAGCACTACCGCTACCTACAGACCGAGTCTCAGCCCGAGCCCACGTACAACTGTCTGCTGGCGGCGCTCACGCGCGACGTGGCGAGTGGCGCGCTCGAGCCGCACGTGCCGCGCCGCGTCACCGCGCACGACCACATCGAGGTACTGCCTCCTACAGCACTACCGCTACCTACAGACCGAGTCTCAGCCCGAGCCCACGTACAACTGTTACCAGAACCCTTTTTTTACTCTGGGAAATGTATTTACGCACTAGACCCGCCGCCCGGAGGCGCCGGGAGTGTGGCCCGGCGCGAATAGAACTTGCACGGACTACTCACTAAAACCCAGCGGTGCCCTCATCCTCATAGTGGAGCGCCACGGGATTGCTAACGCATGCAATCGTGACGCCCCGACGGTAGGCCCGCCCGTTCAGGCCGCCGTCGCTTATAGAGCGCTCACGTGCACCAAGAGCGTTCTATCGTCTTCTTGAAAAAAAAAGGAAGAGAGACAAATGGCCTCATCAGCTTTGTTGCGGAGGGCGAAGGAGTGCTTGGCGTCGTCTCCTTCCTGCCGGTCGCCTCCTGCGTAGCGCATTAGCGTTTGCGTCCGCTTCAATCTCACGCAGCCTCCTCCAGCACCATGAGCTCTTCGCAAAAGAAGGCCACGGCCAACCAGCACCTCTCGCTGCCGAGCATTGAGCGGACGACGCTCGACAACGAGAGTGGCCACATGAGCCTGATGCTGGGGTCCCCAAGCGACGCATTCCTCTAGAGTGTGGCGTGCCGTATCTATCGGAGCACCACACTCATGGCAAGCAGAGGTAGCTTCCTTTCTTGCGATTTTATGCAAGTACTTACCGAAAAATTAGCACCCCGTGGCGCCTTTTGACCCAGCGTCTAAGATGGGGACGTATAGCGGCTACCATCGCTGAGCCCGCCACTGGGGACTCCAAATCCTCCTTCAACAAGTTCATCAGGGCTCTCTGAGTCTGAGCCCTAATGTTCCGCATTCGGTCCCATTTGGGATTAGCCCTCTAGCTCGGATACTCGACTGGTACTTGTATACTTTCGCGAGCACCTCCGCCTGAAGTTCCCAGGACGGATCACTTGCGAGAAGCGTCGCCGCCGTTCACGACACCTTACAGCATCCCCGTATGGCTCTTATCGCTATACCCCTTTTGGGTTTCCTCAGAAGGGTCTGGTTCTGAGCAGAGAGAACGTCTGCGAACACTGGGGCACCGTACGATACTACGCACGATGCCGACATAAAGTCGCCGACACGGCGAATCCGGTCCACCAACGTTGGACAGGAGTCTGACCAATGCCGCGGCGCGCTCGCGAGCCTCGGAGCGAGTGGTCTGAAGTGCAGACCGAAGCTCCATCGGCCGTCCAGGGTTAGATCCAGATATCTCATCTGGGCCTGAACCGACTATTACCAGAACCTGTCTTAGCCATTTGTTACCGCCTTAGTAACTGTAGACGCTCACAATCTTTTTCAATTTATTAATTGAAAGCCTAATGATGAAGCTTTAGCTTATTATCAAAATCTCTAAAATCTAACATTTTAAATAACGGATATTTTATAATTTAAATATTCATACTTACCTTATGTACATAGTATATACACCAAAAATATTATTTTGGTCTTTACAGGCGACCTTATGTACATAGTATATACACCAAAAATATTATTTTGGTCTTTACAGGCGATACGTCACATACTCCAGACTCAGCGAATACCAGAGGCGAAAATACACGAAATGTTCATGTGTGACGTGGACGACATCGTTCAAAAGTTCTACTACATGGCGCGTAATAAGTAAGGCTTGAACTGATTACATGTACCTTTCTTGTCAAAAGATGGCGCTATTAGTTAAAAACTCCAATATTACATTAAATTACAGTATAAAAACATGTTCCTAGTTGGAAAAAGCCAATACATACGAAATAATTTCCTATTTTCTGTCCACAACTCACAACAGCTAGGCTTAAGGCATCATCTTGTATAAACGATTCACGAGCGCAGACACTGAACGAGTACTTGCCATTAAAATAAAATTATCATAATTTTTTTTAGTCTAATCTAAAAATTACCCGTGTGTTGCAGGGTTCCACCGGTGAAAGGTGTACCAGAAGGGACAAAGGACGCATTGAAATTAATACCTGACCCTCAACGAAGACGCTTGGCGGCCACTATTGACCTTGACCTTGCACTGCAGATCTATAACGTATACAGGTCAGTAGGCCCACGGCATTACCACGGTTCTACGTCACAATACATAACGTATGAAGAAAATAAAGTTACAATACGATGTTTTTATTTCTTTGAGTGTTAACTGACAGTAAGTTGTGTTAGACTAACAATCATTGGACGGTTTTATGCAGTACGTGCAAAATAATTAATTTTTGAAGTGAAACTTTTTAGGCGCATGGCTTTTTGTTTTTTTTTCGTATTTTAAATTCAATTTTTTTTTTGTAAATTAGTTTTTTTTGAATTCGTTTTTTTTGAATTAGTTTACTAAAGAAGTTTCACTTCTGACATGAGTGCTTTGTACGCACGCAATTTTTTTTTTACAATTGAATTTTTTGTTTTCTGATACAGGAAGATGAAAGCTTATTTAAGTCTTCAAATTTCGATTTCGACTCCGATACTATACAAAGTTTCACACACACAAAAAAAAATTCAGGTTATTTAAACCCTAGTTTTTGTCCAATCAGGTCGGACTGCTACGATGAGGAATCGCGGTTAAAGAAATCCTGTGAGGAGTTGAGGCGACGTCTGGAGCAACTGAACGAGGCGCAAGCCGACATCGTCCGCGGCCATCTGTGCGCTGCCGTCGACAACTGTGTGGCGGGGATGAGGTTCGAGCTTGGCTGTATATACTAGGTGGCCCAAAAAATTTTTGGAGTTTACTCCTTAAGAATCGATTTTCATATAAGGCCCCCGGTATGAAAAAAATACGTGGAGTAGAATCTACTGAACGAATGACCTCGTTACGTTTCTCGTTACGCCATCTATCGCGTAAAGTCTAAAGGCGTACTGACATTTTCTAATAACGCCATTTCGTCGTAACCTATCATTAATAGATGGCGTTATTTGATTCGTTTATTTACCATTTGGTATGGTATTAATCTTTTTCTTAGACTAGTAAGCATTTTTTGTGCCTATTTCGATCTGAAGAATTAAACTCCAGTCGTCCAAACGGCAGCTCAAAAAAAACTTTTGATGGTCACTCTAAATTTTTAAAATTTCTCAAAATCATCAAAACTCGATTTTATTTTGAATTGCTTTTCTCATTATTTCGTTTTTTTGTACAAGAAAAATGATAAAGATGCTGAAAATCTCAATTCGATATTTAAATTTTTTTAGTTTCCAAGACAAGTACTTTATCCTTATTTTTTTATTTTATTTATTTATCTTTTCGAGCTATTTCTGAACATGGATATCAACGAACTTAAATATTTTTTTTTTTAATTTGACATAGTAAATTTTTTTTTTATTCTCGTGCGTTAATTCCCGTCTTGATTATTTTTTTTTCTTAGAAGAAATATTTAAGTGATTAGTGTACCTATTTTCTAGGTATTTCCGTCTTCAGGCCGACGGACCGAAGATAGAGGAGGTTAGCCCCAAGAATCCATTAGTTCCAAGGTGAGTAAGCGTGTACTGCTACCATTTTTTTATCTAGTAAATTATGTTTATTAGTTGTTCCTGTATGTTGTTATAAATATTTAGACTTGAAAAAAATCTCTTTGGGGAGTGTGAGGAACAGGGTGTGAAGTTCCTCATCCACCATTGAAAAGGAAGGATCGTCCGACCAGACTGGTGTAGTGTCTGGTGGGCTACTGCCCTACTGTCGGGTTCTTGTATAAATGTTCAATCGCTCGGATAACTTTAATATTGCGATGTCGTACGTCAGTTTTTAGTTCGTATGTGGCGAGATAAATGTCGCTACACATCTTTTGCTTAAGAAACTAATTTGTGCTATTTAAAAAAATGATTTGGCCAAAATGATATCTAATGTCTTACTACGTGGGTCATATATCAAGGTAGAGTAATACAAAAAAAATGATTAGAAATCGACTTATGTGGAGCGTGATGTATGAGTATATTACATACATAACTCTTCCTTTGAAGGATTGTATAAAAGCTGGACGTTCTTTATAAGTGTAATTTACAATGGCTTGATGATGTGTTGATAGTTTTAAATTAGTAACTAATATAGAGTTGAAATTAAATTATTTAACTTAATTAATGTTTATATCATATACTTATAACATCTTAACTTGTGATTGTTTTGAGTTTGCTAATTGCTTTGACTTTTCTGTTGTGTTTCTTAAGTTGCATTTGGGTCTTCTTTATACTTTAGTACTACTGAACTGTGAATGTGTTTTCTACGGAAATGGATGATAAAATCTCTATTTATTATCAGAATGTTCGTGGCTTACGTTCTAAAACTAATTTATTTTTTCGAAACCTACTTAAAACAGATTTTGAGATTATATGTCTGACAGAGACATGGCTACTGGAGGGCATTTTTAACGAGGAATTGTTTGACTCGCGATATTGTGTCTACAGATGCGATAGGGATTATAAGGTACGTGGAAACACTTTAGGTGGTGGTGTTTTAATAGCAGTCAGGCGGGACTTTTTTGTAGATTCTGTTACAGCTATACTTATTATTGGTGCAGTTGCTGAGGTTATTAAATTAAAAATAAAACTTAGTCGTGAACGAAGATTGCATTTTTTAAACATTTATACTTGTTATTTTCCGCATTGTCAGTTGCATTTTGAGGCACTGTGCGGGTGTTTCGAAATGATTTCAAATGACGTGATTAACTGCCCCGAAGAAGATTATTTTATAGCGGGTGATTTTAACATTTCCGTAGCTAAATGGTATTCTAATGACTCTGTTATGTGTTTGGATAATTCTAATTTAGATAACAATCTCGTCTATGCATTATTTAATTTTTTGAGTTTTACAGGTCTGAATCAATATAATTGTATTCCAAATGTAAATCTTAGGTATCTGGATTTAATTATTTGTAGCTGCCACTGTGTAACTTCTAAATCGATTTGTGCGCTTGTCTCCGAGGATAGCCATCACCCGGCAATAGAGGTACGTCTCAATGCTTCTAACCAACAAACCCTTTCTTCTCAATCAAGAACTGTGCGACTATATCGTGCCGTTGATTACAGTATTGTCAACGGGATTATTGATAATATTAATTGGTATGAGTTACTGTCGGGCCTCGATATCGATACGTCTGTTAGTGTCTTTTATCAAACCATTAATGAAATCATATCCGAATGGGTTCCCGTTAGGGTCGTTGCAGATAGTAGACATTATCCGTGTTGGTATTCGAGCGCTTTAATTAAAATTGTTAGGGAAAAACTCAAATATCACAGGAAGTGGAAAATCTACGGAAGGATTAGTGATTATGATACTTTCAGATTATTAAGGGATAGACAAAAAAGGGCACAAGTTTATTGCTATGATACTTATATTAAAAACTCAGAAGAAAAAATATTACGACACAGTAAACATTTTTGGTCATTCGTAAAATCTAAAAAGAGCTGTAATGAATTACCTGGCACGATGTTTTTGGATGATTTGTCTGCGTCAAATGGTATAGAGATTAGTTCTCTTTTCAACAATTATTTTAAATCAGTCTTTCGACCTAATACGCCAAACACAGATTACGATGTAAATGACTTTAACACGTCTCATAATTGTCATGATGGTGTTTCAATTGGAACTGTCGAAATATCGCCTTGGATTGTATCAAGTTATTTAAGGAAACTTGACGTTAATAAAGGTTGTGGCCCTGATCTTATACCTCCATATTTTCTAAAAATGTGTAGTGACATGTGTGTAGTCTTGCGCTTCCAATATTTCTGCTTTTTGATAAGTCCCTGAATACCGGAATTATGCCGCTGTTATGGAAACGGTCATTTGTGGTGCCCGTTTTCAAGTCTGTCTGTCAAGTTTATTTGATTTCTGTCTATGCAATGGTCTTATCTTGAACATCGAAAAATGCAACGTCATTACTTTTTCGCGTAAACGTCATACAGTGGAGTACAATTACTGTTTTAACAATGAACCAATCAAGGGGGTTACTGAGGTGAGAGACCTGGGAGTGTACCTTGACTGTAAACTTTTATTTAACTGTCATATTGACTACATTGTTGGCAGGGCGTTTCGAATGCTGGGTTTTATTCTTAGGATAGGAAAAGATTTTCGTAACAGTGCCACACTCTTCACTTTATACAATGCCTACGTTCGCTCAGTTCTCGAATACGCTTCAACTGTGTGGAACCCAATATACAATGTATACATTGATAGAATTGAGAATGTTCAAAAGAAATTTAGCAAACATATTAGCTTTAAAACTAACTACCTGTTCGCGAAGCCATCCAATCTGATCTCTTTAAAGGACCGTCGAATGGTGAGGGATGAGCATTTGCTTTATAAAATACTTACCGGTTATGTTGATACCCCTTATCTTTTGAGTAATATTAGTTTGAGATGTCCTCGTTTACAAGCTCGTAAAAAATTACAATTTTTTTGTTCCTGTAGTTAAAACGAAATATGCCCGGAATAGTTTTCTTTATCGTGCATGCAACTCTCATGACAATATGTTTGGTGACATTGACATGTTTAATGTAAACTTAAATAGATTTAAAACTATTGCGATGAATGTCATTTCTCGATGATATTTTAACTTTAATCTTAATATCTGATATTGTTAGAATTCTCTCACTTTTTTTGTTGTTTTGTTTTCAATCATATTTTTGGCATTTTGTTTTGTATACGAAAATATTTATCTAAATTTAGATCCTTAGAGTTGAAATTTGTATGCTTTTTTTTTAATTAATGTACTTAGATACTAATTGCTATTATTTGTGCTATTATTATGTGAAGACTTAACTGGTTAATGTATGTCACTTAAATTTTATTTTTAATGTATATCAAACTGTATGTCTTCCTAATAAACATAAATAAATAAATAAATAAATAAATACTAAAATGTTTTTTATTATCATATCAAAATTTTCGACCCAGCGGGATTCGAACCCGCACCTTCCCGACAATCCGTGTCCGGTGCTCTAGCCGTTAAGCTATGGGCCTACACTCCGCGGAATCGAAAATCTTGATATGATTTTTATTCGGTTTTAAGCATTTTCGAATACATTTTCGAATTTCCTCATGTGTGGGTAACACAAAAATAAAAATAATACGAAATAAATACTATACTATAATGCTCACGAGATTAGAATTTCTTCACAGAGATCACTCCTAAAATGTTGAAAACCTCTGTCTTCCAGTTACTTCACATTCCCTGGACCGTTGGGCACGCTGGCAGAGATGGAGGCGGTGATCTACGGCGAACAGGGGCGGCTGGTGATGGCGCACAACGGATGGGTGATGGACGCCGACCCGCTGCAGGACTTTGCTGCGAGAGAACATGACGGCCGCGTCTATATTCGTCGCGAGCTCATCGCGTGGGGGGACAGCGTCAAATTGAGGTGAACAAACGAACCAAGAAAAAACATGTCGAAACAAGCTGCATACTTGTTCAAAATAATGTATTGAAGCTTATTATTTTAGTAGTCATTTGAATAAGCACATGTAAATCTCATCTATTCCATAGAAATTTTACCATAGAAATATATTTTGATAGACTTAAAATAATGTACTTAATACTTTGTTCAAAGGTACGGTGACAAGCCAGAAGACAGTCCGTTCCTGTGGGCGCACATGAGAGAGTACGTCGAGTTGACGGCTGAAGTGTTCGATGGAGTTCGTCTTGATAACTGTCACTCGACACCATTGCACGTGAGTATTTATTAATAATTATTATTAATCTGTAAAAGATGTAATACAGTGTTCTGTGAAACCAAACATATATACTTAGTTGAGTGAGAGATGACATTCAGTCAGACACGATCCGCCTTTCATTGTAAGTGGTAGACGTGTTTACGCGCTCTTTGGACGATATTATTGAAGTAAAACTTCTTTACGCACACTTGACTTGGGGAGTAGGCTGGTGAATGCGTGACGAGAGCGTTACAAATAGTGTGATTGGTTGAGGCGAATTGAGCAAGATAGAGAGGTACGAGCAGACTTTTCTTTCTCTCTTTCCCTCATAGCCAGCTATGTATCGTATATCTAAGATACAGTGCAGGCCTATTGCTAAAGAAGTTTTACTTCAGTCGTGTGGTCTAAAGCACATTCGTTTTTTTTCACGTGGCATATGGTCTATAACACTTACAGGTCTATAACTACTACCATTTGAAGGAGCGCAGTTAGCGGTCAAACGATTTACATAATAAGGATTAAGACTTACAAACGCTTCCGTCGGTTTGTAATTACTCCTTGTATTCACGGCAGGTGGCAGAGTACATGTTGGACTGTGCTAGAAATGTTAAGCCGGACCTTTATGTTGTGGCTGAACTTTTCACGAATTCAGATCATGTCGACAACATCTTTGTTAACCGTCTAGGCATCACTTCGCTTATACGAGGTAAGTGCAGTTAGACGAGTAAAAGTTAGGGTACGATATGACTACTGGTAGTAGTAAAAAGCAAAAAAAAAAAAAAACAATAATGTTAAAATGTGATTACTGAGTGCACTAGTTATACATACATATAATCACGCCTCTTCCCCGTAGGGGTAGGCAGAGACCACTTCTTTCCACTTGCTACGATCTTTACATACTTGTTTCGCTTCGTCCACTTTCATTATTCCTTTCATACATGCTCTTCGGCTTAGGGTACTCTTGACTTGGCCTTTTTTCAAGACGTCTCTGATCTGGTCTTGAAAAGTTCGCCTAGGTCTACCCCTTTTAACACTTCCATTCACACTCGCCTTATACACTTTTTTCGTCAATCGCACTAGTTATGTTGGGTATTATGAATGGATACGCATCTTCCCATGCATTTGTGACATCCGGTATCCCACAGGGATCTATATTGGGCCCATTACTATTCACTTTATTCATAAATGATATCTTGCCTTGCTTTAAACATTCAAAGTTTCTTTTATACGCAGGCGATTTAAAAATATATTTGACCGTGACAAACCGTACCGATCCCAGCTAAATAATAATAATTTTAAGCAATGTAGCGTGCCTCTGGTGAGTAAGGTGGCCAGGGCTGCTGGATTAAGGGGTAGGGTCGGCATCGCGCTTGCGACGCTTATGGTAATCGCTTACTATCAGGTGAGTCGGAGGCCTGTTTGCCGACCTAGTTGCATAAAAAAAAGTATGAGACGGTCCCAAGTGGGCCTCAGCCCCCGTGTGCGACAGTTCCCCGTGTGTGTGTGCAGAGGCGCTGAGCGCGTGGGACGCCCGCGAGCAGGGCCGGCTGCTGCACCGGTTCGGAGCGCGCGCCGTCGCCGCCTACCTCCGCGCGCCCGCCCGCGCCGCCGCCCCCCAAGTGGCGCACGCGGCGCTGCTCGATCTCACGCACGACAACCCCGCGCCCGCCGACCGCAGGTACGTGTGGTCCCACAACCTGGCTTTGTACACCGGGGCACGTCTCCTTCGGGGTTAGTTTACTTTGGCCCGATGGGCCAGGGTCCTATGACCTTTAATACGTACGCCTGGTCGCTATCTTCTCACAGTCATGCCCTTCCCCGCCAGCTTATCTTTCTTTTTACGGTGACGTCATCGGGATGTTCTCCCCGCGTTGTCTGGATCGTCGCCGGGCCAGCTCGGCGGCGACTGTAAGTACGAACAAGAGGTACCTCGCACTGCTACTTTAGTACGCTACTAGTGACATAGATGGTGCTGACCGACGTTAGTACCCGCATATAGACATCCTTAAGCTCGAGCCACTCATCGCGATTCTCCGCAATCCTCATTTGACTTTCGCTGGCGATCTTATCAAAAATACGCCTACGCCAGTGGCCGTCGGTCCTGCAACGCACTATCGCGTTATTATCTGTCAACGTGTACAGTTAAATTGTTTTTAAAACATCTTAAAATAATTCGAACACACTTTTAAATTATGTTTTTATCTTTCAATTGATAGGACCGTGTTTGACATGTTGCCATCGGCTGCTTTAGTAGCGATGGCCAGTTGCGCCACTGGCAGTACTCGGGGCTACGATGAGCTTGTGCCGCATCATGTGAGTACTTTAATTAGTGGGAAGAATGATATGTATGACTAAAATTTCCATTACTTAAATTAATTTATTAATTTATTTATTTATTTATCTACATATAGTGATTAAGTTAGGGTTGCTGGATAACAATGGGTGTTGCATAATGAGGTCTAATAAAAATATTAAACAAGATAGGTCCCAAATGAGATCCTTGTGGAACGCCTGAAGTAATTTTGAATTCATTGGACCTATAAGCATCTGCCACAACGAAAAAGGTACAATTTGATAGGTTGGAGATAAGCCAATGAAGCAACGACCCGGAAAAGCCATGATGACGGCTTTTGAACTAAGATGTGGTGCGATACCTTATCAAAGGCTTTGCTGAAATCAGTGTACACCACATCCACTTGCTTCTATTCTTGCTTGGTCTAGCGATAGTGAATCCGTGTTGGTGATTTGACGAGTACTTTCTAAGATAATTTTGTATTAAGTAATAATATTAGTGCTTCAGATTTTGCTAAATTTGGAAGAACTGATATTGCTCTGTAATTGCTGATACTCGAGTTGAGATTTCTGTAAGGTCTCGAGTACCTCGGCACTTTCCCAGTCCGGCTGCTCCAGAGCAGGACTTCCTGCTGTGCTCCTCTCAATAAACCTCAATAAATATTCTGTTTCTACTTGACGTCAGATCCACGTGGTGGACGAGGCGCGGCTGTACGCGGAGTGGGGCGAGGGCGAGGGCGCGGTGGGGCGCGGCGCCGGGCTGCTGGCGGCCAGGCGGGCGCTCAACGCGCTGCACGCCGAGCTGGCGGCCGCGGGCTACAGCGAGGTAGGGCGGGCGGTACTGTGGGGCGGAGGCGGTGGAGTGGGGTGAGGGCGAGGGCGCGGTGGGGCGCGGCGCCAGGCTGCTGGCGGCCAGGCGGGCGCTCAACGCGCTGCACGCCGAGCTGGCGGCCGCGGGCTACAGCGAGGTAGGGCGGGCGGTACTGTGGGGTGGGGGAGGTGGAGTGGGGCGAGGGCGCGGTGGGGCGCGGCGCCGGGCTGCTGGCGGCCAGGCGGGCGCTCAACGCGCTGCACGCCGAGCTGGCGGCCGCGGGCTACAGCGAGGTAGGGCGGGCGGTACTGTGGGGCGGGGGAGGTGGAGTGGGGCGAGGGCGCGGTGGGGCGCGGCGCCGGGCTGCTGGCGGCCAGGCGGGCGCTCAACGCGCTGCACGCCGAGCTGGCGGCCGCGGGCTACAGCGAGGTAGGGCGGGCGGTACTGTGGGGCGGGGGAGGTGGAGTGGGGCGAGGGCGCGGTGGGGCGCGGCGCCGGGCTGCTGGCGGCCAGGCGGGCGCTCAACGCGCTGCACGCCGAGCTGGCGGCCGCGGGCTACAGCGAGGTAGGGCGGGCGGTACTGTGGGGCGGGGGAGGTGGAGTGGGGCGAGGCCGAGGGCGCGGTGGGGCGCGGCGCCGGGCTGCTGGCGCCCAGGCGGGCGCTCAACGCGCTGCACGCCGAGCTGGCGGCCGCGGGCTACAGCGAGGTAGGGCGGGCGGTACTGTGGGGCGGGGGAGGTGGAGTGGGGCGAGGGCGCGGTGGGGCGCGAGCTGTCAAAAAGATAATAAACGATTGGACGGAGTATAGTCTGTTTATAAAGTCGTGAAATTTAATGAGGGCGCTGTTAATAACACGTAGCAAACACATAGCAACACTGTATAGTATGACATAAATGACTTTGATACTTGCAATATTTTATTTACCTACTATTAAAAACATGAGTCTGTGAGTGAACAGAGGCGAAAATGTCAGTTCGTTTAGGTAAAATGAGTAAATACATAAAATGAGTAAATAAATAAGACGCATGTCATATTTTGTTTGTTTTATTTATAAAGAAATATATATCAATCAAATAGATCTGCTTTGATTGAAAAATTACACATTACAGCAAAAAGAGAGGATTATCTAAATATTATCGTATAAAACATAAATTAAAAAAGAATTGCAAAAAAAATTAGTTATATCGAGGAGAGTTATTTTTGGCGTAGAGAACAAATATTAAAATTATCAGTTTCTTTCTTTGGCCGGCCTTTCCTATGTTTCCCAGGAGTTTCAAACTTTTTATCATTTTTAAAGCCTTCGTTGACTATCCGTCTAACTGTACTCTTTGATTTTCCTGAAAAAGTTAAGTTTAAAAAATGTTAATGGAATGGAAATATAAGTTATTGACATGAAGCAATTGATTCAAATTTAAAATTGGAAAACTTGAGACTAAGTTATATTATATCCTTAAGTATCAAAAATTTTGTCGTACTATAATGTGACCTATATACTCTGTCTCATCTAACCTAAAAATTTGCAATGTAAACAATGCCTTTTTTGGTCTCCAAAACGTAAATTATGTAAATTTTTAAATTCAGGCAGGCCAGGCGGGTGCTCAACGCGCTGCACGCCGAGCTGGCGGCCGCGGGCTACAGCGAGGTAGGGCGGGCGGTACTGTGGGGCGGGGGCGGTGGAGTGGGGTGAGGGCGAGGGCGCGGTGGGGCGCGGCGCCAGGCTGCTGGCGGCCAGGCGGGCGCTCAACGCGCTGCACGCCGAGCTGGCGGCCGCGGGCTACAGCGAGGTAGGGCGGGCGGTACTGTGGGGCGGGGGCGGTGGAGGGGGGTGAGGGCGAGGGCGCGGTGGGGCGCGGCGCCAGGCTGCTGGCGGCCAGGCGGGCGCTCAACGCGCTGCACGCCGAGCTGGCGGCCGCGGGCTACAGCGAGGTAGGGCGGGCGGTACTGTGGGGCGGGGGCGGTGGAGTGGGGTGAGGGCGAGGGCGCGGTGGGGCGCGGCGCCGGGCTGCTGGCGGCCAGGCGGGCGCTCAACGCGCTGCACGCCGAGCTGGCGGCCGCGGGCTACAGCGAGGTAGGGCGGGCGGTACTGTGGGGCGGGGTAGGTGGAGTGGGGCGAGGGCGAGGGCGCGGTGGGGCGCGGCGCTGGGCTGCTGGCGGCCAGGCGGGCGCTCAACGCGCTGCACGCCGAGCTGGCGGCCGCGGGCTACAGCGAGGTAGGGCGGGCGGTACTGTGGGGCGGGGGAGGTGGAGTGGGGCGAGGGCGCGGTGGGGCGCGGCGCCGGGCTGCTGGCGGCCAGGCGGGTGCTCAACACGCTGCACGCCGAGCTGGCGGCCGCGGGCTACATCGAGGTAGGGCGGGCGGTACTGTGGGGACTTAGGCTGGTGCCATTGTTCTGGGCATGTTACTTTTTACGTGACATCTATTTTATAATGGCACATAAATTTTTAGGAGTATATTTAAAAAAAATCCTTTAACATACACACATGGTCTGTTGCTAAGGTAAGCCACTTTAAAAAGCCCGTTTTATTGGTACGAGCTGGCTGATATAGGTCTAATTTTTTTGATAAATGTGCACATAAGTAATACACATATTTCAAACTCCGGAGGAGAAAGCAGGGTTAATGCAAACTGCACCAAAAACGGACTACTCAATGAAAAAAATGTTTTTAATAATACTTTAGTCACTAATTTTAGACTTAACACATATTCTTTTCCATTGTAGGTATATGTTGACCAAATGGACCCAGATATCGTGGCTGTGACAAGACACGATCCTCAATCTAGAAAGGTAGGGATTTTTCAAAATAAATTTGATTATTACCATCAATGATCAAACTCTGACATTATTAAATCGATTATGTTGATACTTTCATCATTAAAAAGTTCCGTTTATCCAGAAGTATCGCTGATCAGTGATTATTTTGAAAATATGTTTTTAAAAACATATTTTTATTCGCAGTCAGTCATATTAGTCGCGTATACTGCGTTCAGTCCACCAGAGCCATCTTTCGGTGGTCGCTATGTGAAGCCGCTGCAGTTTGAGGGACAGCTCGATGAGATTATACTTGAGGCCAGTCTGAAACATAAGGATTATAGGTTGGTTATTATAAAAACTTTTTTCTACAAATACTGAGATAAATTGTTTTAGTGTGTAAATGTATAAATGAGTAAAATTTATACTGATGAAACGTGCAACGTTTTGATGAAACGGCAACGTTTTGATGAAACGGCAACGTTTTGATGAAACGTCAACGTTTTGATGCAAAAGCAACGTTTTTCTCGAATAACAGAGCCACCTAGCGTGTACTATAGAAACTAGTGATGCAACGGAAGTGTCTTAACGGAACCAGAAACGGAAACAGATGTCAAAAGTAAATTTTAGCAGAAACGGAAACGGAAACGGATGCAGAAACGAAAGTGTAAATAATATGAAAAAAAATTAATAAATTTACAAATATATTTCTTTATTAAGTATTAAATACACACCAAGCCTAGATAAGAAATAGATATATTAGAAATCTACAATAGAAAACAATATTGCAACTTAAAATTATTTTAATATTCAAAATTTAGTAGTGGTAAGTGAAACTTTCAACTCTCAACCGTTCGTAAACTTCCGTTTACATCTCCGTTATAACAGTTGCGGAAACAGAAGCAGAAACGGATGTTGAAAAGAGTGCGGAACTTCCGCACTTGCGGAAACAGAAACAGAGATCTGTTGCATCACTAATAGAAACTAGTGATGCAACGGAAGTGTCTTAACGGAACCAGAAACGGAAACAGATGTCAAAAGTAAATTTTAGCAGAAACGGAAACGGAAACGGATGCAGAAACGAAAGTGTAAATAATATGAAAAAAAATTAATAAATTTACAAATATATTTCTTTATTAAGTATTAAATACACACCAAGCCTAGATAAGAAATAGATATATTAGAAATCTACAATAGAAAACAATATTGCAACTTAAAATTATTTTAATATTCAAAATTTAGTAGTGGTAAGTGAAACTTTCAACTCTCAACCGTTCGTAAACTTCCGTTTACATCTCCGTTATAACAGTTGCGGAAACAGAAGCAGAAACGGATGTTGAAAAGAGTGCGGAACTTCCGCACTTGCGGAAACAGAAACAGAGATCTGTTGCATCACTAATAGAAACTACAAAGGTTGTTACACTATTTATTATTGTTTGATTTCTAATATCTTACATATGGTAAATGTAAAAATAAATAGCTCTAATTTGAACTGTTTACAGGAAGTAGCGTGATATTTTGAATTTCTTTTTATTAAAATAAAAAAGCTCTATGTTGTTTTTGGTAGGTAGAGCCACCTAGCGTATACTATAGAAACTACAAAGGTTGTTACATTAATATCGATAGTATTACATTGCAAACTAACTAGATGTCGCTGGAACGGAAATCTAAAGCTTTAGATTTGTATAAATATAAACGAGACTTAAAAATTAGTTGGCCAAAAAATTTTCCCATCTGACATGTCTACATTGTACGCACGCACGAATTTTTTTTTTAAATAGACAAATGTATGATAGTTGGTCTGACAGACCAATGCGCGGGCTTAAAAAAAGTTAATAGGTAAGGTCTACACTTTAATAAATTCGGTAGAGAATGAATAACAATCGGCAAGATAACGTCAATCGGCTATTTGATAGACATTTATTTATTTATTTATTGTAAGAATGGTGAAATATGCACTAAAGTAAAATTGCCTAATTTATTAACCTCAATGCCATGCGTGTACGATATTGTTTAGGTGTGACAAAACATCTTAAGTGTTCGGAAATAGACCGAACAATGTATAATGGTGCACGTGTGTTCGTGAGTACTTAGTAATGCGCCTGTCCGTACGATAGTGCGTGCGCACTTGCTTACTAGTGCATGCGTATTTGTTTACGTTAGGACGTGCGTACTTGCTTATGTTAGTGCGTGCGTGCGTCCGTTCTAAGTATGTATTTATAACGTGGTGATGTTCCAGGAGCACGGGCCGCGCCTTCCAACCACCGGGCGCGTTCACCCGCCACCCGCAGTACATCAACGGGCTGGACGAGTACGAGGCGCACGTGCGCGGTCCCGTGCC
This sequence comes from Melitaea athalia, assembly GCA_905220545.2. Classification (NCBI taxonomy): domain Eukaryota; kingdom Metazoa; phylum Arthropoda; class Insecta; order Lepidoptera; family Nymphalidae; genus Melitaea; species Melitaea athalia. The sequence continues at coordinate 1,131,925 of HG992180.1, forward strand.
GCTGGCGCAGTCGGGCGTGTTCGCGGGCGAGCGCCGCGAGGGGGCGCTCACTGTGCTGGAGTTCCGAGCCCTCACTCCTGGCACAGTAGTGGCGCTGCGTGTGTCTCCTCACTCACCTCAGGTAACTGCTCAATACATTGTGCGCGGCGCCGTGCCGCTGGCGCAGTCGGGCGTGTTCGCGGGCGAGCGCCGCGAGGGGGCGCTCACTGTGCTGGAGTTCCGAGCCCTCACTCCTGGCACAGTAGTGGCGCTGCGTGTGTCTCCTCACTCACCTCAGGTAACTGCTCAATACATTGTGCGCGGCGCCGTGCCGCTGGCGCAGTCGGGCGTGTTCGCGGGCGAGCGCCGCGAGGGGGCGCTCACTGTGCTGGAGTTCCGAGCCCTCACTCCTGGCACAGTAGTGGCGCTGCGTGTGTCTCCTCACTCACCTCAGGTAACTGCTCAATACATTGTGCGCGGCGCCGTGCCGCTGGCGCAGTCGGGCGTGTTCGCGGGCGAGCGCCGCGAGGGGGCGCTCACTGTGCTGGAGTTCCGAGCCCTCACTCCTGGCACAGTAGTGGCGCTGCGTGTGTCTCCTCACTCACCTCAGGTAACTGCTCAATACATTGTGCGCGGCGCCGTGCCGCTGGCGCAGTCGGGCGTGTTCGCGGGCGAGCGCCGCGAGGGGGCGCTCACTGTGCTGGAGTTCCGAGCCCTCACTCCTGGCACAGTAGTGGCGCTGCGTGTGTCTCCTCACTCACCTCAGGTAACTGCTCAATACATTGTGCGCGGCGCCGTGCCGCTGGCGCAGTCGGGCGTGTTCGCGGGCGAGCGCCGCGAGGGGGCGCTCACTGTGCTGGAGTTCCGAGCCCTCACTCCTGGCACAGTAGTGGCGCTGCGTGTGTCTCCTCACTCACCTCAGGTAACTGCTCAATACATTGTGCGCGGCGCCGTGCCGCTGGCGCAGTCGGGCGTGTTCGCGGGCGAGCGCCGCGAGGGGGCGCTCACTGTGCTGGAGTTCCGAGCCCTCACTCCTGGCACAGTAGTGGCGCTGCGTGTGTCTCCTCACTCACCTCAGGTAACTGCTCAATACATTGTGCGCGGCGCCGTGCCGCTGGCGCAGTCGGGCGTGTTCGCGGGCGAGCGCCGCGAGGGGGCGCTCACTGTGCTGGAGTTCCGAGCCCTCACTCCTGGCACAGTAGTGGCGCTGCGTGTGTCTCCTCACTCACCTCAGGTAACTGCTCAATACATTGTGCGCGGCGCCGTGCCGCTGGCGCAGTCGGGCGTGTTCGCGGGCGAGCGCCGCGAGGGGGCGCTCACTGTGCTGGAGTTCCGAGCCCTCACTCCTGGCACAGTAGTGGCGCTGCGTGTGTCTCCTCACTCACCTCAGGTAACTGCTCAATACATTGTGCGTGGCTCACTTTTCTTTACGCTCTCGTCACGCATTCACCAGCTTACTTCCCAAGTTAAAGAAGTTTTACTTAAAAAATGGAAGTACTTTTGTTTTTCGTATGCAAGCATACAATTAATTATTACTCGTGTATTCCCACAGGCGGCCGCGATCGCGACTCTACGGCGTACGGTGGGCGCACTACACGCGGGCCGCGGCGACCCACTGGGGCTCGCACCCGCACTAGCCGACCTCGACTTAGCCGACTTCAACGTACTGCTGTACTGCTGCGAGCCCGAGGAGCGAGAACGTACAGATGGCGGTACCTACGACGTACCCGGACACGGCCCGCTCGTATACGCCGGACTCCAAGGCATAATGTCCTTACTGGACGAGGTTGCGCCTCGTGACGATCTCGGCCATCCGCTATGCGACAATTTGCGCGCAGGAGACTGGTTGATCGAGTACCAGTGGCGCCGCCTTGAAAGCGAACCGCGTTTAAGCGCTGTGGCTGCACGTTATCGAGAAGCGCTGAGGCCAGTGAGCGAGTTGCCTCGCTTCCTAGTTCCGGCGTACTTCGAGGCTATAATTCGCGGGCTGTATACCGCTGTGTCTAACGCGGCGTTGGATCGCCTGGGGGGGCCGGGGCGTGGCGGGGGGTTGTCGCGCGCCTTGGCACTGACCAGCGTGCAACTGACGGCGGCGCTGCCCTCGGCCCGCCTGCCGCCCCCGTCGCCCTCGCTCCCCCCGCCCCACCCGCCCCGCTCCGTGTGCCTGTCGGCGGGCCTGCCGCACTTCGCGGTGGGCTACATGCGCTGCTGGGGTCGCGACACCTTCATCGCACTGCGCGGTCTCTTCCTCCTCACCGGACGGTATCAGGTCTGTTACAAACTTATCTTGATCTTTAAATAACCCTTTAGCGTTTTTTATTATTATTTTATTGTATTGTTATTTCTCAGTACAACCGTGACTTGTGTATACATATATAGCGAATGTATATGTGGTTGGTACATTTTTATATGATATTTTTTTCTTAATTTAAAATAAATAAATGTCCTGTATCTGTTTCCTAACTGCCTACCTCTCGCAGGACGCTCGATACCACATTCTCGGCTTCGGCGCTTGTCTCAGACACGGCCTCATACCGAACTTGCTCGATGGAGGTCGAAACGCTCGGTTCAATTGTCGCGATGCCGTTTGGTGGTGGTTGCAGAGTATAAAACAGGTGAGTGTGTAGCGGATCTAGGTGTAGTGGAGGGAATTGAAACTCAATTATGTTTATTTTATTCTCAATTAATTCATTTATTTCGGTAATAGACATAGTACCTACATAGTTTAGTCAAAAATAATTCGTTATTAACGTGTCATGCACTAAATTTGCATTTCCTCTGCTAGAAAATATTGTCCGAGCTCTCTGTTCATTTACTAGTGTTCAATGTTTTTTGGCTCTGGCGTGTTGTCAAACGTTGAGTCTAAGATGAAATGCCGTGATATTTGGCGAATCCTACAAATGGTCACCTCCTGTCCTTTTTTTATATAGATAGGTCGGTAAACAAACGGCTCACCTGATGGTAAGCGATTACAGTAGCTTATACAGGTTTGCAACACCAGAAGCATCGCAAGCCCGTTGCAAACCCTATCCCCAAATCCCCCCAGGAGCTCGGTCACCTTAGTTACCAACAGGAACACAATACTGCTTGAAAACAGTGTTATTAACTGTGATCTTCTGTAAGGTCAAGGTACCACCCCAGTCAGGCTACTCCATATTTTGAGCAGGAAACCCGCTATGCCCTACCTCAGTAAACTTGTCATAATTTCTATGTTCCTTCATCTATATTGATTCCGGTAATCGTTTCCAGTACTGCACCGAGGCGCCGCAGGGCTTCGCTCTGCTGACGGACCCGGTGTCGCGGATCTTCCCCAAGGACGACAGCGAGCCCGCGCCGCCCGGAGCCGCCGACCAGCCGCTCCGTGACGTCATGCAGGAGGCTCTCGATGTGCACTTCCAGGTCATCCTAAACTTGCCCTTTTTATACAACGGGGTCGCCAAACAAGCGTTTGGCTCACCTGATGGTAAGCGTAGCTTATAGACTGCAACACCAGAAGCATCGCAAATGTGTTACCGATTCTACCCCTAACCTCCCCAGGAGCACTGGTCACCTTACTCACCACAGTATTTGCATGATAGCTGAATACTTTGCTGTAAACTTTTATAAGGTCGAGATACTTCCCCAGTTGGGCTTCTTCAGTTTTTCAGCAGGATATTTCCTTCTGTGGTCTACATCTATTACCTATAGAGCCGCGAGGGGGCTCTTTTCATCGCACTTCGTTCGACCCCGACGTACTAACGTTCTCTCCTCCACTTTACAGGGCCTCGTGTTTCGTGAACGCAACGCCGGCCGTCAGATCGACGCGCACATGTCCGACAAGGGGTTCAACCTTCAAATCGGCATCGATCCCGAGACCGGGTTCCCGTTCGGAGGCAACGACGCCAACTGCGGCACGTGGATGGACAAGATGGGCTCGTCGGAGGCGGCCGGCACGCGCGGCCGGCCCGCCACGCCGCGGGACGGCAGCGCCGTGGAGCTGGTGGCGCTGGCGCACAGCGTGGTGGCGTGGCTGGCGGCGCAGCACCGCGCCGGCCGCTACCCCTACCCCGGCGTGGCGCGGCGCCACCGCGACGGCGCGCTCACCGCCTGGACCTTCGCGCAGTGGGCGGAGCGCATCCAGCGGGCCTTCGAGCGCCACTTCTGGGTGCCCGCCGCGCCGTCCGCCGCCGACGCGCGCCCCGACCTCGTGCACCGCCGCGCCATCTACAAGGACACCCACGGCGCCTCGCAGCCCTGGGCCGACTACCAGCTGCGCTGCAACTACTCGGTCGCGATGGCCGTCGCGCCGGACCTCTTCGACCCGAAGCACGCCTGGCTCGCGCTCGACAACGTGGAGCGCTTGCTGCTCGGGCCGCTCGGCGTGAAGACCCTCGACCCGGCCGACTGGGCCTACCGCGGGGACTACGACAACTCGAATAACAGCACCGACCCGACCGTCGCCCACGGCTTCAACTACCACCAGGGGCCCGAGTGGGTGTGGCCGCTCGGCTTCTACCTGCGGGCGCGCCTCGCCTTCGCCCACGACAACGGGCAGTACGCGAAGACGATCGCGGCGGTGTACGCGGCGCTCGGGCCGCTGCTGCAGGAGGTGCGCTCGTCGCCGTGGCGCGGCGTGCCCGAGCTGACGAACGCGGGCGGCGCGCGCTGCCGCGACTCGTGCGCCACGCAGGCGTGGAGCTCCGCCGTCGTACTGGAGGTGCTAGACGAGCTGCGGCGCGTGCGGCGCGCGCGTCCGTTGCCCGCCGACTGACGCCGCCCGCGCCGCGTGCGCCACGCCTCGCGCGCCCCTGCCCCGCGTCGCCTCTACGCCGAGCCCTACGAGCGCCCGCCCCCCCGCCGCACCGCCCTACATCGCCTGCTGGCCCGCCCCCGCCCCCGCCCCCCGCGCCTCTCGCGCGTCGTCTACAACCTGCTGCCGGCCGCGCGCAGCACCGCGCTCGCTACGGTCGTCTACAGCGACCGCTACTTCCGCTACGGGCTCCCGCTGCGCGCCGCTCCTCACGCTCGCGCGCACCACACTCCGTTGATATCGATCGCACCGCGGGCTCCGCGCACCGGCGTACTTGTGGACGCGACCACACCGGCTCCCAATCTTTCACCTCGTTACGCTCCTTTTCGTCGCGGTCGTCGCGACCTACCCCGCTTATTCGTGCCGACACTCGAAGCGAGACCCGGCGGATCGGTTCCCGGCGAGTACCCGACGCGCCGCTTACCGCTCGATTACCGCCAGCCGATCGAGGGTGTGGAACCGCGCGAGGCGAAATCGATAAGCATAGAGCAGCGCCGATGGCGCGAGTCGCCGATAAGCCAGCGCTCCTATTCGAGTGAATCGGCACCGCGGCCCGAATTCGCGTTACCGGACGAGGAGTTCCCATCGCGGCCTCCGAGTGCGGAACCATCGATCGACGAGCGCTCCGGCGGGCCGTCCTCCGCCTCCGCCTACGTCGCGTACGAGTCGTACACCGCGTCCCCCGCGCCCACAGCCGCGGTGCGCCGCAGAGCGCCGAGCACGGAGCGCCGGGCGGCGCGCGCCCCCCGCGGCTCCCCCCGCGGCTCCCCCCGCGGCTCCCGCGCCCAGCGCCGCGCCGTGCGCGCGCTGCTGGCGCTGAGCGGCGCCACGTACGCGCTGGCGCTGCTCGCCTTCTACTTCCTGAGCCTGGCCTGACGGGACCTGGCCTGGCGGGGCCTGACCGGGCCTGGCGGGGCCTGGCCTGGCGGGGCCTGACCGGGCCTGGCCTGTCGGGGCCCGGCGCTGTGTATATCACGCGTGCAGTCGTCCACCCTGTGTAATGCCGCGTGTGTGCGAGCGTGCGTACTTGCTCATATCAGTGTAGGCGTGCATGCGTGCTTAGGGGTCGTACACTAATCATGTGATGCTTTTTGAAACTTTAACCGCATTAGTGATATAGGTTATACTCCCCCCCCCGCCATACCTAAAATCACCTGTTTTTTTTCGTATTAAGAATATTGAAATTATCAGAGTATAATAAAGTTTTGGAAACTGCTTCGTTATACAAATTTATAGACAGACATCAAGGTTACAAGGGTTTGTTGTTTGTTTTTGGTTTAAAAAGTTTTGGCTCTTTTCGAACCGCACGTGTAAAATGGACGACCCCTCAATTGTTGTCATCATTAATCGATGTTAGCTGTTGTAATATTATTTCCTCCGGACGAATGCATAGCAGATTTTGTATTTATTTTTATAATAGAGTTCTATTTGAACATTTTCATATACTCGTAGTATGTTTTAATAATATACGTTTGTTTAATATGTAATATAAGGTTTAGTTAGTAAATAATTATGTTAAAATTTATTTATCGTTTTTAAGATGCTATCTATAAATTTTAATTGTTATTACTGTTTATTGTTAAGAATAATTTGTTATTTTAAATGAAAATTTAATTATATATTGAATGAGATTATGCTTCCTACATATTTATAGATAAATAATTTTATGCCAGGAATGCCAATAATAAAGTGCACAAAGTTACTTTTTTTATTTACCTATCCTCATAGTTCTAATTGTGGGCTTCTTATTGAAATTTGTCATTTTAGAACACACCCTCGTTGAATTTTCCTAGTATTATATGAGATTAAGAGACCGAAGACGGGCAGCAGCGTCTTCGGTGCGACACTGCGGTCACCAACCCGCCTGCCCAGCGTGGTGACTATGGGCAACACACATGAGTTCGCGTCATAATGTCGGGCGCGAACTTGTGGAGGCCTATGTCCAGCAGTGGACTGCGATAGGCTGAAGAGAGAGAGATAGTGTTGTACTTATGTGGTGAGTGAGGTAGCCAGATCTCTGGGAGAGTTTAGGATAGGGTCGGCAGCGCGCTTGCAATGCTCCTTGTATTACAATTTACAGGCCCCTACTAGCTTCGGAACCCGCTTACCATCAGGTGTAACTATAATTATGCTTCTTTGCCGACTTTGAAGTTTAAAAAAATGTATTAGGAGCACGATTAAATCTTCAGTACTTCAGTCAGAAGATCAGAAAGAAGTCAGAAAAAACAATATTCCAAATTTTGTCAGACAACTATTTAACTCCAAATACGGACTGCGGCCCAGTTCTGCAATCACTCCTACAGTGTTCAATGGCGGCTGATTACATAATTATAATATCTATAAAAATTACAAAAAAGACTACCTACTAAAGTAGACGACTTGCGAGCGCATGGAAAAAGCAGCTTTGTTGAGCTGGTTGAGCTGTCATCGTGTCGACATACTCAAGATTAACTTTTAATCAACGTTTTTAAGCATCTTATATTCGTTTGAAAAAAGGTCCTACTAATTTTAAGAAATGAGTTTTAAACATTTAGAGTAGCCAGACTGGAGAAGTACCTCAACCTTACAGAATCACAGCTATTACAGATCACAGCTAAATAATATTGCTCTTAAGTAGTGTTGTTTTCCTGGTGAATAAGGTTGTCAGAGATAAGGTGATAAGGTTGTAAGATAGGCAACGGCAGGAACTGGCGTCCTTTTACCATCCGTCACCATAATGCTGACTGTCTTCTTTGCCGTCTTTATAGTGTAAAGAAAAATTAGTATTAAATAGGAATTTAATCGGGTTTCGAAATATTTAAAGCCCTTAATTCGCATCGAATTAAAAACCTTTGCAACTCTATTACCTAAAGAATAGAATGTAAATTAGACTGGTTTTTTACTCAGGTAGGTACTTATTATAGCATAATGGTAATTGAAGATGACAAGATAAAACGCCTGCGGTTAAAAGATATCTACTACTTGTTACTTTCTTTGTTATGAACAATTGTTGTTTGAGTTTTTGTGCATACAGCATGATACAAATATTGAAATAGTAGAACTAAATACTTTAAAATTTAGTTTTATGTGTTTGTTTACGAGGAACGTAACTGATTAGTAAGATACATTTAAGAATTTAAAGATTCTGGTCTGTTTCAACATTTTACGAAAAAAAATTAAACTAAAGTTAGTCAAATTGCTTTAATTTGGCGTTTAATTATTTCACACCTTTTTTTTTTTTAAATTACCAAATTTTGTTTATAGTAATAACATTATTTGATGACGCAAGATTTACAGTTACTTAAAAATATACCTATTAAACTTGTTAAGATACACATTATTGTTTATTAATTGAAGAAATATTGTGCTTTTTTGATATCGCAGAGTAACCCATTTACGGGTGATATCCAGGACGCCCAGGTAGGCAGTCCTAGACCGTATGTCGGACTCAGCACTTGGGGGTGCCACTACCGCACTAAACCCCCTGCGGGAGCCTTCAGCCGCTTTAATTGGACGGTCCCGGATCAACGAAAGATTGTGCTAGCGGTCGTGACTTTGATCCTCATTAATGAGCGAGATGTACCTACGCTACGCTACGCTTGAGCCTCTAATATCCCACTGCTGGACATAGGCCTCTTTTCCCATGTAGGAGAAGGATCAGAGCTTAATCCACTACGATGCTCCAATGCGGGTTGGCGTATATATTCCTTACTATGAGTAACGATCGTTATCAGGTGTACCTACAACTACATGATAACAACCGGGACCGATGCCTTAACGTGCTCTCCGACCGCAGACCACAGCAATACTTCTCCGACGCACGGTGCACTATAGTAAGCAAAGTCAGAGATAGAGTATTGAAACTGGCCTCTAGTATTATTATACAAACTCCTATAAATATAAATTACAACAAATTTTATATTATTTTGAATCATCATGTATAAAATCAAATTACAAACGACAATAATGCGGTCGGGTCAATCTGCGGTTGTATGGAAAGTGCGGCGTGGCGTAATCGCTTATAAACTTATTTTGAAATGAAAATCAATTGTTTGATGTTATTTACTTTGTTACTTCCATTAAATTTTATTCCTTTGTATTATAATATTTACATAAAAGAGAAAAGCACATTTGTATAAATGTAGAGAATGGTTTTTGAGACATAGATAACTCTAGATAGAAAAACACAGAGATAAAGAATTTTTGTCATATCTATTGTTCATTTGGAGAAATAAGTACAAGTAACAATAAAATATGGGGCACATTTCCATTGACATATGACAATCGCCATTGGACTTAAAAATAAGCTGATATATTGCATTTGAGGATAATGTTATTATTGCTGAACAGTTGAGTAAGTAATATCCAACTCTTGAGTTAAGGCATTGGGTTAGCCTGGAATGCGGAAGCTGGTAGGCGTGTAATGTAGGTAGTTAGGTACGCTATTCACTAACTACAGAGACCCAAAATGACAAAACTAATGTACCTAATTTGTAAAAGTACGAGTCCGACTTACACTTGACGACATTTTTATTTTAAACACGCAATAATCTTTCACGATCACGATCACGATTCAGCCTGTAATATCCCACTGTTGGGCATAGGCCTCTTCCCCATGTAGGCGAAGGATCGGAGCTTAATCCACCACGCTGCTCCAATGCGGGTTGGTGGATATATTCCCTACTATGAGTAACGATCGCTATCAGGTGTACATGATAACAACCGGGACCGACGGCTTTACGTGCTCTCCGAGGCACAGTGGGGAGACCCACAAGGACTGCACAAACACCCAGACCACGGCAAACATCTGTATGGCCAATACCTACTAATGCTGTCGTGTGCGGGGATCGAACCCGCAACCGCTCGCGCAGCAGCCAATCGCAATCCAGTGCTGTGACCGCTGCGCCAACGCGGCGTCACAGCACAACAATAACAGCAAATAATCTTTAGCATACATGTATTGTAATCTTCGTTTTCATGGGATTCAAAGAATAAAATACAATTCAGACTATGAACTTATCCTCCTAACGCCTTATCAAAATCCTTAGACAAATTAATGGTTGACGCCCAGCGTTTAGTTCGTTTTTATAAGCTAGACGCCCAAAGGATTTTTAAAAATCCTTCATTTTCGATAGCCTCTAGACTACACAATTTTAGTTGGTATGACAGACATTTGTTTCGGAATGTTTCCGGAAGTGTTCGTATTGTGTATGGACCATCAGTGGTGCTAAAAGGGGTGATAGACGTGCGAGTAAGTACGCGAACTTGTGGCTCGACGAGCTTTTTCGCCTGTGTGTCACCCTAAGTACGCGTACTTTAAAACCGCCGAGTAAGTTCGTTGGCGATCCGACAAGTTTGAAATTTTGCTCGTAACCCGCCTCCGCTCGCACGTGTGGCAGCACTGCGAGCCGCGAGCCGCCATTTTTGACCGACTTCCAAAAAAGGAGGAGGTTCTCAATTCGATTGTATTTTTATTTTTTATTTTTATGTATTTTACCTCAGAACTTTTGACTGGGTGGATCGATTTTGATATTTTTTAATTTAATCGAAAGATGGTACGTGTCATTAGATTATCATGTGGTCTCATTTAGATTTAATTTATATCTAACAAGTACTTTTCAAGTCGTATCTAATAATGCGTATTTACTTGACTATTTTTTCGTCGACTTACGTTGTATTATACTAAAAGTTATGCACTTTTCACTGGGTGTACCGATTTTAATGATTCTTATTTTAGTCAAAATATTATGCTTGTCATGTGGTTCCATTTAAATTTAATCGAGATTTGACGAGTACTTTTTGAGTTATATCTAATAATGCGTTTGACTTGACTGTGTTTTCGTCACAACCTACGTTGTATTATACCTTATAACTTTTTGCTGGGTCAGCTGGGTGCACCGATTTTGATCATTCATCATCATCATCATTTCAGCCTATCGCAGTCCACTACTGGACATAGGCCTCCACAAGTTCGCGCCAATAATGGCGTGAACTCATGTGTTTTACCCATAGTCACCACGCTGGGCAGGCGGGTTGGTGACCGCAGGGCTGGCTTTGTCGCACCGAAGACGCTGCTGCCCGTCTTCGGCCTGTGTACTTCAAAGCCAGCAGTTGGATGGTTATCCCGCCATCGGTCGGCTTTTTAAGTTCCAAGGTGGTAGTGAAACTATGTTATCCCTTAGTCGCCTCTTACGACACCCACGAGAAGAGAGGGGGAGGCTAAATTCTATGCCGTAGCCACACAGCAAGCCGATTTTGATGTTTGTTGTATAAATCAAAAGCTAATGGAGTAGTAAAGTTGTCATGTGGTCCCATTTAAATATGATCGAGATATAATGACTACTTTTTTAAGTAAATTTTGTTAACGCGTATTAACTTGACTACGAGTAATTTTTCGTCTCTGTGTTACTTGTCGATGTAATTGAAGTCAGTTTTTTTTTGCGAGAAAACACAATTATGTTTCGCCAGTCAATGGACGCGCAACGCTTGTAGCTTAAGTATTTGTAGTTTTTGTTAATTTTGATTGAGAAATTTCTCAAAATAAATGTTTTTAAAATGTAATACGATACAATTTTTAAATAACACAAAGGTTCTACTGTCGACGACATCGCAATACAGAATGAGTAAGCTTTACGTGTGTCACCGACGGCGAGCCGAGTAAGTTCGCGATCTTAAAAACCGCGTACTTTAAGTTTGTACGTCTATCACCCCCTTAACAGAATTTCATTTTATCTGTCATTTTCGACGGATCATGAAGAAAGATGGAGGGACGTCGCAGGCATGGTAAATAAATTCGAGTTTTTCTTTGCTATCTTTGCTTTACTGATTATTATTTTTTATTGAATCCGATGCTGAAAAACTATATTTTCGTTTGGTATGAATATTTTAAGCCAAATACTAAAACTTTTTTTTATTTAACCTCTTAAATTCAGAAGACCTTTTAGAAGGTATGTGGGTTTCAAAATAATACTGGATTTTAAAAGACTTACGGGTTCCTACATTTCCTTGGATTTTAAAACTCTTGTGGCTCTTTGTGCTTATCTTTTTAGCGTTATAATTATGTATTAATTTAATTTCCTTTCCTGGCTCCCGAGCTAAGAGCTCTTGGAGGGTTGGGGATAGGGTCGGCAACGCGCTTGCGATGCTTCTTGTGTTTCAGACGTCTATAAGCTACGGTAATCGCTTACCATCAGGTGAGCCGTACGCTTGTTTTCCGATCGACCTAGTTATATCTACCTATATATTAAAATAAAACTTGACTATTTTTGAAATCAGCTGTCATTCTAATTCTGTAAGACATTGAGTAAATAGATTTTCAATGATATTAATACTTTATTCTTTTTGGCGGTCAAATATAAGTTATTCTGTACCTCCTGTGACAAGTGGTACAAGTCGAAAATCATCATTTTATAGGAGCTTAAAAATAAGGTTTCAAAACATTCTTGTTCGTGAACTAAGCGGGCTAGGTTACATTGGAGTATCTTCGTTTGTAGAGTAAAACGTTCTCTTTCAATATACTTACATTTCAATTTTTTTTAAAACATTTAATTTTAAAAGGTAGTTTACGAAAAAAAGCTCTTTGAGTTTTACATTTTTTCACACTTATTAAGTGTTTAAATTATGTAAGAAGTGATACTTGCACGGTTAAACCACTTTAAACCTATATCTTGTCTTTGTGTACGAACTTGAATTAGACCAAAAATTTCGTTATTTTTTCTGATAATACCCACGTTAAAATCACATAAAGGGTTATAATTCGACTTATATCACTCATCACAAGAGGTGAAATTTATAATTTTTTAAGAATATCGTATCAAGGTGATATTGTGGTGACGACTTTGCAGTGGTTTATGTTCAGATAAACAGATAGACCGACCGACAGATAGGTGTTGCTAAAGTAATATGAATAGATAGTATTTATATTATGTCTCATAATTAATATTTAATTTTACAAAACTCCCAACTTGCCGCGTTGGCGCAGCGGTCACAGCACTGGATTGCGATTGGCTGATGCGCGGGCGGTTGCGGGTTCAATCCCCGCACACGACAACATTTGTATTGGCCATACAGACGTTTGACGTGGTCTGGGTGTTTGTGCAGTCCTTGTGGGTCTCCCCACCGTGCCTCGGAGAGCACGTTAAGCGGTCGGTCCCGGTTGTTATCATGTACTCCTGATAGCGATCGTTACTCATATATTATATATCCGCCAACACGCATTGGAGCAGCGTGGTGGATTAAGCTCCGATCCTTCTCATACATGGGGAAGAGGCCTATGCCCAACAGTGGGATATTACAGGCTGAATCGTAATCATGATTAGGTAGGTATATGTGATAATCTTAGCCATAACGAAACGGAATGCTTAGTAATGTACTTGAGCATGCATTTACGATCAATAGTATCTAGTCATAATCGTTACTAACAAAAACGTCGATTGAGAAATGACACAGCCAATAATTTTTTAACAATCGACCTATGGAAGGCTTTCATAACTGACGTAACTCTGTGAAAGCATCTGCAAGTCGGTACATAATAGCTCGTGTCATACAAAATAAGTTGTTATAATTTACGACATACAACACAGTCTCAATTGAATTTATTTTCATGTATTGTTCATTGTTTATGCTAATGCTGCATAGTGACCTCTCTAGGGTGAGTTCGCATTTTTGCGATGGGTCGCAATTTGACCCTAGGACGAGAGAAAGTTACGAGTTCCGGTATTATCTGACACCTGTAAATACGTGAGAGTTGTATGCGTGTTGTTACCGCGCACGCGCTCATTCGGCGTCGAGGCAGAAAGCTGCGCGCGCGCATCTCTGCTTAACAATAAAAAAATGACATGTGAATAGGCAGTGCTGTGTTTTAGTGCTAAAATAATAATGCCATACCTTAGTTAGGGTTTACTTATATGATATATTTAATACGATGGCGTGGATTAGACTTTTTTTGTTGACAGCCCTTTCGGTTGTTTTGGCTGAAGAGGATTTAAAGGACTTTGAGTTTTCTGAACCTAATGAACTATTGATAGCTCAAGAGTCTAGGCATTATGAGACAATTGTCAAACCTCCGGTCAGGATAGTGAAGCCTCATGGTGTAACCAATTCACACAGACCACAGTATAACGTAGATTCTCTGGAGACAGATTTGAGCTCGCAGTTTGATGATGAAGCGATAACTAGGAAGGCATTGGTAAAGAATTATAAAATAAGGAAGAATAAGGATGGTATGATAAGAGATGTGGTGTTAAAGGCGCTGGAGAGGAAGGACCATGTCGGGAAGTTTGCGCAGATACTTCCCATCATCAGGGCGATGTCCCGGAACCAGCGGGTTGCTCTCGCGTCTTTGGTGGCGAGTCAAGTGACAACACCGCCTGGAAGGCAGCCTCTCAATCTGTCTCAGGTAATATAATTACAATTTTTTTAACATCTATCTATTTTGATATCGTTTTACGAAACCATCCGTAACGTTCAACATATTTTCAGTACGGTATCAATGGATACCACAACAGACTATTTTAACATTATGTCAAAAAAATAATTATTAAAAGAAAACAAAAAACCCGCCTGCATAAAAAACAACTAATAGAAAATGAACTGAAAAGACTGGAACAAGTTATAAATTCAAAATTACACAAAGCTAGCGAAACAAATCGAAACAATATCAAACATTATGTACTATACACTTAAAAATATCAATACGGTAGTCCTTCAAATATTTATGCAACATCGTACATAATATGCAGTCGGAGACATGAAATTGAAGGATAAGTCAAATCATTCTCTCTTTGTGCATGAAATTGAAGGATAAGTCAAATCATTCTCTCTTTGTGCATGTCTGTCATGTCATGTCATAAATATTTGAAGGACTACCGTATTGATATTTTTAAGTGTATAGTACATAATGTTTGATATTGTTTCGATTTGTTTCGCTAGCTTTGTGTAATTTTGAATTTTTAACTTGTTCCAGTCTTTTCAGTTCATTTTCTATTAGTTGTTTTTTATGCAGGCGGGTTTTTTTGTTTTCTTTTAATAATTATTTTATTTATGTCTTTTTAGTTAGACAAATTACGTAATCGGTTCAATTCATTAAAATAGTTTACATTATGTGGTTGATTAAGTTTAAGTAATTTATTAACGACGAAAAAAATGCGGCCGTTCTAAAGTTGCCGCATATACCTATATTATTTTTATGTTTGACCAAGCATAACTTTTTACAGAGTTGTCCGAAGTTGATAATTCTTTTTTTATGGGAAAGGCTAGACCCCGAAATTGACCGTCGGACGTTGCCTAGGAGGCGAGGAAGAAGCTCGGCTCGCATCTTGCTTGCCTTAGGCGTGGGAAAGAGCAAATTCAACATTTTTTAAACTTTCTTATTGTATTTCTTTATTATTATTACGGTAATAATAACCATAATATACATTTTTGAAATCCTTGTATTGAGTCCTTTAATTTGATACCCATATTATAGTATTCTAAAAAAAAATATATTTCTTCATTAACTACAATGGCATCGCACAGCCGCCATGTTTGTTTTTTTTTAAATGTCACATATCTAAGAACACTTGGGCTGCTAAGACGAATCTAACGATATCTCAATTATACAAATCCGTTCAGCGGTTCTAGAGGAATCAGGTAGTTAAGAATATTACATACATACATACAAGATACGCGCGAAAAACATAACCCTTCCTTGGCAGTCGGGTAATTAATAAGACATATGTAGGTACATAGATCTGCAATACCTACTTGGAAACTTTTGGTAGGGTAATCAAAGTAGCGGTTATAATTTTTTATATTAGGACTAAATGACACGGCAAATTTTGTAGCGCCATATGTTTTTTTTTTTTTTTTTGTAAATATGTATATCGTTTTTTATTACAATACATATATTTCTTTTATGCAATCCATGTCCTGACATCAACTGGTGTAGTGGTGTGAGAAGTCGCCTAAAACACCGACGGTTTGCGGGTTTGATTCGATTCAATTTCTTAGAATTTATACCATATAACATATATTAAGAAGTTCGAATAGAAATATTTTTTTAATTGTTAATAATATAAAAATTTATAAGCGTTTTTTATTAACTTTATTAATTATTATTAATAAAGCGTACTTACCATGCATTTAAAATATCGGATATATAAATTTTTATTGCAACTTTCACATAATATCATCCGTTTCGTCTTGAAAGTATGTTTATATTATATAATATCGTTTAATTTGGCGCTATTTGAGGATCGTTGTAATCTAGTCAATGTGATAAAATAACCGGTGATAATATCTTGTTTTAGTCGATTTTAACTGAACTAGTCCGGTTTATAGGTTTATTTATTCGTTCATTTATTTATTGATGTTATATTGCAAATTTATTATGAAATTGTAAAAAAGGCGGATTTAATGCTAAAACATTCTGTAGGTACCTACTAGCCAAACTTAGGGCGTATAGGAGCGGACGCTTGGAAGCACAGCTTGGAAGCTTGCAAAATCGGAAACATAGCATATTTCTCTTTTTATATAAAAAAAAAAAGAAAAACAGTAAAAGATATGTAATAGAATAAGTAAAAGTCATAAAATCACAAATACGACTAAAATACACACTACAGTCAAACATTAAATCTTGTGAAAAGTTCAAAATTACGAAAATTATTCGAAAACGGGATATTTACTATGTTTATTATTTTCGCTTTGCGGAGCTCGATATTTCGACATTGACTGCGAATGTCTTGATCACGAGAGCGAGAGAAAAAAAGTTCAAAATTTTTGCCTACCTATTACGGTTTTAAGAAAAAGATCATGGAATAGTCTAAGAGTCTAAGACCTAAGTGATGGGCTTACGGGATTCCATCAAAACCTTAGTAGGTATCATCGCGCTCCGTATTACATACCTACGCTGTACGCATACAGTAAAAAATAATGTGTAATGCGCCAACTTGAACATTTAGTTAGAGAGATTATATTCGTAAAATACGAAAATATAATATTGTTAAAATTTATTAAAAAAAACTAAATAACATTAAACTAACTATGAAAATGTTTATACAAATACTATAATTAGGATATTTCGCACTTTATGCTCTCTCTCTCTTGTAATAAATTATAAATAAATTATGCATATTTAAAAAGTAGAGTAAAAATATTTTAATTGGACTGTGGCCGTGAATTACATTACTTTTAAAAATATAATTGCTAGTTATTCTTGTATATGCTCCACATTTTAAGTGAAGATTTGGTAAACGTATCAATTCCAACTTATCTATGTAGATCTTAAATCTAAATTTTATCTTTATATTTAATTATATTTATATTATCTAATGCATGGCCTTGACCTAGACCTATGATTGATTTAATGGTTGACTGAATAAACATTTTTTGAAGAGCATTCCGTAATCGATACTGCAACACACTTATTATTTTTGACGTGACAACGTCTAATACATCGATGACTGCCGGCGGCATGCACGAACAGGAAGGCTCATATATTGTAGCATTACGCTCATTGTCGCGTTACGCTCATTGTACGCTTGCGCCGCATCTATCTCTCTACCACTCGATTGGCCTATCCGTCAGAGGAGATGTTTTGTTATGATGTTGTCACGTTAAACTATCGTCCGTAAACCAACTTTACAGACAACCAATTTGTTGTTTTGTTTCAATTTGTCTATATTTGTAAGTGTTATTTTTGTCTTTCTGTCTACCAGTAACGAATTTTAATAAAACTTGCGATAATTTGAGCTTATACTTTGAATTAGGATACCTACTATATGATTTTTTCCCCTAAATTCAGAAGTTCCCAGAGACTGTCAGAGAAAATTAAAAATAATTAAAAATATGAATATCAAACTCTCTACTACTACAGTAACTCGGAAAAAAACATTACGTTATAAATAAAAACGAATGTTATTGACGAATCTTAAAGCTTCAGGACCAATATTAACTAATCTTTCATCACTAGAAAACTATACTATTCTAAAGTAATATTGGCTATACAACTGTATTTGCTGGCAAATGAAAAAAAAAGTGTGTGTGTCAGCTCCGACGCACGACTGGAGTTTACTTCTTCAGATCGACTCTCTAAATATGCACAAAAAAGACTTTATAGTCTAAGAAAAAGATTAATACCATATCAAATGGTAAATAAATGAATCAAAATAACGCCATCTATCGATGGCACTATTAGAAAACGTCGTTACCGATACCGTCGTAACCGTCGTAGCCGGTACCGTCGTAAACGTCGTAGCAGATAGATAGCGCACAAAAACGTAACGAGGTCATTCGTTCAGTAGATTTTACTCCTCATATTTTTTTCATACCAGGGGCCTTATATGAAAATCGATTCTTAAGGAGTAAACTCCAAAAAAAAAACCTACCAATAACATTGACAAGTAATACACCGTAGGTAGACGAAAAAATAGTCAAGTCAATGCACGTTATCAAAGATGACTCCAAAAGTAGCTATCGGATCTCGATCGAATTTAAATAGGAATGCAAGACAAGCATCACCTTTTGATAAAAACGAGAATCATCAAAATCGGTAGACCCAGTGAAAAGTTATATACAACGTAGGTCGACAAAAATAGTCAAGCAAATACGCATTATTAGATATAACTCAAAAAGTACTCGTTAGCTCTCAATTAAATTTAAATGGAACCTCATGAAACGCATCACCTTTCGATTAAAAAACAATCATCGAAATCGGTCTACCCAGTAAAAAGATCTGACATAAAAAATACAGTCTAATTGAAAACTTTTTTTTTAAAAACGACACACTGAAACGTAAAGTGACGAAATAGTAGCCATTGATATCAACGCCTATTTTACTACACTATTTATTGTACCGCATTAATTAATATGATTAATATGTTGTATACCTATGTGCAAGTTGCGTTAATTTCGCCATATCAATGGTTTTTATAGGACTTCCATTTTACGACACTTACCGTAGCGAAATCTGTTCCCACAAGTGTTAAGTTTTTTGCTACCACCATTTAATACTGTCGCAATTTCTGTGTGATTGTGTGAATTGGAAACCCGATCGGTGATTTTTCTTTTAATTCATATTGTAAATGAAAATAAGTGAAAACATTTTTCCTTTTCTTTTTAATTCACTTTAATGACAGAAGAAGATTCTCAGTAAAAATTTGTTGTGTATCATTTTGTTACGTTTATTATACCGTATTTTGAACCGATAGTAGATATATTTTTTTGTTTAGTAAAAACGTCTAATTAAACGTTTAAATATTATTGGTATCGTAATTAATAAATCTGGTAATGTATGCTTAAAACAAATACATACACATTCTTCTCCTACGTAGAGAAAGATACCTATGCAGTATGCCCAGTTTATATATTATTCTGTAATTATATCAAGCATAGTCGTTTCAAATAGTAAAGAAAGATAATTCTATAAAGTTTAAGGACACAGCATGGTTTTTTCCATTTTGCTAATGCTTTCATATCTTTTAGATAATATTATATATGAGATATGTATTTATTTATTTATTAACCGACATCAAAAAAGGAGGAGGTTATCAGGTTACTCAATTCGACTGTATATAATTTTTTTTATTTTATATGTATGTTCGGAGATAACTTTAGTCGTTTATGAACCGATTTAGATAATTCTTTTTTTATGTTGGAAAGGAGATATTCCAACTTAGGTTCCATGATAAGGGAACCAGGATCTGATGGTGAAATCCTAGATAAATCGAGGGAACACTCAAAAATCGTAGTGATAACTAGTGCGTTTGTTAATTTTTTTCGTCGGCTTACGTAATACTTGTCGATGTAATTGAAGTCGGTTTTTTCGTTTGCGAGCAAATACATTTATTAACTTTTACTATTACCATTTAGGGAATTAAGAATTGTAGAGCACGATCACGATCACGATTCAGAATGTAATATCCCACTGTTGGGCATAGGCCTCTTCCCCATGTAGGAGAAGGATCGGAGCTTAATCAACCACGCTGCTCCAATGCGGGTGGGCGGATATATTCCCTAATATGAGTAACGATCGCTATCAGGTGTACATGATAACAACCGGGACCGACGGCTTAACGTGCTCTCCGAGGCACGGTGGGGAGACCCACAAGGACTGCACAAACACCCAGACCACGGCAAAAATCTGTATGGCCAATACAAATGTTGTCGTGTGCGGGGATCGAACCCGCAACCGCTCGCGCAACAGTCGATCGCAAATTCGCAAATCGCAATGTAGAGCAGCCCTAAGATAATAATCAATAATTTTTAGGTTACAGTTACATGGGCCTTATAATAAGACTTACGACTTATTGTAACCAAAGAGATTGCTTCAGCCTGTAATATCCCACTGCTGGGCATAGGCCTCTTTCCCCATGTAGGAGGATCCATATAGGAGGAACCAAAGAGATACCATATATCAATTTGTTGTTGTCAGTTGTGAAACTTCTAGCAACATAAAGTTTTATCTACACAGTCTTCTTCCTAGGAAATATAAAATCATTAAAAATTACTTAAAATGTCATTTCAAATTTATTTATAAAACTAGCTGTGCCCGCGCTTTGCTGTTTGGCTACGGCATAGAATTTAGCCTCCCCCTCTCTTCCCGTGGGTGTCGTAAGAGGCGACTAAGGGATAACATAGTTTCACTACCACCTTGGAACTTAAAAAGCCGACCGATGGCGGGATAACCATCCAACTGCTGGCTTTGAAGTACACAGGCCGAAGACGGGCAGCAGCGTCTTCGGTGCGACAAAGCCAGCCCTGCGGTCACCAACCCGCCTGCCCAGCGTGGTGACTATGGGTAAAACACATGAGTTCACGCCATTATTGGCGCGAACTTGTGGAGGCCTATGTCCAGCAGTGGACTGCGATAGGCTGAAATGATGATGATGAATGATGTAGCTGTGCCCGCGACTTCGTCCGCGTGGAAAGTAACAAAAAAGTTATTTTTCAGTTCGCAGAGCTATAAAATAAATAAATTTCTAAAATAAAAGTAGCCTAAGTTACTCATTATTACATCAACTATCTGCTAGTGAAAGTCCTGTCAAAATCGATCCAGCAATTTCAGAGATTAGCCGGAACGAACAGACAAAAATTGTGAAAAAAATATTTTGGTATACGTACCGAGTATACACATCTATATGCATTTAGTAAAAAGAGGTTATTTTAATATTACAAACAATACTCCAACTCCAATTTTATTCATTTGTGTAGATGTATAGATAATACTGATAGTTTCACAATTAATTTAAATTAACTTAATTTAAAAATGAAAATCACTTTTCAGCAGTTGCTAAAAACCGATGTGACAATAAACGCGATCATTTCAAAACTATTATTTTTTTTTAAATAATATCGACTGATTTTTACTCGTTATAAAATCTCGATCGATTCGTTTCAAAATGAACACATTGTCCAACGGAGTGTGTCGAACTATCTCCCGAGTTTAGTTCGAGTACCGGAACGGGGGAGTTTTTTATTCTTCGATGTAAATTCTCACGTGTGCTGAGCGACAATTAGACCGAGCAGATACTTTATTACGTTTAAAAACAGCTAATAAGATCAATGTTTGCAATTTATCACACTGTATTGTTCGAGTACAAAGCACTGACCGAGTTGGCTGGTCTCGACTCTTGAAGAATGTTATTAGGATGCAATTATTACTAAACTAAAGCGTTACCTACTTTGTTAGAATGTGCTGGTAAATTGACCTATTTTTGTAATCTTTAAAATACAAAAATAGGTAAATTTAACGAGTCCCTCCTTTAACGAACTTATAAGGTTCTAAGGTCTGTAAGCTTTTACTATTCTTTCGATTAGAATATCCGGAATTCGGAAGCAGTCTAAATTCAGTTTTATTATCAAAGATTAATAATAGCGTTTAACTTAAAAAAAAAACCTTTGTCGTATAGTTAGACCTATCGATATCTGTCATTATTTGACCCAAGCTTACTGGAGAACCTCAACATAAAAGTGAAGCATAAACGGCAAAAACATAATTAAAAATACACGGTCTAGTCGTACTAATTACATTTCAGCGTTAGTTTACTACATACTTATTTATTTTATACAAAAACAGTATAGGACTCAATATAGTTGAGTCAAATATTATCTCAAAGATACAGATTTCATAATAAAAATTCTTTCAGTGAAGTGTCCGACACAGATGAGCAGCGTACAACTATTTCCTTCCCATAAATATTCTTAACGATGATTAAGATGACTAGCCACTGAAGCGAATAATATAAAGAGCTACAGATTTCTTTTTTAAATAAGGTTATCTTCAAGGCATTGTTGGGATCAATAAAAATTGGTCAAAACAAAGAAGTAATTCGGGTTAACGAAATAACGAATTACAGTTAGACAAATACCTTTTTAGTTAAAAAGAACACATAATTCAGCCTATCGCAGTCCACTGCTGGACATAGGCCTCCCCAAGTTCGCGCCAAAAACGCCGTGAACTCATGTGTGTTGCCCATAGTTACCACGTTAGGCAGGCGCGTTAGTGACCGCAGGGCTGGCTTTGTCGCACCGAAGACGCTTCTGCCCGTCTTCGGCCTGTGTATTTTAAAGCCAGCATTTGGATTGTTATCCCGCAATGCTTCGGTCGGATTTTTAAATTCCAAGGTGGTAGTGGATCTGTGTTATCCCTTAGTCTTACGACACCCACGGGATGAGAGGGGGTGGCTATATTCTTTACTGCCGTAACCGTACAGCAATTTTTATAGTAATAATAAAAACATTTTTGTTATTACAATACGTAGGTATATATTACAACCAGATTTGATGCAGGTAGCCAAACAATCACTGGAGCAGAAAGTTCTGCAGGCTGCGCCGAAGGCATAGTCACCACACAAAAATCCAGACGGAATAAATTCCAGAACTTTACTGCAACAAACAGTTTTGTTAGACATGTCTTGTGTATTTACGGAAACGAGATTCTCGTATAGTACACGGCCGTAAATAATGCACATCGACTTTTAGAAAGAGACAATCAGCTAATTTGAACTTTGTAGAGCGTTATCTCTGACGCACATTACCTATGAGACGTATCGGACTGTCCGTATTTCGTATGACAGATCTAATAGTGTAAGAACCCAGTTCCCAGATCACCTGTCATATTTTTTTGAAGGACAAAATATATTAGCTGCTTTATATACGTAAAAATGTTATTAACCATCTATTTTAGTATTTATCGCCAGACACTAATTATATTATTATATTTTAAAACCTGTAGAAAATATTTTAGCAACTCTTCTTCTTCTTCTTCTTTGGCTTTAGCTCCCTTGCGGAATTGCCAGTATCAGATTAGCAACTCTTTATACTACGATGTATACTGTAATGTTTTGTCAATCAGAAACAAGGAAGTCTGGGGTCTGGGATCTTGGGCTATAACGCTCTACGAAGTCGAAATTAGCCGATTGTCTCTTTCCAAAGGTCGATGTGCAATATTTATGGCCGGGTACTATACATGACCTTACGAGATCGCGTGATGACAATGGCGTACATAAGAGCAAATATTGCATAAAACACTCCTAATGAATCTACGGAAGATTTCTAAATGTCTTTCCTTAGTCCTTAGTACAATTGTATTTACCTATATTTTTCAAATTTACATTAAATGTTTCTAATGATTACGATAGATGGCGCTACGTGCAAAATACGTGCTATTAGCGAAATCATCAGTTCACTAGTGAAATCCGTCTAGCTATCGTCGTCTTTAGTTGTATAATTATATATTTTATCTAAGTATATTAAAGTTATGAAATTAAAAAAAAAATAATAAGTATTTTATTTAAATTTTTTTCGCGCGAGAATGATTTTGAATATTCATTTATTAATAAAATTTAATAATTAGCCCAAAAGAGACAAGAGGGTGTATAGGAGAAAATGAAGGATGTATATATGTTGAATATTTTTTCATAAAAGTATTCTCACGAAGAGGGGTGCGTAGGTGTTCTTAAATATAATTTAGAACGCGGCTGCATAAATTATTTTATTAATAAAAAAAGCTTTAATTTAATGCTACTCATAAATTAGGTAGCCATAACTTAATGTAAATTTTTATTTCACATTAAATAAACGTATAAAATTCATTTTGTTTTAAAAAAATACTTTCGCTTAAAAATGATGGCGTCTATAAAAACACAATAAAAATATTTTAACAAACTGTAATTAGTTTAGCGCGTAAATTGCAACTTTCATTGAACGTGGAATTTTATTAACGGTCGTTACTATTGTACTATAAAATTATTTAACACACTTAATAATTTATTATTGAATTTTAATGACAGTACATAAAAAATTTTATGTCTGTAATAAAAAGATTCCACAAATGCATATACCTACTTTTATTAAGTAGTCAGTCAGTCAGTTCCGCCTATTGCAGTCCACTGCTGGACATAGGCCTCCCCAAGTTCGCGCCAGACATTATTAGTAGACAGGTAATTATTATATTTATTGGAATTCTATAGATTTTTAAGGGTTTATTTGAATAATCTTTTCTCGCGGTTTCATCTTCCACAAAAACTGTTTCGCGTTTAAGTACACTGATGCTACAATTCTAAATAAATACGGCTTAGGAGGTTCAGAGGTTGATAAAAAGTAAATTTTGTTTTTAGTTACTTAATTTTGGTAAAAATATAAGTTTTAATTCGCTCGGTTAGGTAATAAGAGAACTCTTTTATCTCGAAACAGGCTTCATAGGATTTTAGTTATCAAACTATTACATTACACTATTTTTAAATATAACTAGGTCAGCAAACAAGCGTACGGCTCGCCTGATGGTAAGCGATCACCGTTACTTATAGACGTCTGCAACACAAGAAGCATCGCATGCGCGTTGCCGACCCTACCTCCAATTCCCCCAAGGTGGTCTGGTCACCTTCCAACAGAAGCACAAGACTGCTTGACAGTAGTATTAGCTGTGAGCAATTAAAAAAAAAATTATAAATAATGCCCTTTTAAAAGGCAGTTAGGTTTAATAACATTTATTCCATAGTATGTTAGGCTTAGGTTGTAATTATATTACTTATTAAAACATTATTTTTAATTACCGCATATCCTTGATAACACAATATTTTTATCAATCTACCAAATTATGCAGATTGAAAAAAAAAACTCACGATCTAAGATAACCGCTTAACCCACTGTTTGAACATTGTAACATTTTATAACATAAAACAATATAATTAAGAACTTGAACTAGAATCTTTGTCAAACGGCCTTACGAACGTAGCGTTGTAGGCCATTTAGATGTCAAATAGATTGTAAAAAAATAACTCTTAAAAATACTAGAATAAAGGTGATATTTCTTAGCAAGGTCTAATAAAAACTAACATTGCACCGTAGATAATCAGCTCATAAAAGCTGTCCCACAATTTTAAACCATTTTCTCATGACCGTCAAAATAAAAATAATAAAAACAATTAACATAAAACACGTGTTTTTGTCTTAAAACTTGAAAACAATTAGAACGTAAATAAGCACGATCTTTATTAAGCTTGTTACGAAACAATGAAATAAAATAATTGTTTTACTAGATTATACGTTATTGTACATTGTTTTGAAAACTTGAATCTTATTATTAATTAAGACGAGGTTAATGACGCTGAACTATCTTTTTGTAATCAGTTGTTATTGTAAAAATACTAATGAATGAACTTCCGAATAACATCACTAAATTAATTTTTTTTTCGTTTTTATCGGGACAAGCTTTGGTAGAAATAAATAAAGAAAAAACGACATAATGTTTATCAAAACAATATGCCTCTGTATCTCTCAGCGCTCTCTCAAATAAAATAAATAAATAAATAGGCCCCTTTCCCCATGTAAGAGAAGGATCAGAGCTTAATCCACCACGCTGTTCCAATGCGGGTTGGCGGATATATTCCCTACTATGAGTAACGATCGCTATCAGGTGTACATGATAACCACCGGTACTGACGGCTTAACGTGCTCTCCGAGGCACGGTGGGGGGAACCACAAGGACTGCACAAACACCCAGACCACGACAAATATCTGTATGGCCAATACAAATGTTTGTCATGTGCGATGATCGAACCCGCGACCGCCACAGTCACAAACCAATTATGCGTCGTCAAAAAACATTACTTCACTATCACTACATATTATAAAACAAAGTCGCTTCCCGCTGTCTGTCTGTATGTATGCTTAAATTTTTAAAATTACGCAACGGATTTTGATGCGGTTTTCTTTAGTAGATAGAGTGATTCAAGAGGAAGGTTTTTATGTATAATACATGCATATTATAGTAGAGAAACGCTGGTAATTTTAGAGGTTTCTAACGTATCTTTTATCGTAGATAGTATTTAGTTTCAGCATTGCAACCGTGCGAAGCCGGGGCGGGTCGCTAGTTTATTATAAATACTTGTTGCTAAAAATTAAAATATTGTTACAGGTGAGATCAATGTTCAATAACACAACAACCACAGACCTGATGCTACCCATTTTATTAGACACGGCAAATTTAATTCGTCGTTCGATGAGACCAGGTAAAGAGCCGAGGGAAGTGAAAATGCCACAAACACAGTTCCAAAGGCGATCATTCAACGAAGACACATCACTCGAGAATGAATACGACAATGAACAAGAACAATCAAGTACAACACAATCGATTTTAGATAAATATCGTAATTTCAGAACAAGATCACAAAGAACACCATTCACAAAAGCAAATACAACAAAAATAATCAAAGAAAATGTAGGAGATAAAATTAATGACACTATAAATGACAAATCAAAAGACACACTTGACGATTACGATAATAATGATGTGAGTATGAATGATGATTATATAAATTACTAGCAGACCCCTACAAACGTTGTTTTGCCATATATGTTACTAGCTGACCCCACAAACGTTGTTTTGCCATATATGTTATTAACCGCCGCAACCCCCCTTTGTGTGTGGAATTTCTTAAAATCCGTTCTTAGCTGACCTCTACTCGGCGAAAGGAATATTCCTATCAAATTTCAAGTCTCTAGGCCTCATTGTTTCAGAGATATCGACATATCGTGATGAGTCAATATATGGGTGGAAATCTCTTTTATATAATTATATAGATTAACCCCCTTAATTCTCCCCCCCCCTTTTAACGTAGGGGTATGAAAAATAGATGTTGGCCGATTTTCAGACCTACGAGATACCTATAAGATTTTATCCATTGTTTGAACTCTCGATATTCTATGCAAATGTACTTAAATCACGACTACATTTTTACCATTCCGACACGCTCCTCAACTAATTTAAATTTTAAATGCCCCATAATTATAATTAGGATTCATTTTTCAATGCTAATATTAAATTGAATATTTATGGTTTTATCTCTAAAAGGTACTTTTTTCAAAATTATTATAATATTGTAGATTATTTATTTAGTAGGTATACCTAATTATTGGTAACTTCGAATGTAATTTTAAACTTGTAATTTTAAGCTTCGAATGTATTTTTTTGCTGAGTTTTTTCCGCCAGTTCTTCTCAGGTCAGAGGCTTCTTCTTTCCGAACTGGTAGTAGACTCATGACGTTCAGTAAGAAATTGTAATAATTTTATGCTGAATAAAAAATTTTGAATTTGAATAAGAAAAAGTAAGTTTTACGAGTGATTATTTAAATTTTTTTGCTTATACATTGTCACTTGATTGAAAACAAACAGTTATCGACTTGATAAGATCTGAAAGAAAGTTCAAATATTATTGTATAACGACGGTCATAACGCACTTTCTTCTGCACTGACTTTGTAAAATGTTTTTCGTTCTTTATGTTAATTTTCGTTTAAGTTTGTTTATCATACAAAAATTACATTATAGTCGAAAATTCAATTCAAGTAGGCTTCAAAAGCACTTTAGAACCAAATTTGTCTTTCATTGTAAAGAAAAAGTTGTGATAATGTAATTATGCATATTTTCATTTTCTATTTGGTGTTAGTTTTTCAATTACTAAACTTTAATTTATAATTAAAAAAATAACGATTAATATTGAAATGAAAGTTATTCTATTATTATATGTAGTCCAGAGGGTGGGACCACTAGATATCTATCCGATAACTGGTTGGACCCGGACTGCTCTAGCTGCTAGTGTCACACACCCCTCACTAATAGGTAGCACTGGTATCCCTATCCCCAGATCCTTTTCTCACATAAATAATTCCCACCTATACTTCTTCTTAGCCAGGAATTCCCAAGGAGGGTTGACGTCAGGCAGGCGACGGTAAAATATTCCATGCCAAATCTTTTACAACATGAGTTCCATGAGAAAACATATTTTGCCGACCCTACGTAAGTCAGATAAGGGCAGGGAGATGATGAGTTGATTGAAATGAAAGTTATTAACTGGGATCTACTAGTTACCTAAAAAAAGTTAGTATTGAAGGGATTTTGATAAAAAAAATCTAAAACTTTTCAGAAGAATCTTACAAGACTGCATTCCAGTACGGAGCCAACACTTAAGTCTAAGTTTGACGAGATCGACCGAGCTGGTAATATCACCCTGGATCTGACGGCGGATGCCACTAATGTTACACTGGTCCAAGACGCTCCTGTTGCTGAGAGACTCCGTTCTTTAAATCGATATGTTGATAGGAAAGGTATGTCCATGTTTTTTAAAGATTATTATGGTTAAGATGCGAAAAATTCTACTAAACTTGTTATAGCGTTGTATGTTACACTTGACTTGCTGCTGATTAATTATTGTTTGTAAATAAAAGATATAAAATAAAAATGAAGATGTAAATATATTTTATAATATTTAAATGCTATGAGTGAGCTCACGAACGCGCTGCTTGATGATTTAACGTGAACTGATGTCTATCGCTAATGAATCGTGCAAGTAATGTAAAATGCTGATGGGGTGATAATTATGTATGTGCGGTTGAACCGTACAAGCGTAAAAGTTAACACTGAAATTAGTCCAATTTTTTAATTTACTTACGCAGAAGTCACACAGGTCAGTACTGAAAGGCTATAAAATTAATATAGTACCTACGTATAATCTAGTCTTCTTATCGCGATTAAAATAAAAGCGATGCATCATCAGCTTAGCCATGCTCCTTGACCAAGTTAATTGTATAATGATAATATGCGTATGAACCGCGCAACAGTCGCTTGAAATGAACATTTGATCCAACCCATCGTCGAACTAAAAAAATTGCTTAACCGTCAGTTGCCGTGCCACGGAGCCAAACTGTAATCAGATAGTAAAGATTTCTCTTAATTCAATTTACAGGTAACATAATACGCCGTGGGATGTTTCCAAAACCCTCGCCGGCGTCACGTCGAACAACCGCTGACCCAACTCTCAGCCCCATCAGACGAAGGCCGATGCCGGCGAGGAAACTGCCCACGATCAGCGACCAAGCAAAATGTGAACTATTCACCAACACTCTATGTTTGCACACTGATGATTACCCGACGTAAGTTAAAAGTTAACCGTACGTAGTATAACTGAGGTAGGGCACAGCGGGAAATTTCCTGCTCAAAAAATGGAGCAGCCCGACTGGGGTAGTACCTCGACCTTACAGAAGATCACAGCTAAATAATACTGCTTTCAAGCAGTGTTGTGGTGAGTAAGGTGGCCAGAGCTCCTGGGAGGGATTGGGGATAGGGTCGGAAACGTGCTTGCGATACTTCTGGTGTTACAGGCGTCTATAGGCTACGGTAATTGTTTACCATCAGGTAAGCCGTACGCTTGTTTGCCGACTAAGTGATATAAAAAAATAAAAAAGACCATATATCAGCCTATAAGTATTGTTCATTAATCGAAAAGTTAAAATGTCGATTTTTAGCCTGTTTTTAATCAACAGTCAAATATAATCCAGTCTAAGTTACTGGCGTAAGCCAAGGAATTAATTACGAATCATGAATGAATGAAGATACAATCTTACAAATAAAGATTTCCTATTTTTAAAATTATTTATTGGCGTCTGATCTTGCGCAATCGAGAATATCCGGTAAAGGTGTCACTAAATATTAAAAAACAAAGTCGCTTCCCGCTGTCGTCTGTCTGTATGTATGCTTAGATCTTTAAAACTACATAGAGTGATTCAAGAGTAAGGTTTATATGTATAATATATGCATAATATAGTAGAGGAACATTGATCATTTTTGCAACCGTGCGAAGCCGGGGCGGGTCGCTAGTTAAGAATAATTTTTAGTTAACGACTACATCTCCGGCACGACATGCCATTCTTTTAATTATTAATTCGATTTTAAAACGTTCAATGGGTTATTAAACACATTCCAAAATGCCCAAAAAGTAGCTGGAGTGCCGCAAAATGTTATCGGGATTTTTATTTTATGGAAATTATTTTTAATGAACCGATTTTCTTAAAACATTTATCTTAAGTTTTAGAGATTACCATTAACAAGTTTCATCTTGTTTAAACAAATCGTGAATACATCAATTTAAACGAAATCTTCTACACATCTTTACAAAAAAAATGTGTGCGTACAAACACAAAGTACCTACACGTCATGTCAGAAATGAAACTTCTTTGGCAAACTAATAAAAAAAACCTAATTAAAAAAAAAAAAAAGAATTTAAGCTACAAAAAAACAAATTGAAAAAAAAATCCAACGTCATGCGGTGTTCCAGGCGGTCACCCATCCAAGTACTGACCGTCCCTGAAGTTGCCGCGTTTACGGTACCTCTTATGCGCCTAAAGAAGTTTCACTTCAAAATAAGCGTTAAACAAAAGTGTTTTCACTACATAATATAATAAAACAAAGTCGCTTCCCGCTGTCTGTCTATCCATATATACGCTTAGATCTTCAAAATTACGAAACGGATTTCGATGCGGTTTTCTTTAGTAAATAGATTGATTCCAGAGGAAGGTTTATAGGTATAATACATGCATAATATAGTAGAGGAACACTGATAGTTTTTGCAACCGTGCGAAGCCGGGGCGGGTCGCTAGTAGTAAATAATTTACAAAAATACGTGTTGAGGTCAACGACTCGATAAGTAGACCACGAATGAAGGCAAAAGTAAATAAAGAATACCGAACTCACTCCGTCTGAGAGCGAAAAGCGAAAGTAATATGTCACTGGTCATAGAAAAGAAAAACTTATAAGTCGAGTGCCGTAAAAAGAACTTGAAGTTTAGATTTTATTTATTACTAGCTGTGCCCGCGACTTCGTTCGCATGGAATTTAACAAAAAAGTTATTGTTCAGTTCGCAGGGTTAAAAAATAAATAAATTTTTAAAGTAAAAGTAGTTTAAGTTACTCCTTATTACATCAGATATCTGCCAGTAAAAGTCCCGTCAAAATCAGTCCAGCCGTTTCAGAGATTAGCCGAAACAAACAGAATATGTCTGTTACAACGTCTGTCTGTCTATAACAAACAGACAGGCAAAAGTTGTAAAAAATGTTATTTTGGTATATGTATCGTGTATAGATCCATATGCGTTTAGTAAAAAGCGGTTATCTTAATATTACAAACAGAAACTCTAATTTTATTTATTTGTATAGAT
This sequence comes from Melitaea athalia, assembly GCA_905220545.2. NCBI lineage: Eukaryota > Metazoa > Arthropoda > Insecta > Lepidoptera > Nymphalidae > Melitaea > Melitaea athalia. The sequence goes on from HG992180.1 coordinate 1,163,137, forward strand.
AATTTATTATTAATTAACGATTGTCGCTGAATTGTTTAATTTAATGAGGTATGTATATCTTGTCAAATTACTAATTTTAGTGGCTACTTTATATTTTCTTATTAAATATCATTACTTACTTTAATTATGTATCTAGGAAATACCTAAGAGTAGAAAAATGATATAGAATCGAATTTAAACATACTTTACGCATGCAGCTTTGAATAAATAAAACTCTTTTTAATTGACCGAATATAAAGCGTATACAATCGTATTAAAGTTTAGTAGCCATTAATTTGATTCTGGATCTAGATATAGTAAAAAATGTTAAAAATGAATTATTTTAAAATTTATTGTGAAATCTCTGAGAAAATAAAATTCAGTTAAATCTTTTTTAAGTACCTATAACACAACACAAAAGGTAACATTATTATAAGCTTACAAAAATGTCGATTATTGTTATAAATTTTATCAAATTTTCTGAAACATTTTTTGAGCAAGTAATGCTTAAATATTTGACGAGTATTAATAATAATAACATCTTTCAGCTTATAATTATCATGTCAGTAATTAGTAAAATATGTAGGTACCTTAAGAATCTCAATATTATATAATAGGTTTGACATGCAGCAAAGACAAAAAGTTTTTGTGACATGATTTATTTTTAATAGAGACTGATAATTTGAGATATTCTAGAAGTAATTAAGAAGATAAACCATTGGATCGCTTCAACCTGTAATATCTCACTGTTGGGCATAGGCCTCTTTCCCCATGTAGGAGATGGGTCAGAGCTTAATCCACCACTCTGCTCCAATGCGGGTTGGCGGATATATTCCCTACTATTAGTAGGTAACAATCGCTATCAGGTGTATATGATAACAACAGGGACCGACGGCTTAACGTGCTCTCCGAGACACGATGGGAAGACCGAAAGACTGCACACACACCCACACCACGGCAAACATCGGTATGGCCAATACAAATGTTGTCGTGTGCGGGGATCGAACTTGCAACCACCCGCATCGCATAACAGCCACAAACCAGTGCTGTGACCGCTACGCCAACGCGGCGTATAACCATTAAACCATTGGATAACAAACTTAAATATTTTTATTTTTATTTTTGTGTTACCCACACCTGAGGAAATTATAAAGATTTTAAATCATATCAAAATTTTCAAATTTCAAATCCTGCTGGGTCGAAAATTTTGATATGATTTAAAATCTTTATAAACTTAAATATTTCAGGGATGCAATAGTACAGTCGATTCGTCGCAACAAAGCAGCGGCGGGTGCTCTACTGGCGGACTACAAGGACCCAGGAGAAGGCGCTGTGGACGGTATAACAGCAGCACAGGAAGCGAAATACACTGCAGACCATTACCTGGTGTCTAATAGGTGATTATTTGATTATAAATACATAGAAACTAATGTTAATTTTTTCCCATTTGATTGCGCAAATTTTAAACAAATCAAACAACTCAAAAACACCCTGCAATCTTAATATCTGCCTGGACATTTTATTTCAATGCATAATTTGCCAAAATTGATAACTGTAAAATATTATGAAATTTTGAATATACTTTGTACAAAAAAAAATACACGTGATTTTTGGGTATGGAGGGGGGAGGGGGTAATCTAAAACCTCACCACATATCGTCAGAGAGGAGTAGGGGTTCGAAAAGCTGCTAAAACCATCATGTGATCAAAGGAATCAAAGGAAAGTCATATTAAATTATAATATAAGTCATATTAAATTTGTGAAATGAAAGTATTTATTAAAAAATGTTTACTATTACGTTGATGTATAAAATTATAATTTATTTTGTTTTTAAATTTTAGTGTTAATGTGAGCAATTACAAGTACGTATTTTTTAATATCGTATTCATTCATAGCGATGTCGTTTTTAAATTAAATGTAGCAATTTAAAGTTCCAAATCTCTATTATAAAAATGAATCGCTGAATGTGTTGCTAAGCGCATATCTCGAGAGCGGCTGAACCGATTTCGCTAATTCTTTTTTTATAATATTCCGATGGTTCTTATTTAGAGAAAAATTTAAAAAACTGCATGAAAAAGTCTAAAAACAGCATTTTTCTATATTTCCATACAAAAGATTCGTAATAATACTTAAAAGTCAATTTGAACTTTATACCTAAAGTTTAAATGTTAGTGAAGGAATTCCGGGAAGGATAAGTATTGAAAAAAATTAAAGAATCGACGGTTAGGCGGTACGAAGTTCGCCGGGCCAGCTAGTGTTATTATAAAATAGCCTGAATTACTAAATATAAGAAATCATAAGAAAAAAATAATAAGAAAAAAACTGTTAAATTGCTTGCTCCAGTTGTGGTTCTGTATCAATACTATTGTATAACATATAATTACTTTTGTTTATTTCATTTGTTATCTTTTTCTTTTTATTATCAATGCCACTCTAAACAATAATTGTAATATATCATTAAATTTTTAAATTATAATTTATGCAAAGTCCTCAAAGAAGTCCAAAGTGATACAGTAACAACAACAAAAACTAAAATGTTTTTCAAATGTTTGTTTTGTTCGAAGTGCGTTATCAATGAAAGCTCCCAGGTAGCTATATTTACTTTTCCTATATTTATTGTCATATTTCAAGCAATTTACATAAAATCTGAATATACTATATCTATATCTAACCTAACCTTCCTCGGGAATAACTCTGTCTATTGGACCAAACCGTAAAAAAATCCGTTTAGTTTCTATTCTATCGTCAACAGACAATATACACAGATAGGTACACACGACAGGAGCTTTCCTTCATAATATGTAGTACCTGGGTGACCGAGCCTAGCTCGGTATTTTCATTTTATTTTTTGTTTTTTTTTCTCGGTATGTTTATATTTTAATTTTATTTAAATAAAAAATCACGAGTGAAATTAAAAAAAAGACAAAAAATTTATCTGGAGACTGAGATTTAACACCCGCCGATTTCCTAATTACGCCATTACAGCTATGATGACAGCAGTGAAATTAAGCTTCGTATTCTAATGATATTTTTTCATTGCCTAAAAACGGATAAAACGACATTTTTTTTAAAATGAATCCTAGCTAGATCAATTTTTCGCCCCCGAAATCCCCTGCATACTAAATTTCACGAAAATCGTTGGAGCCGATTCCGAGATTCAGATTCTATATATTATATGTGAAGGAATTAGTAGAAAGATAGTTAAAATAATTTTGCTGCCGTTATGGATGAAGTCTATTTAATATACGTAATTACAAAGAATTGTCTCGAACGACGAGTGACAAAGCAATATATAAAAATATGAAAAATATGACGGTGAATTGAAAATAAAAATTGACAAGTGCATAGATTATTATAAGATTGATTGATGCGCTCCAACATGCCCCCGGGCGTTGAAAGGGGACCTTTCAACTGGAAAATATTACTGGCAATGGGCAGATTCTGTTAAATGCTCTTCTTATTACTCCCGTTGATGTTTGTATGTCAGCGACACGAACGACTCCATCGGTCCCCGGATGAACGGCAACAATTCGTCCCAATTTCCATTTCAGAGGAGGTAAATTTTCTTCCTTTATCACCACTAAGGAATTCAGCTGTAAATCGTCCTTACATGAGCGCCATTTTGTGCGTTGTTGCAACTCAGCAACGTACTCTTTACTCCATCTCGCCCAGAAATGTTGGCGTAATTGCTCGATTCTTTGAAAACGAGTTAAATGATTTGTGGAGTGATCTTCATACTTTGGCTGTGATATAGAAGTAAGCGGACGACCGATGAGGAAATGGCCTGGAGTCAGCGGTGTGTAGTCAGCAGGATCTGAAGACAGCGGTGTTAGTGGACGAGAGTTTAATATTGCTTCAATTTGAATTAAAATGGTGTTAAATTGCTCGTACGTCAAATTACAATTTCCCAACACTCGCTGAAGATGATACTTTGTTGACTTAACACCCGCCTCCCAGAGACCGCCAAAATGAGGAGTATACGCGGGAATGAAATGGAACTTTATTCCATCATTGGCCATGCTTTCACCCAAGTAATCGCTATTAGTTTTTAAAAATTTCGAAAGCTCATTGTACGCACCAACAAATGAGGTACCGTTATCAGAAAAAATATCAGTCGGTTTTCCTCTTCGCGAAATAAATCTATATAAGGCTAGTAAAAAGCTTTTACATGTTAAGTCACCCACAAGCTCTAAATGTATAGCCTTGGTGGTGAAGCAAATAAAAATAGCTATATACACCTTCACTAACCTACATCCGCGTCCTTGGCGACTAGCACACGTCATCGGGCCGGCGTAATCTACGCCGGTTGTCTCAAAGGGATGACCACCTGGAAGGACGCGCTCCCGTGGTAAGCTACCCATTAAAGGAGTAACAACCCTACCTTTCATTCGATGACACCGCACACATTTATGATAACAAGCCTTCGCTAAATTGCGACCTCCTATAGGCCAATAATTTTCCCTAATAGAAGCTAACAGTAACTGGGGGCCAGCGTGCATCAATCGTTTATGCTCGTAATCAAATAGTATTTTCGTAAAATGATGAGAGGACTGTAATAACAATGGGTGCTTTTTATTATAAAGAAAATTAGAATTTTCAAGACGTCCCCCAACACGCATTAACTTATTTTCGTCTAAATAAACATTAAACTTTAAGAGAGGACTACTTTTTGGTAAACTTTGTTTTTTAATCAATAAACTATATTCTGGAAACGATTCGTTTTGACATTTCAAAATAATTAAATTTAATGCATCCTTTAATTCATCTTCAGATAAAAATTTAGTTGCTGATAATTGTTTTTTACAACGTCTAACAAACCGCAATACATAGGCTACGGAACGAACAAGACGTAAATAGTTAGAGAAACGGTCAAACTGAATTAATTCACTACGTAATGTACTGTTGTTAACGGCAGCGCTTAACGAAACGTCAGGTCGAGTTTCCGGTAAGAGCTCAGAATGTTTAACTTGAGATGGCCAACAAGACGAATCCTCCATTAAAAATTCGGGACCAGACCACCACAAATCAAGTTTGTGCAAAGTACTGATATCGACACCACGAGATATTAAGTCTGCCGGGTTCATGCAGGTTGGAACATGTCTCCATATACAAGTGTCTGTCTTTTCTAAAATATCAGCAACGCGGTTGCGTACAAATGGCTGAAGTTTACAAGGCAGCATCTGTAACCACCCCAGCACTATCGTCGAATCAGTCCAGCAATAGACACGACTTAATTTACTCGAAGCGAGTTTACGACTTTGTCATATAAACGAGCTCCTACCAAAGCTCCACACAATTCCAATCGTGGTATTGTCGTGGGCTTTATCGGTGCTACTCGACTTTTAGCCGTTAATAAACGAACCATGCAGTATCCCTTATCATTTAAGGAGCGAACATAAACACACGCCCCATATGCCCGCTCAGACGCATCTGTAAAAATATGAAGCTCTAATTCTTTGTATGAATCACAAACTATAATACGAGGAATGCGAAAATTATTTAAAAGATGCAAATCTTTGACAATGCTTTGCCAATGCATGTTAATTTTAGGCGGCAATGTGTCATCCCATGATAACTTGTCTAACCACATTTGTTGCAATAGCATTTTCATGCTAATGACACAAGGGGACAACAGCCCTAAAGGATCAAAGATGCGAGCGATAATTGAGAGCAAATCACGTTTAGTATTACCATGAGAGGTCATCGATGAGTCTATAGAAAATCCAAACTCATCAGAAGTGGCATACCAAGTTAGGCCTAGTAACTTATTGGGCTCATTAGATCCGATATTTAAGTTATATGATGATTCAGCAGATTCTGACACCAGGCTTGGTTCATTTGACATCCATTTTCTCAATGGCATACATGCTGACAAAAGTGCTTTGGTGACTTCCGTGCGAATTAACTGAACTTGATGTAATTCGTCACCTCCAGTAAGCATATCATCCACGTAGAAATCGTGTTTGATAATCTTGGCAATCATGTTGTCCTTACAGTCAAGACCTATTTGCCTAAGGCATCGTGTCGCAAGAAAAGGAGCACTGGCCGTACCGTACGTGACAGTATTTAAGGTGTAAATCTTAAAGGGTTCAGATGCATTATCACGCCAAAGTATTTTTTGCAAGTACCTGTCAGATGGATGAACAACTACTTGTCTATACATCTTCTCGACGTCAGCCGTTAAGACGTATTTATGCTGTCTGAACCGAAGAAGTATAGACAACAGATCATCCTGAATGGTAGGTCCTACCATCTGTATGTCATTAAAGGTAACACCCGACGAAGTAGGGGAGCTTGCATTAAACACCGCACGCAATTTAGTAGTAGTGCTACATTCACGTAGAACGCCGTGATGCGGAATAAAATACCCACTGTAGTTTAGCTCACGTTTGCATTCTGTCATATGACCTAGCAACTCATATTCAGACATGAATTGGTGATACATGTTACTAAGATTAGAATTAGCTTTCAACTTTCACTCAAGAGAATGTAAACATCTTGCAGCTCTTTGAAACGAATCACCAAGAACAGACGGGCTTTGTTTAAGTGGTATACGAACGCAAAAACGTCCATCCGCTAAACGTGACGTATTCTGAATGAAATGTTCCTCACACCTCTTTTCTTCCGGCGAATAATTAGAAGACTTCACCAGGATCTCTTCTAATTGCCAGAAGCGTGATAAATCGGCTCTAATTTTGTCCATATCACTAACAGGTGAAGAACTAATGTTGGCAAAATTGCAATATGTATTTTTAGAAAATAATGTAACATACTTGTTACTGATAGTACCAGAGACTATCCAACCTAATTTGGTTTCACACAGCACAGGTTTTCCATCACCTAATTTTATTTTCTGTGACCCTAACAAGTCCCAGAATAGGTCAGCGCCTATTAGGATGTCTACATCAGAGGGCTTATAAAACGTAGGGTCAGCTAAACGTATTTCAGAGGGAATATTTAAATTAGATAAATTTAATTGACTACTTGGCACTTGAGTAGTAATTGATGGTAAAACAAAACAATAAACATCTGTAGAAAAACTGTTATCTAATGATGTCATGCTAACACGACATGTTTTACCTACGTGAGAGGTCACGTTATTTATGCCTAAGATTGACCTATTTATTTGACTAGTTGGTAAATTTAATCTTTTACACAACCTATCAGTCATAAAACTCGAAGTACTGCCACTGTCAAGAATTGCGCGAACAGTATGCACACGATTATTACGATCATACAGGTTTATCAAAGCGGTTGATAACAGCACTTCACGCTGTTTAAGATCACCGCAGGATGTGACGTGAGCAGACAAGGCTACATTATTTGTGTCGCTCTTAGTACATGGTGATGATGATGATGACGGTCTATCGGTTACGCTATTAAAAGTATTGTCGTTGTAAATATTCGACATATTTTTAGAGTTCGAAACATGAATGAGCGTATTATGCTTACGCTTACATAATTTACAACCCGGTTTTTTACAACGGTTAGCGAAATGACCCTTATGAAAACAATTATAACACACCTTATACTCTGGCAACAATTTAAAACGATCACTGTTACTCAATGCAAGAAACTGTGGGCAAGTATTTAGATTATGGTCACCTTTACATTTAGGGCAAATTTTCATAACCAAAGCTGTGTCGGAATTGATGTGACTTTGAGTCACCATAGACTTCAACTTAGGACCCTTTACAAATGAATTTGATATATTGTTACGCGACAGTTCTATTGTTTCAATTAAATCAGCGCGGTTACGCATAAACCTAATGAAATCGTCAAACTTTATAGACTTATCTTTATCTTCACGTCCCTTGAATTCCTCCCATTCACGAAATGTTTTTTGATCTAGCTTGCGTGTAACAATGTAAATTAAAAGCGTGTCCCAGTGCTTCACCGGTTCACCGAGCGATTCTAAAGCTCGCAAGTTTTTATTTAATTGATCAATAAGACGTTTCAAAGTTAACGATGATTCCTTTACAATCGGTTCAACATTAAACAAAGCGGAGATATGATTTTGAATTAACAACCGTTTATTGTCAAACCTATCGCACAACAACTGCCACGCCACCGAATAGTTACTCGATGAGAATTCGATGGATTGAATTACCACAGCAGCAGTTCCCTCCAGGGAAGCACGTAAATAATGAAACTTATTAATGTCATCTATTTCATCGTTAGAATGAATGAGGCTAGTGAAGGTGTCGTGAAACTCCAACCAAGTTTCATAAGAACCGTTAAATTTTGGCAATTGTATAGTGGGAAGCTTAACAAGTTTATGATTACTAGCACGAGTACTTCTATTACTACTAATCGAATTATTGTCTTTATTAAACTTAGCTAACAGATTCTGAGCCTTTGCTATATTTTTATAATATTGTGACTCAAACTCGGATCGCTCAGAAAATTGTACATTAATATCTTCGACGATGCATTCTAAACGCGTCTGTACCTCATTGTATTGTTCGTACAAAGATTCAATCTTACCCAGTCGCAATTGTATCTCAGTCGCATCGAACTCGTTCAATGTTTTAATATTGAGCGCGTCAAGATAATTAATAAAAGCAGTTAATCGGCCTTTAAAGCTTCCTCGCTTTTTTACTAATTCTCGTTCCTCTGACATTCTGGGAGTCGAGTGCAAGTCAACCTGGAATTTATACAATAATCAGGTTAAACAAACTTTTAAATAATAATGACGATTAACAAAAATCTAATATGAGATGATTAACAGAAATCTAAAGAAACAGAATCTAAAGTAACTGTGACTAGTAAAAATTACAATTAAGTAGGTATATTATACAATCTACTTCAAAAACAACTAAAATTACGCAAAAAAGTTAATAAAAATTTATATTAAACATAAAATTTAATAAGTAGGTACCCACTTTCACTAATTCACACTTAAATATGAAAGTAACTAAAATTATAGCCTTATTTGCACTAATTCTAAGAATTTAGTAACAATACGTAACAAGTATGTATCTGTGTTATAAGGGACATACAATTTTAACAGTACAAATCAATTAATTTAATAAATTTACGCAATACAAAAAATATGTGTGGGTAACCAAATAAACTTACTAGCAATACCCAACGTGAACTATAATTATAATTACTTATTATATTGTTGCAAATACCTGTGCATAACTATTTAATAATAATTAATATTGTTTTATAAATCAAACTAAGCTAAAATAATGTAAGCACTATAACTTACTGTACCTTAAAACTAGGCACGTTAACTTAAGTTGTAATACAATATTATAATAGTTAAATAATGTAAGCGTTAATTCTTACTGTACCTAATAAATTAATATAAATAATAGGTACGTTTTAACTTTATTACTAACACTTCTTTACAATGCTACAGGTCAACAATAAATAATATACCTAACACAATAATTTTAGATAACAATTAGGTATACATAATAACTCACCTTAAAAAACAAGCTTATGCTAATTTGTTACCTGAGTGTTGGGTTAAGATATAATGACTAGTAAATTTAAATTCAGTTCAATATTAACACCATTGAATAAATCCTTTTCATCCACATTCCACGATTGCAAATGAATCTTTCTTCATTTAAAATAATATTCCTCAAATATAACAGCTGATTCGTCTTGAATAATATCCGGCTCGAAGGACCACATGAAGGAATTAGTAGAAAGATAGTTAAAATAATTTTGCTGCCGTTATGGATGAAGTCTATTTAATATACGTAATTACAAAGAATTGTCTCGAACGACGAGTGACAAAGCAATATATAAAAATATGAAAAATATGACGGTGAATTGAAAATAAAAATTGACAAGTGCATAGATTATTATAAGATTGATTGATGCGCTCCAACAATATGTATACAAGAATTGCTCGTTTAATAGTATAAGATATTAAAAAAGATAGATATAATAGATACCTATGAATTTTTTTAAATAACCCTCACTATGATCTACTCCTGTATTTATACACTCTGTATGACCAATAAAAATATATATCATGTGACAGGATTGAACCTACAATTAAATCGTTGCGCTAAAGCGACGTCAAATTTATACATTTACGATAGAAAATCACCCTTCAGAACAATCGCACATCATCATTAGGTCGCCAATATTATATCGATTATGTAATGTCCCACAGACGAGGCGACACGGCGAACCGCGACTTCGCGAGCGCGGGCGAGGCGGGCTTCATGTGCCCGAGCACGGTGAAGTACGCGCGGCCGCAGCGCGCGCGCGCCACGTCGGGCCAGTGGAAGTACATCGTCAACACCGGCGAGCACACGCAGACGCTGCGCCTCGAGAAGTGCCTGTAACTATACAATCACATATTTTAATAATTTTTGAAGTTATACTCCTTTTGGTTGTTACGATGCGCGCGCACACCGTCACGAAAAAACCGACACCCTGAAGTTAGTCAACGAAGAAGAAATTAGCAATGTGAAGTTAATGAAGTATTACTTCTTACGTGCCTACATAAGTATTTTATACGAATAAGTCGCCAAACAATCATACGGAGCACCTACCGGCTACCATAACTTGTAGGCGCCTGCAGCATCAGAAGTATCGCAAGCGCTTTGCTGACCCTAACCCCAACCCCTGTCAGAAGGTCTGGCCACCTTACTCACCACAGGAATACAACACTATTCTAGAGCAGTGTGTGTGTCTACTTCTCCAGACGGGCTGCTCCAGATTTTGAGCATACACATACTGATATGATAAAATTTTCCTAAGATAGGCAAATATATAACCTAATACCTGTTTCTTAGATGCCAATTTATTTGACAATCATGTAAAAAACACTTGTGTCTGTTTGTCTGTCATTTTCAGAAAATGAGCATTAAAATATGATAGGATAAGTTACAGACCTAGCAGTTTTTTATTTGTTCTTTAATTTTGTATTACATATTAAAAAATCAACTATAGAATTTCAATAAAAACACTAAAACTTTTTAAACTGCAGCATAAAATATCTAAACACTACTTTTAATATACCTACTGTATTTTTTGTAATATACAATGATAACGTATCATAATACCCTGTAACCTTTCCAGAAAACCCAAAGAATCTTGTACCTACTTGACGGACAACTTTAAATCAAAGTGTGTCCAAGTCTACAACTACCATAGACTACTAACTTGGGACCAGCAAAATGGATTACATATGGATATATTTAAAGTGAGTTGAATTTCTTTAACATAATAAAAAAGGACTTTTTCTTAAGGACTTTTACTGTTATTAAATTTAAACAAATATAATATTAATTAATAAAAATAATTTTAAGTTTACCGTGCTTTGGGTTAGATGATTGATTTTCACCTGTATATATTACGAGTATATATAACATAATTATAATCATTGATTCCAGGTCCCCACGTGTTGCTCCTGCCACATCGAAGGCTACAGCGTATCTTTCCCTCCTCTCGGGCAAAGGATACATGAAACGTCATCTGAACATTTCCCTGGAGAAGATTTATCAGCAGAACATGGAAATCAGGCTTTTGAATCGATACAATCTAGTATACAAAGACCGGGTATGTCAAAAACACCACCGTTCACCTTTAACAAACCTCTAGAATTATTCCCACCGTTTACGGATAATCATAACTCAATACCCGGAAGTTTTGGCAAATCGAAGCTAAGCGAAAACGAAGATTATGATAACTTACCATCGAACCCTATGGATTCTTACGGGAATACGTATTTCCCTGATTCATTCAATCAAGCGAGTTCAATAAGAAACGTAAAACGACCGGTGCCTCGTAATCCTGGCGTATTACTTGGTGCAGAGACAGTAACATTACCCAGTTACTTAGAACCTCCAACACCATCAGCGACATCATCGTTTTCATTTTCCAATGATAATATAAATAAGTATAAAATTGACGGCCAGTTCAGAAGAGGTCCAATAAGACCAAATCGAAGACCAATACGAAAGAAGATATCCACTGGTCCTGAAGATTTAGTGTCATCAGGTACATCGTCAATAGGCACATATGTCAGTGATAATATGGAAAGCGCAGAAGATTTTAATGAAGAATTTGAAGGTGATGTAGAGGAAGCGAGTTCTAATTTCAATCCAAGAGCAACAATAGCTCCCAAACTTTACGCTGTAACAACAGAAAGAAACTTCACGACATTCAAAACCGCAGATAAAATAGCAAACGATGAAACGAACAGCAAGAAGGTTAATTATAATTACCATCCTATTATTGATTACTTCTCTGAAGGCAAAGACGGAGATTCTATTGACAGAGAAGACACCGAAGAAACATTTATTGCTTCAACAGAATCAGAATGGAAGCCAATAAGCCGTCCTTCGTCAGATGTCCAATCTACAAATCCGATAGCGCGAAAGAAACATAAGTAGTTCTTAAATAATGTTACTTAAAATATTTATGCTTAGTTAAATTGTAGAGTAGTTATAAATTTATATAATTAATGTAATTAATTTATAAATGATAAATATATCACGTAAGTAGATTAAGCTAGATATGGCAAAATAATTTATAAACAAAAACGAAGCCAAATTTAATTTGCAATGTAAATTATTTAAGTTATCGCATTGTTTATTTTTAACTTATTTTATTTATTTTGAAATATTTATTAAATCGCTAAAGACTTGCCAATAAAATAAACATATAAATTTATTTAATTTTTATTTTAAAACCTATCTTACAATATTATGTTAGATTAATGACACTTGTCAAGAGGTCGAGTTACGATCATAATTAATTTAAATTATAATTTTGAACATTATTAAAGTTCTGTTGTCAAAGACTATACTTCTATAACAAAAAAACAAAAGTGTGTGTCAGTTACATCTTAGTGTGTGTGATGTTTTTTTTACTGATTTAATGATAATGAAAATAATTTACAAAAAATATTAGCATTCTGTATTCCGTCTCTATAAAAACTATACGTGTGCGAAATTTTATATTCCTCCGTGCGCGCAATTTCCTTAAAAAGCGGTACAAAGTTTTTGCTTTACGTATTAATATTATAGAAGATAAATCAATAATTAATGTATATTATTTTGTACGTTATTTTGAAAGAAATGACAAGAAACTAATTAATTTTAACTGGAACTGTGGTCTGGTTTTGCAATCAGGGCCTGAAAGGAAAATGATCGAGAGAATATTCGAATGTCGTAACTAATAACAATTAAAATTACAATAACTTTTAGAGTATGAATTGTCACAATGTATTTTCGTTAAATGCCAACAAAAGTGAAAGTTTAGTTTCTGTAATGAGGTGAACGTTCGAGACGAAACAGAATCTGGAGCACTTTGTTTATATTGCCTTACTTCGAACAGTAAACTATTACATGGTACTTGTTTTGAATGTTGTAACTGAAGGTTGAGACCAAAACTATTGAGTTGTCTAATACACAGATTATAAATTTATCCGAAACTAATATCTGTGTATACCTTGAAATTGCCACAAACCTGTGCTAATGAATGGAATTCCCTAGAACAATTACTTCGACTGTTATTAGTTTTATTGTTTCCTACAAGTAATGGCTTTATCATAAAAATATACGGATAGATAAATAAAAAAATGTTATATAAGTCAAGGTTCTTTATTAATAAATTCAACATAATAAATATAAAAATCTTTATGTATATATTCTTACAATATATTTATCGTATTTATCACAGAATCTTAAAATTAATACTTTTATAATACACTTCGTTAAGTCATCACTTCTAAAACACTTAAAAGAATAACATAAAAAACACTTTCACAATTTTTGTCACGAAAGTGATTCGAAGTTAATTTTGTGGCACTTTCTATTTCTTAAATGTCCTATTTATAGCTTTAAACAAATACTTTTTAAGAAATAGCTTAGTCATCTACGTAATAGTACATACGTTTACTGGGATCTAGAATGTATGCGGGAGTAGTTGTGAGGATGGGTACAACACGCGCATAGCTGTTTAACAAAACTGCAGCGTTAGTTCTAGCGTCCCTGTTTTTGGTTCTACTTCTTGGTTTACTAGTGGTATCTTCAGGTGTAACGATTTTTGCGCTTTTGTAGTTCCCACCATGCAATTGGTGGCCGGCATTACTGTTTTCTGCGAGAGTTTTGAAGTTGCCTCCATGCATTTCCGATGTTTCGTCTTCTTCCGATTCATCAAGCTCAATAAATTTTTCGTTTTTATCGTTTTGTCTCGCTCCTTTGTTTCTTGCATATTTTAAATTTCCTCCGTGCATCTTCTTTGGAGATATTTCTTCAGGTTCACTTAATTCGATAAGTTTAGCACTTTTAGCATTGTTATTTGATCGAGAACTGCTTGAGGGATTTTGATGTTTTGAAGTAACTTGAGAATCTAACTTTATGCGTTTTCTAGGTTGTGTTGGAGAAGGTTCAACGTCTCCTTTAGTTCTCACTTCACGCTGTTTAGATGTTTCCATTTCTTTTTGAATATTTTCTGGTGTAACACTTCTGTAGTTTCCGCCATGTTTTGGCCCTTCTTTTAGATTTAGGTTTTCTTTGAATACTTCCACATCTCCTAATTTATTTATTTCTTCAGCTAAATTTTCATCCCTATATAAGTCTAAGGCTTGTACGTTTTGGTGAATTTTCTCTCTTGCTTTTGGCTCAATTTTTTTAACAATCTCTATTTCCTTAATATCTTGTTTGAAATGCGTAACGTGCGGAGATGGTTGATTAACTGGTGTTTCTTCATGCACCTCAAATTTCTTTTTCACTATTACGGGTTTTAACTCAATTCTTGCACTTCTGGACTCTGTAGTTGTGGCTGGAGCTACTGTTGTTCTAGCGAGAGTCCTTTTTGTTGGCTCAGAGGTAGTTATTTCTAAATGTTGTTTCTCATTCTTATGATTAGAATCATTGCTATTCTCATTTTCATCATCATCTTCTTCGATATCGGAATCATCGTCTTCAACATCCTCATTATCTTCATCTTCATCATCATCATCATCATCGTCTCCATCATTCTCAGTTTCAGCTTCATCAATATCATCACTATCGCTGTCAACAGATTCATCATCATTTTTTTTCTTGTTGGTAGTACTACTACTTCGTTTATTATTTTCTTTTTCATAAAGTGGCATATACTCTTTCATATCTTGTTTTACACGCAATCGAGCATCAACTTCTTTCCTTGTCATATCATCATCATCATCATCCCCATATGTTTTTGTGTCGGTAACTAACATGCTCTTTGTTGATTTTCTTTTCTTTTCTGTGTATTTTGGAGAATCGGTTTCAATGTATACTTTAGGAACAGGATCTTTAATAACTTCATGATGTGTCCTAGTTTTAGTCGTTGTTGAAGGATTACGGAATCTTGTAGTCAAACGTAATTTAGGCGGTTCAGTTTCATTTTCAACTGTAGTTGTTTTGATAGTTGTAGTCCCTCTCGTTTTTTTTCTTGTTGATGGTCTTCTCGTAGTAGTTGATGTTGTAGTCGTCGTTGTCGTTGTATCAACTTCTTCTTCATGGTTTTCGTCATCATCTTCATACTCATCATATTGCTCAACATCATCATCGTCGTCATCAGCCTTTTCTTCGACTTTTCGCTGCAATTTTTGTTCATTTGAAACTTGAGGGGTACGAACAACTTTTTCTACAGCATTTGATGCTGCAATACTTTGCGATTCTATAGTTTGTGGTAAATATTTAGAAACATCAAAGAACGGTCTTGAGGTCGTCCTTGTTGATCGACTACGTTTCGGATAAGCTTGCGTTGTTGCCTGTATGTGTTTTGTACTATTGTCGCTGTCCGTTTTATTTCTAGTTTGTGTTTTATATTCTTCGACTGATATGGCTTGCTTATTTTCAACTGGTGTATAGGTATCTTTATGATTAGCAGGGCGTAATTCAAAACGGGGCTCACTCCGACGTTTGTCTGAGTTCACATTTACAAAAGTTGCATCAATAGAATCATTAATCTGCTCGTTAGTTTTCTTCCTATCAAGTTTTCCAATATCTTTATACGGTTTTGCATTACTTTTGATATTATGATCTTTATCTAAATTAGAAGTAACTTTGTCGATAATTTTGCTTGACTGTAATTGTTTAATCAATGGGCTAATATTGCCTGTAGTTGTAGTTTTCTTTGAGTCTTGGACTTGACTGTCCCTTATAATTTTATATGGCTCATATGTAAAGGGAGCTGCTCTCTTTTTTCTACTAGTTAGAGGGGGTTTCGTGACTTGTTCTTTGTTTTCAAAATATTTATACGTTAGATTTGATACACCAGAAGTCAAATTGGAACCTAAATTTTCTAATCGATTATTACTTTCCATAAAAGCGTTTTCTAACGATTTAATTTTTTCTTGTAGACGATTGTTAGTTACATTTAAAATATTTGTAAATAACCTCGATTGAGTATTCAAATCAGTATTATTAGAAGAAATGCTATCAGTAACTAATGATAGATTGTTCACGGGTGTTCTTAAATTATTATCAATATTATGTATTTTATCAAGCACGGAAAATATATCAGCATCGTAATAATGTAATTTGTCTTTCGTATTGTCTACTATCTTTTTGGGTTTAAACACTTTTAGATTGGGCTTAGTAATAGGTTCTGGACTCTCAATGATGTCTTCCTTAAAAAATGGACTGTCTAAAGGGTTTTCTCCGAAGTACTTAGCTTTGAAACAATCAATTTTATCGCCAAGTCCTTTGAGTCGCTGATTATTTTTTAAGGTATCAAATTTTTTCTCGTCAGCTTTTTTCGCATCTGTATTCTTATCTGAACTTTCATCAGTTTCATCTGGATGACCCCCTTTCTTTAATTTATCAGGTACTGCATCTATATTTTCTTCTACTTCAGAGCATTCAAGATTGGAACGTGAATCGTAGAATTCAGTACCTCCACTCGACTTTTTAGGTATAAAATCAATATTTTCAGCATAACGAAGTGGCGAATTTTTATTTAGGGTTATAATATTTTGATAATAATAGGGATATTTTATTTTATCATGGCTGTTGTCCTCTAATACCAGTTTTTGTGGATCCACTTTTGCTTTGGAAAGCTTTACTATTTCTGCGTTTGATGGCAACGTTGAATTGAAATCAAATTCAGGAACTTTAAATGACGTTTCCCGTTTTATAACGTCATGTTGAGAAATGTCTTCTTTTTCTTCGTAGGCGTCTTCTAAATTTTCTTTTTCGTCGTTATCTGAGACACTATCAGAAGTTTCAGCATCTTCCGAGTTGAAACTGTTCCGTTTGTTTCGATCACTGTCATTATCTAAATTTAAGTCATCTACAATAACATCACTAAGATCGTGTTCGCCGTCCTCTTCAGAGTAGTCATCAGATTCAACTTCATTTTCGTTTTCTTTCTTAGAATCTTTCCATTTCTTGCCGTCTAAGAGTTGTTCCCTATATTTGGAGCCCTTTGCGTCATCATAACTAGTGCTCACGGAAGGTGTTTGATATTTACCGCCACTAATTTCATTTTCTTTTAGATAGCCACCATGTCCTTCATGGTCAGAGGCGTGTTTATGTTCACCAGCATGGTCATAAGCTGCATCTTCATATCCCTCTTCTGAGTAAACTATCTGTGCTTTTGTGCTTTTAATAGCTTCTCGAAGGCGTGGAGCATTCTGAAGTTCCTCAAAACTCTCAGCGTCGCTTAAAGCAGCTGTTCTTGGAAGATGTTTAGTTGTTTCAGTTTTTCTTACTTGAGCGTAGTTCTTTATTGGAACAAATTCTTCTTCGTCTTCTTGCTCGTAATTTTTATGATCATTGTTATGTCCGTTTTGTAGTTCTAATTTATACTTATCATAAGGTCTATTTTCTTGCACAGCTTTATTTATAGATTCATCGACATTATTTCTAAGTTTTACATATTTCGCTTTACCTTTTTCGTATATGTCATAACCATCTGGTACCTCACCGTACTTTTCTGGTAGAGGCAATTGAGGATATTCATTTTGCTCGTCGTCATACTTTAGAGCATGATGCTGTCTTAAGCTATGTAAATGATTTTTTATGGGGCGATAATGATAGGGAGTAACTTTCGCTATATTTTGATTCCATGGATGCCTTAATTTGTGATTCAAAACTTGCTCTCTATAATTTAATCTTACTGGTGGGCGGTAATATATAGGTCGGCGCTGCGGCCTATGTATTTCGTATGGTACCGGTGCATTTTTATGAGGAATCTTCTTACGTTCAGTTTTAGCAGGAGACTCCAAATATTCATCTTTACTTATATCCGCTTCCCCTGCTTCATTTTCATACTTTTGCAATCTTTTTTTACTATTACGTAAATCATTCCTTATTTTATCTAAAACGGGATCTTTGTATATTTCTTCTAAAGCCGGCTGTTCAACTTTATACGGATGATAAACTTCAAAAGACGTCGACACAGGCGTTACATAGCTCGGTTCAACAGAATTTTGAACAAATTTTTGATAAGGTAGATATGTATCTTTTTCCGAGTTTAAAATTTGATGCTGTCCTAGTACCGGTTTCGTAAGACCCGTGTGAGGTCGGACAGGATGCGACTTGTAATGACTTTCCGGTGATTGGAAGCCGTAGGTGGTGGCAGAGTCGATGGCAAACTGTGGTTTATTCGCGGTGTATTTGAAATATTCATTGTAAATCGGGGGTTGAGGGGTTTGTTCCTTTTCCTCGTTAACCACAGACTGTTCGTATTTCACTTCACTCTCATCATTCCAGTCCACGGGCACTCGTATAGAAAGACAGAGCGTACACTGGAGCACTAATAACGCGAGCACTATTTTCTTGTGCATTGTTTACATCACGGATTGCGGGCGAGTACAGCGGTCAACTAACCGGGCCGGCGCGCCGTACAAAGTATTTATCTCTTCGGTCAGGCGTTGCCGGCCGGCTGGTGATCGTAAACTTTAAATGTTTTGGCCCAATATATAAAAAGTGAGCGTAAGAAAATTTAAAAATAAAATAAAAATGAATGTTGCTAAGCGCATAACTCGAGAATGGCTCGACCGATTCGGCTAATTTTTTATGTATGTTCCTTGACAATTCCACGGAAGATACTAATAAAAAAAACATAGACAGAACGAAGTCTGTCCGGGCAGCTAGATTTTAATATATATTTTTCGATTTGTGCATTTTATTAGTACCTAAGTAGTGGAATTTTTTTTGTCACAACTATTTAAAAACTTTGTAAAACCTATGCTAGTAACTGTGGTAACGTAGAATTTTAGATATTTCATATATAAAGGTAAGATTTGTTTCGAAAGAAATTGTAGTAAAGTAGTAGGCGGGAAATTCATAATTATTCACTGATCTAAATATTTTCGTCAAATATAAACTTTATGCAGCGAACATAGGACCGCTATAAAATGTTTCTACTATATTTTTATGAACCCTATCGCTTACAGTAATTGATGTATAATATTAATATGACTGTAAATTGACTGGCTACTATATATGTGTATTGAGGTTATGTCGCCTTTGCTTTGGACCATTTGTTACTTGCGGCTCAGAGAAATTGAGAAAAAAAATTACGATTAACGAAATAGATACGGTGAGGATACAAAGCCAGCCGGATCTCGAGGTGTGAAAGCTACTCTTGTGTATCATTGTTATGAATAAAAACATGACAATGAAATTGTTTCCCCCCTGACATACCCGTCAGATTTATAATGTTGTTGTCACACAATTAGCTGAATAATTCATTTTTATAGTAACAGGTACTAGCTGTGCACGCGATTTCGTCCGCGTGGAATAGTGACTTTGGACAGCATTTTTTGGATATATCTTTGGTTTATTTTTAACCGACTTCCAAAAAAGGAGGAGGTTGAGAATCTCGATTGTATTTTTTTTAATGTTTGTTAGATCAGAACTTTTGACTGAGTGGATTCCCGAGTTCGATGAATTTTATTTTAATTGAAAGGTGTTGCGTGTCACGTGGTCCCATTTTAATTTAATCGAGATCTGACAAGTACTTTTATAGTTATATCTAATAATGTGTATTTACTTGACTACTTTTTCGTCGACCTACGTTGTATTATACCGCATAACTTTTCACTGGGTTTATCGATTTTGATGATTCTTACTTTAATCAAAAGCTAATACTTATCATGTAGTTTTGTTTAAATTTGATCGAGATCTAATTACTATTTTTTGAGTAATATTTGATGACGCCTATTTACTTGACTGTTTTTGGTCTTATTACGTTATATTACTTGTCGATGTAATTGAAGTCGCTTTTTTTTTCATTTGCGAGCAAACACAGTTTTGGATTATAAACACAGTCGTTTGGGTATTATGTTTTTTGGGTACATGTTCAACGCGATTTTTTAAATTGACTTATTTATGAACCGATTGACATTAAGCAAACACTAAATGTTAAGTTATTGAAAAGTATATCTAAATCAGACAAGCCATTTTTGAGATTAGCCTGCACAAACGCATAGACAAACAGACAAAAATTCTAACAATTATTGTTTTGGGTACTATTTGCGTTGATAAAGGTCCCAATAATATTTTTTTTCATATATCTTCCATGTACAGACAGCGATCCGTTACATTTTTATTATAATTATGTATTGATAAATAACACGTAACTACAACTGATTATTCATTTATTATGTTGAATAAGTTTTACAATATTTTTTGAAATTAAAATTTATTTACAGTTCAATTTAAAAAAAAAGATAAATTAAACAACACAACGTTTTAAATAATTATAGTATATAGATTATAATAAATTGATTTATTAATTTAAATAACTTTTTTTACAAAGAAAAATAAAGTGTTATTTGTTATGTATTGATTTTTAAAACTTTTTTTTAGGTAATTAATAAAATCTTTCAATTTAATCTTTGACATCTTGTCTCTTCGTGGGACAATAAAATGATTTACCTACCGATTCGTTTTGAAATAAGGAGGAGAATCTTTCTTCTAAAAACCGTTGTTATTCAATGGCTCTTCTCTAAACTGCTTTTTAGGGTTCCGTACCTAAAGGGTAAAAACGGGACCCTATTACTAAGACTTCGCTGTCCGTTTGTCCGTCCGTCTGTCACCAGGCTGTATCTCAAGAACGACGATAGCTAGACAGTTGAAATTTTCACAAATTATGTATTTCTGTTGCCGCTATAACAACAAATACACTAAAAACAAAATAAAATAAATATTTAAGGGGGGCTCCCATACAACAAACGCGATTTTCTTGCCCTTTTTTGCTCGATATCAATAATGGCAACAGGTAGGCACTTGAAATATTCACAAAATACTCAGTTGTATTTTTACTTTAATAATAAATAGTAAAATTCATATTTAAGGGGGCCTCCCATACAAAAAAAACGTCATTTTTGCCTATTTATCAATAAATAGTAAGAGGTAGGCACTTGAAATATTCACAAAATACTTAATTGTATATTTACTTAATAATAAATAATAAAATTAAAATAAAAAAGTTTTACTAGAGTGGGCTCTCATACAACAAAAGTGATTTTTGGCCGCTTTTTGCCCGATATTAAAATCAATGTACCTACTGTTGTTTACCTAGTCAATGGTACGGAACCCTTCGTGCGCGAGTCCGACTCGCACTTGGCCGATTTATTTTTCTATATTTCACAGATCTTTGCGTAAAACTAATGATGCGAAACAGCATAGATTCTAGACTGAAACATTTTAAACAAATCATTATTTCGAATAACCGACGAAAAGATTACAAATGATATTTTTTATTTAATTTAAAAATAATTTGTTACGTTATATTAACTGTGTACAAATCTTAAGGTTGGTTTTGCTCAAGATTCCTGAGCGATGTACACCAGAATCAATTTTCTGTCTTTAAAAGCCTTTGCAAGCGTGGTTCACAAGTTTATCCAAATAATATACCTTTTTATTTGACGAATATTATATTCATATTCCCGTTTATTTAATCCATTCGTTTGTGGTGACTATAGCAAAACTTTCCATCTTACTTAATATATTAATTGTAAAAGTTATGTAGGCTAATATATATTAAGAACTTCGATATAAATAAAAGATTTAAAACATTAATTTTAAAATCAAATTTAATTAATGCTTTTATTTTATGGCAATAATAATAAATATTAAAAGTCTGAGTTCTCAATTCAATTAGCTTACAAGTATAATTTTAAAATATCGTCTTGTTTAAGATTAAGCTTCGTTTATTGAGGCTTATTATAAGTTATAAATTTAAATCATATATGTAGTTATATCATTAGATTTTACTCGTCAATCTACGTGGTTGTACCTATGTAAATAACTGTTCTACTTAAGCTGGAACGAAACATTTTATAAGAGAAGTTATGATCAGTTTAAATTATGATAAGATTAATTAAAATTTCCTTTCAAATTTATTAGGACAACTTACGACATACAACTCATAATCTCATGTAGATTTTACAAAAATGTTCAAATTTATTTAACGAGTGTTGTTTTGCAATGACAATATTAGTATTAGGTAAAATAAAATTAATAGCCAAAGCTTATTATTCGGTGCATGATTATATTAATGATACTAGGTGTGCCCGCGACTTCATCTGCGTGGAATTAAAAAAAAATTTTTGTTCAGTTCGCAGAGTTACAAAATAAATGAAGTTCTATAATAAAAATAGCCTAAGTTACTCGTTATTACATCAGCTATGTGCCAGTGAAAGTCCCATTAAAATCGGTCCAGCCGTTTCAAAGATTAGCCGAAACAAACAGTCAGACAGACAGACAAAAATTGCAAAAAATGTTATTTTGTTTTGGTATATGTACCGTGTATAGATCCATATGCATTTAGTAAAAAGCGGTTATTTTAATATTACAAACGGACACTTCAATTTTATTTATTTGTATAGATGTGTGAATTTAGTGACGCTGTAGGTACCTATTTCATCCAAGATTTATATTTATGCCAGTTTTATATTTAAACACAGTTTTTTTTAAAGAGTAACTGCGGAGTTTCTTGCCGATTCTTCTCTGCAGAATCTATTTTCAGAGTCGGTGGTACTTCACTTTTAACCATAATTAATAATTTAATATGTAAAATAAAGATTTGAAGGTGTTTTAGAAGCCTATTTGAATAAATGTATTTTTTATTTTGACTTTGATTTTACAATATATAACCATTGTTATTTCACATAATTATGTACGGATTACTCTCATATTTAATGATAGAGTAGTTTGGTGGTTGATTGATTCTTAAAAACTTTTAACTTTTTAACTATCTATGAACTGAGGTAGGGCACAGCAGGAAATTTCCTGCTCAAAATATTGAGCAGCCCGACTGAGGAAGTACCTCGACCTTGCAGAATACCACAGCTAAACAATACTGCTTTCAAGCAGTGTTGTGTTTCTGTTGGTAAGTGGGAATTGGGGATAGGGTCGGAAACGCGCTTGCGACGCTTCTGATGTTGCAGCCTAAGGTGTGTAAGCTACGGTCATCGCTTCCCATCAGGTGAGCCGTACGCTTGTTTGCAGACCTAGTTGTATTAAAAAACCGGGATGTTTGGCGTAAACTTGGGGAGGCCGAAGACAGCAGTGGACTGCGATAGGCTGATGTGTGTGTGTGAGTGTGTTTGCATTTGATCATCAGTAAGTATTCTGATGTGTATACATCAGACTCCACTGCTAGGCAAGAAATCGTTACTTATATATTGTGCCCTACCTCAGTCAAATCCGGTTTTCTGCAATCCTCATCTAGCCTCCACATTTTTATGTTTTGAAATTTGAGTAAATAAAATTATGTAACTTAAAGTTTAACAGAAGTTAATTAAAAAAACAAAGTAAAGCTTGCATAATTGATTGATTATAGCATAATTGATTTTATTTGTTTATCTCATACCTGCACTTGTTATCTCAAGTTCCCATCGATTTAAAAATATTTAAAAAAATGCGTGCGACCAAAGTACTGTTATATGTTCATCTTTTACTGTAATATTTTTATTATGACATATACGTTTAAAAATTATATATCTGTATGTACATTATATGACAAATAAAGTACAGGGGCATACATTAAATGAATCAGGAAAATTCACTCACAATCAGTGAACCTCAAAAAGATGAAAATTGATGAAAAAAATTACACACATTTTAAGTCTGTGTACTCGCCCTAAACAAATCGAAGCTTAACTGGATTGACGCAATTCGCTCTAGTAACGTTTTGTGCAACGGTCAGGGTACTTTATGTAACTGTACTTGCCAAACGCCCCGACAATTGATCGGCTTGACGTAACATTTATCATACTGTACTGCCAATTGATGTATCAATTCGAGTCTAGACTTGAAATACGTTTTTTTTTCCCCGTTTTTAAAGTGAAACTTCTTTAGGCGCATGAGGGGTAAAATTTGACCGACAGCTAACACGGCAACGCGTCACGCGGTCAGTACTTGGATGGGTGACCGTCTGGGAACACCACGTGACGTTGGCTTTTGGTTTTTTTCGTTTAGCTTTTTTTCTATTTTCAATTGGTTTTTTTAATTCGTTTTTTTTTTATTGGAAGAAAGAAAAGAAGTTTCACTTCTGACATGTGTGCTTTGTAATTTATGAAACATGTACTGTTGTACATGAATATAGCAAATTATTAAATTTATACAGCCGATACATAAACTAACAAGGTTTCCAAGAGTAAACTATTCACAAAATGAGCAAAAACAACACATTAACAAGAAATACTCGATAACTTAAATAAATAATTCAAGCAACACCAAAATCAACAATTAGACAAACAATAACAAATAGGAAAATTTCATCCAATTATTTATCAATTAATCAGTAAATAAGTAATTTTGAGTGATAAGACATCGATCAACAAAAGGTTTTCTTGTTACGAAAACAACTGAAATTCAGTTATTATTGAAGAACGGCAATGAAGCAGTTTGAGAAAAATATTTCCAATTAAAGAGAGTTACGAAAAAATGAAATAATGTAGCTGAAATAGTAGAAAAACAATTAAAGGGCTCGTAGCAGTTTGCGAAGAAACTTTATAAAGTGTTGGCTAGGCATAATAGCAAGAGGAAAGCATTTTGAGCATTTACTGTAAGAAAAAAAGTTTGATAAAAGGTTTTTTTTTTTTACAAAAATCGTATTTTTATTTTCTCCCGAAAATATCCTATGATATTGAATAAAATAAGAATTTTTTAATTTATTCCACATAATTATACCTTTTTGTAATTTGTATGAGATGTAGATGTTTTTAAAATAAAGTTTCACAGGGTCACCATACATTTTTTTTTCACCAGCTTTGTTCAAACTTCAGTTCGTAAACTTGTAAACGTGTGTACCTATTTTTTGGTCTAATTTTCTTGTTGTTGTTAATTATGGTTGAATATCATTTTAATTAGGAAGACTTTAGTATTCTTAACTACCTTGAACAAAAAATAACAATAAAATAAAAAACAGATTTGGTAAAATTTAATATTTAGCTTACGTGGATGATATTTTCACCACATTTTGAAATTAAAGCATAACTCAATAACTACAAGATCTAGGACTATAAAGTTTAGTATTTTTGTTAGATAATAAGTTTCACTACCCCCCATAACCCGTTGGTCCACTAGTTAGGGGACAGCCAGTATAAAGAAAACTGTGTACTTTGGATGTTATATTTTTACATTCTTAATATGTACATAATATGAGAAAAAAAAAATAGTAAAAGCTTTTAGGTTAAATTACATAATTACGAATAAAAAAAAACATCAGAATCAAAATTAATTATAAGTACCCCGTTCAGAAATACTGGAAATGGGATTAATTACATTAATTTCAATATTTATTTATTAATAATATATCGTTTCCCACATGCATTGAATATGAATTAGTTCACAAAATACCGACAAAAGGCACGCCTAGGTACGCTTTTGGTAATCTAGTGTCTTTCATGATACCTAGATTGGCTAATTCAGAACTCGTTTGTCGTTTTCAACATCTAAACGAAGTCACGGACCACATCTAGAATTATAATAAATGTATGAATATATTGAAACTATGTTTTTCTTTGTATGTATGACTAGTGGTTGCCGGTGACTTCGTGCGGGGGTAAAATATATTTTTTAGTTTATTTGCTAATGCATAACAAATTACCAAATCCGCCAACCTGCATTGGATCAGTAGACAGTGTGGTAAATTAAGCTCTGATCCTTCTCCTTCATAGGGAAAGAGACCTATGCCCAGCAGTGGGATATTATAGGCTAAAGCGAAGTACCATGAAAACCTCACAGGTTTAGGTATCTGTTTTTTTTTTATCCGAATATCCTACTATTACTCCTCTTTTTTGAAGTCGGTTAAAAAGAAGGTTATAAAGATATTTGCAACACACTCATTTGTTCTAAGCTTTACCCAGCATTGGAGTTACAATCTAGTTTAAAAAATGATACATTTCTGCTTGTATCTACAGTAAATATTGTCAGTTTTGCGTAAAACTGACTGCCAAAGTTTTTATTGTTATTTTAATAGTATGCTCTGATGCATTTAGTGTCACCGAACGAGGTAGGTCTAGGTCGAACGCCGTGAATAATTATTTACTTGCAATCATTATAAATCAACTTGAAAAAGAAGATTCCAGATTTATCTGAGAGTTAATTTAAAATAAGATATTAGCTAACCCCGGAAACGTTGTTTTGCCATGTATGTTATTAACCCCCTTAATCTTATAACTTAGGGGTATGAAAAATAGGTTTTGTCCGATTCTCAGACCTACCCGATATGCACACAAATTTTTATAAAAATCAGTCCAGCCGTTTCGGAGGGGTATTGTAATTTGTAACTAACATTGTGACACGAGAATCTTCTATATATGTATAAAAGAGATTTCCACCCATTATATTGACTC
Organism: Melitaea athalia; assembly: GCA_905220545.2. Classification (NCBI taxonomy): domain Eukaryota; kingdom Metazoa; phylum Arthropoda; class Insecta; order Lepidoptera; family Nymphalidae; genus Melitaea; species Melitaea athalia. Next base: position 1,189,889 of record HG992180.1, read on the forward strand.
ATCACGATATCTCTGGAACCATAAGGCGTAGAGGCTTGAAATTTGGTAGGAATATTCCTTTCGCCGAGTAGAGGTCAGCTAATAACGGATTTTACGAAATACCAAAAAAATAAGGTATATGGCAAAACAACGTTTGCGGGGTGTCAGCTAGTTTTATATACATAGGTACTTACCTAGCGAACTTCGTACACCTTTCTTTTTGTGAAAATATCGATTTATGAATTAAAACTTCTTTACGCACGCTTGACTTGGGGAGTAAGCTGGTGAATGCGTGACAAGAGCGTTACGAAAAGTGTGATCGCACGGGGCGAACGGAAGTTGAGAGGGACATATAAGTTTGATGGAGTTAAAGAAGTTTTACTTCAGTCGTATGATTTAGAGCACACTCTTTTTTTTAAATTTATAATTATGACGTACTTATATTTACTAAAACTAAAAATGTCAAGATATTTGAACAAATATTTACAAATCGGTAAACAAAAAATATTGCAATATCGATGTCGATTAAGACATTAATTTGAATTATATTTCGTTATTAGATTTTTTTTAATAATTGCGAGAAACTAGTCCCCGGCTTCCCTTACAAAACCGCTGTAATTATAAACAACAATTTACCGCGGGTCAGAGGAAAGTCGAACCGAGAATGGAACCTGCTACCGTCGATAATTTGTTTGTCATACTTAACACTGATTTGATTCGCTCTCGTTTTGTACAGATGAAATATTTAGATATTTTTTTTTTTTTTGTTAATTTACCTAATGAAATTCTATAGTAGGTACCTTGATAAGAACCAGAAGTAATAGGTACCTAATTGAATAGAATATTACCCAAGAAAAAATTTAAAAATCTAAAACCTGACTACGACAAAAAAAATTATTACGTCACAATAATTATGATTTACAATGTGCTGTAGACCACACGACTAAAGTAAAACTTTTGCACAATAGGCCAGTACTGTGTCTTAGATATACTAAATATATGAGAGAAAGAGAGAAAGAAAATGTGTGCTCGCACCTCTCTCTCTTGCTCCGTTCGCCTCACCCGATCACACCTTTCGTGACGCTCTTTTCACGCATACGCCAGCTTACTCCTCAAATCAAGCGTGTAAAAAAATCTTTACTTAAAAAAAAAAAAACCTGGTGTAAGTTGATATTGTAAGATGAATTCTTGATCAATATTTTAGTAATCAGCGGGTGTTACCGAAACTAAATTATATAAATACTTGCAATCATAATATTCCGCAAACGGTTACTATAATAATAATCGATGCAGACCACAATATAATTCTAAAATTTATTCTTAGGCCAGTCAAATTGTACATTAAAATCGCAAATGGTCTGCTAGTTCTGTTTTTTTCATATGTTGTTAGGATCAGTACCAGTAGTGTAAATCCAGTTTTGCAACTTCGAAAGACCTGTGCTAACTTTGGGGCGCTCGAAAAACCACGAAATTTTGGCACTTGTTTCGGTTTTTTCACTATATCTTCCAAAGTATGCATTTTTAGAGAATACGTGTAGGATATATTTTTAAAGTAGTTTAAATTAGCTACAATTTGAGCCCAAAACCAGCTCTGTAGGTCAAATAAAAGCCGAGATACAGCTCTTCAAAAGTTGATCGTTTTTTTCGAAAAAGTGAAGTTTACAGTTTTGACCAACTTTGGACCCAAATTTCGGTGGGAAATACTCATCCTACGACGAACGTCGAATCAAAAGAGGTTGTATTAAATTTCATTACCTTTAATTTAAGCACAAAACGGCGTCTATAGGCCCAATAGTTTATTACAATGTTCAAAAAAACCAAAAATCGGGAAAAAAGACCAGTCAAATTGTACATTAAAATCGCAAATGGTCTGCTAGTTCTGCTTTTTTCATATGTTGTTAGGATCAGTACCAAAGTTCGGTGGGTGGGAAAAATCTTTCGAAGTTGCAAAACTGGATTTACAATACTGGTACTGATCCTAACAATATATCAAAAAAGCAGAACTAGCAGACCATTTGCGATTTTAGCCCTTTTTTGTGTACGATTTGACTGGCCTATCTAGGGACCTGTAAATATTTAATAAGTTAATTGTAGGCTTGTTACATTGCAGCATATGTTATATAAGGCACTAAGTGAATATACTGAGTAGGTACATATAAATATACCAGCTTTCTACCTGTGCTCGCGTGGACTAAAGATGTTGGGTGTACCGTTTTTTCACTATTAGGCTCACAAAATAACAAATTTGCGGAACCCTCTCTTCCACACAAGACACGAACTTGTCTAAATTATTTTCTTAATATTTTCCAGTTATTATCTTATTACAAAAACCATCAAAGAGAATCAACAGTTTCGAAACATTCTGATTGAAAAACGTGAGTCAAGGAAATGTCGCAGTTAATAAAGTTTTCGTAATGCAAGTAGATGCAAAAAGTATCCACTTTAGGAGGACCGTAGTACATATTTGTCTATTGTCAATGACCTATTAAGTATCGTTGTCATTTTGACACATCAATTATGTTTCAGTGATGAGTTAAATGTCAGAATTTTCTACTACGAATTTTTGGTTTTATTTATCTAAATTGAATATAGTGATCTTAAATAATGACATGTACGAGTATTATTACCATCGCTTTCGCTTCAGCCTGTAATATTCCACTACTGTGCATAAGCCTCTTTTCCCATGTAGGAGAAGGATAAGAGCTTAATCCACCACGCTGCTCCAATGCGGGTTGGCGGATATATTCCCTGCTGCGAATTGCGGCGCGCGTATTACCATAAAAAAGTTTATTTAAAAATGGCGCAATTAATAATAATTTAATAGGACAATTGATAAATATAAATAGACTGGTAAAAGTGCATAAGTGCGGATTTATAAACGGTTTTGAGTATTTTAGGCGGTACAGTTTTTTATTTATTTATTTATTCTTTATTTATTTCTTTATATAAACATAATTTACAAAGCATTACACAGAAAATAACAATTTTACAGTTATATCAAATCACAGGTTAAAGGTTTACAATTTCATCGAGCAAGTTCTTTATTCATTTACACAATTAAAGTAAATTAGACACTCAAAACGTATGTCAATGTTGATGTGAGTCTGATGCCTATGCTAGGTATAGAAAGACCTGTATTACAGGTCATCAGTCTCGCATCACCCCGGACTACTTAGCATACTACATACGATCGAATTTTGACAAAAAGTTAATATCTATGCAAGGCTTACTACTTCTAATGTTATAACCCATTTGATTGCATTGTGTATGTGTACGTGGGTGTATCTACGTGTGTATGTGAGTATCTCTCTGTGTGTGTGAGTGTGTGTGTGTGTGTGGGTGTGTGAGTGTGCGTGCGTGTGTGTGCATGCGTGTGTTTATGAGGGTGAGTATTTGTTTGTATGAACGAGTGATACGTACTGATTGCTTATGCATGTGTGAGCATCCCATGTCAACCACTAGCGCAACTGAAAACTATAATTGTGGATTGATTAATTTATCATTGAATTAATTCTTCAGTTTTATCATAATTAAGATGCAACAACAATCCTGTAACCTTCAATTTACACCCATGCTTTGTAAGCGGGTCTATGTCTAGCAAAGCGTTAATTCTATTATAAAGATGGTCACCCAGATAACAAAAGAACCTATGAGCAAATTTAGTTCTGAATTGCATGCCGGTACAAACAACATGCTTTCTTCGTTTATTTATATTCAACTGTGGATTATATGGGAGTATAGAATGTTTGCGGAGCACCACCGCCAAAACAAAGAGCTGACGGACAGTTAGAACCTTCCAATGCCTGTACACGTCAACAGTGGGACAAAGGAATGGAAGGAAAGCGCTCACTTTCAGCACTGCTCTCTGCACACGTTCTACCTTTATAAGGTGAGTTTTTGCAGCACCTCCCCAACTAGATATACAATATCCCAACAAGGATTGGCACAGTGATAAATATATCATCCTTACGGTAGAGTGGTTTGCGATATGACGAAGAATTTTAAACATGTAAATTAATTTCATAATTCTTGAGACCAGAAGATCCAAATGAGGTTGAAAGTTAAGGCAGCAATCTATCATGACTCCCAGATATTTTACTTTATCAGTAGGTTGCAAATTAGGACAGTGACAATTTGTCTGAGATAGACACGAGCCTAAATGCGTGGTCAATGTATGACCAGTAGGAAGACCCCGTCTAGTTATGGAAAAACAAATGTATTTGGTTTTCATTACATTTAGTGAGAGAGAGTTATGCATTAACCAATCTGTAACCAAATTCAGTCCCAACTGAGCATACCGGAAAGCATCTTCCCATTAATGTTCCTTCCTTCCCATTAAAATTCCAACATCCCGTAAATGAAATATATAAATAATAAATTAAATGAATTAACAGAGTTATTGCTCTTTATTCTTGGTTTGCAATTAAATTTCAAGATTTCGACTTAATTCCGCAAGTAATCAATCTTGGGGTCATAGATAGGTACTATTTTTATTTCCTTTTGTGTATTAAATTTATAGAAACAATAATCACATGACGTAAAATTATTTTTATCATATGATCGATTTATTATCGATTAATTATTTCAAGAACTGTTTCATAGTCTGTGGTTGTTTGTTATGCACAGGGTACTTCACTCAATCAATCAAATCGTCAATAAAGTATGATATTACAGTAAAATTTTTAGTATGTTATTCCGAAAAAAAAAATAACATGTGTAATTTATAGGCGTGAGCTGTCAAAAAGATAATAAGTGGCCGGACGGGGTATAGTACAGTCACTTCTATAGTAAGTATACTATACTTAGAAAAAATAATATGAAAACTTAATACATAATTTATATCAATTTTACATATCATATTAAGACTTTGCAAAAAGTTCTTTTGATTTTTAAAACTATATTATAAAACCAAAAGCGTGTCGAATGCTTAATTATATAATAAAAATTATGTCACTCATGCTGTTTGCCTATCATTTAAGAATTACATTAACTATTACGAGAAAATTAACGACAAATTATAGGACTAGATTTAAACTTTTATATTTAAAAAATATATTGAAGATTTACAAAATCAAGCGCAAGAAATTAAAATAAATAACATAACAGTAATTAATTTAGAAGTATATAGTAGGTGATTGTCAATTTGATGTCAACTTCAAAAATTTTCTCTCTAAATTTTATTTTCATATTTTATTATTTTGATCATATTTCTTTATTAAATTGACATCAAATTGCATAAAATAATTCCGACAATATCGGAATTATATATAAACTACAAGATTTCGCTTTAACGGTTTTTCTTTTTCAGATTTCCTGAGCGTGGCGTTGCCGAGCAATGACAGCGGCCTGAGGCAGGCAGCCGGCTGCCCCTGCAGCGGGTCTCCGTGCTGCCGACGCCGCAGCAACGCCATTATAGTGACTTTATGTGTGTTTATTTAAGTGTACATTGTTTAGTGCTATATTATGTCCAATAGTTTTAAAACAACAAATGTATCTCAGCCGGAACTTTTCACTTGTCCCGAATGCACTAATGGAAGGTTGTTTAGAGGCCGCAAAGGCTTAAAAATTCACACCACCCGTTGCCACAGCGATCTATTAGTGCATTCATTACCTATTATAACCGATACTTCATCAACCGTAACCAGTGATAATAATTCGGTTCCATTTGAAAAATTTATTTTGAAATGTCACCAAAATATACCGCTCGTTAAACGAGTTCCTAGAGGAGCGAGGATGTCTCTAGCCAGATCTCTATCAGCTGTGATTAAAAAATGTATTTCGGACACTGATTCGGCCTGGCAAAATCTTTTTTTGTTTTCCTACAAATTTTTACATGTTGATAAAACCAAAAATGGTTCTTTATCAACAAAATTAAAACAGAATAGCTTATTAGACATTCCCATTAATATTCCTAAAAACTGCCCACGACCTTTATATTCTGACTCTAACAAAATTATTGAAAATAAAGCAATGGATGGAGATCTTAAGAATGCAGCTCGCATTCTTTTCTCTAGCGATACCCTCGCACCTTTTGATAATAAAACGCTAGAAGCCTTACGCGAAAAGCATCCGTTACCGAATCCAGCGTCCTTGCTTCCAAGTCCACCTATTTCCAATAATGTTTTACAGGTTAAAGATGAAGACACCTATGCTGCAATTATGTCGTTCACAAGTGGCTCTGCTAGCGGCATAGACGGCATCACACCACAACATCTTAAAGATCTTGTGAGTGTCTCAGCCGGTGACGCTGGCAGGGCTCTCTTGAATGACATAACCATTCTTTGTAATTTCATGTTATCTGGCAAGGTAACTTCATCTTTTTTGTCTCATATTTACGGTGCGAGACTATGTGCCTTTAACAAAAAAGACGGTAGCATCCGTCCAATTGCTATTGGGACCACATTTCGCCGCCTGGCGTCTAAATTAGCATGTAGACACATAGTCTCTACCCTAAAATCAAAATTCCAACCAATACAAGTAGGTTTTGGAAGCAAAGGAGGCTGTGAGGCAGCAGTTCACGCGGCTCGTACTTTTTTAAAAAGCAATGAGGCTGAAGTTCTGCTGAAAGTTGATGTAAAGAATGCTTTTAATTCTTTAGACAGAGCAACCTTGCTTAACGAAGTTTCATTACATCTCCCTGAAATTTACCCTTATGTTTGGCAATGTTACAGTTCACCGTCTAAACTACTTTTTGGTGAAAATACTATTTTATCTAATGTCGGCGTTCAGCAAGGAGACCCACTAGGTCCGGCTCTTTTTAGTCTAGGTATCCACAAATGCATTGCAAATTTAAAATCAAAATTGAACATATGGTACCTAGATGATGGAACCATAGGAGGTAAAGTGGACGATGTCGTTGAAGACTTAATCAAAATTAAAACCGAGTTTGATAAAATTGGTCTCAAATTAAATTTTTCGAAATGTGAAATTTTTTTCACGGATCTTTTATCACTTTCTAAAATTAATTTGGCAACGGAATTATTTAATAAAATTGCTCCTAATTTAAAAATACTTCAAAGAAGTACACTTTGTCTCCTAGGTGCACCAATTTTTGATGAAGGCATACAGCCAATTTTGGATAATAAAATTAAAATATTCGTTGAAAACACTGACAAATTGGCTAATCTAAATTCTCATATTGCCTATACTATTTTAAAATATTGTCTATTTGTCCCAAAATTAATGTATATATTACGCGCAAGCCCAATTTGGAAATTTCCTGGACTGACCGAAAAACTTGATGCCACTTTAAAAAATTCATTAGAAAAAATTCTAAATTTATCTTTTGATGAAAATTCATGGACCCAAGCTACTTTACCTATTAGAGACGGTGGCATCGGCGTGAGAAAAATTTCTAGTGTCGCTCTTCCTGCTTTTCTTGCTTCTGTGCATAGTATTAAGGGTCTATGTTCTGACATTTTAAAATCAAATTCAGTCGAAATTACAGATGCTACAGATGCAATAGAAAATTGGAAGTTAAGGTGTTCTAATGGCGATATCCCGAAGGATGTTACAAAGCAAAAACTTTGGGATATGCCAATAGTTCACAATACTCATATAAATTTGACGCTAAATCTTACAAGTGACAAAAACCGTGCCAGGCTTCTAGCTTTATCAAATAAAGAGTCAGGTCACTGGTTACACGCAATGCCGTCAAAAAACCTTGGGACACTTTTAGACAATGAAAGTTTTAGAATTGCTGTCGGTCTCCGGTTGGGAACTCCACTGTGCTTTGAACACAGATGTCCGTGCGGAAAGGAGGTTGATTCTTTCGGACTACACGGCCTTTCCTGCAACAAGAGTTCAGGTAGGTTTTCCCGCCACGGTTCCCTAAATGATACCATAAAAAGAGCTCTTGCCACCATCGACGTTCCTGCTCTTATCGAGCCTACTGGAATTAGTCGCGATGATGGCAAGAGACCTGATGGACTGACGTTGGTTCCCTGGGAAAGGGGACGGGCGCTTTTGTGGGACGCAACCTGCGTTGACACACTTGCTCCGTCTCATGTCAGGGAAACAGCCTTAAAAGCGGGAGCCGCGGCGGAGAAAGCTGAAACGACTAAACGGCACAAATATTCGTCACTAATTCCAAATTACATCTTTGTGCCGTTTGCAGTCGAAACACTTGGACCTTGGAGTAGCAGTGCAAAAAAATTCTTAAATGAGATAACTCCTCGCCTTATTGCCTCCACTGGTGACAAGAGGGCTGGTGCATTTTTTGCCCAGAGAATCGGCATAGCGATTCAACGGGGAAATGCTGCCAGCATTCTTGGCACAATTCCACGCGGACATGATTTGTACCATAACTATCTGTAAATATTTAGTTCTTAAGTTGTGATTTGTAAATATGTATAATGTTTAATAAACTATTGTTTTTTATTTAGAAGCAAAACTTCAAATTTGTCAAAGTTTTGTTGTTCCTAAATGAAATAAAGCGCTTTTAGCGCTTTATATTTGGTGAGTAAACAAAAGCAGCGGTGTTTCATTACACCTGTCTAGTAGACCTTCAATATCCGCCACTCTGATTCCTAGCAAAGTTGATTACATTTAAATTATTTCCTCAATACAATTGATATTAAGTGTAACATTCTTTAATACTTTTGTTGACTAACTATGTAAGTTGATTGTTTATTCATAAATAAATAAATTAAAAGTAAAAAACCTTTTTAAAAAACAAGCTTTTATTTGAATGCACTAAAACGAAAAAAATAAATTTTTACTTTAAAACTTTTACTATCTACTTATAAAGTCATTACAAATAATCTATATGATATAAAAGCTTGTCGCGAGATAGTACTCGTATTTCCTTAGTTTGAAAATTTTAATAGTTAAAATCAATCACATCAATTTATTTAATTTACTTGTTTACAAGCAAATCTTGCGACAAGCTTTTATATCATATAGATTATGTGTAATGACTTTATAAGTAGATAGTAAAAGTTTTAAAGTAAAAATTTATTTTTTTCGTTTTAGTGCATTCAAATAAAAGCTTGTTTTTTAAAAAGGTTTTTTACTTTTAATTTATTTTTGACTTTTTAGTCGGTTATCACGTCACTTTATTCTAATTATTCTTAGCAAGCCCTTTCATTTGATACCCATATTGTAGAAGTGCACTAAAAATAACTAGTCCGCACTCTTGGATATGCCGCCATATTGGATGTAGAATGACGTCACAAAGGTAACCATGCATTGGCATCCAAATTGAACCTATATACAAAATTTCAGCTCAATTGGTTGAAGATATCTGCTTCAAAATTGAGTTGCAAGATTTCACCTGAACAAACATACATACATACAAACTATGCATTGTCATCCAAATTGAACCTGTATACAAAGTTTCAGCTCAATTGGTTGAAGATATTTGCTTCAAAATTGAGTTGCAAGATTTCACCCGAACAAACATACATACATGCAAACCATGCATTGTCATCCAAATTGAACCTGTATACAAAGTTTCAGCTCAATTGCTTGAAGATATTTGCTTCAAAATTGAGTTGCAAGATTTCACCCGAACAAACATACATACATACATAAATACATACAAATCATGCATTGTCATCTAAATTGAACCTGTATACAAAATTTCAGCTCAATCGGTTGAAGATATCTGCTTCAAAATTGAGTTGCAAGATTTCACCCGAACAAACATTCATTAAATTTACATACATACATACATACATACATTGCAAGTTAAATAAAAGCTTGTAATAAAAAGATAGACACATTCTAAATTAACACAGTTGTTTATGTATTTAACGCAACGGTCACAGCACTGGTTTCTGGCTGTTGCGCTGGCGGTTGCGCGTTCGATCCCCGCACATGACAAACATATGTATTGGCTATGCAGATGTTTGCCGCAGTCTGGTTGTGCAGTCCTTGTAGGTCTCCCCACCGTGCTTCGGAGAGCACATTAAGCCGTCGGTCGCGGTTGTTATCATGTACACCTGATAGTGATCGTTACTCATATCCGCCAGTAGGGAATATATCCGCCAACCCACATTGGAGTAGCGTGGTCGATTAAGCTCTGATCCTTCTCCTACATGGAGAAATAGGCCTATGCCCAGCAGTGGGATATTACAGGCTGAAGTGTGATATGTATTTAACAATTTATTGCAAATTTGAAATTACTAACAGTATAAAACTTAAAAAAGGTTCAAAGGCGCCGTTATCACTAATAGTGATCTATTACAGACAGCCCCCAAAGATAGAGAAAATTTTGTTAAATTAATTATTTAAACTACATAATTATTATATGAGTTATAATGAAACAAAATGATTTCTTTAACTTACTCTGTGTTGCATACTTTTTGGCTTTTGCTAACTTTAATTATTTTCATTTTTATGTAGATTCTTGTATTATCTATTTTTTAACAAATTGTAAATATAACAATGTTAGAAAAAAAAACCTGTGTGGTTTTATGAAACCACAGTAAAGGTGAAACTTTTTCACATTATAAACATTTAACTAAAATTTTTTGGAATAATATTCCATTATAGGTAGGGGTCCCTGGTACATATTTTTCACCTGATTAGTAACAAGCTAATTTTCCGGGAGTAGCTTCATTTTGATGAGACGAACAAAAAGTTCCTCTTCAAAAACTCTCGATTGTGGTAGATAATAGAGTTAGCAGGAGATAGAGCAGCAGTGAGCGTAGGACCGGGATAACGTACCACGCGCTTTGTAGGACAATATTACCATCAAATTATATAAATATTAACTATTTAAAAGAAAAAAAAATCAGAAAGAAAAATCAATTTTTGATGACCTTACGAGGCCATCAAGTTGATGACCTCGTAAGGTCATTAAAAATTATTACTAACCAGCTGATTTTTTTTTCTTTTAGTTAGTTAATATTTATATAATTTGATGGTAATATTGTCCTACAAATTGCGTGGTACGTTATCCCGGTCCTACGCTCACTGCTTCTCTATCTCCTGCTAACTCTATTATCTACCACAATCGAGAGTTTTTGAAGAGGAACTTTTTGTTCGTCTCATCAAAATGAAGCTACTCCCAGAAAATTAGTTTGTTACTAATCAGGTGAAAAATATGTACTAGGGATCCCTACATATTAAGGGTATAATAACTTTAAAAATCGCTATATCAATTACGGCCGACCGTCACGCGACATGCAACACACAGACGAAAAAGTTTCAGTAATAAAAGTTTCACTTTAAAAATCTCATCACATATGAAACAAAGATCAAACAATTTAAAAGAGCATAAAAAATAATATTTTAAGAAGTATACTTATTACTGCAAACTCTACCACGCCGCTCTACCGCAGACGTAAGCACTTTACAATAAAGACCCTTATACATCTTAAATAATGTGAAAAATGACACAAAAATCCTTGCACCTTCATTATTTATATTTTTAAAAACTTATTATTAATTGAAACAGTACAGTTTGAGGGTCGCATCTGCGTATAAATAGTGCGCAAGAGTCGCGCGCGTTGTTTACTCACAAATTAGTACCAAAGTAGGTACAGTGCTTGGAGCCATGCTCGCGATGAAACAGGTCTGTTGGATTTTATTCTTATTATTGACTAGAATTATTTTATTTTTAACCAACTTCAAAAAAGGAGGTGGTTACTCAATTCGACAGTATATATTTTTTTATGTGTGTTCGCGGATAACTTTTTTTTTATAATTTGATAGGCTTGCGTTTGACCACTATTTCACCTGATGTTAAGTGAGAATGCGGTCTAGGATGGAGCACGCTTACCTAGTAATAGCCTATTCACTCGCGACTTAAAGATGCCCAGATTGTAGCTTTCCGGGAACTTCGTCGTTTATGAACCGATTTTGCTGATTCTTATCTTTGTTAGAAAGGGGAAATCCCAAGGGTGGTACGAATCTGATGATGGCATACCAGAGAAATCGGGAGGAATCTTCGAAAATCGTAATGTCGACTAGTGCGTTTGTTAATTTTTGTCGATGTAATTCGGTTTGCTAGCAAACACAACTAATACATACTTGGATACTTGTAGCTATAAATTTACTTAGCACAAAGTAATTCTTATTTTGATTTAGTTAATCAGAAATTATAAAATAAATATTTTATAACTTTGAAGTCGATGCCTTCAGTACTATATCCACCACAGATATTCACCGAATTTGTGAACTTTATGCCGTGCGCGGTCTCCGAATACTATTATAAGAAGATAATTAATTAGGTACTACAGGATAGATATTCCGTAATAATTACCTGCCAATATTAGCTTAAGGGGTGAGAAAAAATGATAATACCTATACCTAGTTATTGTTTTACTTGGCACCAACTTCAAAATTATAAAATATTTATTTTATAATTTCTGATTAACTAAATCAAAATAAGAATTACTTTGTGCTAAGTAAATTTATTTGTTACTTTTTAGTTTCCTGTTTGAAGTCGGTTTTTTTTTTGTTGAAAATTATTTTATTTTACAATTTTTAGTGATGTGTAGACCTAATTAGGATGCTTCTCGTCAGTATTAAGTAAGCCCAACAAAATAAAACGCTTCAGCCTGTAATATCCTACTCCTGGGCATAGGCCTCTTTCTTCATGTAAGAGAAGGATCAGAGCTTAATCCACCACGCTGCTCTACTGTGGTTTGGCGGATATATTCCTTACTATAATAAACAATGAATAAACGCTTCACACTCAACGGCCCTCAGTAGGGTTTTCTCCTGTGTCGGGAGTCCGGAAACATACACAACACACAAACACAAACGCCCAGACCACGAAAAACATCTATATGGCCAATACAAATGTCCGTCGTGAGCGGGAATCGAACCCGCGACCGCCAGCGCAACAGTCAGTGCTGTGACCGCTGCGCTAACGCGTCGTCATAAGTACCTACTATATATGAGTAAAGATCGCTATTAGGTGTTCGTGATATACAACCGGGACTGACAGCCTAGCGTGTTTTCCGGGACCGAACCGAAACCTACAGACCGAAAATAAATATTTGTATAAACATAAATATAATATACACTCCGAGCGGGAATCAAACCCGCGACCGTCGGTGTTTAGGCGCCGCCGACACGGCACATGCACCATTATATCAAAGCGGTCGTCAAACAACCAAAAGTAACTGCTGTAAATTATTGAGGAATTCCCTCGACTATTTATGGGCTCCATCATCAGACCTGTAATGGCACTTTTAACTCATATGGGTGCAAAGTTCTCATCAATAGAAATGAATGAAGCTCAAACAGCAGGTGATTGCTGTAAATAGTTGAAGATTTCCCTCGACTATTTATGGGCTCCATCATCAGACCTGTAATGGCACTTTTAACTCATATGGGTGCAAAGTTCTCATCAATAGAAATGAATGAAGCTCAAACAGCAGGTGATTGCTGTAAATAGTTGAAGATTTCCCTCAACTGTCTTTCGACTCCATCATCAGATCGACTCCAGACCTTCATTAAATAGTAGTGCTTTATAGTAGTTAAGGAAAAAGTGATAAAACGCACTAGTCGTCACTACAATTTTCGAGGGTTCCCCTCGATTTCTCTGGGATCCCATCATCAGATCTTGGTTTCCTTATCATGGTACCTAAGTTGGGATATCTCCTTTCCAACAAAAAAAGAATTATCAAAATCGGTTCATAAACGACGAAGTTATGCCCGAACATACATAAAAAAAAAAAAAAAAATATACGGTCGAATTGAGAAACCTCCTCCTTTTTTGAAGTCGGTTAAAAATCAAGTCAAACATTTTAATTTAAGTAGTCTTCAAAAGAACTATTGAAATCTTTGTACACTTCTTTATATTATTTAGCTATTGCAAGTCTCGTATAGACTATTATGAAAAGATCTCTTTTTCCAGCAAGACCGCTTTTGTAAATATTTGTTTATTTGTCTGCAATTATTGTTCTATTTTAGTTGTGTGTGTATAATTGTGTGTGCATATACGTTTATAATTTGTTATTTAATTGAACGAATGTTTATGTGAAGTTACAACCTGTATATAATGTTGATTTCGTTGTGAATAATCAGAAAACAAAAAAATTCAAAAGGCAACAGCTTTTTCTTTGACGTTCTAATCATATATTCCAAGGTTGGAATTCAATAAATTAAATTGTGTTTTGTTATAAGCTCATATTGCTTATGTACTATTGGTGACAGCTGTGTAATAGCTTTGCAGCTGAGTTTTTTTTTAATATAATTAGGTTAGCAAACAAGCGTACGGCTCACCTGATGGTACGCGATTATCGTAGATTATTATAGACGTCTCCAACACCAGAAGCATTGCAAACGCGTTGTCGACCCTATCCGCGATTCCTCCCAGTAGCTCGAGATATAAGTTAGTAAAGATAGAAAGTTACGAGAAGAGTTACGTTTAGTAATAATACTGTAGGGGCAAGAGAGAGATGTGCACACATTTTCTTTCTCTCTTCTGGAAGCTAAAGAAGTTTTACTTCAGTCGTGTGTTCTAAAGCACACTCGTTTTTTTAAAGTTAGAATATTGTTATTTTCTTTGATATTTCATGTGCAGTATAAGATTTAAAAAAAAATGACAGAAAGGAAGGAAAGATTTTTTTTTACTATAAAAACTTCTTCTTCTTCGTGTGCTTCATTACTGAAGGTCGTGCTTGTATAAAAACTTACTACTTACAAAACTAAACAATTTTTATACCTTATAGTATGGTAGGCAACAACAGAAATTATTTATGTAGGTACTTAGTGCAATATAAATACAAAATTGCAGTACATACGTTGTACTTGATGACCCTCATGGGTACCTATACATAGGTGTTTATGGCATAAGCATCGCTGCACGACAGAGGCTTGATGTTATCTTAATTCAGATCATATCACGACTACAATACCTTTAAAAGTAATTTAAAGTTAAATTTAATGTTTATTTCATTATGAACTTGTTGTGATTTGTATCTCGATTTTCATTCAGACCAAGGGCTCTGAACTTATTTACTGTTTATCTTAAGCCTAACAGATGAATCTTACCTACTATAAACTACTAATTTATAACAACAAAGTCTTGAAACATTTGACAACAAACAAGCCTGACTATGACTCCTAGATAGTAGTATATTAATATGCAACAATAATTTAAGAGAAAATAACGATTCAGCCTGTAAAATCAGTAGGATGTATATATAAATATAGATAGTGGTCTGGGCATAGGCCTCTTTCTCCATGTAGGATAAATATTGGAGCTTAATCCACCACGCTGCTCCACTGCGGGTTGGAAGATATGTTCCCTACTATGAGTAACAATCGCTATCAGATATTTCATGATAACAATCGGAACCGACGGCTATACGTGCTCTACGAGGCACGGTGGGGAGACCCAGAAGGACAGACATCCAAACCGGAAAGAAATCCCGAGCGGGAATCGAACCCACAAACCATCGGTGTTTTAGGCGACAAAACGCACCACTATACCAGAGGAAAAAATATTAAAACGTATAATATAAATGTAATAGTCATTCTATGGTTCTTAGCAATTGTCACTTGAATAATTGTTGTTGAACAGTTGGCGCAGTTTGTAGTGACCCTGCTTTCTGCTCCGGGGGTTGTGGGTTCGATTCCCACCCCGAGTCTGGGTGTAATATACATATTTATTTATATATTTATGTATATATTATTTATAAGTATGTTTATTGAAAAAAAAATATGTAGCTATACCAGTCGGCTGTTACCTATAACACAAGCATTAAGTTGCTTACTTTAGGAACAGACGACCGTGTGTGTATTGTGTAGATATTTAAAAAAAAAAAGATTTGTATATATCTAATACAAATACGTCGATATCCTTGACATTGACTTGACATTGCTAATAATATTAAAACACTCTATTTCCTCTTCCGACATATGCGATAATGTCTGCTGTCAGCTGTACCATCAAGGCTTTCATAGTGTTGACAAATCATCATTACAGGCTATCGTAGTCCACTGCTGGAATAGGCCTTTCCAAGTTCACGCCAAAAATGGAGCGAATATTGTTTTGCCCATAGTCACCACACCACGCAGGCGGGTTGGTGAACTTGGTGACCGTAGTGCTGGCTTTGTCGCAATGTTGTTGAATGTACATATATGTTAAAAAATTTTTAATATTTTACAAATGCGTTAAGGGATCGTAAGCAGAAAAGGTATTAAAAATTTTAATAATAATTATTTGTTTCAATTTATTTAGTAACTAGTGACCCGCCCCGGCTTCGCATGGGTGAAATGCTGATTTTTGTTCGATAACAATAAAATATAGCCTATATCACTTCTGACTAGTGTAGCTTTCTATTAGTAAAAGAATGGTATGATAGGTTCAGTATTTGCGAAGATTACCCCCTACAAACAAAGTTATAAACTTTACCTCTTTATAATACTAGCTGACCTGGCAAACTTCGTACCGCCTTTTTTTTGTTAAATTTAATAATTACATAATAATATACCAAAATAAAATATAGCCTATCTTTCAAGTTGAATCAAACTGCACACGGTGTGCAAATTTGATTAAAATCGGTTAAGTGGTATAGGAGTCCATTGAGGACAAACATTGTGACACGAGATTTATATATATTTAGTAATTTACAAAATCAATAAAACAGTTAATTTTCCCTTTTTACCACAGGTGTATGGCGTGTCCATGTGTGGACCATGTTAAAGGTCTAATGACGTTTTAATATTTACCTTCAGAACCTTCTACATTTTACTAAGAAATATTGTGTCAAGTTTTACTTTGGTAATAGTCCCATATACATACAACTATAAAATGTGATGCGTATGCGATGACCTGAATTCTATACTATATTTCTCATTTTATGACGATCGCTCAAATTACCATTTTGACTTATTTGTAAAGTAATTACTCGAATGTAGAATTGGCAGAGATCATTTAAATTTTTTTTGCATGTAATTGTTTCAAAAATGGTAAAATAATTTCGCTAGATTTTTCAAGGATTTTTTTGGCAAACAAGCGTACGGCTCACCTGATGGCTGATGGTAAGCGATTACCGTAGCTTATAGACGTCTGTAACACCAAGAACATCACTAGTGCGTTTCCAACTTTGAACACATATCCCCCCCTCCCTACAGGGGTAACATAGCGCTTTCCTAGGAGCTCTGGCTACCCGTTTCACAGAAGGACTAATTTCACACTAGAAGTTAAAAAAATAATTCAAGGATTAAAACTTATTGTCATTAAAATATTACATTGATTTTATTTCTCATTATTAAAACTTTGTAATAATTATTTTAAAAGGAAGTATGATATTAATAACACATGTTATAGCTGTCGACATTGTACAAAGCCTCGTTGACTTTAAGTTCAAGGTTTAATATCTAGGTCGTGCAAAACTAACGTTTAATCATATTGTCAGTAATGGGCCTTATATATTATTATCATATTTGAAGTGTATTACGAGAAAAACATTTTTAAAGTTACTTAGCTTTTTTGCTGTTTGTTATTTATTTATTTTGAAACACCAACGCAAAGTACACTACGCTTACATGAAAATTAATACTAAAAACGTTTGCTTTCACATTAAAGGTAAAAATAACTAATTATCAAGAAAACACGACCTAATAACAAACAAAAAGGAAGTAAATTAGTAAATATTAGAATTGAAAGTATAAGAGAGGAAAAGAAACGAAAAAGAAAAAAATATATCATATAAATAAATTCTATTCACAGCCTACGAAACTAGACGTTTTAATATAAGATCTTTAGATCACTATAATCACTCACTATAAAGTATAAGTTGAAAGTTAAAGTTTAATGGGAAATGGGCATGACGAAAGATTTTGAAAACCTCTTTCATAATGTGGGTACACATTTACTATTTACGAAAATACCTATATTTCGGTAATAAATATAAGTTTAAGGATGTTTAAAACTATTTTCTAATATGTTTTCAATGAGAGCGGCAAAACGGCTGCCCATTTTATGTACATATCTATATATTTATATGAATATTCTATAAAGCCTTCACCTGGGTCTTCCTTAAACATACACCTGGGTGAACTGGGTCGCAAGTCCTGGGCACTGCTTTCAGTTTGTCCCACTGCCACACGCTGCCCCCCCCTTCCCTTTACCCGCTCGGTGAATCCGTCGATTGCTAAGTAGTTCGTCCTCCCTCCCGTTAACTAATAACTATCTTGTTACTCTTACTCTTCTTATTTACAAGTTTGACCCTCCTCACTTCCGACATAATATATTTTGACATTCATGTCTTGAAAGTAAAATCTTGTAGCGCATACTTTTACTGGGCCCTGTTTTATACTGTATGTATTTAGCAAGGTCTTTACCAATAAATGACAATATCATATATCATGTTAATTAATCGCTCTATTGATGAACTCAGTACCTATATAGCAGTAAGCTCTAACTGCTATCGACATTGTCAGAAATGAAATTAAACAAAATAATATACTCGTAGATTTATCAATTTGTACTATATTGTTTTTGGAGTTTATTGGAGTTTACTCCTTAAGATTCGATTTTCATATAAGGCCCACGGTATGACAAAAAAAGAGGAGTAAAATCTATTGAACGAATGACCTCTTTACGCTGACGCTTATCCAGTAGGCTTCCGATAGATGGCGTGATTTTTTCGTTTATTTACCATTTGATATGGTATTAATCTTTTTCTTATACTGGTAAACCTTTTTTGTGCCTATTTAGACAGTCAGTTAAAGGAGTAAACTCCAGTCGTGCGTCGGAGCTGACACACACACTTTTTTGTGTACTATTAAAATAAATACTTATATGAATATTATCTCTATAATGTAATTCATTTGTTATGTATGTATAACTGAGAAGTGATGTGTATGTGTGGTTCAATTTAATGTTTCAAGCGTATGAGTAAAATCTTAAGGTCGATTGATATGTTTAAAATCAATGAATATAAAATATATATTTTTTTAGTTTTTCTTTAAAAAAAGCTTAGGTTGAGAAGGTTTGGTAATGAGAAGAAAGATTATACATTTTGTTATCTTTTAAGCATTTTTTTTTCAAATTTCAGATTTTGTTGTTAATATTCGTCGTCTGCGTGGTCTGTGACGCGCGACCAGACAGCGCTGGACACGTTCCACTTCCCGGCCCTAGACTATCATACGGTAACGATATCATTTCTATTATACGACCTAATATTATCAAATACACAGCTTCAATTACATCGACAAGTAATACAACGAAAATATGTATATAGTCAAGTAAATACGCGCTATCAAAGATTACTCAAAACGTAGTAATCAGATCTCGATTAAATTTAAACAAAAGTACATGAAAAGTAAAAAGCTTTTGATAAGAATCATCAAAATCGATAAACCCAGTGAAAAGTTATGCGGTTTAATACAACGTAGGTCGACGAAAAAATAGTCAAGTAAATACAATTATTAGACATTACTCTAAAAGTACTTGTCAGATCTCAATTAAATTTAAATGAGACCACATGACACGCAACACCTTTTATATAAAACAAAATTCATCACAATCGGTCCACCCAGTCAAAAGTTCTGATATATAATCGAATTGAGAACCTCCTCTTTTTTTTGGAAGTCGGTTGAAAACACCTAACGGTAAACGATTACCGTAGCGGCGTAGCCTATGGACGCCGGCGAAACCAGAAGCATCGCAAGTACGATGCTGACCTTATCCCGTACCCTCCTCAGGGTCTTTAACTACTTTACTCATCACAGGAACACAATACTACTTGAAAGCGATATTATTGAAGTTATACTTCTTTTGGCGCTTTAGAGAAAAATGATGAGAGTAAATTTTTACAATGCGCGTGCGAATACGAAGTAGTTCAAGCATGCATGTAGATGCCGCTGGTTTTGCAGACAAGAAAGTAGTCTTTATTATTTCTAAGAGATGGCGTTGTGGACTTATTGTCTAATTATTAAGTGGTAGGTTTTTTGGAAGTATTTTAATATTCTAGCTTGAAGTGTATAACTTCTTACGTGCGTACATAAGTACACATACACTTTTTTTTTTATTTAAAGTCAGTCTTAATACCTACTGAATATTATCAAATGACGAAAGTTTAAAAGAGAAGAAATTTAATTGTATTTTATTATATAGTATTACAACTTTTGAATTTAAGATATAATATGTATTTACTTACTCACTCACTCACTTCAGCCTATCGCAGTCCACTGCTGGACATAGGCCCAAGTTCGCGCCAGACATCCCGGTTTTCCGCAATTGTCATAAATTTACTTATTACCCAATAAAATAAATATAATACGTATTGAAAAAAAAAACTATGTCTAAAATCTAATAAATATGTCAAGGTTAATAAACTCGCTTGGAATATAATTTTTTTTACAATAGCACAATTAATACAACTAACTATTACAAGGAAGTATTTAACAATGAATGTAGCTCACATTATGTGTGGGAACTTACTCGAATTTAATTAATTTTATATTGTATTTTAGGTGGCATTCCCTACGGCAGTGTAAGCGGTAATGTGGCGGAATACTTCAGACAACTGGGGCCATCTATCGGTCGGGCCGGGAACTTGCGCGGCTCTGCGTCTATCGACTATGCACCAATTGAGCAATATCTGTAACAGATGGCGCTAATTATTTTAGTTTAATTTATTTATTTTTAGTATTTTATTGAAGTTATTATTTGTAATTAAAGATTGTTGCGTTTTGTTTATTTCTACTTTATTTTTTAGTGAAAGATAATAAAAAGTACACATTCCATTGCCATATGTAGTCAATTAGTCATAATTATTTTTTAGTATCCGAGCCCCCCTCAACCATGGTCTAAAATCTCATGGTAAATTAGTGCATGTATCGATGTTATACTAAAAAACAACTTTTGAAGTTATACTTCTTTGGGGCCAACCATAAATTACGTCACACGAATTACTCGATTTTTCGACCCCTCCCCCGTCCTTGTCACTGATGGTCACATTTTTGAGACCCCCCTCCCTACCTAGTGTGACGTCACATATTTTGCAATTTTGCATGATCAAACTGATGACAGTTTTGACGTTATTTTTATTTTCATTTTCATAAAAGTCAATTCACCTATAAAACAAACAAAACTTTAATTTTTGAAGTTAGTTATTGATAGGTACCTATACCCCGTCCGGCCACTTATTATCTTTTTGAAACTTCAAGAAATTTTGACATTTATAGTGACTGCCTCACACGTTATTTATTCGATTTGAAATAATAATTGATTTTATTTAAGAAGAACTTTCAATCGATTTAATGAAACACATTTAGTTTAAAAATATTGTTTATTTATTCGTTTATTAGTTTTTTTAATTATAAATGAAATATAAAAATAATAAATAAATGAATGAACAGAGTTATTGCTCTTTACTCTTGGTTTGAAATTAAATTTCAAGATTTCGACTTAATTCCTTGCAAACATTATAGTGATAACAACAAAGTACCTATACCCCGTCCGGCGACTAATGATCTTTTTGACACTTCAAGAAATTTTGACATTAGTGACTGCCTCACACGTTATTTATTCGATTCGAAATAATAATCGATTTTATTTAAGAAGAACTTACAATCGATTTAATTAAATACATTTAGTTTCGAAATATTATTTATTTATGCGTTTATTAGTTTTTTAAATATAAATGAATTATATAAATAATAAATAAATGAATTAACCGAGTTATTGCTCTTTATTCTTGGTTTGCAATTAAATTTCAAGATTTCGACTTAATTCCTTGCAAGTAATCAATCTTGGGGTCATAGATACTATTTTTATTTCCTTTTTTTGTATTAAACTAGCTTGTGCGCGCGACTTCGTCCCCGTGGAATAGGACCACCCGATTTTGAAACATTCTTCATTAGTGCTACGCTCCTATTGGTCTTAGCGTGATGATATATAGCCTATAGCCTTCGTCGATAAATGGGCTATCTAACACTGAAAGAATTTTTCAAATCGGTCTAGTAGATCCTGAGATTAGCGCGTTCAAACAAACAAACAAACAAACAAACAAACAAACTCTTCAGCTTTATTATATTTTTTATTGTATTAAATTTATAGAAACAATAATCACATGACGTAAAATTATTTTTATCATATGATCGATTTATTATCGATTTATTATTTCAAGAACTGTTTCATAGTCTGTGGTTGTTTGTTATGCACAGGGTACTTCACTCAATCAATCAAATCGTCAATAAAGTATGAAATTACTGTAAAAATTTTAGTACGTTATTCCGAAAAAAAAAACAATTGTAATTTATAGGCGTGGGCTGTCAAAAAGATCATTAGTCGCCGGACGGGGTATAGTCTTTATCATTGCTAAGAGATGGCGTTGTGGACTTGTCTAATTATTAAGTAGTAGTTTTTTTTGGAAGTATTTTAATACTCTAGCTTGAATTGAAAAGTATAACTTCTTACGTGCGTACATAAGTACACACACACATTTTTTTTCATGTCATCTCAAAAATTGTTTTTGAGCCTAACAGATTTTTATTTAAACATAAGGTAGGTCTCTATTGTCTTAGTTGTCCCACATTAAAACTGTACTGAAATAGTTTTCAATATAATATTAAACAGAAACTAAATTTCGTAGCGTCGCGGGCATAGGTATACATTATTTCTTCGGTCAAGCGTCGCAGGAGTATGAAGGCAGTTTAAGACATCTGCAATCGAATGTTTGTGTTGAAAATGTTGCGTTACAAGGAATAATAGACCACAATGCTTCCACACATTTACTATGTTATCATTAATAATGCAATCAATGAAATTGTGGACTAGGGTCTCTACACCTGGTTCAGTAGCCCTACTTTACTTCGCTTACTGTAACGTGTAATGGTACCTATATGTAATGCAGTTGTATTATTTTATATTTTTGACGTGACAACGTCTAATAAATCGATGAAAGCCGGGCGGCATGCACGACAAAGGATGACTCATTGTAGCGTTACAATCACTGTAGCGTTACGCTAATTGTCACGTTACGCTCATTGTACGCTTGTGCCGCATCTATCTCTCTTCCACTCGATTGGCCTATGCGTCCAAGGAGATGTTTTGTTATGACGTTGTCACGTTAAACTATCGTCCGTAAACCGACTTTACAGACAAACATTTTTTTTTTGTAAGATAAGATCCTGTGAAAGGAAACCCAGAATATAATAAATGTCCGTAGCGTTTACATGTAGGTACTCGTACATGCATTGGTATGTACTAATGCTATACTTATATAAAAGGCGTATAATAGGCGTATATATATAATAGGCGTATAATAAAAAAATATTACTTTTTTTACTATAATCAATAATCATGCTTAACTGAGGTAAGGCACGGCAGGAAATATCCTGCCCAAAATCAAGCAGCTTGACAGACAGGGAAAGTACCTCGATCTTACAGAAGATGACAGCTAAATAATAATACTTTTAAGCAGTGTTGTGTTCCTGTGGTGAGTAAGGTGACCAGAGCTCCTGGGGGGGGGGGGTTGGGGATAGAGTCGGCAACGCGCTTGCGATGCTTCTGGTGTTGCAGACGTCTATAAGTTACGGTAATCGATCAGGTGAGCCGCTTGTTTGATAAAAAATATTAATGTATGTACTCGTAGCAACAGCTAACAATGTGTTCGACAAACAACGTGCAACGATAGCTAAGTTATCATCCAACGTGTAGGGTATATATTTCATCTATTTTTATTAAAGGCTACTTTTATCGACTGGCTTACTATGTATAATCAGACAATTATTCCAGACATATTTTGAAGTAAAACTGCTTTACGCACGCTTGACTTGGGGAGTAAGCTGGTGAATGTGTGACGGGAGCGTTATGAAAAGTGTGATCGGGTTAGGCAAACGGAAGGAAGGAGATATAAGTTAGATGGAGCTAAAGAAGTTTTACTTCAGTCGTGTGGTCTAAACTTCTAAGGCACACTGTTTTTTTTAAATACTTTTCTTTTTTTAGTAATTAAAACACACCTAACAATGATTTCAGCAGTGTCATTCAACGAGCCATTTTAAAGAAAAAAGTCATCTTCTCTAAAATTAAGTAGTTAAAAATTAGAAGTTATATCAGTACTTATCGAAGTGACGACGTGGTTTCCATTGTTGATTCGTTTCAGATAATTCGACAGACAGACAAATCTTAAGGTTTTAAGGTCATTTCCTTATTCCAGTGATAAGTTAATTATCTACAATTAACTAATAAATTAAATCTAAAAACTAATAGATTTAAAAAAATGTGCTGTGTGGTTACGGCAGTAAAGAATATAGCTAACCACTCTCTTCTTGTGGCTGTCGTAAGAGGCGACTAAGGGATAACACAGTTTCGCTACCAACATGGAACTTAAAAGTCGACCGACGCGATGGTGGGATTACCATCCAAGTGCTGGGTTTGAAATACACCGGCCGAAGACGGGCAGCGACGTCTTCGGTGCGACAAAGCCAGCCCTGCGGTCACCAACCCGTCTGCCCAGCGTGGTGACTATGGGCAAAACACATGAGTTCGCGGTATTTTTGACGCGAACTTGTGGAGGGCTATGTCGAGCTGTGGACTGCGATAGGCTGAAGTGAACTAAAATAAAAATAGGTATTTATTACATTACATAGTAATTAACTTCTAATGCAAGTCTACGCAAAATAAAATATAATTTTATTCGGTATCTCATTCCAAAAATATACCTACCATAGTTGATATATAAGAATAAAATTACAGACTATGTACTGATATAAATTACTAAAAGCTTTTTAAGGTATAAGAATTTTCAACATTTATATATTACTAGCTGACTCCACAAACGTTGTTTGCCATACCTATATGTTATTAACCTCCTTAACACCCCCCCCATAACGTAAGGGTATGAAAGTAAGGTGTTAGCCGATTCTCAGACCTACCCGATATGGACACAAAATTTCATAAAAATCGGTCCAGCCGTTTCCGAGGAGTATGGTAACTAACATTGTGAGCCACGAGAATTTTATATAGGTATCTATAAGATTCAATATAAATCAATATATTATGTAGATACTTTATTTATTTCATTGATTAAAAAATATACTAATAAAAGAAGATTAACAATAACGACGATAAGACTAAAAATAAGATTAATAAAAATAAACTAACTATATCGTAGATAAGCGTTACATTTGTGCAAAGAAAAAGTAAAATGAATTGAGCTGGAAAAGAATCGGAGCTTGAACCATCACGCTGCTCCACTGCTAGGTATTTCCTACTATGAGCTACGATCGACATCAGGTTTCTATGAATACATTCGGGATCCGGAAAAACGGCCATGGTAGGGTAACCCACACGTACATAATTTCCTGACCGAAAAACATATATTTGTACAAACACAAATATTCATTATAATAAAACAACTTTGACTATGGTTGCTGTAAAGTATCCGAAACGTCGGGCATCTAAAAGACTTATTGCGATAAAATCCGAAAAAGTTGTTTCGTTATAATGAGTGAAATTCGCGTAAACATTAGAAAACAAATATTCATATTGATTGAGAAAATTATAGTCGGAGATATTAGAATTTTAAGTGTAGACTTTTTAGACTCATTATAACACTATAAACTATTCTAGGTCTAAGCTTAGATACACTAACTCACTAACCCAATGCCCAAATATATTCCACTTGAAAAGGTGAATGAATTTACCGTTTTAAACAAAAAATACGCGGATACACCAACTGTACATTAGAAACTATAAAAATTCAAACCACGGTGAATTTTCTTACATCCATTGAGAACTTTTAGTGGCTCCTGTGACGCGAACACGTCTTTGATAATTCCAGAATCGCCTCTATACAGTTAACATATTGACAAAATAGCTTCACAGAATGTTGGTTCGTATTGTATAATTATATAAGGATGATAATGTTGTAAGTATTTTTAAGTAACAGTCACAGTGAGCTACATAATGATTGTCAATTCATGTCATGAAATGATGCGGTATTTGAACGGTCAACGTAACATATTTGGCAATACATAATAATACGATATATCTTCGGAGAAAAGAGTTACGCATCGAAAGAAAAAAGATAACAATCTTATTGTTATTTTACTCAAAGTTAGAATCATAATCATTTATATCAATTTAAGTCTATGTTTGATAGTATGAAGATGTAAACAAATGAGGTAGGTACTATGTGCTGTAAACACTGTCGTTGTTAACATCCTAGCATCTCACAGATGACTTCATTCTCTTATGGCGGATAAGAGCCAATTTATCTCCCTTTTCCTTTTCTAAGTAAGTTTCTTTATAATTGTGGTATGTACGGTACCAAAAGTGATTCTGACCAGCGATTTCTAAACATCAAGTGACATTCGCTTCAGCCTGTAATAACCCACTGCTGGGCATAGGCCTCTTTCCCCATGTAGGAGAAGGATTAGAGCTTAATAACCACGCTGCTCCAGTGCGGGTTGGCGGATATATTCCCTACTTCGGGTAACGATCGCTATCAGGTGTACATGATAACAACAGGGACCGGCTTAACGTGCTCTCATTGTCACGGTGGAGATTACTTTATATAAAAATCGTGACTGATACTCAAGGACCCTATTTATGAAAGTAATAATTTTTGACAGTCGGCCTCACAATTAATGGCTGTCATTGCAATGAAATTCTGCAACGGATGTTCCAAAATACACAACACAAACGACATCGTCCACGATATATATTGTCGTAAATTTTTTTTTATTAATTGAGGCACAGTAGTACCTAAATATAATTATTTATAGGTATACTCAAAAATTTGAACGGACTGAATGTGGAGGTTTGTCAACCACATATAATGTTATTTTCTGTGTTGTTTAATGTGTTTGAAGCTACATAATTTTGTTTTCAAGTATTTATGTTTTTCACTTGTGAGTAAGGCAGCCAGAACACTTGGGGGGGAAAGCGCTCGTTTTGCTTATGGTTTTGCAGGCATCCATTGGCAAAAGTCACGTCACGTTAAAATATGCAAAAAAATCCACCATTTACTTTACCAGCAACATAGACCGATAGAGGTGTTTCCACATATTATGTGAAGCTATTTTTAACAAAGTTAGATGAAATTTTACAAGTACATGTATTGTGATTCCCTATTTATTTCTCTCTCTCTCTTTCGTTACCCTGCCCCTGTTGCAGTCTTCTGCTGAACACAAGCCTCCTCAAGTTTACGCCGACTTCGTCAATTGTCTGCAATACTCATCTAACCATCGCCGACGATCTGAAATGATATGATTGATTTTTAATTATTAAGTATTAAGTATAAGCATTTGGATATTGCATATTATTTAACGTCATATATAGCTTTTCCAGCAACTTAGTAAATTAACTGAATATTAGTTTAGGTTTAAAAACACGT
The DNA here is from genome assembly GCA_905220545.2 of Melitaea athalia. Taxonomy (NCBI): domain Eukaryota; kingdom Metazoa; phylum Arthropoda; class Insecta; order Lepidoptera; family Nymphalidae; genus Melitaea; species Melitaea athalia. The sequence continues at coordinate 1,217,131 of HG992180.1, forward strand.
TAAGTTATAGTCTCTCGGAATTCATGCAACGGTCTAACAAAGAATAATTGGTGTCGCATGCGTACTCTTGGTGTGCAAAATTAACAAAAGCCATCTCAATGACAGATGTAATGAAGAGAAACGTAAGGATGGAGCCGCGACCACTGTGTCCATTTAACGCCTTCGGACACAAGCAGAAGCGACAGCGATCGGGATAAGCGACAGCGGGAACTGTTAGTGATCGTAAAAATAATTCAATAAACGAATAGCTCGTTTAGTAGCCTATAGATGCCTGCAACACTATAAGCATCGCTAGCGCATGGCTAGTGCGTTGCCGACACTACCCATAACCCCCCCCCCCCAAGAGCTCTAGTCACCTACGCATCACAGGAACACAACAGTGCTTGAAAGAAGCGCTGTTGTTTTTGAAAAGAAGCAGTATTATTCAGTTCTGATCTTCTGTAAGGGATATTTCCTGCTCTGCCCTACTTCAGATAACCCCACTTGCCAAGTTTCCTTACAATTAGTTTAATAATATTTGCGCAAAAGAGCAAACAACATCCTACAAAACTATATAATTTCAATTTTAGTAAGGTCTAATTAAAAAATAATAATATTAAACCGCTTCTGCCAATGCGTGTGATCGTATTCTGTGAGGAAACAGCGCCTATTGTGTTTAGCGACCCTACTTATCTAATTACAGTCGCCCCTTCATTACTAAACACGAAATTACACACAATGTAACCGTTTTGTATGTACAATACATGGATTCGTATCGACTTAAATACTGTTTAATATTTTGACAGACAATTTAAAACTTCTGTTCATAACTATTTGTCAAATGTAATGAAAAAATGTTCTATGGGTTTACTTTATACGCTACTAGCCGACCCGTGCCCACTTCGTTGGGCGTTATAATCCATTTCACATAAGAAGGGTACGGTGAAATTTGATATGTTCCAATACACTCTCACTATTTTCAGCAAATCAGATAAATATAAATGTTTTAAAATCACCAATTAATTTCTAAGGCAAATAATAATGCTTGATTAGATTGAATTGTTGACACGGCACGTCAGAGGGCGCAGGTTCAAATCCTGCTGATTTAAAATCTTTATATATTTTTATCTTTTTCCTTTTATCTTGTCACTCCTGAATAGTGTAGCTTTCTGTTAGCGAAAGAATTTTCATGATCGGATCAGTATTTGCGAAGATTACCCCGTATATACAAACAAAGTTATAAACTTTACCTCTTTATAATATTAAGTATAGATATTGTAGTTGTAATATTTTTTGGGCAATGATGAAATAAAAAGAAATGAAAGTAGGTACATAAAAATTTACTTGGACAATTAGTGTACACCTTAATAATAAAACATTTTCTTTACTCTTTTTTACAAATATATTGAAAAATGTTTAAAAAAAAAGTACTAGCTGTGCCTATTAGTTTTTCTTATTCTAATAATTGTGTTTGCTCGCAAACAAACAAAAAACTGACTTCAATTATATTGACAAGTAAAACAACATAAGTAGACGATCAAATTTTAATTGGACCACAACCACATAACATGCACCACCTTTCAATAAAAAAAATATATAATCGAAATCGCACCCAGTCAAGCTTAGAGTATAGTAATGTATACTCTAAGCAGTCGAGTTCTGAGGTAACATACATTAAAAAAAAAATTACAATTGAATTGAGAACCTCTTCCTTTTTTGGAAGTCTGGAAAAGACATTGAAGGACAAAACTAGTATGTTCTTCTGCAATAATATGTATTATTTATCTGTATTATTGGCCGATTCATAGAATTCGTTTAAAATCTCTTAATTAGTAGAGGAAACTTCTCTCGTACATTTTAGATTAGAATTCCAAGATAACTGAATCAGGAACTGAAAACAGCATCCCATGTCTTGCAACATATTTGGTTTTATAATGAATCAAAAATACGGAGGGACAAACAATCACCTGAAAAATAAATCGATTTAGCTTCTACGGCTTTCATGATTTTTATATAAATTTACATTAAGCCTTTGAAACGTTTTTCCAAAATTTATCTCATCTACTTTGATACAAGTAGGTATCGGCCGGTTAAAATTTAATTATATTGTTATTAAAAATTTAAAAACTTTACAACCTTCTTTAATATATTTATTTATTAGATCTTTATAACATTCTCTTCTTCTTACTCATGTATGGTGTTTTGGAGCGGTTAAATTTTAAAAAACAGCTACTATATCATTTTTGAGTTATGAATATTTGTATGAATGAATCTAACGTTTTTGTTAGGTACTAGGTTTTGAAGTTTTTATTGATAAACCTAAAAAAAAAACTTCACTTTAACATTACTAAAAAAAATTATAAAAATAGTAATTTCATTGTATTTAAAAATAAATCTTGTGTAATTGAAATAGTGGAATATTTAAGGTATGGGAAATACCCACTCCATCGCTGACAAAACGTGATCGTACGAGTAATCTCAATATTTTAATTTTGTTAATGTTCGTTGCTACACTTCTGCTTTCGTTATAAATCGTACTATTGTGTTTTAAAGCCTATAATCTTAATAAATAAATAGGCTTTGTAATGTAAAGAAAAAGATAAATGTTAAGATATAAGAAATATGTATGTGCGTTAATTACATTACACAATTCTTTAAAAGACTTAAAAATGATTATATTCTGTATTCCTTATTTATTTATATATATTTTTTGTTGATGTATTTGTAATGTTTTCATAGATTTGATACAAAATACTTGATTGATTTTGAGTAAATTACGTAAGTAGTGAGAAGTTAGTGATGCTGTATTTCATGTAAGATATTACTAATTTTATAGGTACTATAACACATTTTATAATTATATTATTTTCAAGTTTTACTGCAGCGTTTCATGCCAATTCTTCTCTGTAGAATCTACATTCCGGTAGCTTCATTTTTAAAAATAATAATCAATAAAAATTTTAATTTTTAAAATGACGATTCGAAAGCTTGCTTTTAAGGCGTATTGGAATGAAATTATTTTTGATTTGATTGATTGATTTTGATATTTCAAGAAAACCCACATTTTTTGTACACTTTATTTTATCTTTTTTATAAAAAGGATATGCTTTGATTTAATTCTTTTTTATGTTTTGATATATTCCTTGTTCAATCTAATTAATACCTACCTAATATAAGTAACATGATTTTTTTAATGGTATAAGTTATGGTGTACGTACATTCTTGGACTCTTCGAATTCGCCATCGCGTGCTAATCCAAACACCATGGAGGTCAATGGCACCATGGAAGGAAGCTCAGCCGACCGTACATGTCTAGGACGCAATGGTCATATAAAACAGACGTCTCCGAAACTATGGTCAGTGTTGTATGGGATTTGAAACAAGATGGCTTCCAGAAAAGTAAGTGGAAATTTTTATTCGTTTTTATTTTTTCGTTTTGGAAATTATTGGCGTTAGATTCAGTTGTGTTTGATAAAAAAGTAATGTTTAAAGGAAGGGATATTTTTTATTAAGTTTTTTATTATCTATTATTATTTTTATCAATTTTAAAATTTGACCAATTTTAATTAACGGTGTATTTTTGCCAGTATTTTCATTTTTATACTGAATATAATTACGTGAATTCTTTTATAGATTTTAATAAACGTAATTTATTTTAGAATTAACGAAATTTTTTTTAGAATTTTTTTACTATTGATTTTATTGTTGACAAAATATATTTACAGCCTTACAATATCGTATTCTATTATTAATTTTTTTTTAAAGTTATATTACAATCTTAAACAATATTTAAAATTAGTGCATACAATTTTAGTGACCATCCATTTTTATTTTCAGAAATTCATACGTAATTACATAAATATATATTTTTAAATTAACGAAGTTATATACTTTTAGGTCGCTTTGTTCACCTTTGCTTGCCTGCTAGCCGTGGCTCTATCTGCGCCTGCGCAGGAACCCAAAGATCTCGAAACCGAAAAGGGAGATCTACAAACAGCAGCATCCCATTGGGGTGGACACTATGGCGGATACGGATGGGGTCATCATTACGGTTACCCTCATTATGGCTACGGATGGGGATGGCCGAGTTACGGCTACGGGTGGTATGGTGGTTGGCCGTATGGTGGATATTATGGCAGTCATGGTTACTGGTGGTAAATTCTAAAAAGTTTTACATTGAAAAGAGGCTAAAAAATTATTTCCAAAGACATTTAAAAATTAGATTGAAAATATGTGTTATTTAAATAGAATAGGGATTTAATGATATTTTTCTTGTGAAACATGTTTTAGCACTTTTTCGGAAAAGTGTTGGCCATGTTTAGTATTATTATGAACAATATGTGTTCTAATTGTAAAATACAAATCAGCAGCACAAAAAGGTAATTATGTTTGACATAACAAAAAAAAAAAAAAAAAAAACGTGACCTCAATATTAATCACTTAATACAAACATTGACTAAAATAATTAAGTAACGAAAACATCTTAAAACGTAATAAAAACTATCCTTTTTATATTGAGTATGTAAATATTTAATGTCTGCGCTTTACCTCGATTGCATGTTTTCATTATTTTCTATAAATCATTTATTGACTATAAAAGGAAGAACAGTTGTAATTCACGTCTGCAAAAACATATTTAAAAATATCTTTTAAATTAAAATTAAATATTTTTTAAATTAAAATTAAAAATTAAATATTTTGATGATGACGTTATTAAAATTATTATAAATTTTTTTATTTTATTTTAAAATATTTTAAAATATCTAAGCGCTATTTAAAACTAAATGAATTAAGGCGTAAAACTGACTATCTACTAACCATGTTTGTCAAATCTAATAAGGAATAATAATGTGACAAATATGGTCAATATTCCGTTCTACGTCTAAATAGTTTAATAGCAATGACAGTTTACAAAGTTTAACTATTCAATGTTAAACTATTTCTATTGTATTTTTAAAAAAAATTACGTTATTTCAAAATTTTCAACCTCTATTTAGAACTAGATGCATTCAAATTAACGTAATACTGGATATTAATCATGTTTGTTAATAATATCATTGTGACAAACATGGTCAATATTCTTAATATTATTATTATATTCGTTTTACGTCTGAATAATATATATTAGTTTCTATGAGAACTTAAAAGGTGTAACTGTTCACTTTCTAAATGACATCTTATTTAAATGCTTGCCTATTCGCTATTATAATAATTATTGTAATGTATTTGTAATGTAATGTATTGTAATGTATTTGTAACATTGTATAAATAATAAGTATTTAAGTATAAATGTACAACACCTTTGATATTATAAATTATATTATTTTTCTAATGTCGGCAGACGGCAGGGATATAATACGATTAGTGTTTTTGTCAAATGCTAAAATATTATGTGGAAGCTGAACATAATAAATTGTAAGTATATTAGTTTGTGAATAAACCTCACTGTTTGTGAAAGCATTATTATCTTTTATTTACCTACCTTATTGTTAAATAGCATGGATTATTCAATTGAAGAGAAACTATTTCGCCAATGTCATGCGAGAGGGAGAAGACATCTTGGAGAATATTTAAGACATTCTAATCATTAATGAAACTATACGAATTATGAACAAATTAAGGTAACAAGCGTTGCAGGGGCAAAAGTTTGGATAACAATTATTTATAGTTATAGTTTGAGATCTTTATTTGTACTAGTGGGCGCCCAGAGGTCTAAATTCGAAAATAATTAAAACATTTAAATTAAAGAAAACCAAAAAATAATGAAAATAAAGAACCTTTTTTTTAATATTTCAATTTGACTGCAGACTTTGACAATTAACAAAAGAGCGTGTGTTTGTCAAATACAACATGGTAGTGTGCGTACTGTGTAATGATTTTTTTATTGATTTAATATACTTTTATACATAATTAAAAAAAATATTAGCATTCTGCAGTTATTCTCTATATAAACTACTAGCTTCTGCGCGCGACTTCGTCCGCGTGGAATAGGACCAATTCTGTCATACATGATTTGTGCGAAAATTTAACCGTTTACGCAGCGGAAGCTCTCAAAAAGAAAAAAAACCTGATTTTGAAACATTATTCATTGGTGCTACGCTCATATTGGTCTTAGCGTAATGATATATAGCCTATAGCCTTCCTCGATAAATGGGCTATCTAACACTGAAAGAATTTTTCAAATCGGACTAGTAGATCCTGAGATTAGCGCGTTCAAACAATCAAACAAACAAACAAACTCTTCAGCTTTATTATATTACTAGCTTCTGCGCGCGACTTCGTCGGCGTGGACTCCACTCCTATTGGTCTTAGCGTGATGATACATAGCCTATAGCCTTCCTCGATAAATGGGCTATCTAACACTGTAAGAATTTTTCAAATCGGCCCAGTAGTTCCAGAGATTACCGCGTTCAAACAAACAAACACACAAACAAACAAACAAACAAACAACCAAACAAAAAACTCTTCAGCTTTATATATTAGTATAGATAATTGTACGATATTTCATCGCAATTTTCGTAAAAAGGGGTACAAAGTTTTTGCTTCACGTATTAATATATAGATAACATTCGTTTTTAGCTCGGATATTTTTCTTGTAGGTTCAGTATGCTGTATGCCTCGGAGAACACTAAAGGCTTTCCATGTGTTCGGTATGACAAAAATGTTATAACCAACTGAGGAAGGGCACATCAGGAAATATCCTGCTCAAAATCAGGAGCAGCCTACAGCCACAGCTAAATAATACTGTTTTCAAGCAGTGTTGTGTTTAAGGTAAACAGAGGTCCTAGGGGGGATTAGGGGTAGGGTCGGCAACATGTTTGCGATGCTTCTGGTGATTGTAGGCATCTATGAGCTATGGTAATCACTAATCACTTACCATCAGGTCGACCGAATACTAACCTGACTAGCAAAGGGACGCCTATAAGCAGATTCAGTTATACGTAGATTAAAAATAAGAATGTGTTTTTTAAATATTATTATTGTTTAGCTTTTTAATTACTGAAGTTGCAATATTTTTATTTATTACTTATTGACTCTCAACCCTACCTGTTACGAGGTAGAGTCTGGAGGCAGTTTTCTTACTATTATAGTATAATCAAAATGACAGATTAGTGCAGTGATCATAGTACCGGCGTTGCTGTGGAGGTCGCACGTGTGATCCCTGCTTGTGACAAATGTTTGTATAGGTCCCACAGATGGTTGTCGTGGTCTGGAAATCTGGACGTTATGTTTGTCTTGTATGTTTCAGGAGAGAGAGTATTTTTCTTGTGTGTCAGGATTTTTTACGATTTTGGTTCAAATAGAAACGTTAGAAAAGAACAACGTTAAAATATGACTACTCCATTGGCTAAGTTGTTAATGGCATTTCCGTTAGATGGTTACAATCTCCGCCACGCGTCTGGGTGTAATTAAATATTGTATATGTATATGTGTTACGTTTTGATAACTAAAATAATTAAAAAATATAAATGCGATAATTGTTTTTCAAGTAAAATTTCTTTACGCATGCTTGACTTGGGGAGTAAGCTGGTGAATGCGAGACGTGAGCGTTACGAAAAGTGTGATCGGGTGAGGCGAACGGAGCAAGAGAGAGAGAGAGAGAGGTGCGAGCACACATTTTCTTTCTCTCTTTCTCTCATAGCCGTTATACGTTTCGTACATATATCTAAAACACCGTGCAGACCTATGCAGAAGTTTTACTTCAGTCGTGTGGTCTAAAGCACACTCGTTTTTTGAAGTAAAACTTCTTTAGGCGTATGAAGGGTAAAATTTGAGCTAACGCGGCAACGTCAGAGATGGTCAGTACTCGGATGGGTGACACCTGGGAACACCGTGTGACGTTGGATTTTTGTTTTTTTTTTTCAATTAGTTTTTTTGTTTTTTTTTAATGAGTTTTTTTTAATTAGCTTTTTTTTCAATTAGTTTTCCAAAGAAGTTTCACTTCTGACATGACTGTACCTACTTTGTACGCACGAAATTTTTTATATTATTATATTGTTAAATATTTTAAATTATCGTATTTAATGTTTTATTATTATTAAATTTATTAAATCTAATTAAAAACCAATACTATTTTCATTAGAATTTATAATTATAAACATACCTCAAAACATTATAGCAATTCCGCGCAGCACACATCTTGCTTAAATAAATAATGTAGGCTCTAACGCTTCAGCCTGTAATACTCCACTTCTAGGCCTATGCCTTTTTCGTCTTGTAGGCGAAGGATCAGAGCTTAATCCACCACGCTGCTCCAATGCGGGTTGGCGGATATTCCCTAATATGAGTAACGATCGCTATCAGGTGTACATGATAACAACCGGTACCGACCGCCTAACGTGCTCTCCGAGGCACGATGGGGATACCCACAAGGACTTCACAAACTCCCAGACCACGGCAAACATCTGTATCTGTATGGCCAATACAAATGTTTGTCATGTTCGGGGACAGGTTCATTTAAAGAGTAACTGTGGAGTTTCTTGGAGATACTTCTCTGAAGAATCTACATTCCGAATCGGGTTCACTTCAAGGGCGGATCCAGCTTTGGCACCAGGGGGGGGGGGGGCACAGTCATGGTCAAGGCGCCAAGGGGGAGGGTCACATAGTCGTGGTCAAGTAAAAAGAAGTTATAATTTAATTTTTATAATGATAGATAGGTACAGGTAAAAAGTAGGTATTTTATTAATTTATGTAGGTAATGTACTTAAAAATATTTATATTGTGACAAAAATCTTGTTTAACAATTTTAATTAATGGTCCACCTAGCTCCTGGACAAAGCCCAGAGGGGGGGTCATGACCCCGTGACCCCCCCCCCCCCCGGATCCACCAGTGGTTCACTTTAACTATAATTTAATTAATTAAGGTAGGGCACAGCAGGAAATATTCCGTTAAAAATGTGAGCAGTCCGGTTCGGGAAGTATCTCGATCGTGAAGATGAGCACAGATAAATAATACTACTTTCAAGCAGTGTAGTGTTCCCGATCAGGCTTATTCGCTAGTATCCTCTGTCCTATATGTGGCAATAGGCAGGTCCCAATGAGTACTGGTAATACGGCATCCTCTGTTCCAGGAGACCGTACATAAGAGTAAGCTCTTGGTGGAGAATCTTGGCCGCTTAGTTATATTTGTACAAGTACTCATTGTTAGCAAGCGCAGAACACCAGAAAGCACATGCCTGAGTGACTCACAGGGATGACGATAGGCTCGATAGAAGTCGGGAGTACCATCCTTCAGGATGTGCTGTCGGTAGTTGTTCATCTTGACCTGATCTTGTATTACTTAGGCAAAACCTTAGGTTTCTCGGTTCTCCAAAGAGGTCCCGAATCGCAGAAACTGCACGGAGGCCTTACTGTCTACGTGAGGTGCGTGGAGAGCCTTGTAAAACCGTCCATGCAGCCCTTTCTCCATTCATCCGGTCTCCCGGTTAGAGGTGTTTAGTATAACTTATTATTATAATTATTATTATATTTTAATTAACGAATGAAATAAAATATAATCCTTAAATTATAATATAAATATTTCATCTACTTTTTTTCCTAAATATACTTTTTACACTAGCCACCACCACCACCACCACTTCAGCCTATCACAGTCCACTGTTGGACATAGGCCTGCACAAGTTCGCGCCCGACATTATGACGCGAACTCATGTGTTTTGCCCATAGTCACCACGCTGGGCAGGCGGGTTGGTGACCGCAGGGCTGGCTTTGTCGCACCGAAGACGCTGCTGCCCGTCTTTGACCTGTGTATTTCAAAGCCAGCATGGATGGTTATCCCGCCATCCGTCGGCTTTTTAAGTTCCAAGGTGGTAGTGGAACTGTGTTATCCCTTAGTCGCCTCTTACGACACTCACGGGAAGAGAGGGGGTGGCTACATTCTTTAGTGCCGTAACCACACAGCACACAGTAAGTAAGTAAGTTTACAGTAGCAGTTTATCGTATTTTTTTAGTTTCATAAATCACTATTCAAATAGTATTTTTAATTACAAGCAAAAACACATTCGTAATTATCAGTCGTTTTTTTTTTACATAAATTACATTAAGAATAGTCAATAAAAGTAATTAATCTTCAAACACAATGTTTACATCATAAATCATATTCTTCCCGGAAGTGTAATATCGTTTAACTATAACTTGTATCATTTTAATTGCCTTGGCATTTCAAAACTAACTTCTAAGTTCTAACATACAATATAACACAATTACAGTGTTATCAATGGACGTCCTTATTATGCTCCGGCACAGAAGTCATTAAATTTTCTGATGCACTAGTGGGTCCGATTACTTTGCTTATACTAATATTATAAAGCCGAAAAGTTTGTTTGTTTTCTTGTTTAAACACGCTTAGCTCAGGAACTACTGGCTACGATTTCGATTCAGCCTGTAACATCCCGCTGCTGGTCATAGGTATCTTTCTCCATGTAGGAAGGGTCGGAGCTCAGTTCACCACGCTGCTTCACTGCGGATTGGCGGATACTTCACTCTATATTAGTATCTAACGATCGCTATCAGGTGTACCTATATGATAGCAACCGGGACCGACAGCTTTACATGCTCTCCGAGGCACGGTTAGGAGATCCACAAGAACAGATAACCAGACTGGAAATAAATATTTGCATAAACGCAAATATCCACTCCGAGTGGAAATCGAACCCGCGACCGCCCGTGTTTAGGTACCGAAGACACGGCATTCGCACCATTAGAACGGACGTCTCTACTAGTGGTTCGAATTGAAAAATTCTTTTTGTTTTGTATAGTCAATTTACCGAGGAAGGCTATAAGCTTTTTTTCCAAAAATGAACACGTGTGAAACTGCGGAGAACAGCGTTGTATTTAATATACACATAGTCAAATCTTTAAGATGTATAGGTGGGTACTATAAATGAATTAAAAATAATAGTTCGCAATGAATGACAAGAAAAAAACAAAATAATTTATTTTTATGGGTTGTTATTTTCAAGATCAAATGAACTTTAAAAATAAACAAGTCTAGCAAAATATATCATCTCAATTTTTATTTATGTCCATTTGTATGAAGTGATTCTGACGTGTCCTTATATTGTACCTGGGTGACCGAGCCTTGCTCGGTATTTTCATTTTATTTTTTGTTTTTTTTTTCTCGGTATTTTTATATTTTAATTTTATTTAAATAATAAATCACGAGTGAAATTTAAAAAAAAAAGAAAAAAAATTTATCTGGAGACTGAGATTCGAACCCGGGTCAACACGATTTGACACCCGCCGATTTCCTAATTACGCCATTAAAGCTATGTTGACGCGTAGTGAAATTAAGCTTCGTATTCTAATGATATTTTTTCATTGCTTAAAAACAGGGATAAAACGACATTTTTTTTAAATGAATCCTAGCTAGATCAATTTTTCGCCTCCGAAATCCCCTGCATACTAAATTTCACGAAAATCGTTGGAGCCGATTCCGAGATTCAGAAAATATATATATATATATATATATACAAGAATTGCTCGTTTAATAGTATATAATAAGATTAAACGTCATCTCGAAGATATTTTTATTCTATAATAGCAATAAGAACGCCTTTCCATTTGTATATTTCTTTCTCCCTTAAGGTATTGTTGTTATTTTTAACGACTTCAAAAAAACATAGAGTTTCTCAATTCGAGTGGATCTTTTTATGTGTTTTATCTCAGAACTTTTTAATGTATGCACTTTCAATCATTATTTTTTTTATCGAACTGCTTGGCATGTTGTCCCATTTAAATTATTTATATAATTGAGATCTGACAAGTACTTTTTGAGTTACATCTAATGCGTATTTACTTGACAATTTTATCGACGATCTACATTGTACTATACCTCAATTTTTTTACTGGGTGTATCGATTTTGATGATTCTTTTTTAATCGAAAGCTGAAGCATGTTTTGTAGTTTCATTTAAATTTGATCGAAATTGTTTGAGTTATCTCTAATAATGCATATTTATTGACTAGTATCACATTTATCTATTATCTTGTATTACTGGTTGATGTACTTGAAGGTTTTTTCTCGTTTTAGCAAACACAATTTGTTTAATTTAGTTTATGACTTATTATTGTTGTTGTTTTTTTGTATAACTAGGTCGGTAAACAAGCGTACTACGGCTCACATGATGGTAAGAGATTAAGTAGCTTATAGACGTCTACAACACCAGAAACATCGCAAGTGCTTTGCCGAACCTATCCCCTATTCTCCCCGGGAGCTCTGGTCACCGTACTCACCAACAGGAATACAACACTACGTGAAAACAGTTTTATTTAACTGTGATCTTCTGTAAGGTCGAGGTACTTCCCCAGTCGGGCTGATCATGCATCATCATCGGGGTGTCATACACCTCATGTTAAGCGGTTACCAGGAATCAAACTAGTATTATAAAAAAAAAAAACTTATAGACATATTTTAAAATTATACTTATAATGTAAACGCACAACGTATTATTTTAAGATATTACACACAACTAAATTACATAAAGCTTCTTACAATTTCATAAATAAATAAATATAAATACTAACAAAAGGTCATTTAGAATAATCACTAGTCTTATTTTGCACATGTTTGTTAATCCTTTCGTCCTAGATATCAGATGAACAATGAAAGTTTCGTAATACACACATATACAATATAATAATTTATATTTGTTATTTTAGTTTGTTTGCAAAATGTATAATAAAATATAATGATAAATCTTACATTACATGTACATTAGAGATGTAACCATTGTGTTTGTACTGAAACAGAAAACATTTAAACACGCATTATCAGGAACAACTCAAAATGACAAGCAATAGATTACGAATACAAAAAGAAAAAAGTACAAAGTTATGGGGTAGCGTATATTAAAAAAAATCTGTAACATACGGTCGTCTGTTCCTAAGGTAAGCAACTTATTGGTAATAGCCGCCTGTCAAAAAACTGAAACTCATACTCGAATCGGGAATCGAACCCGAAACCACCGAAGCAGAAAGTAGTGTCACTGCAAATTGCGCCAACGGGCTAGTCAAAAAGTATACTTAATCGAATTATAGCCCTCTTTTTTAAGTCGGATAAAAATTATTATAAACTATTGAATAACACTAGATTCTATTAATCTATTTCTTATAAGGAAAATGACTATTAAAGATGCCGATATTTTATGTAGGCGGTAGACAAGTGTGTATGTAGGCGAAATAGAATCATTAAAATAATAATGGACATACTGACGACTGACATTGCTCAAGAGATGAAGACGAGCTGTGTTCACAATACAACATAGCTCTAGATCAGGGATGTTAAAGATACGGCCCGCGATCACAATGTGTCACAGAAAGAATAATCATGAATCATTACTTCACTCGTTTCCTCGACGGAAGTTTTAAAATGCGCACTCTACGTTTTTTTTTTAATTTGAATCTGGCCCGCTTACACATTCTAAATTAAATATATGGTCCTCAGCAAAATTCAGTTTGATACCCCTGCTCAAGATGTCCTTAATTATATTTAACGGATAGTTATATAAAACGAATCTTTTTAAAATATATGTATATGTTTTACATTTGCATCATTGTCTATTAAAATTTTTTTTAAAGTTAAATCGATAAATCATCTAGTGCACTGATTAAGATATATTTCATTTTAAACTGAAATTATTAAATAAATAAAATCATAATACATCATAGAAAACATTTTAAGAAAGAACGCTTCGGTGAATTCAACGCATTTAGTTGATTATGTCTAAAATGGTAAGAGATTAAAATGATAAATCACTTTTTTATTTTGATAACTCTGATTTACATAGAAAAATATTCAATAAATGTTACGAAGGTCAGTTAATTGTATTCTGGGTCATACTAAATAACTTCATAAGAAACAGATTTATTTTATGTAAATATGTATTTTAATATCTTTATTATTATTTAGTAAAAGTATATATTTTTTAAATAATAGTCAACATAAATGGGGACTTAAACCACTTTACGCTGTGTTATCCACTAATGTTAATAATATTGAAGGGGCGGTTTTTGTTAAGCCTTTATACTAGAATATAATTAGTTATTTGAAGAGATTCTGAAGCCATACAGCCTTCGTGCCTTGTATATTTCAAGTATAATCAGCGCTTGAAGTTCTTAAGCAGTTATTTTACTTTAGGCAACCTCCACCAAGACCAACCAAGAGTTTAACTTTTTAAATCCATAACGTTTAGCGCGTTTTTTTCGACTAGTTAGTAAACATATTATGAAGGCCCTGTTCCACCGGTTGTGGATAAAATGTTATCCAGGACGTAAGTTACGAATAGACTTAACAGAAGAAAATACAATCGGCCACTAGGATATGTTTTCCTCAAACAATAAACTATAATTTTTTGATTTATATTTGGGAATAGAAATATCTCTAAAAAAAAAACGAGTGTGCTTTAGACCAGTGTTCCGCAAAGGGTGTACCGCGGCACACTGGTGTGCCGTGGTCGTTTATTGGTGTGCCTCGGAAAAATAAACTTTACGTTTGTTGATTAATAATAAATATTGTTTCGATGATTAATAAATAAATGTTGATTAATGTTACTTAAAAAATGTTTTTTTTTATTTGTGGTGTACCTCCAAAATATTGACCTTTTCCTAGGTGTACTTGGAACACAAAAAGTTTGCGGAACACTGCTTTAGACCACACGACTGAAGTAAAACTTCTTTAGCAATAGGCTTGCACAATAGGCCTGCACAGTGTCTTAGATATACAAAACGCAACTGGCTATTAGAGAAAGAGAGAAAGAAAATGTGTGCTCGCTACTCTCTCTATCTCTTTCTTGCTCCGTTCGCCTTGCCCGATCACACTTTTCGTAACGCTCTCGTCACGCATTCAGCGGCTTACTCCCGAGGTCAAGAGTGTGTAAAGAAAATTTTCTTAGCTAACTTTTATCTCTTGATTACTGCTATCCGTTAAATTAATCGCGTTATCCACAGTTGGTGAAACAGGTCCTAGGGATTTTATTTTATAATTGCCAGAGAAAGTCTTCTAGTATTCTTACCTTTTTGACATTTAAAGTGCGTGTCTAAAATAATACTAAAATACTTTAAAGTGATCGCAGTGAAAAATATACAGACGACTGCAGTATTAATAATAAAGTTATATTGGTGTCATTTTAGAAAAAATCCTTAAATGTAACCTCTCATACATTAACATGTGATTTTTATTATTATACAGTCTAATAACCCTCATTATTTTCGTAAAATCACTACTTTTTTATTTCTGATTCAGTGCAGATACCAAACTTTTCTTATAAGTTGACCAATATGTTCCTTTTATCGGGTTCCATTTAAATTTGCCTTTCCAAGCTGCGCAGCGCAATTATTATAAACCTATTCAGTTTAATGTCGTTTAATAATTTTAACTACGATATATAATTTTTCGGACTATCCGAGTCAAATCGAGACTTGGCCTTGCTTCCGGAAAGGTCAACGTGACGACCTCACCAACTAGCTACAAATTTATTCACGCCTTGTTAAATGTTTGTGATCTGCAGTGATGACATCTACATGGGCGTGCCATTTTGTAACCACTCGATATAAGGTCTATCGAAGTTTGTAAAGGAACTATTGTATTGATTTATAATGTTATGTTTGTTTATTTATAGTTTTATTGTTAATTAATTGATTTGATTGAATGCAATGAGTAGCTGAGTAAAACATCGACGTATTAACATCCATATACATGTATAGGGGAACGTTACTATAATAGGTGACATGTTTATAGAGAATGGGATGTCCAAAAATTATAATGGTCAAATGGTCTGGGGGTTGTAGGTCTTCGTCATGTGGTCAATATCTTCTAGAAGAATATTTTGCTTTTCAGGCTATTTTAAAAAATGGCTCGTAGTGGTTCGTAATGGCTCGGGCTTTTTAACGTATTGCAGGCACGGTGATTCACGTTGATCGCTTATTACCCAGTAAGTCGTACGCTTGTTTGCCGACCCAGTTGTATATGAAAATATTTCGAATGTCACAATAATAGTCATCTTCTGTTTACTCACCGAATTTCGATCTCTTTCGTAACTTATTCCACTAATATGGATATAATTATAAACGGTTCTTTTATTTCAAGGATTCTTATATTAGATTTTAACTGACGCGAGTTGCGGATGCGACGAAAATCATTTATAAACATTTTATTTCATAGAATTGGTAGTTTATTTTTTTATGTCGAATTGTTTGAATCAGAATTATGCTGTTTTATGTTTCCTCAAGATTAATTGCGTGTTTTACGAGTTCTCTTTATTCCGAATAATTCATAATTGTATTAGTAATGTGCCAACCGCAAGCCGACCCGCATTGGAGCAGTGTGGTAGATTAAGCTCTGATCCTTCTCCTACATGGGGAAAGAGGCCTATGTCCAGTAGTGGGATATTATAAGCTGAAGCGAATTAGTAGTTTGATTAGTTTTCTGCAGAACATAATGATTGACGATTACGATTCAGCCTGTAACACCCCACTGCTGGGCATATGTCTCTTTCTGAATGTAGGAGAAGGATCAGAGCTTAATCCATCAGGCTGCTCCACTGCAAGTTGGCATATTAAATGAGGCATATGAGATGGATTACTTTGAGTGAAGATTCGAAGAGCGATAGTCATGGAAAGATAATATTGGAACTCTAGATTCTATAGACTCTTCTTAGTTTTGTAAATGTTGAGCTACTTGCCAACTCTTCTTAAAAGAACCGACAGTGAGGAGTGGTTAACACTTCACATCAACTATACATAATTTACTATAATCTGATAAAATTATAATTTCCAAAATAAACATTTAAAATTCTGAAGTCTATTTGAACGAAGTTTACAATTTTGATTTACTTGTGTAATTTAGATATATAAAAGAGTTTTCACTCATTAACTCATCACGATATCTCTGGAACCATAATAACGAAATTCCACCCACAAGAGGGGGTTGCGGGGGTTAATAACATATATGGCACAAAAACGTTTGCGGGGTCGGCTAGTTATGAATAAGTTTATTAATAAACGTTTTAAAGAAAATGTCTTAACAGAATATTGTTTTGTTTAGTTTTTAAATTAACACACGCTGCAGGCTTAGATAATAAATATAACTGTTTACATAACTTACGGCATGGTCTTGAACCTCGTTTAGTATTACTATACTCATATTCACGTAGACAAATTAAATAATGAAGGCATGTGCATACATTGAAATTTGGACATATATGTCAATAAGGTAGCAATGTCAGTTTCAAGTGTTATGAGGTCATAGTTTGATAGCTTATTCACTCTCGTTTGAGTCGTGAGGCAAACCGCGAGATTTAAAAAGTAAAATAAAAAAACGCAACTTACCTATACTAATATAATAAAGCTGAAGAGTTTGTTTGTTTGTTTGTTGTTTTGTGAGGATAACCTATATTCATAACCGATGAATCTGGCCCCCAATTGAAGAAAACATTAAATAGGGTACGTTTTGTTTACCACAGGCCCCCTTTCACATATAATATACAGCTTTGAAGCTTTATTATGTTTACTAGCTTCTGCGCGCGACTTCGTCCCCGTAGAATAGGACCAATTCTGTCAAACATGATTTGTGCGAAACCGTTTACGCAGCGGAAGCTCTCAAAAGGAAAAAAAACCCCGATTTTGAAACATTCTTCATTGGTGCTACGCTCCTATTGGTCTTAGCGTGATGATACATAGCTTCCTCTCCTCTAGCCTTCCCCGATAAATGGGCTATCTAACACTGAAAGAATTTTTCAAATCGGACCAGTAGATCCTGAGATTAGCGCGTTCAAACAAACAAACAAACAAACTCTTCAGCTTTATTATATTAGTATAGATTATAGAATGTATTCAGTGCGTCACCTCTCAGGAGTCAGCTGAAAATCAGCGCGTCAGCCATTAGTGCAGTCGCACATGCTGAGCTGATTGCCTTTTTGACCTTTTTGTGTATTTAATCCTGTCATATATTTTTTGTGTTGTATGTGTCAAATAAAGTTTATTTTTTCTTTCTTTATTCTCTTTCTATTTTGTCAAGCTAATTTGGTGCAAGTTGGCAAATATTACGCTTTTTTTTATGTAACTAGGTCGGCAAACAAGCGTGCGGCTCACCTGATGGTAAGACCGTAGCCTATAGACGCCTGCAACACCAGAAGCATCGCAAGCGCGTTGCCGACCCTATCCCCAATCCCCCCCAGGAGCTCTGGTCACCTTACTCACCAACAGGAACACAATACTGCTTGAAAATAGTATTATTTAGCTGTGGTCTTCTGTAAGGTCGAGGTGCTACCCCAGTCGGGCTGCTCCATATTTTGAGCAGGAAATTTCCTGCTGTTCCCTACCTCAGTTAAACGCTACCAAGACTGTTGACCATCAAGTTCATAAATCAATAGTCAGGCATTACGTATTTTCCAATCCTCGGTAACCCTCATGGGTACATAGGAAGTAAGAAAATATATATCTAAACTAACTGTGCCTACGACTTCGTCCGCGTTGTGAGGATTAACATGTTCAACGTGATTGTTTAAATTAGCATAACTTTTTTATTTATGAACTGATTAACATGAAACAAACACCAAATGTTAAGTGAAGCTTACCACAATATATTAATGAAAATTACATCTAAATCGGATAAGCTGTTTCTGAGATTTGCGTGCACAAGCGCATATACAAACAGACAAAAATTCTAACAATTATTGTTTTGGAAGCTATTTGCGTTGATAAAGGTCACAATAATATTTTTTTCATTTTCATCCGTTACATTTTTATTATATGAATAATTACTAGCGGACCAGGCAGACGTCCTGCCCGAAAAACCGCTACCAAATTTGATTGCTTACATACCGATAGCAGCGACACCTACCGGGTCCAATTGAGATAAAAACTACCGTATCTCCCAAGTTGGACCAAATTACAGATACTTACAAAATTTGATACAAATTGGTTCAGTAGTTTCGGAGTTACATACCGATAGCAGCGACACCTACCGGGTCCAATTGAGATAAAAACTACCGTATCTCCCAAGTTGGACCAAATTACAGATACTTACAAAATTTGATACAAATTGGTTCAGTAGTTTCGGAGTTACACACCGATAGCAGCGCCACCTACCGGGTCCAATTGAGATAAAAAGTACCTTATGCCCGTCTCCTGGTTCTAAGGTACCTCCCCACTAATTTTCTGCCAAATCGGTTCAGCCGTTCTTGAGTTATAAATAGTGTAAAACACTACTTTCTTTTATAATATATATGTATATAGATATAGATATAGATATGTATTGATAAAATTAACGCACATTATGATTTTTCTGAGACACCTGTTACAAGATTAGCATTTGCAGTGTTTGCAATAAGCAAGTAGACAGGTAATAGCATACGTAGATTCTCGACATGTTTCTATCCATATATAGTGTTGCGTGCGTATTCGCATCACTTATAGATCACACGTGCGTACGAGGATCTGTAATCTATGATTTAAGTATAGTTTACTTTGTAACGGTGTGTGTGTAAATTATAAATAAAAATATATCACTATAGAACGATTGAATCAGTTCGGCTAATTTTTTGAAGTAAAACTTTTTTTACGCACACTTGTCTTGGGGAGTTACCTGGTGAATGTGTGACGAAAACGTTACGAAATGTGTGTTCGGGCGAGGCGAAGGGAAGTTGAGAGAGAGAGAGAGATGGAGCTTTACTGAAGTAAAACTTGCCAAGCCACACACTCGCTTTTTTTTCTTATTAAAGTTTTCTTATACTATGTAGAAAGTTCTTACGGAAAGGAAAATGATGGAAACTGGGCATAAAGTTGGAAAATTTCAGGAAACGTTTAGACAAGACAACGTCTGTTTATTCAAATTCAAATTCAAATAATATATTATAACACAAGCATTAATTTGCTTAGCATAGGAACAGACGACCGTGTGTGTTACCTATGTCAATAAAAAAGAAACAAATGAAAGCCAAATTTTTATATGCTACTAGCTGACCCGGCGAACTTTAAACCGCCTAACAGTCGATTCCTTAATTTTATACTTATCCTTGCCGTAACCCCTCCACTAACACTTAAACTCTATGGCATGGTATTAAAGTCCCAATTGACTTTTAAGTATTAATACGAATCTTTTTTATGGGAATATAGAAAAGTTTTTTTTTAAACTTTTTGTTTAACTTTTAACTTCAGCTGAACCGATTTCGCTAATTCTTTTTTATAATATTCCTTAAAGTACGACAATGGTTCTTACGGAAAGAAAAATTTAAAAATTTTCCTGGTAAAGTCTAAAAACAACAATTATCTATATTCCCATACAAAATATTCGAAATAATAATTAAAAGTCAATTTGAGCTTTAATACCATAACATAAAGTTTTAGTGTTAGTGGAGGGGTTCCAAAAAGGATAAGTATAAAAAAAGGAAAAAATTAAAGAATCGACTGTTACGCGGTACGAAGTTCGCCGGGTCAGCTAGTCAGTAATAAAAATGTCATTATCAAACAACGCAGTTGAAACGATGACGTTCAGTATCGTTTTAGAGTTCCGTAAAAGAGAATGCAAACAGAATCCTATTAAGACTTATCTAAGAATATTTTATATACATGTACGACACGGCAGACGTTGCCCGGTTCTAGTTATGAATATTCATCATTTACAGATGCACCTGTAAAATATGTATGTGCGTGTGTGTGTGTATGTGTGTGTGTGTGTGTATAACACGTCTGGAGTTCACTCCTTAAGATCGATTACCGTGATATTTAAATATTATAAGGTTTTTATTAAATTAACCCTCAGGCATGAATCAAACCCGTAACCCGAGGAACAGAAAGCATGGCAACTAGAAACTGCACCAACTAGTCAAATAAACCAATTAATTGAAGCAATAAAAATTCAAAATTCATACATAAATTGAGGCTTGATATTCGTATCGATACACTAAGTGCTGGTATACCTACTGTTATATATCTATATCTTGCTACAGCTACAAGCGCGTAAAGCGTCACTGTCCACGTCACAACCGTTACGGTGTTTCACATTGGTTTCACACGATTTCAGAAGAAGAAGTTTCTATA
Organism: Melitaea athalia; assembly: GCA_905220545.2. Taxonomy (NCBI): domain Eukaryota; kingdom Metazoa; phylum Arthropoda; class Insecta; order Lepidoptera; family Nymphalidae; genus Melitaea; species Melitaea athalia. The sequence goes on from HG992180.1 coordinate 1,238,145, forward strand.
GTTATTAACATCATTGAAATTATTCAATTGTATGCAAAACATTTTACACAGATACAATAGTGTACAATTGTACAGAACTCCTTTATATACATATCCAGTTCGTACATAGTCACTTTTTATACATATATCCGTCCCATGCATCGCCTTGAAAAAATAGTCAAATACATATAGATTTTTTATTTAAATTTTTTTCGTTAACTATTAATATAAACAGTTATATTTCGTAACTTTAAAATTTTTAACATTACAATTATTAGGTCGCAATAAAAGGCCGTTTGACATGGCCGTGAGGATGCTTTGAACTTTAGATGTATCGTTGTTTTTTATATCATTAGATATAATAGTCACTATAACGATATATTATTAATGTAATAAATTGACTATTAAATGTATGTAGATTTTAATGTGTTCGAATTTGCGAACACAATCGATCCTTGAATTGTCAATTGAAATAATACTTTATTGAAATGAGTTTGTTTTGCAGAAATGAGTTTGACAGGGGTAGAAGACAGATAGATAGAATTAATTGTTACATTAATTAATTAATTTTAGATCAGTGATTTTTAACAGAAAAGACATAAGACAATTATCTGATTTAACCAACTTTATGTATGATTGAAAATATACGAAGGTTGATTGATCGGTGTGATTACAAACTTATTTGGAAGAAAGAAAATAGTAATTAATTAATAGCCCTTAATCTAAAACAACACATACATTAAAGTTAGGGTCATTGTCCTTATTTGAAAAATAAATATTGATTTCTAATATACCATCTAAAAAAATTCATTTACATTCATTGATCCATTCGTCTCACCCGATTACACTTTTCGTAACGCTCTCGTTATGCATTCACCAGCTTACTCCCCAAGTCAAGCGTGGGTAAATAAATTTTACTTCAACAATAAAATAAAAGAAAGAAAATGCTTAATAACTTAATTATTGACGGATATATAAATGTGTGTCGCTAAATGTTATCGACTAATGGATACATAATTATGGACAATAATGTAGTAATTAGAGCATGCCTTTCATCTTAATGTAAATAATTCAAAACATCCGGTAATCATAACTCTACACGTGATCTAGAGTTGAATGAGTCTGGATGGATGGATGATAGAAAAGAAACAAAGAAAAAGTTGGGTTGAAACCATTATAATATTGTAACGCTACATTTTTACAAAATAATATCAGAAAATTTACGTACATTAGAAAAAATGGGAGTTAAAATAGGAAGGGATAGTGAAGTATCGTATGAATAGATTTGCTTTAGTTTTTCTCTTATTGAAATACTGATGATATAATAAAGTTATTCTGAGAAACGTAGTTTTGTATTATTTCTTCTTTTACATTCATCCTCGCTTTACGTCCTATAGTTGCTTTGAAGAGAATACTGTTAACAAGAAGCCTGCTTTTTTAATTCCTTACTGTACAATAAATATATGTATCACGATTCAGCCTGTAATATCCCACTGTTGGGCATAGGCCTCTTCCCCATCTAGGGAAAGGATCGGAGCTTAATCCACCACGCTGCTCCAATGCGGGTTGACGGATATATTCCCTACTATGAGTAACGATCGCTATCAGGTGTACATGATATCCGGGACCGACGGCTTAACGTGCTCTCCGAGGCACGGTGGGGAGACCCACAAGGACTGCACAAACACCCAGACCACGGCAAACACCTGTATGGCCAATACAAATTTTGTCGTGTGCGGGGATCGAACCCGCAACCGCCCGCGCAACAGCCAATCGCAATCCAGTGCCGTGACCGCTGCGCCAACGCGGCGTCGTAATATATGTATAAGTATTTCATATTGACAATTTAGAGATATATGCATTTACGATGATGAACTTGTGAAGATCACAGCTAAATAATACTGATTTCAAGTACTGTTGTTTTCATGTGGTGAGTGAGGTGACCAGAGGAGAGGGAGGGTCGACGGTAGAGCACCTCGCTTTCAATATCCTGGTTTTGCAGGCGTCTGTAAGCTCGGATGTCCACTTACCATCAGGGGGACCCTGCATTTATTTCCTACCCTTATAGTATAAAAAACATGTTACGCCTTAGTCATTAAGGTATTATTGTAAACAAAACAGTATTTTTTTTGATTTTAGATTAACATGGTTACTTCTATTACGAAAATTATTCGAAAACGGGATATTTACAATGTTTATTATTTTCCTCATCCAGCCTATACCGGCATCTTACTAAGATCGTCGGTTCAACGGGCCGGAGGACGTCCCACACTGCGTTTGCCAAGACGCGGTCTCCACTCCAGGACACGTCTGCTCCAACGGCCATCGGTCCTGCGACACAGATGACCAGCGCGGATAGTCTCGTTTCTAACTCTATCTTTGAGAGAAATGGAAAAGGAAAAGAAGAGAAAAAAAAATTAGGCTGGATGAGGATTGCGGAAAACCAGGATGTCTGGCGCGAACTTGGGGAGGCCTATGTCCAGCAGTGGACTGCGATAGGCTGAACTGATGATGATGATATTATTTTCGCTTTGCGGAGCCAACAGTCTGTCACGTGAACTAGACATTCACAGTCAATGTCGAAATATCGAGCTAAACACGGTAAATATCTCGTTTTCGAATAATTTTCGTAAATAGAAGTAACCATGTTAATCTAAAATCTTAAACCAGAAACAGTTACAAATATTTATAAACTGTGTATTTTAAAATCAATTAATTCATTCAGAGAATGCAATGTCAAATCATACTAACCTAATCAGTTAGACCTTCCATCTGTTTGTCAACTTATGTAAAACATCCAGCCTTCGAACGGAATCATAATAGCAACATAAAGATATAAACACGCAGTAACATATTATAAAAAAATTATTTAAAATACTCTTTTTTTATATAATTAGGTCGGCAAACAAGCGTACGGCTCACCTGATGCCCCTGATGGTAAGCGATTACCGTAGCTTATAGACGACTGCAACACCAGAAGCACCATAAGCGCGTTGCCGACCTTATCCCCAATTCCCCTCAGGAGCTCTGGTCACTTTACTCACCAGCAGATACAACACTGCTTAAAAACAGTATTATTTAGTTGTGATCTTCTGTAAGGTCAGGCTGCTCCATATTTAAACAGGAAATTTCCTACTGTGCCCTACCTCAGTTCAGTAGTTTTTCATTACTTTTTTTTTGTATTGTAAAAATAATAAAGTGCAAAGTGTGTTGGTAAGGAGTTTAGGAGTTGACATTTTTTTAATGATATCGAGTCTTCTTTTTAACATTGCGTTACTATTTTTTTGCATATATTTATATATCACCTATTTTTGTTTGGCACACAAAGAATTATTATATGAAGCAAGATAATAATATAATGATGAATACTATAACGATACATGCAATGTTATTCGAAATTCTCTTCCCATTGATACAAACATGCGACCTTTACGAAACTAGATGTTATTACAACTTCCTAGTACCACAAATATTTTGAAGATCAATGACGTCACAAATCCCGGATATGCTCACATTGTATGGTACCAAGTATCCAGTAAATCAGATACGTTAAGGACTCTTCACACAAATACTTTAACAGTGCGACCTTGCTTCATATCATTTTATACAGGAATTCAAATCGTTGAATGTTCAAATTTGACACAAACAATTCTTCTGTTAACGGAGAATTGATGCTAAAAGTATTTCATTAGCTAATCAATAAGATGCAAATTTCAAACGGTGCGGTAACATTTTTACCAAGGTTAATAAAATAGCTACAGATTTTAATAATAAAGATTAAAACTGCTTAAGATTATTTATAGTTAAAACTGTTTTATTAAAAGCAGTTTTAACTGTAATCCTTCAGAATTTTTGCTGATCGTTTTCAGACTGACCTGTTAACCGGAAAAAATAAACAATAGGATATAAATTTTAGGCAAAACAAATCAATTGCATACTTATATTTATTTCTTGTTTCAGTTAAGCTTGGGTTAGTACTTTTGAAACGTTACTAAAACATTACCTTACTTTTAAATAACTCTTTTTCCGTTATATACTGCTTATAATGAAAGTAATCTGAAAATATCCTATTAAATTCAATGTTTTATATTTACATGAAGAGTCGTAACCACAATTCGAAGCGGCGTCGCGTTCAGTGTGAGATGGCACTAATATTTTTGATAAAAAACGTCCCAGCTCACATCCTTTTCGGTTAAAGATTTAATGTTAATCCGTTTACGATAACAAGTAATGTGTAAATAATTGTTTTTATATGTAACCTCTGCGCTATCACAAAACATAAACATTCTTTTTTTAATTTTTATAAACGCTTACTGAAGCTTAATACGAGTAGGTATGTCTATGATTTAAACATAGACATACGAGTAGAAATAAGAATAGAGGACACAAAGTAGCCACTAGCAGTCTTTGCAAATTGACAAAATAAATTATTGGCTAGCAGTTATGTTATGCAGTATGGTTGCGGGTTCGATCCCCGCACACGACAACATTTGTATTGGCCATACAGATGTTTGCCGTGGTCTGGGTGTTTGTGCAGTCCTTGTGGGTCTCCCCACCGTGCCTCGGAGAGCACGTTAAGCCGTCGGTCCCGGTTGTTATCATGTACACCTGATAGCGATCGTTACTCATAGTAGGGAACATATCCGCGAACCTGCATTGGAGCAGCGTGGTGGATTAAGCTCCGATCCTTCTCCTTCATGGGGAAGAGGCCTATGCCCAACAGTGGGATATTACAGGCTGAATCGTGATCGTAGCAGTTATGTTACAGGCAGCAGTATGTACGCAGGCAGTATCCGCCAACCCGTATTGGAGCAGCGTGGTGGATTAAGCTCTGATCCTTCTCCTACATGGGGAAAGAGGCCTATGCCCAACAGTGGGATATTAACGGCTGTAGTGTAGCGTAGCAGCAGTTATGTTACAGTCATGTTACAGGCTGAATCGTAATCGATAAGGGTGTCTCCATACACAATTCTTTTTCTATTTAAACTTAACGCGTTTAACAGTTCGCAATTAAACAACGTCTATTAACATAATTATCATAGAAATACTTATCGAAGCTCGTTCATTTGGCCATGAAACTTCTTCGAAAATAATTATAGTACATCCCTCAACAAACTCAAATTAGGCAGAGTTCATGACATCCACGTATTCCTTTCACTTAACGAATAGTTATTGTACCTACTTGACTGCACGTCTGTTTCTATACAGTTTTACCCGTATTTGATTTTAATACATGATTAGTTGTCATTTATAAGTAACGTAAATTTTTAGAGTTCCACACCTCAAAAGGAAAAAATGGAACCCTTGTATAATCACTTTGTTGTCCGTCTGTCTGTCAAGACCCTTTTTAGTTACATCATAATATAATAAAAATATTTTTAAAAAGTTTTGAACGGAACTAAATGTATCTATAATCGGAAGATGTATCTATAATAACATTATTCTGTAACTAGCTGCTGCCCGCGACGTCGTCTGCGTGCGTTCACTGCTCGTTCCCCGTAGGTGATAGCGTGATAATATGTAGCCTATGTTCTGACCCGACTTCTTAATAATATTCGTGCCAAATTTGAAGTAAATCCATGCAGTACTTTTTGACTTTATCCCGGACATACATTTGAAGAAATAAAGGTTCACTGCTCGTTCCCCGTAGGTGATAGCGTGATAATATATAGCCTATGTTCTGACCCGACTTCTTAAAAATATTCGTGCCAAATTTGAAGTAAATCCATGCAGTACTTTTTGAGTTTATCCCGGACATACATACAGACAAACAGACAAACAGACAAAAATTCTAAAAACTATATTTTTGGCTTCGGTATCGATTGTAGATCACACCCCAAGTATTCTTTTAAAAAAATATTCAATGTACAGTTTTGACTTTTCTACCATTTTATTATATGTATAGATAGTAAATATTCTATTACAGTAGGAGAATGTCCTTAGGTTGAGCAAATATGCATTGATATACAAAGCTATTGACATTGCGAGATTTTAAATCAATCCACTGAACATGCTGTTCAAAAATATCGAAACCAAAAAAAAAAGTCTGTGTGTCAGCTCCGACGCACGACTGGAGTTTACTTCTTCAGATCGACTGTCTAAATAGGCACAAAAAAGACTTTATAGTCTAAGAAAAAGATTAAAACCATATCAAATGGTAAATAAATGAATCAAAATAACGCCATCTTTCGATGGCATTATTAGAAAACGTCTTAACCGATACCGTCCTAGCCGTCGTAGCCGGTACCGTCGTAAACGTCGTAGCAGATAGATAGCTCACAAAAACGTAACGAGGTCATTCGTTCAGTAGATTTTACTCCTTTGTTTTACTCCTCATATTTTTTTCATACCGGGGGCTTTATATGAAAATCGATTCTTAAGGAGTAAACACCAAAAACAAACCAAAACTAGAATTTCTGAATTAGCTTTATTCTTTTGTGACAAAAATCTAGCTTTTGGCTGTTTTATTATGCCACTCACTGGGACGTATCAATCCTGATTAGCGTTCGAACAAACAAACGTTATAACTATTCCGTATAGTTAACTAAAATTACATAAATTTACATTCGTGATATTCAAAACCCTATTCTGTGATTTTATGATTCTCTATAATGATACAGTCTGATATTTACAATTTTATTGGTCGTATCTTACTTTGTGTACAAATGTATTATTTCAAATATTGCATATGATGTAGTGGTAGCAAAAACTCCATTAATACAAATTAATTTGTCATATACCTACATTAAAGAAGTTGACACATCTATAAGCATAAAAATCAAATGCTGTTTATTTGTCGCGCTAAAACTCGAGATTGGCTTGACCGATTTGGCTAATTTTGATCTTAGAATATTTGTGGGAGTTCAGGGAAGGTTTAAAAGGTGAGAAACGCAAATAATATGTAACGTTAACGGTAAAATACTAAAAACGACAATTTAATGATGATGTCTTTTGTCAAAAAATTGGCACTTGTCATTTTTGTTATCTGGTAAAGAATAAATAAATAAACGCTTCATACTCCCCGGCCCCCACTAGGATTTTCTCCTACGTCCAGAAATATACACAAACACAAACGCCCAGATGACGCAAACATCTATATGTCCAGTACAAATGTCTGTCGTGAGCGAGGATCGAACTCGCGATCGCTAGAGCAACAGCCTGTGCTTTGACTTGTGAGTTTAATTAGCCTGTAACGTCCCAACAATGAACAAAGGCTTTCTCCGCATAGAACAAAGTACACATGTCAGACGTGAAACTTCTTTGGCAAACTAATATTAAAAAAAAAAATTCATCGTTAACACTGCAACTTTCCCCTATATTAGGTTTTTTTTTGGTTTTAGTTTTTTGTTTGCGGTTTACCACGTCTACGACTAGATGGTGCTAGTAGTAGATTAAATCACGCTGGCAAAATTATTTCTTGTTAGTATAAGGCCACCATACATTTGTGTAATTATTGAGCAATCCAATATATTAAGTTGAAGCATCTCTACTTCTCTAGTACTGGTTTTATTTGTGTTCCTGGTTGTGTTGGACAAGTTTTTGGGAATTAAGACTAATTAAAAAAAAAACTAATAAAAAAACAATTAAAAATATATAAAAAAAAACTAGTTAAAAGAGGCAATGTCACGCCATGCGGTGTTCCCAGGCGGTCACCCACCCAAGTACTGACCGTCATGACGCTCAAATTTTACCCCTCATGCGCCAAAAGAAGTTTCACTTCAAAAAGTTTTGAGATGAATAGATTACACTGCTGAAATAAGAGAAAGTAGCTGCCACGAGAAATGAATGCTTTGACGTGAATTACGTTTACTGCAGCCAATCGAAAAAAAAAAACCGGAATGAAAACAAAAGCTTGTAAAAATAAAATTGTTCTGTGACTGTCAGGCGATAGCCACTCATACTAAGCTTTGAAGTGACTTTAGCCACAAAATATTTGAGCCGAGCAATCAGTGCTCGGTTAGAACATTTTGTACAATATTAAGAAATCATGTTCTGGTCGGACACAGGCTAATCACGTTGCGGTTGTGGCTGGGAAATGGTGGTCGAGCCTCGCTCCACAAAGACATCCTTGGCTATAACTCGATTTAAGTCAAGTTTGTCACTATAGTAACTGTGTTTTAGTATACAACTAGGACGGCAAAAAAGCGTACGGATCACCTTGTGGTAAGTAATTAAAGTAGCTTGTAGACATCTGCAACACTAGAAGCATCGCAAGCGCGTTGACGGCCCTACTCCCAATCCCCTCTAGGAGCTCTGGTCACCTTACTCACCACAGGAACACAACACTGACTGAAAGCAGTATTATTTCGCTGTAATCTTATGTAAGGTCAAGGTTGAGTAGGAAAGGACAATGCCTATTTTCTATGAAGCCGTGCCCGGGTACGTGCTTTGACGTGTTCAGACAATTCATATATTTAAGTATCATTTATTAATCGAAAATATATTTTTTAATAATATTCTAAAAGTGATTAAAGCCGCAATTTATACTTTAATTAAAAAAGATATTTTATTTATATTCCGGGTTTGTGCTGTCAAAACATGTTAAATACAAATACCAAGTCGGAAACGCAACCATAGAAATAAACGCTTTTTTTAATTAAATTATAAACCCGACACGACCAGAAAATTGACATATTAAAGTTTTCTTTATTAATTAAAACTAGATTTTTAATAATAGTCTAAAAGTGATCAAAGCCGTGGTTTATATTTTAATTTAAAAAAAGCGTTTGTTTGTGTGGTTGCTATGACGACTTGCTATTTATATTTAAACTATTTTGACATGACAAACGCGGAATACAACTAAAATATTTTTTAAAATTAAATTATAAACTGCGGCTTTGATCACTTTTAGAATATTATTAAAAATCTAGTTTCAATTAATAAACGATACTTAAATATATGAATTGTCTAAACTAGTCAAAGCACGTATCGGGCACAAATGGGCATTGTCCTTTCCTGCTGTGTCCTAACTCAGTTTATGTTAATCCAAATCTTAATAATATTGTTATTAATAGCTTATTATTCGGTGCAGGATTGCATAAATGATAAAGATGTGTGAATTTAGTGACGCTGTATTTCATGTAAGATATTAGCAACTTCATATTAAAATACAGTATTTATGAAATGACTAATTGTGGAGTTTCTCCAGGTCTTATGACTGCTTAACCGTTTCTTTCTGACAACCTGATTAGCGGTATGAATCCGTACGAGATAATATTTTTCACCTAAAAAAATTAATTAAGACAATATAAAAAAACCGGCCAAGTGCGAGTCGGACTCGCGCACGAAGGGTTCCGTACCATTGACTAGGTAATATATATTTAAATATATGTATTATATAAATATCGAGCAAAAATAGGTAAAAAATTGCGTTTTTTGTATGGGAGCCCCCCTTAAATATTTATTTAATTTTTAGTATTTGTTGTTATAGCGGCAACAGAAATACATAATCTGTGAAAATTTTAACTGTCTAGCTATAGCCGTTTTCGAGATACAGCCTGGTGACAGACGGACGGACGGACGGACGGACGGACAGCGAAGTCTTAGTAATAGGGTTCCGTTTTTACCCTTTGGGTACGGAACCCTAAAAACAGTAATTATTTTATAAAATCCTTTAATACTTATAAAAAAACTATCACTGCTAGAAACTCAATCTACTGGCTAATCGTATAGGTATGGCCATGGCCTATTGGGTCTAAGCTCAGGTCTCAGGACAGCGAGGGCGAAGTTCCTCTGTGACGACATCTCAGGTAAAAAGGCAAAGCCTATAGACCCGTACCAAAAGTTTTCAATATAAATGTTTATCCTCGTGAATACAAAATCATCCTAACTACACCTATTTCCATAGCATATTGTGTCCAATTAAGTTAAATCTATGCTAATATATAAAGCTGAAGAGTTTGTTTGTTTGTTTGAACGCGGTAATCTCTGGAACTACTGGGCCGATTTGAAAAATTCTTTCAGTGGTAGATAGCCAATTTATCTAGGAAGGCTAGAGGCTATGCGTCATCACGCTAAAACCAATAGGAGCGGAGTCCACGCCGACGAAGTCGCGCGCAGAAGCTAGTGCTTATATATTTTAACAACGAGTACATTTTGTAGAAATGTGGACAACATTATTAATCTACAAGTAGGCAAATTAAATGAAAATTATGTGTACGTGTGAGGAAACCAGTCGGCGATGAACATATAATATTTAGCAATGAAATAAGTTCCGTCAACATTCTGAACTTTTTATCGATTGTAAAATACATCGGTAGTAATGTTAGCTAATTTTTTCTACGATATTACTAATACTTCTCTGTAATATTTACTTATGTAATATTGAGAAAATATTTGTTTGGAATTAACAATTATGTAATTACATAATAATTAACTACTGTACGAATTTTAATTAGTTATCCAATGAACCTAAAATAAAATTATTATTTATTCGAACTTGGTATGAAGTATTTTAGAATACTGCAGGATCGTTTGAGATCCCTAATTTAATATTTATTCGCAGAGAATAGAAAGAATCTAAAAGAGATTTATAAGGCACATCTCGTTTGAAAATAGGGTTGTTAAAAATCTTAGACATTATGAAGATAAGCTTAAGTACTTCACTTTCGAGTCGGAGACAGCTTCTTGATCTTACATTCTTGTACAAATTAGTGAATGGTTATTAATTAATGTCCCTGGAATTCCTTATTGTAACGCGCGGACCTGGCAACGGCGTCGGTCGAGCCTAGTTGCTACGCGGCCGACCGCGCGGCAGTTAGAGACAGTCGCACAGCAACCCACGAACCTGGCAACAGCGCGACGGTCACGCGTTGTCGCTAGGCCGCCTGAGCGGCGCGTGCGGTCGTTAGGGGCGCGAGGCGCGGAACCGCGGGTATTTAATGCGGGCGTGTGCAGGCGCAGGATCAGTGGTACTCGCGCCGTCGTCCTGAGCATTTGATTAGTTCGTTGCGTTATATTCTATACCTAAGCTTAAGCACTGATCTATGTTCATAGTTAATAGTGTTACAATCGTTGAAGTATATATTTGAAGTGTATATGTACGTGCCTATTAAATTTAAAGACAATAAATGTGTTCTTCTGAACTCAGTGTTTTATAGTAGTATCCCACGTAGATCGGTTTGATAACAGTGCACCCAACCCGGGCAGAGTTATTAAAGTGGCGCCCAACTAGTGGCTTCGAACTCTAACGGTTAATTAGTATTTACCTACTTGTGTTTTGCCGCGAAAACACGCGACGAACTAAAGTGGCCGAACTCAAACTGTTAGTTAGTATTTTTACCTACTTGTGTTTTGCCGCGAAAACACGCGACGAACAAAAGTGCCTAATAAACGCGACGAACAAAAGCGGTTAATACCTACTCACTTGCTGCCATGCCAAAAACGAGGTCCACGCGCGCTGCCGATGAGCATCGGCAAGCTGGCGACCTGCTGAGCGACGACGCAAGCGACCCTGATGTCACCACGGCGGAGCCGCGCGCCCGAGGCGCCCCCGCCCCCACTGCCCCTGGCGCTGCCGGCGCATCTACGAGTGTGGACACCGAAAGGCTCTTGACGAATATCATGCAGTCCTTCGCCAGAATGCAAGCAGAAACGAACAGGACTCTGGCTGAAACCCTGAGGTCATTGTCCTGCAACAGCCCCTGGAACCCTGCGGCTTCCCCATCAAACAACCTCCCGCCTGTCGTCGCCGCCGCCGGATGCGGCAACTTCGGCAAGTGTACGGCGAGGTTTGATGGAAGTTCACGTGACGCAGAAGTGCTGGAAGTATTTTTAGACGCCGTAACTATCTACAAGGAGTGCAACAACGTGAGCGACGAGCACGCGCTGCGCGGCCTCCCGATGCTGCTGGTGGGCGACGCAGCCGTGTGGTGGCGCGGAGCTCGCACCGGCGCCATCTCCTGGACGGACGCCGTGGCGCGCCTGCGTTCCATGTACGGGACACCGCAGCCGGCTTACAAGATTTTACGTGAAATCTTCGCCGAGGAACAAAAAGACTCCGAACGAGCTGAAGTGTTTATGTGTAAAGTGCGGTCGTTATTAGCAAAGTTGCCTTACGTAGTGCCTGTGCGTATGCAGATAGATATAATATACGGACTATTGCATCGACGTGTAAGAAAACGTTTACATAGAGACGATACTGGTGAAACTGTAGATTTATTTATAGATAAGGTTAGGAGTGTTGAGGACACGGTAGCGGAGTCCCAAGTATTGTCGAATAGTACCTACTCCGTCTCTGGCGCGAGCGCGCCAAATCTCGAACCGAAGTCGAATCGTTCGATCGATCGCGGCGTTACCCTTACCACCGGTCCGAGCATTACTACCGGAGCGCAACTCACTCCCAACTCGAAAGAGAATTCTAAACGCGATAAGCGCGTTCGTTGTTCGTATTGTAAATTTTACGGTCATATTGTTACTGATTGTCGTAATTTACAAAATAAAACAAGTAAACCGAATAATGTAAGTTCGAATATTAGTGTAGGTAACAATAATAATAATCCGATACGTTGCTATGGATGCGGTCAACCGGGCGTAGTGAGATCTAGATGTGAGACATGCCTTAATAAAAATGTACCTACGAAGTCTTCGGATTTTAATATCGTCGACGGCACCGCTACCGACGCCGATGTAGACCGCGCGCTGTGCGCGACGAGTGTGAGTAAGTGGTCACATCCAATGGTGTCAGTTGTCATCGCGAATAGGGAAGGCGTAGCGATAGTCGACACTGGGGCTACGTGCAGTATCGCTAGTCCCATGTTACACGATATTTTACGTTCGAGCGGGGTACAATTTCGTGAGTCAGAGCGCACCATTGGGCTTGCGGACGGCTCTCGACAGCTTAAGGTAGTGTTGACCGCTACGGTGCCTGTAAAGTTAGAGAGTAAAGAAGTAGCAACCGAGTTTGTGGTGTTCCCCGGGGAAAACACCCGAACTCTTTTAGGCCGAAGTTTTATTAGTGAGGCTGGCTTAGTACTAGACTTAGCCCAAGAGTCGTGGTATTTTTCGGACAATCCCGATGTTGTGTTCCCATTTGTTAAATCTTTTGTTTTGAATAACGCCACTGCCACGCGGAGCCCCGAGCAGCGAAGCGCCTTTGAGACTATTGAGTCTCTTCTAGTGTCAGCGCCGACACTGCGTCAGGCTGATGAGTCGAAGCGGTTCGTTCTCAGGACTGACAGCAGTAGTTATGCTCTCGGAGCAGCTTTACTCGAGGGGGAGGGCGTCGACGAACGACCCGTGGGATACGCGAGTCGCCTCCTTACAGCAGTGGAACGGAAGTACAGCACGACTGAACGCGAAGCCCTAGCCGTCGTGTGGGCTGTATCCAAGTTCCGTAAGTATATTGATGGGGCAGAAGTAGTAGTTAGGTCCGATCACCAACCGCTTAGGTGGCTCATGAGTTTGAAGTCGCCGAGTGGTCGACTAGCCAGGTGGGCTCTGAGTCTCCAAGAGTACAACTTGAAGATAGAGTACACTCCAGGTAAGTCTAATGTGATTGCAGATACCTCATCGCGCCCCGCGTCTACTAAAAGTAAGAAGTTGCCCGTCGTGTCGATGGACGCGAGAGACGTCCATGAGAAGGCCCAGGCAACGCAGAAAAGGTACGCCGATGAAAACCGCCGGCCCGCGCCAGATTATAAGGTTGGTGATTACGTACTTTTGAAGACCCAAGGCTCCAACGACGCTAATAGAGGACAGACGCCTAAGTTTGTACCCCGTCGTGATGGGCCGTACCGTGTCCGGGAGGTCGTAAGTGCCACGACTTTTGTGTTAGAGCGCGTTAGCGACGGTGTTTCCTTGGGAAAGTATCGCGTCTCCTTGTTAACCCCGTTCGTTGGTCGCATCCAAGCTCCAGTTCAGGAAAAGCGTAGGAGGGGAAGACCGCGAAAGGCTAACCCGACTTCGAGGGCGTAACGTCTGGGTTAGAGGGGGAGGATGTAACGCGCGGACCTGGCAACGGCGTCGGTCGAGCCTAGTTGCTACGCGGCCGACCGCGCGGCAGTTAGAGACAGTCGCACAGCAACCCACGAACCTGGCAACAGCGCGACGGTCACGCGTTGTCGCTAGGCCGCCTGAGCGGCGCGTGCGGTCGTTAGGGGCGCGAGGCGCGGAACCGCGGGTATTTAATGCGGGCGTGTGCAGGCGCAGGATCAGTGGTACTCGCGCCGTCGTCCTGAGCATTTGATTAGTTCGTTGCGTTATATTCTATACCTAAGCTTAAGCACTGATCTATGTTCATAGTTAATAGTGTTACAATCGTTGAAGTATATATTTGAAGTGTATATGTACGTGCCTATTAAATTTAAAGACAATAAATGTGTTCTTCTGAACTCAGTGTTTTATAGTAGTATCCCACGTAGATCGGTTTGATAACAGTGCACCCAACCCGGGCAGAGTTATTAAATTATTAATTTTTCAATATTTGGTCATAAATTTTATTGACAAATTATATGATTTATAAATTTATAATATATATTTTATAATATATATTTTTATATATAAAACCTTTTTTACCCGACTGCCAAGGAAGGGTTATGTTTTTCGCGCGTATCTTGTATGTATGTATGTAATATTCTTAACTACCTGATTCCTCTAGAACCGCTGAACGGATTTGTATAATTGAGATATTGTTAGATTCGTCTTAGCAGCCCAAGTGTTCTTAGATATGTGACATTTAAAAAAAACAAACATGGCGGCTGTGCGAAGCCATTGTAGTTAATGAAGAAATATATTTTTTTTAGAATACTATAATATGGGTATCAAATTAAAGGGCTCAATACAAGGATTTCAAAAATGTATATTATAGTTATTATTACTGTACTAATAATAAAGAAATACAATAAGAAAGTTTAAAAAATGTTGAATTTGCTCTTTCCCATGCCTAAGGCAAGCAAGATGCGAGCCGAGCTTCTTCCTCGCCTCCTAGACAACGTCCGACGGTCAATTTCGGGGTCTAGCCTTTCCCATAATAAAATAATTATCAACTTCGGACAACTAGGTAAAAAGTTATGCTTGGTCAAACATAAAAATAATATAGGTACCTATATGCGGCAACTTTAGAACGGCCGCATTTTTTTCGTCGTTAATAAATTACTTAATCAACCACATAATGTAAACTATTTTAATGAATTGAACCGATTACGTAATTTGTCTAACTAAAAAGACATAAATAAAATAATTATTAAAAGAAAACAAAAAACCCGCCTGCATAAAAAACAACTAATAGAAAATGAACTGAAAAGACTGGAACAAGTTAAAAATTCAAAATTAGACAAAGCTAGCGAAACAAATCGAAACAATATCAAACATTATGTACTATACACTTAAAAATATCAATACGGTAGTCCTTCAAATATTTATGCAACATCGTACATAATATGCAGTCGGAGACATGAAATTGAAGGATAAGTCAAATCATTCTCTCTTTGTGCATGTCTCCGACTGCATATTATGTACGATGTTGCATAAATATTTGAAGGACTACCGTATTGATATTTTTAAGTGTATAGTACATAATGTTTGATATTGTTTCGATTTGTTTCGCTAGCTTTGTCTAATTTTGAATTTTTAACTTGTTCCAGTCTTTTCAGTTCATTTTCTATTAGTTGTTTTTTATGCAGGCGGGTTTTTTGTTTTCTTTTAATAATTATTTTATTTAATGGTTTAATTTAAAATGAATTCGTTGTATATAACTTTATTTGTATGTTGTGCGTCTGTTTTCTTTTACCGAAATGTGTGTAACACCTATAATATTTTTGTTAAAAAAGTTATTTCTCTCATTTTGTTAGTGTATGTTTTTTTTTGGTGTTAATATCAAACAAATAAAATAAATTAATAAACCTAAAAAGGCGGTCTTGTTTCTGAAACAGGAATTTATTTTAGACAACCTTTGGGATAAGAGAGAAAAGAATAATAATTGTGTAATTAGAAAATCCTTTTCAAATAGTATTTAAGACAAAACATCTGCGACATACACATATATTTATCACATAATTAACTTTAAAAAATATGTTGAATACATAAAAAAATAAATGACTCATTGATGACTTTTTTTTTTTCAAAATCAAAAATATAAATTTAAAATCAACCACCATATATCAAAACGCATCGCTTGTCAAAACGTATCTACGCAACAGTTAATAAAAACATTTTAGAATATTTTAATTTTTAATATTATCTATATATTCTATACTAGCTTCTGCGCGCGACTTCGTCGGCGTTTACTCCGCTTCTATTGGTCTTAGCGTGATGATACATAGCCTATAGCCTTCCTCGATAAATGGGCTATCTAACACTGAAAGAAATTTTCAAATCGGCGCAGTAGTTCCAGAGATTACCGCGTTCAAACAAACAAACAAACAAACTCTTCAGCTTTATATATTAGTATAGATATATAAAAGAGATACCCACCCATTGACTCATCACGATATCTCTGGAACCATAAGGCGTAGAGACTTGAAATTTAGTAGGAATATTCCTTTCGCCGAGTAGAGGTCAGTTAAGAACGGATTTTACAAAATTCCACCCACAAGAGAGGGTTGCGGGGGTTAATATCATATAATATGGCAAAACAACGTTTGCGGGGTCAGCTAGTATTAATATATGATCATCTGAAGTATTACCGTACACGAGTGATTTTATTTTATTTTTATTTTATTTTTGTGATGCTTTCAATTCAAATATACATGAATGACTAGAATATTATAATTCTAAAAAACTTATTGCCTTGAACCCATTAAATATTAAATAACTAGCTGTTCTCCACGGTTTCACTGCCGTTAATTTGAGCAATTGTTTTTTTTTTAATATAACTAGGTCAGCAAACAAGCGTACGACTCACCTGATGGTAAGCGATTACCGTAGCTTATAGATGTTTGCAACACCAGAAACAACGCAAGCATGTTGCCAACCCTATCTCCAATTCCCTCCAGGAGCTCTGGTCACCTTACTCACCAACAGGAGCACAACACTGCTTGAACACAGTATTATTTAGCTGTGAGGTCGATTTACTACCCTAGTCGGGTTACTCCATATTTTGAACAGGAAATTTCCTGCTATGCCCTACCTCAGTTGAAATAACCATTCGAACAAACCCGACTGTTGACGTAACTATATTTTTGCTAGTTAACTACTTAATTTGCAGTGTTACTATGTATAAAAAGTTATTTTGTATTTAAGTTTTCTCTCAGTCTTAATTATCTTTAGGTACTTCTAGAAAGAGATTTCAATATTTGGGCTTACTCCCTAAGATAAATTACATAGGTTCATAGTTTATATATTATATACAAAGTACTGAATACGACAAACTTCGCGATGACGAACTATGGGTATAAGAAATGGTTATAACTACACATTCTACACTTAAGTTCATATTGTCGCGAAGTTATCTTGGCAGGGCACATTTTTAGAAGACTTTTTGGTTGCTAAGGTTCCAAAATACTGTAATAAAGACTCTAAACTGAGAATTGCAAATTGCTGTGAGTCTGTGCTGAGTCAAGAAACTGACGTACATCTGATTTCTATATTATTCGTTCCACACTAGGAGTGTTGGAGAAGCATCTAGGATCTTATCCCAAATATGATAGCAAGGCTACGATGACGGGTGAGATAGGTCAGTTTAAAATGCAAATGTATTAGGCTTCGGTTATCGCTGCGTGAACTGTTGAGCTGTTTAATTTCATATTTTAAAAATTATTGTTTATTTATCTAGGCTACAAACATTATAGCGTCCCCGTGATCCCGCCCCAGGCGAGCGAAGGAACACTCAGAGGTTTTAATCCGTGCGAATTGGACATACCCTCCAGTTCCTTCGGGCTGGAAGCATCCGTTAGGGATTTCCTCTGGGTAAACAAAAAAAGGCTACAAACATTATGTTGTAGGATTCTTGTAACATTGACACTAAAATTAAAGCAATTTTACATACGAAATTCTTTATATATCAACATAATAGTTAATGTATAAAATACATTGAGTTAAACTAAAATTTTAAATATTTTTCGCAATCATTTATAAATAACAACAAATAACCAATGTAGATATATTTCCATATTAATGAGGTATCATGTTATAAATGTTTGTGTTATTTAGAATAAGCCAAATCTTTTTTTTCCAGATCCTAGACGCGATCTCAGCCCCTGTCCTATCCTGTATTTATAAAAGAAAATAAAAGAGAAATATTTTCTTCTTCTTCATCTTTAGATTAATACGTGAAACAAAAACTTTTTACCGCTTTTTACGAAAATTGCGCGAACGGAGGAGTACAAAATTACGCACACTTATAGTTTAAATAGAGAAAAACATTTCACACACTACCCTATATTTGACACATACACGATTATACACTCTTTTGATTATTATTATAGAAGTATAGTCTTTGACAACAGAACCTTAATACTGTTCAAACTTATAATTTAAATTAATTAATGTCGAATTTTGACCACCGGAGAACCACTAGTTTTGGTTAAAAGGCTTATTTGTAGTTTTTTCTTCTTTTTTAATAATAAATAAATAAATATCTACACAATACACACACGGTCGTCTGTTCCTAAAGTAAGCAACTTAATGCTTGTGTTATAGGTAAGAGCCGCCTGGTATAGGTACATATTTTAAAAAATTAAATAATCACTCTGCTTGATAAACGACTCAATTTAACATCCATATTAGTACATCCGTCAAACGTTCATATTTTTTTTTGTTTACAAACATTCAAACATTTTTGATAATTTATCATCAAAATAATTTCTCACTTCCGATATTATTTTTATTACGGAAGAATGCAATTATATTCAATAGTCTTTATTATGTTATTAGAATAACAAACCATACACTACACATTTTCCGCGTCAAAAACAGCTTTTGAAATAAAGCTTGAATTAATTATTTATTTATCAAGCCTTCAAAGCAAAAGAAGTTAAACGTAAATTATTATTATTAATAGGGAACATAAACGCGACTAAATGCTTAGAAGGCACATAATCAATTGTGCATTTTACTAATTTTTTTTTAAATAGTGTAAATATTTTTTAAATTTTTTTTTTTTAAATTAGGTATTTATTTGTTTTAATATATTGTATGTATTTAGATAAAATTGTACACCTAGACCATCTACATATATTTATACCATTTCCTCTGCCCAAAGGTTCCCTGGAAGAGATCGCTCATTAGCGATAAGGCCGCCTTTTGTACTTATCTCCTGTTTTTATTCTTGTGATTTTGCGCATTTTCTTTGGTGAACAATAAAGAGTTTTTATTTATTCTTATTATTATTAATATTTATTCTTTATTAACAACTGCTTTGGTGTAATGTGGTCGCCTAAAACACCGATGGTTTACGGCTTTGATTCACAATCGGGATGGATATTTGTATTTGTACAAATATATCTTTCCGGTTTGGATGTCTGTCCTTGTGGGTCTTCCCACCATGCCCCAGAGAGCACGTTAAGCCGTCTGTCCCGGTTGTTATCATAAATACCTGATAGAGGTCGTTACTTGTAGTAGAGAACATATCCGCCAACCCGCAATGTAGCAGCGTAATTAAGCTCCAATCATTCTCCAACATGAGGAAAGAGCCATAACCCAGCAGTGGGATGTTCAGACAGAATGCGAAATTATTGTTCACATTTTTTGCACACTAATACAAAGAACAAACAATGAATAAAATTGTAAACAAGTAATTTGCGTCTGGTGCAATAGGCGGCTTATCGCTAACACAGTGGTCTCTGCTTGACAAACTGGGCGAAAATTAGGGCAAAGAGTACGGCAAGTGTGCAATATTCTGTAGGAAAAAGGAAGCAATGAAATAAGTAAGTAAAGTGAAATAGATGCTATGTATAATATTTAACTGAGGTAGGGCACAGTAGGAAATTTCCTGCTCAGAATATATAGCAGCCCGACTGGGGTAGTAGTACCTCTCGACCTTACAGAAGACCACGGCTAAATAATACTGTTTTCAAGCAGTGTTGTGTTCCTGTTGGTAAGTTGACCAAAGTTCCTGGAAGGGATTAGGGATAGACATAGGGTTGTAAACATGCTACGGTTATCGCTTACCATCAGGTGAGCCGTACGCTTGCTTGCTGACCTAGTTGTAGGTATAAAAAAAATTTTTATAAACGTAAACATTTACATATATAAATATAAAAAAAAATTAAAGCGTGAAGATAGATTATAATATATATAAGAATTATAGTTTTTTTTGATGTGAAATAATGACGGCATTTTTTAATATTACGGAAATGTAGAGATTAACGATAGATTAAAAAAAAAAGAAATGACAAAAATCTTTAAATAAAATAAAAGATAATTTTGTTTGCTCGCAAATGATAAAAACCTGACTTCAATTACATTGACAAGTATTATAACGTAAGTAGACGAAAGAATGGTCAAGTAAATACGCGTTATCAAAGATTACACAAAAAGCAGTCATCAGATCTCGATCAAATTTAAATGGTACCACAAAACAAGTATCAGATTTCGAATGAAATAAGAATGATCAAAATCGGTACACCCAGTAAAAATTATGCGGTATAATACAACGTAAGTCAACTGCTGGACATAGGCCTCCCCAAGTTACATAACACGCACTACCTTTAAATTAAAAGAAAAATCGTCGAAATCGGTACACCCAGTCAAAAGTTCTGAAGACTGAATTTTGAGCTGTGAGTTCTGACAATCGAATTGAGAACGTCCTCCTTTTATGGAAGTCGGTTAAAAAGACATTGAAGGACAAAACTGTAATGTTCTTCTGAAATAATATGTATTATTATTTATCTATACTAATATTATAAAGAGGTAAAGTTTATAACTTTGTTTGTATATACGGGGTAATCTTCGCAAATACTGATCCGATCATGAAAATTCTTTCGCTAACAGAAAGCTACACTATTCAGGAGTGACAAGATAAAAGGAAAAAGATAAAAATTATCAAAATTTTCGACCCAGCAGGATTTGAACCTGCGCCCTCTGACGTGCCGTGTCAACAATTCACTCTAATCAAGCATTATTATTTGCCTTAGAAATTAATTGGTGATTTTAAAACATTTATATTTATCTGATTTGCCGAAAATAGTGAGAGTGTATTGGAACATATCAAATTTCACCGTACCCTTCTTATGTGAAATGGATTATAACGCCCAACGAAGTGGGCACGGGTCGGCTAGTCTATCTATAAATATTTTAGGACACAATTAATAGCTTATTCATAGTTTTAATTAATTTACAAATTAAAAATTAGTATCTCAAATTATAAATAGACAATATATTATAAATTCAATTACAAATCAGTAGCAACCTTCTCGTGGTTCGTTACCATATTTGATTGGACACTCGAGAATGAGTTATACTAATTTTATTTCCATACTTTTAAAAGTTTAGTACAAATTATACAAATTAACATCTTATGACTAACAAATATTCATTTACTTTAGATGTCCATACCAAGATGACTAATGAAAATTTTAATATCTATACTAATTATTATTAATGTATTTAGCACTTCTCTATACCTTATTATTTACTTGTTAAAGTTCCTTTCAATTTAGCGAAGGTCAGTTTAGGCCAGAATTACTCGCGATTCCATTTCAGTGTCTAACTTTTTTCTACGGCTGATTCCTCTGTTACCAGTGACTTTTCCCGTAACAATCAGTTGAAGAATCAGTGGAGAAGTTTAAATCAATGCGTAACTAAAATATTCCACTTTACTCATTTTGAGTGACTGTAAAGGTTCGCGTTGATGATTTAGCCTGTAATATCCCACTGCTGGGCATAGGACTCTTTTTCCGTGTAGGAGAAGGATTGCAGCTTAATCTACCACTCCGGGTGCACTGCTGGTTGGCGGATATGTTCCTTACTATGAATAACCATCGCTATCAGGTATTTATGATAATAACCGTGACCGACGGCTTAACGTGCTCGACTCAACCTTACAGGAGGTACTATCACAGTCGAGCTGCTCCATATTTTGAGAAGGACATTTCCTGCTGTGCCCTACCTCAGTTTATGGTTCTATTATGATTGCAAATTCTTGGCGAGAAAATTAATCCAGTCCAAATTTGTAATGCTTGTAAGGTCGAAGGTCAGATAGCGATCGCATTGTATAAACACCAACGACCTATCATCTCCGGACTAGAATAGGCTCTGGGAAAAAATGACTGAGAAAAAATATCTTACGCAAGTTCTTTTACAATCGATAATAATTCATACATCATGTTTGTTTGTTTAATAGTTTTGTAAGTTTGAATTTTACTTTCATCCAACATAATATAACCTGAAGCGTCAACCGGCTAACAGGCTAACTAACAGTTTTGTTCTGATAAGTTAAATGCTGGTCCGCCGCCGCCAACCCGTATTGAAGCAGCGTGGTGGATTAAGCTCTGATCATTCTCCTACATGGGGAAAGAGGGCTATGTCCAGCAGTGGGATATTACAGGCTGAAGCGTAACTGCTGGTACTATCATTTGTATTAAGTATTAATAGTGTTGATATACACTCCACCCATATGTTCCACGAAAATTAAAATGTGATCCTCCTATGTTGAAATGTAACAGCCTGGAATGTGCTTAGCAAACCTTTTCTATTAAAAAGTATTTTTTTTATTCCTTTAATTTATGATAAGTCTCTTTGAACGAACCGATATTGCAACTTTATTAATACCACAAGACAAGATAATTATACAACATCGATAAATAGATTGATAAAAATCCAAATACACCTAACGTAATAGTGCATTTGTCAAGACGCGGTTTCCACTCCAGGATATGTCTACTCCAACGGCCATCGGTCCTGCGACATTGCAAATAAAAAATATATAAAAATTATTGTATAAAAATAAATATAACTAATATACCTATTGCCCTGATTTAAAGCCTTGACCTATTTATTAATATTAACGTAATAAATCCTGGGTGGGTCAAATTTCACTCATGAAACAAAACGTTATACGTCACTATTATATATGTGATTGGGTATGCGTGAAATATTTACTGATATTAACATATTTAAGAGACATCAAGGTAATCGTATCAGTTATATTTTACGACTATAGAGCACATAATAATTGTGTTTGCTAGCAAAAGAAAAAAAAAACCGACTTCAATTGCATCGGCAAGTAATAAATAATTAATAAATTAACAAATGTACTAGTCGTCACTACGATTTCACTGGGATCCCATCATCAGATCCTGGTTTCCTTATCATGGTACCTAAGTTGGGATATCCCCTTTCCAACAAAAAAAGAATTATCAAAATCGGTTCATAAACGACAAAGTTATCCCCGAACATACATTAAAAAAAACATATATACGGTCGAATCGAGTAACCTCCTCCTTTTTTGAAGTCGGTTAAAAATAATCTTTAAACATCATTATATATATACATACTAGCGACCTCAGTCCGTCCATATTTTTTTAAACGATTAGTAATCACCAACATATCATATACTCAAACCTTCTCCGAAACACGCTGCATCTTAAGTATTATTCTGATCGGTCAGTACTTTTCGCTATATAACCGAACAAAAAAAAACCGGCTCTCCATTTATTAGTAGAGATATAATTATCTTTGTATCAATAATAGCTTTCACTTTAACCTTGTCACAATAGATATGACCATGAAAAACTGAAAATATGAAAGTGTTTTTTTTCAAGAAAATCGTTTCAGAAAAAGCTTTTTTAAATCTTCTTTTTATATATTTTTATTTCATTAATTATTATTATTATTATTTTTTTGATATCGCAGGGGAACCCGTTTACGGGTGATATCCAGGATGCCCGGGTAGGTAGTCCTAGACCGTATGTCGGACTCAGCACTTGGGGGTGCCAATACCGTACTAAGCCCCTGCGGGAGATGATGAGATGGCGCAGGATGATTCGAAATGTGAGTTAAGTATACTAAATTACATTAAGAATATAGCAAGAAATGAAGAAACACAACCTTTACTACAATAAGATAATCTATACTAATATAATAAAGCTGAAGAGTTTGTTTGTTTGATTGTTTATTTGTTTGTTTGTTTGTTTGTTTGTTTGAACGCGCTAATCTCAGGATCTACTGGACCGATTTGAAAAACTCTTTCAGTGTTAGATAGCCCATTTATCGAGGAAGGCTATAGGCTATAGCCTTCCTCGATAATCGAAAATATCATCACGTTAAGACCAATAGGAGCGTAGCACTAATGAAGAATGTTTCAAAATCGGGTGGTCCTATTCCACGGGGACGAAGTCGCGCGCACAAGCTAGTAATTAATATAAGAATAAATAAATATATTTCTTTTCATATTACAGCGAAATAATTATGTAACTATTTTCTAATTAACGATAAAATAATTAAAGATAAATTGTATTAAGATTTTAAAATAGTAAATAAACAAACAAAAATTAAATATTTGCTTGTGTAAAGCTATATATGATGGGAAGATGCGCGCGCAGGTCAATCGAGTTGCGCCCTCGCACGGTTCGTGTTGTGTCTGATTATGCAGTGAGTTAGGACTCAGGCGAAATGGTGAGCTTGATTTTTTTTTAATTTTTAAATATAAGTGGCCTGTGTTTTACAAAAGAGGTTTTATAAAAAAATATTTTACTTTCGATAACTTTTTTTTTTCAATTTTTAATTAGTTTAGAATAGGATAATTAAACGAAACTCTTTTAAGTTGTTTTGTTTTCTAATTTTCGTGTATAAGTGGCTAGTGTTATACAAAAGAGGTTTTATGTAAAAAATATTTTTTAATTTTTTATTAATTTAAATTCATTTTGGATGTAAATTCTTTGTAAGTCACTGTAGTTTACTAAATATTATATGTTATAATTTTATGCAAAGGACGTTGAAAGACATTTCTTTTTTTGTGTAGTTTAGAGGAGAAGGTGGTAATGTGGCCCCTGCAGGTATATTGGCCCCCTTGCATATTTATAATTTAGAAACGCGTTGTCTTGTATAATTTACGTGCAAAGTGGAGCTCTTGTGACAGCTACCGAATAGTAAGTAACAAATCTGTGGGATGGCGTAACGTTCTTTTTTTATTTGAAGTTATTCGAAGAACGCAACGGAAAACATTTCAAACCGCTCTGTATTTTATTCATTTTTTCCGGAAAAACTAAGTTTTACGTTGTGTGATTTGGACATTGTGTTTGAGAAACGTTTTCCTACTGGATTTTGAAGGTGATTATGCAAAAACATTTGATAATTATATGTATTTTGGTTTGGTTATAAATTCATTAATACTTGTAATATGGCCCCCTCACATTGTTCCTATTATGGTCCCCTTTTTAATTTCGTTTTCAGATGCCTTGACACATTCTGCGACTCTCATCTTCGAAGGAAAGGATAACATGGGATCCTGATCAAATGAAAAAGGCAGTTGAAGCTGTAAGGACAAAGATTATGAGCTACGCGGACGAGGGGGTGGACGCACCTTGGACGTGGTCAAGGTGAAATGGGCAGCGGCAACAGTGGGTGGTAATTGACGACGCCAGAGATTCAGTACATCCGGTGGTAGCTCTTAAAGTGACGCAGTCGTAGAAACTGACTTTAAATATAACCACGATGTCAATTCAAATAAAAAAACCTGAAAGTTTAGATACGAGCTGCATATTTTGTGAAGCCAGTTATCTTAGACATGATGAGGAGAGGATTCTGTGCCAATTTTACAATTTATGGGCTCATACAGTATGTGCAGGCCCTGAAGGCGAATATTATATTTGTGATTTTTGCCGTTATGTTTAATTAAAGTCCAATACATTTAATTTGGCCCCCCCGGGGGCCATATAACCCTCACTTAATGTTTTGTTGTAAAATTTTAATTTTTGAGAATAAATAAGTTTGTGATTATTCTGTAGTTATTTTATTTATTCAACAGTTAGGCATGCATAAGCCAATGAGTAAGGAACACTATAACGTACTTGCTTTATTTGTAAGTGTAGTATTTTTTACATGAGGCCTCAAAAACAAAGTAGGGGGCCACATTACCACCTTCTCCTCTAATATTTACCTACGTTCAATAAAATAATTCGAAAATGCTTTTTTAGAAGTTTTAAGTTGAAAATAAGATGTTGTAATTACTCAAAATGTAGTTAGTAAGTAACATTTAAAGTCACGTTTCCAATATTATAATAAATTCAAATTAGATTTTATTGACATTAGGCGTATTTGAACTTAAGCCTCAATACTTAGTAATATATTTAGGTTTATGATCTGAGGATATTAATCTATGAAATTAATAAATAATAAAAAGAACGATTAAAACAAACTATTTTTTTTTAAGTTGTATAATTATTAATTACAGTGTAACGATAAAGTGCAACAATCAAGCTGCTTGAAGCGCTTTATATTACTGTGGAAAAAATGCAAATTATGTTAATTAATTTTATAATAGTTCTACAATAACATACATTTTAAACATTATTTTCTTTATGTTGATTTCATTACTTCTGGCAAATTGCCTTTTACCTGACCCGTAGATTGTCATATTTGAACCTAGGTCAGCGTTAATGGCGGTCACGGAACATAAACTATTATGAAAATGGTATCAATTTTTTATACAACTAATTCGATTAAAAATTTTATTAAAAAAATACAAACATTTATTTATTACGAATATTATATGGAAGTTTCGGAACAGCTACAGAAACCGTCGGATACCTGAAACAAAAATGTATCCGTAACTAGAACGAAATATAACATATTATTTTCATTTATTCAACATATATCCTTATTATTACATTTCTAAATATATTTATAAAAAAGAAAATAAAAATATTTAAAAATATAAAAATAGAAATCCTCCGGTGGCAGGTTGAGGCCCAGGCCGCCGGTAGTTAAGGCTCCAGGCTGAGGAACCTCCTCACAATGCGGGCCGTTTCAAGCAATACTGCCTTCTGAATCCGACCCTTGATCCAACCGTCAAGCGAGAGTTTCTTAAGGTGTTGGTCGAAACTCTTCGCTAATAAACCATTGACCGACACAACAATAGGAACAATTATTGTTGAGTCTACATTCCACATGCCGGTAATCTCGTGGGCAAGGTCTAAATATTTACTTAATTTTTCTTTTTCCGCCTTTACGAGATTATCGTCATGTGGAACAGTAATGTCAACAATAATTGCTCGGCGCGCTGATCGGTCTACTAGCACTATATCAGGTTTATTGGCTGCAATAAACCTGTCAGTGACAATAGACCGATCCCAGTAGAGCAATGCACGACCATTTTCAAGAAATGGCGTTGGGTTATACCTATAATATGGCAACTCATTTTCAACGAGGCCGTATCGAATAGCAAGTTGTTGGTGGATAATCCTGGCTACTTGGTTATGTCTGTGCAAGTACTCACCGTTAGCAAGATGACTACAACCGGAAACAACATGTCTAATGGATTCTCCAGGCTTATGACAAGCTCGGCATATGTCTGGAGTTCCGTCTTTCATGATATATAATATATATTATTATTATTATTATTAGCCCGTTGCGTTGGCGTAATTTACAGTGACCTACTTTCTGCTTCAAGTTGTGAGTTTCACTCTAATTTAGAATCTGCATTTTATACATATGTATGTGTCTTTATTTGATACGTATATTTAAAAAAAGAAGTGACTGTAAGTCTATAACGAAGGTAATAAGTGTGGAACAGGCGACCGTGTACATACTTAACTACATACATATCTACCATGTCTCTATTTATTTCATATATTCGCATCACTAGTGGCATTACAGATATGAAATGTATAACTGTTTCATATTTAATTATTTTTCATATTAAAAATATGAAAATTGAATCGTATTAATTGAAAAATAAGATTAAAGTACTTCCCTTTCCTTGCTGTTCTTTGTCCGTTTTACTTCACAACTGTGTATAAGTAGTTATGGACCGTATTAATATTCAATTATCTACATCTCTTGTTAATCTTGAGTCATTTCAAACAGTGCTAAGTACGATGCACACGGTAGTATTTATTTAATTTAAGTATATTATTTGATTTTAAAAAAAACATAGTAAGTCTATATTTAAATTAATCTGTAACTTTGTTGGGTTGAAGCATACTATTTTTTATGTATATTACTATTATTATTTTTTATCTTATTGTTTATATTTATCTAAATGCTCAAAGCAATCTCCATCTGCCAACTTAAGGAGGTTAAACAAGTAGAAGTAAATAAAAAGGATATTAATGACCTTTGAATATCACCCAAGTCGTAAATA
Source organism: Melitaea athalia (assembly GCA_905220545.2). NCBI lineage: Eukaryota > Metazoa > Arthropoda > Insecta > Lepidoptera > Nymphalidae > Melitaea > Melitaea athalia. The sequence continues at coordinate 1,266,304 of HG992180.1, forward strand.
TCCCTAATAATATTGAACCAGTAAAGTCACTGAGCTCAGTTTTTAAGCGTCCTAAAGATTCGTTTACAACTGTAACATAAAGTGGCCCTAGTACACTTTCCTTGAACGTAATACTTACATAATATTTACCTAAACACAGGCATTTAGCTGCCAACCTTAGAAACAGACAATTGTGTGTATGTTAAAGATTTAGACGTAAAACTTTGTAGTAATACTAGGTGTTGCTCGCGACTATGTTTTCGTAAAAGTTTTATGTCACAAGAATATACAACGGGATGAATAATATTTGTTTGTTCTGAAAAAAATATATATATATACTAGCTGTCCGCGCAAACGTTGTTTTGCCATATATGTTATTAACCCCCGCAACCCCCTCTTGTGGGTGGAATTTCGTGAAATCCGTTCTTAGCTGACCTCTACTCGGCGAAACGAATATTCCTACCAAAATTCAAGTCTCTACGCCTTATGGTTCCAGAGATATCATGATGAGTCAATGGGTGGAAATCTCTTTTATATATATATATATATATATATATATATATACATATACATTACTAGCGACCCGCCCCGGCTTCGCACGGGTGAAATGCCGATACTAAATATACTACACACTTTGAATTTCAAGTCTCTTACTTCAAAAACATAGGACTTTCATGCAAACTTCCAACGCCCCGTTTAACTCCCTTAGGTATGGAATTTCGTAAAACCCGTTCTTAGCGGATATCTACTCCCTATAAGAGACCTACCTGCCTAATTTCAAGTTTGTAGGTGTATTTTTAATTCGACTTTCATACAAACTATCATCCCCTGTTTTGACCCCAAGAGGGGGTTTATTTCTCTAAATACATTATTAGTACACCTCAACACCATCTATAGAGCATACATTTTGAATTTCAAGTCTCTTACTTCAAAAACATAGGACTTTCATACAAACTTCCAACCCCCTTTTAACCCCCTTAGGGGTGGAATTTCGTAAAATCCGTTCTTAGCTGACCTCTACTTATCGAAAGGAATATTTCTACCAAATTTCAAGTTTCTACGCCTTATGGTTCCAGAGATATCGTGATGAGTCAATGGGTGGGTTACTCTTTTATATATATAGATTAGGCACAACTCAAAACTTATCAGATCTCGCTCAATCTCTATCATTTTTGAATGAAAAAAAAAAGATCATCGATATCACTACACCCAGTAAAAATATGAGGTAACGACATGCAAAAACAGAGTCGAATTGAGATCATTTTTTCGGCTAAATTATCACTAAACTATCTTAGACTACAGTCTATACCTAATTCCATCTAGATCCGTTAAGTCATTCTAGCGTGTTTGAATAACAGATAACATCGTTTTGTTAATTTTAATTCATTAAAAAAAAAACGTCACCAATAAATAATTACATTCGAAAAGAAATTGTTAATCATAAATTTGATATTATTTATCATTAAATAAATTTTATTAAAACGATAATTCTTTATTATGATAAGACGATAAAATTGGAAAGTGAACTTTTGCATTGGTTCAAAAACTCGCTACATACAAGAATCCCGCAGATGTCATTTAACGTGTTCAATTGGTGTTGTATGTGTGTATGTAGTGTTACATCACAACAATGCGTCAATACATTTGCGAAATAACGTGATTTTAAGAAAACTCTTGTTGTACCGCTTGTATTTTGTGCGTATTGAAATTATTTTATCACACTACACTAATCGACGCCATTTTTTTCATAAATATATCGTTTTTTTTAAAAGACCTTGACCTGAATAATGAACGCAATTTTTTTTATCAAATTTGTTGCAGTCCATGTCCATCCATTTTAGTCATATGGACTTTTATCTCATCACCAATCACATTTTAATTATATGGATTGAGTATAGACGGATGGAGGTTTGGTCTTTAACACAAACCTACTGATCCAATCGTAATAAAACTAGATTCATAGATAACTTTTATTTGTCTATTTGTAAACAATTGACAGCGCTTACAATATGGAGTACAGTTTTTAGATTAAAATCACAAACCCACACCATTAAACACAGTACAATACAGAAGGAAATTAATTTACAACGCAAGGTCATAACTTGGCTGTTTGCAAACGAATATAGGAACTGACTCCTAATTAGAAACCTGTGTTTAGGATATCACTGGTACAACCAGTTTAGGGTAACTAACAATAATGAAATGAAATGGAAACATTTATTTCGCCGATACACACACATAACGAAAGTCAAAATAATATCATTTACAAAAAAAAAAAAAAACTAATCAATAATAAAAGAAAGTTAAGCTAGAAAAATATCAAACAGTAAAATATAAAATTACATCTTAACATTAAAATGACAGTAATATAACTTATCCAGTACTGGAGATCCAGATTAGCACATAGGTAACTTTTTACCTCGACTTTTCCACATGATCGGAAATTACACAGGTAAAACCCCGAGTCTTAACTAGTATATGAAAACAATCTGTCATCTGTGTTAAAATATTTTAATGGCAAAAAATATGTCCAAACGTCACTTGTGATTGAGAAACATGTGCAGAAACGAATTATGCAATTAAAGTTTGGACATCTGGACAGATAGATTGGTTGTGAAGAACTTTTATATTTAAATTTAATAATGATAAACAAAGAGACAATATGCAAATTAATTGTACGATTGTAGCAGCTACTTTTTTTAGAGTTAACTCCTTAAAAGACTATATAAGGCGCACGGTGTGAAAAAGAGTTAAATCGTGTGAAACACAAAAACAAGCTGCAATTAATGTTTTTGAAGTAAAACTTCTCTATGCGCGCTTGACGTGGGTAGTAAGCTGGTGAATGCGTGATGAAAGCGTCAGGAAAAGTCTGATAGGGTGAGGCGAACGGAAGTTGAGAGGGAGATACAATTTAGATGGAGCTAAAGAAATTTTATTTTAGTCGTGTGGTCTAAAGCACACTCGTTTTTTATATTTAGAGTTTAATTTATTTGAACAAATTTTTTTTTTATCATTCTTAA